>CM057339.1:718773907-719383374 GCA_030015575.1 Agapanthus africanus | reverse complement strand
CGTTGCAGGCTCGAAGAAACGCGGATTGCTTGTATATCCAATAATGTTCATCAGTGATCTGGAATGCCTATTATTGCGTCTGACGAATGTACAATATCTATATATGATAGCTATTTAGACGTCACTTATGTTTTACACCCGCGCTATCCCAGCCCCCGCTCTGTCGTTAGTTAAGTAACCTAACGGGTGATGACGGGATCCAGTGGCGAATGCTGATGGCATAAGAGAACGTTGTATTTTCGTTGTTTTTTGTATTGATAGGTTAATGATGGGACGCATTATATTAATGCAAAGAAAACAAACCAAAGTTGAATCGTTGGAACAAATTTAAAAGAAACCACTCGGTTATTTTAAAAGAGCAGAATTTTTAATTGCGGAGCTTTAACCACTCCTTTTAAAAAGCTATCAGGTTCCTTCGATTATATCAAGTTCACTACGTTCACGGTTTCGCCAAAACCATTCGTAGCCCTCCATCATTTCTTATGGATGGTCAGTAGTATTCAAGCTATGTTTGTTTGGCCCTTAGTCAAGACATAGTGATTGATAGCTGCTGGGGTATTCATTTGTTGCATAGATAGATGAGTTGGTTTGGGACAGTCGTATTACTTTGTTTGGCCCTTAGTCAAGAGTATATACGGGTGAGTTTAAATTAACAAGATAATGATGGGTAGAACTTGACATGTGACTTATGATTTGTTAGCCCTTAGTCAAGGTCATAAGAACATGGGGCAAAAATCCACATCGGGAGTTTCTAAAGAAACTGAAACTTGCTAGTGTTGCATACCATTTGGATTTTGATGAATGTTGGTAGGATTCCTTCAACATTATCACATGATGATATTTGGATCCCGATCCTACTGTGATTATATGCTACTTATCAGGAGATTCGTCACTTAACGATCAATGCTATAAACCAAGTAGGTGTCGAGAAAGGTGTCAGCGGGGCTACGCCCCCAGAGAAAAGAGGTTATTTAATTAAGGAACTTCGCGAAAGCGTTGGAAAACCTCCCTCGAAGTACCGACACTGGCCTGACTGAACGGTTAAGCAAGTATTGTACAGTGAGAATAGTCTTGGCTAATTCTTCTTTTATGGTTTGAGGAAGGATTTGAGAAACAGTGGGAGCCATCCAGTTTAGATAAACTAAAAACCAATCTAAACTTGCAAGAGCATCATGCTAAAGTGTTTTCTTCTCTCTCTCTCATTACAGCGACCTTGTGATCATGACTAGGTTACATCTAGATAACAAGTTGACCGAATCTAACTTATATGACTGGCAAAGGTCTGTCCAGATGTCCATTGCCTATGACAAGCTGGACCACCCTATTACTACTCAAGATCCACCGTCCCAGGTCCAGTTTCCACCGTCGTGGATATGGATATCCGTCAGACAAGGGAAAAGGATAAAGCGAAAGCCAAGCGCCTCGTGTTGGCTTCAGTTGATGGTGTAATACCAGAAGCAGCACGAGAAGATGGACTCAGTTTCCATCTTTCTCCATAACAAAGATTTATATGGAGAGCAATCTCATATCGCAAGATATAAGACCTCGAACGAATTAATTCAAGCGAGGTTGGCTGTCGGGTCATCTGTAAGGGAAGGCATCCTTACGATGACTAGCTATATGAATGAGCTCAAGGACTTGGAGACCATGTTGGGAAACCGGTCATATGCTGACTTATTTCCACAGTCCCTACCCTCTACTTACACCCTGAAAGAAACCAGGGAGACACAAGCTCTGCTTAATGGGGGATCTTCTTCTTCTACATCCAGGGCGAAAGCAAAGGGTGAAAAGAAGAAGACCTCTACAAAGCCGATATACGGTGTCAGTAAAGTAGGAGGAAAGGGAAGAGCAAAAGTTTCGGGACTTGGTGTAGCTAAAAAGGGATGTTCCTATTGTTATGGGATTGGGCATTGGCAGAAGGATTGCAGGGCTTTGGAAGCCAGTAGCCAGGATACGAAGCATGTTGTGGCTTCGGCCTCGAGTGTGTTTGTAATTGAGAACTGTTTGTCAATTAACTCTACTTCCTGGGTACTAGATACCGGAGCAGGATCTCATATCTGTAATTCATTACATGCTTTGAGAAAACGTAGAGTTATCAGGGTAGACGATTTGTCTCTCAGAGTTGCAAACGGAATGAGCGTGACGCTGAATCCGTGGGAGAATATCGTCTTGGTTTGACAAGTAGGCATATATTGATTCTACGTAACTGTTTGTATGTACCTAGTTTGACTTGTAATATCATATCAGTGTCCTCACTTTCGAGAGAGGGATATGACTTTACATTCGTAAGCGATGTAGTTCACATCCACCTAAATCAAGTTCTGATTGGGTCCGGTACATTAGATGACGGTATATACGTATTGAATCAAGCTCAGGTTTTCAATGTCCAGAACACACTTAAAAGAAAGTCTCCAGAAATAAATCAGGCTTTCTTATGACATTGTAGACTAGGTCGCATCAATGAAACACGGTTGACGAAGTTACATAGAGAAGGATATTTGAATCCGTTCGAATATCAATCTTATGCTACTTGTGAATCTTGTCTCATGGGAAAGATGACAAAGACTCCGTTTACTGGACACGGAGTAAGAGCGAGCGAGCTCTTGGGATTCGTACACAGTGACGTGTGCGGTCCAATGTCTACACATGCGCGAGGTGGTTATTCCTACTTCATTACTTTTACGGATGATTTCTCTAGGTATTGATATATCTTCTTAATGAAGCATAAATCCGAGGCCTTTGAGAAATTCCGAGAATACAAGAATGAAGTGGAAAAACAGACAGGCAAAAGTATCAAGACACTGAGATCTGATCGAGGTGGTGAATACTTAAGTGCCGAGTTCCTGTGACACTTAAAAGAGAATGGAATTCTCTCTCAGCTTATTCCTCCATACACACCATGTTGGAGATAGTGCCCTCAGAGTCAATTATTGGATCACAGGCACATGATTGCAATGATTGAGGGAGGACCTATACCGGTAGGACAGTCTTACTCAAGATGATAGTATGCTATCTGGTTTATCTTTATCATCGTGTACTACTTTAGGTGACCTTACGAGTCGCTATTGCACGTTGATAGAGCCCCTAGGATTCTTTCTTGACTACCAGCAATATGAGGGCGATCATATATGTGGGAGCTGGGGTCTATAAACACATCCTTAAAAGGTCCCTAGTCGTGGGAGTTTCGAGACAGGGCATCGATACTCCAGATTAGACTAGTGTATACAGTCGAGACCCTGACGAGGGGCGGTGGCTGGTCTCACAAGCCACTGGTGTCAGTTGGTTCACCTAAGATGTATACAGGTGCTCATTGGGTTATGAGTACACCGGACAGGACTCGCCGGGAACATGCTAGTTGGGATTATACCAGACGTCAGATAGCAGTTCCCTGGTGACATGTGTACATGTTAGTTCGTCGACCTGAGATCGTCTTTTGTCTCGTGTGAGTTCCCACTGTGCTTTGATTACTACCCTACCACGCTCAAAGGAGACGTGCAAACAGGTTTTAGTTGGGTACAGTCCCGAGCCACATGGAGGCAGTGAGCGGATCTGCAGGGGTTCGTCTCTCCCCGGTATTGGGGGTGAGGTCGCGCTGTGTCTAGGAGAGCCAGTACATGAAATTCCTTAGCCAAGGAAGGAGATTTACCGGTAGGTATTCCAGTAGTATCTCAGGGTGTTCTGGGCTACTCTCCGACACGATTTGTACCGCTTTTGGGGGTCTGACTTTTACCAACCCCCTGGCCCGCCATACGATGCTCATAGACGAACGGACCAGACTGTACGGATATTGTCACTGACAGGCTCAATAGGGTGTCAGGATGAGTTCGCTCATCGACGTTCCCTTTTGGTCAATACCTGGTAGCCCGTTACGTATTGGCTAATACCTCTGACGTGCTAGTGGTTAAATCCATAGCCAAAGTATTGACGAGTCTTTAGAGTCCCCCACAGACCAGTTTCTCAAGTTTCGGGGGAAACACTGTAGAGGCCGTATGGAGATATGGCAGGGTTCGATCAGATACGTGCGATATTGCACGGATCGTGATCGGACGGATTTTTACTAGCGAGCTTTGGTTTAAGCCGGATCCTAGTATTAGACAGTGTAGATTTTGTCTCTTTGCAGTTGTATTCAGTGGGGAATACAAATGCGGGCATGTATATGCAGTCGCGGGGTTTTCCTGTAATTTATTACGGGATCAGTTTTCTGAAGTTGCCAGTTTGCATTCCGTTCCGGCCAGTTTTCCTTTGTTCCATCACGGCCGGATTTTTCTGATGGAGGGGCTAATTTGCAAGTTTGTAAATTAGCATTTGTGGAGGGGTTTCTTGCATTTGAGGGATTATGATGGTTTAAGCATCTTTGCTTTTTCTTGTGATCATTTCTTGCATTAATGAGATAAGAATGGATTAGAAATTGATATGACTTTTTTATCATCACTTTTGGATGTGGTCACCTCTTTTGATTCCTACACTCACCTCCCTTGATGTTTTATTCTTTTTCCCTCCACCATTTTGTTAAGGGGGGCGGCCACTTTGAGGGGAGAAGAGAGAGAGGCTTCATTTTTGTATGAGGGGAATAATTCATATCTCATTTGCTTGCTTGCAAGATTCTCAACCTCTCTCTAGAGTTCTTTCATTCCTCCATCATGGCAACTTCACAACCCCAATTGAGACAATGGTTTCTACACTAGTCCACAGCATTCCTTGGACGCATCGGCTAGCCAACTTCGCGCCCGAGTTGCCTCGGTCCAGAGGTGGGAGCCCGTAAAAGAACCCGGCGATGTGGTGCCCGTTTCGACGAGGAGGCGATGACCGGAGATTCCGCGAGGAGATTGGAGTGGAGGCGAAGACCGAAGGAAACGGATCGCTCGGTATAGCTTCTCTACTCTTATTCTAGTTTGCTAGAGTTAGGTTAATGGCCCGATCCGGGGTTTTTGTGCGCGGTGGTGCCGGTTTCTAGTTTTTAGAAAAGTTTCGTTTCCGCATTCCGGCGTCGGATTGACGGCCGGGGCGTCGCCGTGCACTTACATTGGTATCAGAGACTCGCTATTAACCTAGTCTAGCTTGCTCTAACGTGTTTAGAACTTCGATCGGACGAATTTTCCAAAACCGCGTTTTCATTGCATTAGTTTCTGTCGAAATTTTTTTGGGCTCTAAAATTTTTTCAGGTTGTTGCAGAAACACATGCAGGCAAATTTAAGCATTCTGCAAAAATTTGGTTGGGTGATGCTTCAGTTAGACCGTGGAAACGCGGCCAAACCCCTAGTTTGGCCGTGGTTTCACGGTGGAACGAAGTCAACACCGTACCAAAATTTTACAAAGGGCTTTATACATGGAAATAGGGTTTTTGGAATATTCTTTTTGGGCCCAGATTTTCTCTGAGTGCTCAGTTGTGCTTGGGGCCCACTTGGGTAAATTTAATCGATCGAAAAGTTTAAACATGTTAGTTCACAGTATTTACATTATATCTGCGACTGTGTGTAAGTGCACGGCGGCGCCCCGGCCTCTATCCCGAGGCCAAATACGGAAGCGATGGTTGACTTTAATTTTCTTGAACCGGCACCACCGCGCACTAAAACCCGGATCGGGCCATTAACTAGCCCTAGCTAACTACAAGATGAGGAAGAGAAATATACCGAGTGATCCGAGTCCTCCGGTCTTCTCGTCGTCGTCTCGATCTCCCGCGGAATGTCCGGTCTCCACCTCCTCGCCGGAAGGGCACCACATCGTCTGCATCTTTTACGGGCTCCCACCTCAATACCGAGGCAACTCGGGCACGAAACTGGCGAGTCGATGTGCCCAAGGTTTGCTGTAGAATGTGTAGTGCTCAAGTCTCATTTGGGGTTGTAGGAATTGCCATATGGTGGAGGAAATGATACAAGCTTTTGGAGATGGTGTTGTGGGATTTTTCCAACATGAAATGAACCAAAAATCCCACACTACAAATTTTTGGGCAGCCCCATGAGGGAATGGCCGGCCATAATGTGTGAGGGGAGAGTGAGAATGGAGTGTATCAAAAATATGAGAGAGGCCACACCCCATTCCAAGTGAGAGAGAGAGGTCAAAAGATATCATGAAAGGAAATCATCACAAACACAAACCCACACTCAACCACAACCATCATCAACAATCATGTCCACAAAAGTCATGCCATCATGACACAAAGAAAGTCAAGTGATGGTGAGCCATCATAATCCAACATAATGCAAAGAACACCCTCCACAAATACTTATTTGCACAAATGCAAATAAGCCCTCCTCCACCAATCTTCGGCCAATGAAAGATACAAATGAAAATGGCAGAAACGGAAAGCAAACTGGCAACTCCAGAAAACTGGTCCCGTAATAAATTACAGGAAAACCCCGATACTGTGTATACACACCCGCATCTGTATTCCGACCGAAATACAAATGTAATGAGACAAAATCTACACTGTACTATACTAGGATCCGGCTTAAACCAAAGCCGGCTAGTAATATCTGTTCGATCCTGATCCGTGCAATACCGCACGTATCAGATCGAACCCTGCCATATATCCATACGGCCTGTAGTACAAATTGTCCGATCCTGATCTGTGCAATACCGCACGTATCTGATCGGACCTTGCTATATCTCCATATGGCTTCTACAGCGTTTCGCCCGAAAGCTGGAGTAACTGAATGTGGGGGACTCTAAAGACTCGTCAACACCTTGGTTGTGGATTTAACCACTAGCACGTCAGTGGTATAAGCCAATACATAACGGGCTACCAGGTATTGACCATAAGGTTCGTCGATGAGCGAACTCATCCTGACACCCTACTGAGCCTGTCAGTGACAATATCCGTACAGTCCGGTCCGCTCGTCTATGAGCATCGCATGGCGGGCCTAGGGGGTTGGTAAAAGTCAGACCCCCAAAAGCGGTACAAGTCGTGTCGGAGTGTAGCCCAGAACACCCTGAGATACTACTGGAATACCTACCAGTAAATCTCCTGCCTTGGCCAAGGACTTCGTGTAATGGCTCTCCTAGACACAGCACGACCTCACCCCCAATACTGGGAGAGACGAACCCCTGAAGATGCGCTCACTGCCTCCATGTGGCTCGGGACTGTACCCAACTAAAACCTGTTTGCACGTCTCCTTTGAGCGTGGTAGGGTAGTAATCAAAGTACAGTGGGAACTCAAATGAGACAAATGACGATCCCCAGGTCGATGAACTAACCTGCACACATGTCACCAGGGAACTGCCATCTGACGTCTGGTATAAGACCAACTAGCATGTTCCCGGCGAGTCCTGTCCGGTGTACTCATAACCCAATGAGCACCTGTATACATCTTAGGTGATCCAACTGACACCAATGGCTTGTGAGACCGGCCACCGCCCCTCGTCGGGGTCTCGACTGTATACACTAGTCTACTCTGGAGTATCGATGCCCTGTCTCGAAACTCCCACGACTAGGGACCTTTTAAGGATGTGCTTATAGACTACCAGCTCTCACGTATATGATCGCCTTCATACTGCTGTCAGTCAAGCAAGAATCCTAGGGGCTCTACCAACGTGTAATAGCGACCTGTCAGGTCACCTAAAGCAGTACACGATGATAAAGATAAACCAGATAGCATACTATCATCTCGAGTAAGACTGTCCTACCGGGATAGGTCCTCTATCAATCATTGCAATCACGTGCCTGTGATCCAATAATTGACTCTGAGGGCACTATCTCCAACAATCTCCCACTTGCACTCAAGGCTAATTATTGCGATGTCGCATACTCACAGCCCGTGTGATACCGAACACCCAACTCCTCTACTTGTCAGTCTCACAAAACTCGTTTGCGAAACTATTGCGTTCGAGGAATAACCTCAGTGAGTGGATCCGCCTTGATGTTTCTTTCTATGTCTCTCTATATCTCAAGTTCGCGGAGAAAGCCATCTCCCGAAATGAGCAATACCTGTCTTAGAATGTGTCTGGATGTCTGATGGGACCTAGCTCATAAATGAACTCCAAATCCAAACTTCTTAGACTGTATCGTCAACTGAACTTAATCAGTATCCTGCGCCATGCCTCCCTCAGTATTGCCTTGGACCACCTGTCCAAAATACTGCCCCTCGTCAGAAGGAAAAACTATAACTCTGACAAGCTCCTTGTCGTCCAGGTCACCTTGGAAGCCTGGAATGATAACTGTCTCCCGAATGAGGCTGTCGTTATCATATCCCTAGAACATCCACTTATGTTCTAAAACTGCTTCCGACTGTTTCTCCAGGATTGGATCAACGTCAACTTATTGCATCTAGTGCAAGAACAACATCTGGTGTGGTACTTGACATCTCATGATTGACTCAATTGCCTGAGCAAGTGATCTGCCAATCATGCACATCCCTCTCCCCTTTAGTCTGTAAGACACCTTTAGAGAGGGTGACTCCATTACCTGCAGCTACACTACTGTGCCAGGAGTCATCCATTCTAAATACTCTTAGAATGCTGTCTAAGTACCCTGATTGGGAAACCACCTAAATCTAGATCTAAAACCATAGATCTAGTAACCAGTATGTCTGATATAAAATCCATTTCCTTTGTGGAGAAACCACTGTGTGACGACCAAAGTATAACCGATCGTAGTATAGGAGTTTCCTTTCCTACTCTGTGTATGTCATCCAAATACCATGACAACACACCCTACCACCTTCTCAACAGATCCATCTCCTATTCTGATGGAGTCAAACCTATGACTGTAACATCAGAAATTGATGATCTATCTCCGCTACATGTGCTTTAGTCTATAAATAGACATAAGCCACCTGTCCACCAATGCTTCCGCTGCTCCCACTGACCATGACAACCCTCTGGCAGAGTCATATACACGTACACTTTTGAAGCCAGTTCAGAACGACGCTATACTCATCCTCCTGCCGGGTCTCACAGCCTGGAACATCAGCAATGGCAAGTGTGGGTAAACAAGAACTTCCCTGTCACCGTCCTTGAGGCTACCGGAGTACCTCTCGGGTGCCTGAAGTTACCCACCTTATCTGCGGAGTGGCCAATGGAATGTTAATCCAGATTGAATCTTTAGGTTCCTATCAAATCTTCAGTAATCGTTTGTGGTTCTGGAATCACTTCCAGTTCTACCATACTCCTACTACTGTTTTCTGAAAAAATCCATTTTTAATAAAACTGTGGCGAGTCTAGAACAATATCGCTATTGTTCATCCAGATGGTAGAAAGTCAACCCTCGTCATAGCCTGGGTCAACCCACAAACAGCCATTACAGAAACGTGCCTTGAGTTGTCCAGTGTTTGGTTTTAAGCATAAACCGGACAACTCCCCGTACCTTAACATCGTTAAGATATGAACTGTTCTATATCCAATATAGAACCAGAGGCACTGATTTAATTGAACCAGATTCAAATCATGCAGCTGTCTTCAGTGCTTGTCAACTAAATGGAAAGAGGCCGATCAGCGTTACTCAACTTAGGAATGCTACCAATTATGAGTAACCTGAAAAGAGAAGCTAGTTCTCTTAATCATTACTATCAACTGAATACCATACTCAAGTATCTATATCTCCGATCACTTTGAAGAATCCCGATACTTGCTACACCTGGTTCTCTACTCTATTCAAATACCTATAACTTCTCAAAATTCGGACCCTGTGTTTCCACGAAACACCTGTCTAAAAACTAGAGAAGTCATAAGTAAACTGAATATAGTACGCGGACCATCCCCTCTGACCTGATGGACCCTGGACAACATACAATACTCTGTATAAGTTCCTTGAGTCTGATAACTCATTCACTGTGTGTCGTAGGTTGAAAACTGTACTTATGGTTAAGAAGAATTACACCGCTGTTTAATGCTCCTTACCTAATCATCCACTGATATAGGTAAATGTCATAGACATAATTTCAGAAAGGTATATCTCACTCTATGAAAATAGACGTACAGATATATCGATTTGAAATTGGTGCATAACAGCGGATATTCAAAGCCAAATATTTGTCGTCCGGCAAACAACCCAGGTGACTTCCTCAAATATCACCGATTACAACGAATCCGATATAATGAGGATGATCACCCAATTCCCAATAGCTTACTCCCACTCATCATCTGTAAAACCATACAGATGTGAGAATTATATCTGGTAAATACATACCCTGGAGTAAGTATTTAATCGGGAAATCAGTTTTCCTTTAACTGTACACAGCGAAACCGAAACATTGAAATGTTTCGATGGGGTATCCCGGTATTCCTAGTAATGCCTCTTCCAGATTCACGACTGTAACCGTATAGTTCTTTGCCACCTCTCCAAATCCCTTTATATGTCTTTAGTCATTACCTTCTGTACACCCCTTAGGCCAAATGGTTTTCTTCCTTCCCTACCGTTCGGCACCAGCCTATGGTTTGGAAGAAAACTATCCAATAAGCATAATGGGTGTACTGTCCTAATCCTAGGAGCACTTGCAATGCGAGAGAAGGTGAGGATAAAAGACAACCGAATAAACCTTATTCCTATTTCTCCTGAACCAGAATCCATCCCCGAACTGGAACAAGTTCCTTTCGAGTTCGTATATAACCATACGATGGAGTATCCAATAAACTGTGGATCTTCGTAGTGATACGGAGTGTCCTGGAGAAATACAAAGGTGATTTAGGATTGGCGAAGGAATACTTGGTTTGGTCGTGAATAGCAGTCGCAATTTACTTTGCCCTCTTACTAATCCCTTGCTTTGTCTTAACTTAATACCTTCTGTACACCATCGTTAGGCTAATTGGTTTTCTTCATTCCCTACCGGTCGGCACCAGCCTAAGGTTTGGAAGAAGACCATCCAATTTGCGTAATATGTGTACTATCTCCTAAACCAAGGAGTACTCGCAACCTGAGAGAAGGTAAAAGGAAAAGACAACTGAATAATCCTATCCGTTTTCTCCAGAACCTGAAACCATCCTCGAATAAATTCTTTCGAGTTCGTATCTAACCATACGATGGCTTTGTCCAATGGAAGTGGACGTTCGTAGTAATACGGGGCGTCCTGGAGAAAAGGGTAAAAGTAGGAGTGGCAATGAGGTCTGCAACTCTGACAATCCAAAAGCCAGTGTTTTAGAAGGTTTGGTTAACTTGGTCTCTGAGTCATAGTCTTAGGGTTGGTTCAATGGTCGCTGTCAAAGAGAGAGAGAAAAGAAACACTCGGCGTGCACTCTAACCTAGATCAGAATGGTTACCAATTTATCTAATCTGGAAACCTCCCACTGTCACCTCAAATTCTCCTCCAAACCTGAAAGAAGAATTAGTCGGGGTCACCCGAGGAGTAAACTAACTCATCAGTGGGAATCGGGATCCAACTATCATCGCATGATAACGTGACGGAATCCGCTCACGTCATCACACTCCAGAAGGTATGCGCATAACTGGCAAGTTTCAGTTTCGTTAGAAACTCCCGATGTGATTTTTACCCCATGCTCTTATGACCTTGACTTTGGCCAACAAATCATAAGTCACATGTCAAGTTCTACCCGTCATTCTCCAGGTCAATTTGAACCCACCCGTACATACCCTTGACTTTGGCCAACAAGGTAGTACGACTGTCCCAAACCAATGCATCTATCTATGCTGCATATGAATAACCAACAGCTACCAAACACTGTGCCTTGACTTTGGCCAACAAACACAGCTTGAATACTATTGACTACCCATATGAAACGACGGAGGGCTACGAATGGTTTCTGGCGAAAACCTTTAACGTAATGAACTTGATATCGTTGAAGGAACGGATAGCTTTTAAAAATATAGTGACGAAAAACCTTTGCTAAAGAGGTCACTCCCGGTGAAGGGATCTCGGCTCTTTCCCTGTAGAATGAGGTGCAGGATATTCCAACTGAATACCACGGTGCATAGCAAAAGTAATCGGCTATAGTGAAGTTATTGCCCTGACGCAAACTTTTGTCCAAGGGGTCACTCCCGGTGAAGGGATCTCGGCCCTTGCCTCGTCGACTGAGGAGCAGGATATTCCAGCTGAATACCACGATGCAAAACAAAAGAGAACGTCCTTGCAATAACAGCTTTTTGAAAAGTGTTCCAACAACATCAGATTAGGTTTGTTTTTAACTTGCATTGATCCGAATCAACGCAGTCCCATCAATTGATCACACCAAAAAGAACGAAAATATACTGATGTACGTATATGCCATCCGCATTCGCCACTGGGTCCCGTCATTACCCGTTAGGTTAGCTAACTAACGACAGAGCGGGGACTGGACTAGCGCGGATGCAAAACATATATAACATCTACTAATATATATACCAATATATCATATTTCGCTCAAGGCGTGATAAAATGCAACATCACAGAAATGTACAGCATCACAGAACAATACAGATATCTGGGATCCCCGGGTTTCACAGAGCCACTACTGAAACCCGACGTTTCCCTGGTCGTGTAGATAGCCTGCGCAATGAAATCCTAGACCCCTACGGGCGCGGCAAGTTACCCGCCAAAACCTGAAGCGAGGCAGCCCCCTTCAGCACCGTGAATGGACCACCCAGCACTTCACGGAATTCGGTAACTTGGGCATCCCTCCTGGGTCAACCTGTACCCCCTACGAGTGCGGCGAATAGCCCGCCAATCCTAGAGTGAAGCCCCTTCCGTCTCAATGCCATGAGATGCGGGCTTGTTGCCTTCTAGAACCCGGCTATCCGTGCACCCCTCCGCGGGGTAATCCTAGTACAGAAAGTAAAATATACATACAATGGGTACATCGACCGCAACCTGGTCGTGCCCCAAAATAATAATACAAACAAGCAGTGACGGCAGTCCACATGTCGGACGCTCGTCCCGTAATATCAAATGTACATAATACAACAAAAACTGTACTAGCATTGCATCCAGGCTATCCCCCACGACCGATCCGCAACATCACAGCAAAAACACAGAACATCAACGTGAAAGTCACGTTCGCAAATCCATCTAACCGGGCTATAGCAGTTAGACAGGATTTACCGATCAAGTGACATTCACGGTCGCAGATATAATATAAATACTATGAACTAATGTGTTTAAAATGTCCGATCGATCAAAAATTACCAAGTGGGCCCCCAAGTACTACTGTAGCACATCAAGAAATTCTGGGCCCAAAAATAATATTCCAAAAATCCTAATTTTAACCCAGAAAGCAACTGCTGAATTTTGATGCAGTGATCTCAACATAGTGCGGCGGAACCGCGGCCTAAAAGGGGGTTTGGCCGCGGTTTCGCGCTCCTATTGTGGAGTCACTGTATCGAATTTATACAGTGTTCTTAGAATTTCCAGTACATCACTTTTCTACAAGCTGAAAAATTTTTCGACTCCAGAAAATTTCAACAGAAAACTGATGCATGTGAAAAACGCGGATTTTGGAATTTTGGTCGATCGGAAATGTAAACACATTAAACAAAGCTAGACTATGTTAATGGCGAGGCTCTGATACCACTGTAAGTGCACGGCGGCGCCCCGGCCTCCATCCCGAGGCCAAATGCGGAAGCGATGGTTGACTTTAATTTTCTTGAACCGGCACCACCGTGCACTAAAACCCGGATCGAGCCATTAACTAGTCCTAACTAACTACAAGATGGGGATGAGAAATATACCGAGTGATCCGAGTCCTCCGGTCTTCTCGTCGTCGTCCCGATCTCCCGCGGAATGTCCGGTCTCCACCTCCTCGCCGGAAGGGCACCACATCGTCTGCATCTTTTACGGGCTCCTACCTCAATACCGAGGCAACTCGGGCACGAAGCTAGCGAGTCGACGTGCCCAAGATTTGCTGTAGAATGTGTAGTGCTCAAGTCTCATTTAGGGTTGTAGGAATTGCTATATGGTGGAGGAAATGATACAAGCTTTTGGAGATGGTGTTGTGGGATTTTTCCAACATGAAATGAACCAAAAATCCCACACTACAAATTTTTGGGCATCCCCATGAGGGAATGGCCGACCATCATGTGTGAGGGGAGAGTGAGAATGGAGTGTATCAAAAATATGAGAGAGGCCACACCCCATTCCAAGTGAGAGAGAGAGGTCAAAAGATATCATGAAAGGAAATCATCACAAACACAAACCCACACTCAACCACAACCATCATCAACAATCATGTCCACAAAAGTCATGCCATCATGACACAAAGAAAGTCAAGTGATGGTGAGCCATCATGATCCAACATAATGCAAAGAACACCCTCCACAAATACTTATTTGCACAAATGCAAATAAGCCCTCCTCCACCAATTTTCGGCCAATGAAAGATACAAATGAAAATGGCCGAAACGGAAAGCAAACTGGCAACTCCAGAAAACTGGTCCCGTAATAAATTACAGGAAAACCCCGATACTGTGTATACACACCCGCATCTGTATTCCGACCGAAATACAAATGTAATGAGACAAAATCTACACTGTACTATACTAGGATCCGGCTTAAACCAAAGCCGGCTAGTAATATCCGTTCGATCCTGATCCGTGCAATACCGCACGTATCAGATCGAACCCTGCCATATATCCATACGGCCTGTAGTACAAACTGTCCGATCATGATCTGTGCAATACCGCACGTATCTGATCGGACCTTGCCATATCTCCATACGGCTTCTACAGCGTTTCGCCCGAAAGCTGGAGTAACTGAATGAGGGGGACTCTAAAGACTCGTCAACACCTTGGTTGTGGATTTAACCACTAGCACGTCAGAGGTATAAGCCAATACATAACGGGCTACCAGGTATTGACCAAAAGGTACGTCGATGAGCGAAGTCATCCTGACACCCTACTGAACCTGTCAGTGACAATATCCGTACAGTCCGGTCCGTTCGTCTATGAGCATCGCATGGCGGGCCTAGGGGGTTGGTAAAAGTCAGACCCCTAAAAGCGGTACAAGTCGTGTCGGAGTGTAGCCCAGAACACCCTGAGATACTACTGGAATACCTACCAGTAAATCTCCTGCCTTGGCCAAGGACTTATTGTAATGGCTCTCCTAGACACAGCACGACCTCACCCCCAATACCGGGAGAGACGAAACCCTGAAGATGCGCTCACTGCCTTCATGTGGCTCGGGACTGTACCCAACTAAAACATGTTTGCACGTCTCCTTTGAGCGTGGTAGGGTAGTAATCAAAGTACAGTGGGAACTCACATGAGACAAATGACGATCCCCAGGTCGATGAACTAACCTGCACACATGTCACCAGGGAACTGCCATCTGACGTCTGGTATAAGACCAACTAGCATGTTCCCGGCGAGTCCTGTCCGGTGTACTCATAACCCAATGAGCACCTGTATACATCTTAGGTGATCCAACTGACACCAATGGCTTGTCAGACCGGCCACCGCCCCTCGTCGGGGTCTCGACTGTATACACTAGTCTACTCTGGAGTATCGATGCCCTGTCTCGAAACTCCCACGACTAGGGACCTTTTAAGGATGTGCTTATAGACTACCAGCTTTCATGTATATGATCGCCCTCATACTGCTGGCAGTCAAGCAAGAATCCTAGGGGCTCTACCAACGTGTAATAGCGGCCTGTCAGGTCACCTAAAGCAGTACACGATGATAAAGATAAACCAGATAGCATACTATCATCTCGAGTAAGACTGTCCTACCGGGATAGGTCCTCTATCAATCATTGCAATCACGTGCCTGTGATCCAATAATTGACTCTGAGGGCACTATCTCCAACACCGTGAATGTCATTTGATCGGTAAATCCTGTCTATCTGCTATAGCCCTTTTAAACGGATTTGCGAACGTGACATTCACGTTGATGTTCTGTGTTGTGATGTGATGTTGCGGATTGGTCGTGGGGGATAGCCTGGATGCAATGGTAGTACAGTTTGGTTTTATATGTACATTTGATATTGCGGGGCGAGCGTCCGACATGTGGACTGCCGTCACTGCCTGTTTGTATATTATTCTTTTGGGGCACGACCGGGTCAAGGTCGATGTACCCGTTGTATATTTTACTTTCTGTACTGGGATTACCCCGCAGAGGGGTGCACGAGTAGCCGGGTTCTAGAGGGCAACGGGCCCGCATCTCATGGCATTGAGACGGAGGGGGCTTTACTCTAGAATTAGCGGGCTATTCGCCGCACTCGTAGGGGGTACAGGTTGACCCAAGGAGGGGTGCCTAAGTTACCGGATTCCGTGAAGTGCTGGGTGGTCCATTCACGTTGCTGAAGGGGGCTGCCTCGCTTCAGGTCTTGGCGGGTAACTTTCCGCGCCCGTAGGGGTCTAGGATTTCATTGCACTGGCTATCCACACAACCAGGGGAACGTCGGGTTTCAGTAGCGGCTCTATGAAATCCAGGGATCCCAGATATCTGTATTGTTCTGTGATGCTTATTACATTTCTGTGATGTTGCATTTTATCACGCCTTGAGCGAATATTATATATTGATATATATACTAGTAGATGTTGTATATGTTTTGCATCCGCGCTAGTCCAGTCCCCGCTCTGTCGTTAGTTAAGTAACTAACAGGTGATGACGGGACCCAGTGGCGAATGCGGATGTCATATACATACATCATTATTTTCGTTCTTTATTGGTGTGATCAATTGATGGGACTGCGTTGATTCGGATCAATGCAAGCTAAACAAACCTATTCTGATGTTGTTGGAACAATTTTTCAAAAAAAGCTGTTATTGCAAGAGCGTTCTCTTTTGTTTTGCACAGTGGTATTCAGTTGGAATATCCAGCACCTCAGTCGACGAGGGAAGGGCCGAGATCCCTTCACCGGGAGTGACCCCTTGGACAGAAGTTTGCGTCAGGGTAATAACTTCACTATAGTCGTTTACTTTTTCTTTGCATCGCGGTATTCAGTTGGAATATCTTGCACCTCATTCTACGGGGAAAGAGCCAAGATCCCTTCACCGGGAGTGACCTCTTTAGCAAAGGTTTTCGTCACTATATTTTTATAAAAGCTATCCAGTTCCTTCAACGATATCAAGTTCATTACGTTAAAGGTTTTTCGCCAAAAACCATTCGTAGCCCTCCGTCATTTCAGACGGGTAGCACGTAGTATTCATGCTATGTTTGTTGGCCTTAGTCAAGGCATAGTATATGGTAGTTGCTTGTTACCTTTCTGCTGTATAGATAGATGCGTTGGTTTGGGACAGTCATATAGCTTTGTTGGCCCTAGTCAAGGGCTTGTACGGGTGGGTTCAAATTGACCTGGACAATGACGGTTAGAACTTGACATGTGACTTATGATTTGTTGGCCTTAGTCAAGGTCATAAGAGCATGAGGCAAAAAAAAAATCACATCGGGAGTTTCTAAAGAAACTGAAACTTGCCAGATATGCACATATCTTCTGGAGTGTGATAACGTGAGCGGATTCCGTCACGTTATCATGCGATGATAGTTGGATCCCGATTCCCACTGATGAGTTGGTTTACTCCTCGGGTGATCCCGACTAATTCTTCTTTCAGGTTTGGAGAAGAATTTGACGTTACAGTGGGAGGTTTCCTGATTAGATAAAGTGATAACCATTCTGATCTAGGTTAGAGTGCACGCTGAGTGTTTCTTTTCTCTCTCTCTTTGGCAGCGACCATGATCCGACCCTAGACTATGACTCAGTGACCAAGATTAACCGAACCTTCGTAAACACTGGCTTTTGGATTGTCAAAGTTGCAAACATCATTGCCACTCCTACTTTTACCCTTTTCTCCAGGATACCCCGTATTACTACGAACGTCCACTTCCATTGGATACTCCATCGTATGGTTATATACAAACTCGAAGGAATTTATTCGAGGATGGTTTCTGGTTCTGGAGAAAACGAATAGGACTATTCAGTTGTCTTTTCCTTTTACCTTCTCTCAGGTTGTGAGTACTCCTTGGTTTAGGAGATAGTACACCCATTACAAAAATTGGATAGTCTTCTTCTAATCCTTAGGCTGGTGTCGAACGGTGGGGAATGAAGAAAACCAATTAGGATGATGGTGTACAGAAGGTATTAAGTAAAGACATATCAAGGGATTAGTAAGAGGGCAAAGTAAAGTGCGACTGCTATTCACGACCAAACCAAGTATTTCATTACCACTCCCACTTCACCTTTGTATTTCTCCAGGACACTCCGTATCACTACTAAGATCCACAGTTTATTGGATACTCCATCGTATGGTTATATATGAACTCGAAAGGAACTTGTTCCAGTTCGGGGATGGATTCTGGTTCAGGAGAAATAGGAATAACGTTTATTCAGGTGTCTTTTATCTTCACCTTCTCTCGCATTGCGAGTGTTCCTATGATTAGGACAGTACACCCATTATGCTTATTGGATAGTCTTCTTCTAAACCATAGGCTGGTGCCGAACGGTAGGGAAGGAAGAAAACCATTTAGCCTAAAGGGGTGTACAGAAAGTAACGACTAAAGACATATAAAGGGATTTGGAGAGATGACAAAGAATTATACGGTTACAGTTGTGAATCTGGATAATGGAAGAGGCATTACTAGGAATACCGGGATACCCCATCGAAACATTTCAATGTTTCAGTTTCACTGTGTACTGTTAAAAGAAAACCGATTTCCTAATTAGACGCTTGCTCCAGGGTATGTATTTACCAGGTTTGATTCTCACATCTGTATGGTTTTACAGATGATGAGTGGGAGTAAGTTATTGGGAATTAGGTGATCATCCTCATTATATCGGAATTCGTTGTAATTGGTGATATTTGAGGAAATCACCTGGGCTGTTTGTCGGACGACAAATATTTGGTTTTGAATATCCGTTGTTATGAACCAATTTCAAATTGATATATCTGTACGTCTATTATTATAGAGTGAGATATACCCTTTTGAAATTATGTCTATGACATTTACCTATATCAGTGGATGGTTAGGTAAGGAGCATTAAACAGCGGTGTAATTCTTCTTAACCATAAGTACAGTTTTCAACCTACGACACACAGGGAATGAGTTATTAGACTCTGGGGACTTATACAGAGTATTGTATGTTGTCCAGTGTCCATCAGGACAGATGGGTTGGTACTCGTACTATATTTGGTTTACTTGTGAGTTCTCTAGTTTTTAGACAAGTGTTTCGTAGAAACACAGGGTCCAAGTTTTGAGAAGTTATAGGTATAAGAGTAAAGTAGAGAACCAGGTATTGCAAGTATCGGGATTCTTCAAGGTGATCGAAGATGTAGATACTTGTGTGTGGTATTCAGTTGATAGTAATGGTTTTGAGAAACTTGTTTCTCTTTCAGGTTACTCATAATTGGAAGCACTCCTAAGTTGAGTAACGCTGATCGGCCTCCTTCCATTTAGTTGACATGCACTGGAGACAGCTGCATGATTTGAATCTGGTCCAATTAAATCAGTGCCTCTGTTTCTATATTGGATATAGAACGGTTCATATCTTAACGATGTTAAGGTACGGGGAGTTGTCCGACATATGCTTAAAACCAGACTCTGGATAACTCAAAGCACGTTTCTGTAATGGCTGTTTGTGGGTTGACCCAGGCTATGACGAGGGTTGACTTTCTACCATCTGGAAGATCAATAGTGATATTGTTCTTGACTCGCCACAGTTTTAACAAAAATAGATTTTTTCAGAAAACAGTAGTGGGAGTATGGTAGAATGGAAGTGATTCCAGAACCGCAAATGATTACTGAAGATTTGATAAGAACCTAAAGATTCAATCTGATTTGACATTCCATTGGCCACTTTGAAGATGTGGTGGGTAACCTCAGGCACCCGAGAGGTACTTCGGTATGCTCAAGGACGGTGGCAGGGAGGTTCTTGTTTACCCAAACTTTCCATTGCTGTTGTTCCAGACTGTGAGACCCGACAGGAGGATGTGTATAGCGTCGTTCTAAACTAGCTTTAGAAGTGTACGTTTATATGACTCTGCCAGAGGGTTGTCGTAGTCAGTGGGAGCAGCGGAAGCATAATGGACAAGTGGGTTATGTCTATTTATAGACTAAAGCAGATATAGCGGAGATAGATCATCTATTTCTGATGTGACAGTCATAGGTTTGACTTCGTCAGAATAGGGGATGGATCTGTTAAGAAGGTAGTAGGGTGTGATGTCCTGGTATTTGGATGACATACACAGAGTAGGAAGTGAAATTCCTATACTACGGTCTGTTATACTTTGGTTGTCACACAGTGGTTTCTCCACATAGGACTTGGATATAATATCAAGACATTCTGGTTACTAGATCTATAGATCTAGATTTGGGTGGTTTCCCAATCAGGATACTTAGACAGCATTCTAAGAGTTTTTAGAATGGACGACTCCTGGCATGGTGGTGTACCTGCAGGTGATGGAGTCACCCTCTCTAAAGGTTTCTTACAGACTAAAGGGGAGAGGGATGTGCATGATTGGCAGATCACTTGCTTAGGCAATTGAGTTAATCATGACATGTCAAGTACCACACCAGATGTTGTTTTTGCACGAGATACAATAAGTAGATATTGATCCAATTCTGGAGAAACATTCGGAAGCAGTTTTAGAACATAAGTGGATGTTCTAGGGATATGATAACGGCAGCCTCCTTCGGGAAACGGTTATCATTCCAGGCTTCCAAGGTGACCTGGATGACAGAGTGGCTATCAGAGTTATGTTTTTCCCTCTGACGAGGGGCAGTATTTTGGACAGGTGGTCCAGGTGGATACTGAGGGAAGGATGGCGCAGGATACTGATTAAGTTCAGTTGACGATACAGTCTAAGAAGTTTGGATTTAGAGTTCATGTATGAGCTAGGTCCCATCAGATATCCAATCATATTCTAAGACAGGTATTGCTCATTTCAGGAGATGGGTTTCTCCGCGAATTTGAGATAAAGAGAGACATAGAAAGAGACATTACAGCGGATCCACTCACTGAGGCTATTCCTTGAACGCAATAGTTTCGCAAACGAGCTTTGTGAGACTGACTAGTAGAGGAGTTGGGTGTTCGGTATCACACGGGCTGTGAGTATGCGACATCGCAATAATTAGCCTTGAGTGAAAGTGGGAGATTATTGGAGATAGTGCCCTCAGAGTCAATTATTGGATCACAGGCACGTGATTGCAATGATTGAGGGAGGACCTATACCGGTAGGACAGTCTTACTCAAGATGATAGTATGCTATCTGGTTTATCTTTATCATCGTGTACTGCTTTAGGTGACCTTACGAGTCGCTATTGCATGTTGATAGAGCCCCTAGGATTCTTGCTTGACTACCAGCAGTATGAGGGCGATCATATACGTGGGAGCTGGGGTCTATAAGCACATCCTTAAAAGGTCCCTAGTCGTAGGAGTTTCAAGACAGGGCATCGATACTCCAGAGTAGACTAGTGTATACAGTCGAGACCCCGACAAGGGGCGGTGGCCGGTCTCACAAGCCACTGGTGTCAGTTGGTTCACCTAAGATGTATACAGGTGCTCATTGGGTTATGAGTACACCGGACATGACTCGCCGGGAACATGCTAGTTGGGATTATACCAGACGTCAGATAGCAGTTCCCTGGTGACATGTGTACAGGTTAGTTCATCGACCTGAGATCGTCTTTTGTCTCGTGTGAGTTCCCACTGTGCTTTGATTACTACCCTACCACGCTCAAAGGAGACGTGCAACCAGGTTTTAGTTGGGTACAGTCCCGAGCCACATGGAGGCAGTGAGCGGATCTGCAGGGGTTCGTCTCTTCCGGTATTGGGGGTGAGGTCGCGCTGTGTCTAGGAGAGCCAGTACATGAAAGTCCTTGGCCAAGGCAGGAGATTTACTGGTAGGTATTCCAGTAGTATCTCAGGGTGTTCTGGGCTACACTCCGACACGACTTGTACCGCTTTTGGGGGTCTGACTTTTACCAACCCCCTAGGCCCGCCATGCGATGCTCATAGACGAACGGACCGGACTGTACGGATATTGTCACTGACAGGCTCAGTAGGGTGTCAGGATGAGTTCGCTCATCGACGTCCCTTTTGGTCAATACCTGGTAGCCCGTTACGTATTTGCTAATACCTTTGACGTGCTAGGGGTTAAATCCACAGCCAAAATATTGACGAGTCTTTAGAATCCCCCACAGACCAGTTTCTCAAGTTTCGGGAGAAACGCTGTAGAGGCCGTATGGAGATATGGCAGGGTTCGATCAGATACGTGCGGTATTGCACGGATCGTGATCGAACGGATTTTACTAGCGGGCTTTGTTTTAAGCAGGATCCTAGTATTAGACGGTGTAGATTTTGTCTCTTTGCAGTTGTATTCAGTGGGAATACAAATGCGGGCATGTATATGCAGTCGCGGGGTTTTCCTGTAATTTATTACGGGATCAGTTTTCTGAAGTTGCCAGTTTGCATTCCGTTCCGGCCAGTTTTCCTTTGTTCCTTCACGGCCGGATTTTTCTGATGGAGGGGCTAATTTGCAAGTTTGCAAATTAGCATTTGTGGAGGGGTTTCTTGCATTTGAGGGATTATGATGGTTTAAGCATCTTTGCTTTTTCTTGTGATCATTTCTTGCATTAATGAGATAAGAATGGAATAGAAATTGATATGACTTTGTTATCATCACTTTTGGATGTGGTCACCTCTTTTGATTCCTACACTCACCTCCCTTGATGTTTTATTCTTTTTCCCTCCACCATTTTGTTAAGGGGGGCCGGCCACTTTGAGGGGAGAAGAGTGAGAGGCTTCATTTTTGTATGAGGGGAATAATTCATATCTCATTTGCTTGCTTGCAAAATTCTCAACCTCTCTCTAAAGTTCTTTCATTCCTCCATCATGGCAACTTCACAACCCCAATTGAGAAAATGGTTTCTACACTAGTCTACAGCATTCCTTGGACGCGTCGGCTAGCCAACTTCGTGCTCGAGTTGCTTCGGTCCAGAGGAGGGAGCCCGTAAAAGAACCCGGCGATGTGGTGCCCGTTTCGACGAGGAGGCGACGACCGGAGATTCCGCGAGGAGATTGGAGTGGAGGCGAAGACCGAAGGGCACGGATCGCTCGGTATAGCTTCTCTACTCTTATTCTAGTTTGCTAGAGTTAGGTTAATGGCACGATCCGGGTTTTTTGTGCGCGGTGGTGCCGGTTTCTAGTTTTTAGAAAATTTTCGTTTCCGCATTCCGGCGTCGGATTGACGGCCGGGGCGCCGCCGTGCACGTACACACCACAACACAATGGTGTATCGGAAAGGAGGGATCGAACCCTATTGGATATGGTTCGTTCCATGATGAGTAAGGCTGAGTTACCGCGATCTTTCTGAGGTTATGCACTAGAATCAGCTGCATATCTTTTGAACCAGGTTCCAACCAAGACTGTGCCTACCACACCATATCAGATGTGGAGTGGGAAGAAACCCTGTCTTAAACACTTTAGGACATGGGGATGTCCAGCTTTTATAAAAAAGCAGCATCCGGACAAGCTCGAGGCACGCTCAGTACAGTGTAAGTTTGTGGGATATCCAAAGAACTCCAAGGGATATTATTTCTATTACGCAGAGGAACAAAAGGTTTTTGTTTCTCGTCATGCCCACTTCTTAGAAACTGAAGTTTTAGAAAATCAGAAGAGTGGGAGCGCAATAGAGCTGGAAGAAATTCCAAAACCACAAGCTGTTACTGAAAGTTTGGTAGAACAAGAAGTTTCAGAAGAAAGGGACATACCGGCGCCTATCCGCAGAAGTAGTAGGCAGTCTCATCCGCCCGAGAGATACTACGGTTTTCTCATAGACGGGGATCGAGAAGATTGCATCATTGATAATGATGACCCTACTAGCTTCCAGCAAGCCATTCAGAGCGGCGACTCGGTAAAATGGCTGGATGCAATGCGGACCGAAATGGAGTCCATGTACACTAACAAAGTATGGACTTTGGACATTGCTCCAGATGGGGTAAAACCCGTAGGATGCAAATGGATCTTCAGAAAGAAGATTAGTGTAGATGGACAGGTTGAAACCTATAAGGCTAGACTTGTTGTAAAGGATTTTCGTCAAAGACCTGGTATGGACTATGACGAAACTTTTTCTCCAGTGGCTATGCTTAAATCCATTCGGGTCCTTCTTGCCATTGCCGCCTTCCACGATTATGAGATCTGGCAGATGGACATAAAGACGGCTTTTCTAAATGATAATTTGGAAGAATGCGTCTATATGGTTCAGCCAGAGGGATTCTTTCAGAGTGGGAGCAGCGGTAAAGTGTGCAAGTTGCTTAAGTCCATTTATGGACTAAAGCAGGCATCGCGGAGTTGGAACATCTGTTTTAATGATACTGTCAAAGAATTCGACTTTATCAAGAATCCAGATGAACCATGCATATACAGTAAGATTGTAGGGAGAGTTGTAGTATTGCTCGTCTTGTACGTGGATGACATTCTCCTAATAGGAAATGATATTCCTATGCTACAGTCAGTCAAAAGATTCTTGTCACAGAAGTTCTCCATGAAGGACCTGGGTGATGCCACCTACATTCTGGGGATCCAGATCTATCGTGATAGATCAAAGAGGATGTTGGGACATTCCCAGTCAAGATACATAGACACCATATTGAAAAGATTCAGTATGGAGGATTCTAAGCGCGGAACCTACCGGCTTGTCACGGAATCACCCTCTCCAAAGAGATGTCTCTCAAGACTGATTTGGAAAGGGATCGCATGTCGATTATACCCTACGCTTATGTGGTAGGCTCTATAATGTATGCGATGTTATATACCCGACCAGATGTAGCATACGCATTGAGTGTTGTAAGCCGGTATCAGGCAAACCCAGGGGAGAAACACTGGATAGCAGTAAAGAACATTCTCAAGTACCTGAGGAGGACTAAGGAGATGTTCTTGGTGTATGGCGTAAAAGACCTCCAGATCGAGGACTTTGCCGACTCCAGCTTCCAGAGTGACAAGGATGACTCCAAGTCCATGTCGGGTTATGTCTTTACCCTTAATGGAGGGGCGGTCTGTTGGAAGAGTTCCAAACAGGAGACCGTTGCTGACTCAACGATGGAAGCGGAGTACATAGCTGCTTGCGATACCGCAAAAGAAGCTGTCTAGATGAAGAAGTTCCTCACAGAACTTCAGGTGGTTCCTACCAGTGTTGATCCAATACCTCTGTATTGCGACAACAACGGTGCTATAGCTTTAGCGAAGGAACCCAGGTCCCATCAGAAGTCCAGACACATCTTAAGGCGGTATCACCTGATCAGAGAGATCGTAGATCGCTGGGAGATCGAGGTAAAGAGAGTAGATACAGAGAATAACACTGCTGATCCATTCACAAAGGCCATTCCTCAAACGCAGTTCGAGAGGCTATTTGAGATAATAGGTCTGCGATATGCCACTACATGGCCCTAGTGCAAGTGGGAGATTGTTAGTGTTTATGCTCTAGAAGGCCATTACTGTATCATACTAGTTTGTATATTACTTAATGGAAGATTGGGATATTCACAGTTGTATTGACAGTCTTGCTAAAAATGGTAGTATGCTACTTGGTTTGTGTCTACTTTAATATGTGCATATGTTTCTTATAACGTATCGCTTATACATATTAGTAGAGCCCTTAAGATCTTTGCTTGATTACCAGCGTTGTGATGGCAGTCACACTAGTGGAGGCTGGGTAGTCTATAAGCAACATCCTATACATGTCCCTAGTCATAGGATTATCGAGACAGGGCATCGATACTCCGGAGTAGACTAGTGTGTACGCTTCTCATCCCAGTTGGGGAGATGGTCTGTCCCACAGCCATCAGCACGTCGTACTGGAGATAGTATACAGGTGCTCATTGGGTTACGGGTACACCGGACAGGACTCGCAGGGAACTGTTGGTTGGTATTATATCATCAGTTAACAGTTCCCAGGTGACATGAGTACAACATAGTCCACAGACTTGACACTGCTACTTCGCCTCGAGTGTGTCCCACTGTTCTTAGATTGCTACCCTACCACGGCTCAAAGGAGTCGTGCAAACAGGTAGCAGTTGGGTGCAGTCCCAGCACTTGGAGGCAGTGGCGGTTAGACAGGATTCGTCTCTCCCGGTATTGGGAGTTGATATCGCGCTGTGTCAGAGAGCCATTACGCAAAGTCCCTGGCCAGGGCAAGCGAGATTTACTGGTAGGTTCCAGTAGTTTCTCAAGGTGTAATAGGTTTCGCTCCGACACGACTTATACCGCTTTTAGGGGACCGACGCTTGCCGCGCCCTAGGCCCAATATGCGATAGTCCTAGACGAACAGACCGGACTGTATGGAGATTGTCACATCAGGCTCAGTAGGAGTTCGGATGGGTTTCCTCATCGGCCTTCTTATCGACATCTACCTGGGGACCGTTACGTACAGCTAGTGCTGCTTGCGGTCTGTGGTTAAACCCACTGCCAGCATAGTGTCGAGTCTTTAGAGTCCCACACAGAGGGTTTTCCTGCTTCGGACGAAACGATATAGAGGTCGTATGGTTTTACGACAGGGTTCGGACGCATACGTGTTTTTACGCACATACGATGTTCGGACAGTTTTTACTAGTCGACTTTGGTTTAAGCCAGATTCTAGTATCGGATTATTGGATTTATACAGTCTAAAGTTTTTCCGTATTTTCACAGATAGGAGGGGCGTTCTCGTAATTTTTCGGGAAGCTTCTAGAAGGATGATGACTTGGAGGCTAAGGTGGCATTTGCATTTATTGGATTAATGAGTCATGGTGTGATTCATACATGGAGTTAATGATTCATTTATGATTTATATGACTCATGTGATGAATCACTATGTGTATTAATGAAACATGATGATATATCATTATTTGTTATTCATTTAATAATATGTTATGTTTCATATATACACAAATGATATCATTTATCCAAAATGATTCTCATTCTCACCTTCTCTCTCCTCAAGCTCTCTCTTTTCAAACCCTAACCCTAATCTCTCATGTGTTGAGATCAAGGGTTAGCAAGACTAATATATCCCTAATCCAACTCTATATCCCCTAGGTTGCTTAGATTAGCACTTTGAGTAGCCTAGTTACCTCAAGTTAGAGGTCAAGCTTGGAGTAGGAGCTCTCGGGTGGATCGTCTTTGACTCGAGGAGGCCGTTGAGGTGCCGAAGTTCCAAAAAGCTTACGAGGTGTGGAGGACAGCGATGAAGACCCGAAGGACAAGTAACGTGAGGTATAACTTCGAATCCGAGTAGTTAAACCTTTCGTAGTTTGCTAGTAATGGTTTAGACACGATCCGTGTGCTCAAGTCCGTGTTATGAAGCTTTGATAATTGTTTTTCATATATTCCGCCTCCCCGCAAGCTTGTAGGGTGCGTGACATGGACTTACATAGACACACTCACACACACACACATATGCACACACAGACACATACTCCACACTAAAAATACCTCCCCTCGTTAGAAAAAATGTCTAACGGGGCGCTGTCCCGCATCCCGCAAGGGGGCTGCTAGCTCTCTTTGACCCCCAGCCCGTTATCCGGGTAGCGGGACCCTCCGTAAAAACTCTGCGGGGCCCCCGATACATCCAAAACCCCCTTTAAAACACAACACTGCACATTGAGTTCGCATGACCAGTTTAACCCGTTAATCGGAGGTTCCCTCGCTCCAAAGGCGAGGGGTAATTAACGATAGCTTAGTCCGCGGCTGCCGGAGATTCGGATCCCCACAATCAATAAACCCCAGCCTACCCTAGACAGGGAGAATCTATAGTACGCCTGACAAGCGCGCGCGTATTCCTATCTCAATGGGGTGACGAAAAACACCCTACAGTTCATAGCCACCCTTGACCTAAATTCAAAGGTGTTCCCATATATGGCCATCTTCAAACCGACGACCTTCAAAAAGCTCATAGATAAAATGGCACGGTTGGATCAGATAGGTCAAGACGCATCCTCTTCCGATGAAGATATATGAAAAGCGGAGATAAGACGGTGTTTGTACCGCGGATGCTCAACAAAAAATAAGCCGTTTTGAAGCAATATGTCGCCAAAATAGCGACACTATGGGTCCCACCCTGAGAAAGGATTGGGATACAAATATTCGCTCCCCCGAAATATACGCAGTAGGCATCTTGTTCGCTGGCGGAGGAATCTCTACGGAGGTGGTTCTTTCTTCAAAGAACAAAAAGGATATTAAGGGACCTATAAAACGGATCCTACAATTGAGTGGAGATTCGTCAAACCTCCAGAGTTGGGGCCGTGGTCAACTTCTATTTCTACTGAAAAATGGGTACTCCAGAGCTATTCGGCACGGTCAAAGTTGGGGCCGTGGTCAACTTCTGTTTCAACAGCTCGAACGCCTGAGTGCACTCTTCTAACTAGACATAAGGCACCTCCTTCCGCATAAGTTTCGTTAAAGGCCCTGCTACTCTGGCAAAATCCTAAACAAATCGTCGGTAATATCCAGCAAGTCCCAGAAAACTCCTGATCTCAGTTACTGTCTTCGGTGTCTGTTAGTCTCCGATTTTGTTAGGTCTACTGAAATGCCATCACCTGAAACGACATGCCCTAGAAATTGCACCTTGTCAAGCTAGAACTCTCACTTGCTCAGCTTGGCATAGAGTTTCTCCTTCCTCAAAATCTGCAACACTGTGCGCAGGTGCTCAACATGTTCCTCCCGACTCCTAAAGTAGGCTAGTATGCCATCGATAAACACCTCTATTAGATATAGTGCTCTCCAGGAAATTATTGTAATTGCAGGTAGGCCATTATGATAATTGAAGGAGGACCTATACAGATAAAACAGTCTTACTCGAAATGATAGTATGCTATCTGGTTTGTCTTTATCATTGATGTGTATACGTTTTACTTCTTATTATGTGTTTCTAATACCTAATGATAAAGCCCATAGGATTCTTTCTTGACTACCAGCATTATAACGACGATCATATACATGAGAGCAGGGGTAGTCCATAAGCACATCCTTAAATGTTCCTAGTTGAGAGAGTATTGAGGCTGGGTATCAATATTCTTGAGTAGACTATTGTATACGTTTCTAGACCTCGATGAGGGACGATGGCTTGTCTCATAAGCCATTGGTGTTGTGTCACCTAAGATAGCATACATGTGCTCACTGGAGGTGAATATAATGGACGGACTCGCCGAGAACTTCTAGATGGTATTATACCTATCTTTAGATAGCAGTTCTCTAGAAGCATGAGTAAAGATTAGTCCTTTGACATGTTGTCGCGTATGAGTTCTTACTGTACTTAGATTACTACCCTACCACGGCTCAAAGGAGTCATGCAAACAGGTTTTACTTGGGTACAGTCCTAAGCCACATAGAGACAGTGAGCGATTGTCAGAGATTCGTCTCTTATGGTATTAGGAGTCGATGTCGCGCTGTGTTCGGTTGTCCATCACCCTAAATCCGTGGTCACGGTGGATGAGATTTACTGATAGGAGTTCATTAGTTTCTCGGTTGGTGATGAGCTTGACTCCGGCATGACTTATCAGGTTATTAGGGGCCTGACGTTATCCACCCCCAGACCCGGTATGCGATAATCATAGACGAAGAGATCGGACTGTACGAAAATTGTCACATTTAGTCTCAGTAGGGTACGGACGGACATGACTATCGTCCTCTCTTTCGGCAGATAAGTAGGTAGCCGTTACGTATGCTAGTGCCGCTGACATGCTTGTGGTTTTAGATTTATCCAGTAAATCACTACCAGCGTATTGTCGAGTTTTTAGAGTCCCACACAGAGTTTTCCCGGTTCAGACGATATGATGTAGAAACCATATATTGATACGTGTAGGGGTCCGATTAAATACGTGTATTTACTACACGGACTTTAATCGGACGGTTGATAATACTAACCGGCTTAGGATTAAGCCAGATTATTAAATCATGTTTTGATTTAATAATTTATATATATATATATATATATATATAATATTCTAATATTATGTTCACAATTCATTTTCTCTCTTTTGGCTATTCGTATTTTTATATGGATACGCGTATATGTAGCGATACGTATATCGGAGAATGTATTCCGTATTTATACGGAATACCTTCTAGAAGAAGTACACATCATTTGTGAATATTCAAAGAACTGAGGTGGAGGGTGAGGTGGCTTTAAGTATGGTTGAGGGTATGTAGAAAGGGATGGGCTTCAATTGTTTATTGCAAAATGGTTGTAAACTATAAGAGGCCAGTCCATTCTCTCAACCTCATTACAACACTTAGCTTGTTTTGTGTTATGTCTAGCTATCCTCTTCCTCCTTCTTTCTCATTGCTCTCTTTAGCTTTGTTTTAGAGTGAAAATGATAGTGGAAAATTCCTACATCCCCACACTCCATTTCTAGAGCGCCGGTTTCTTTATTAGGTGAAGCTGGAGCTTAGATCGAGTCTCTCGGGCGGATCATCTTCGGTAAGGGCGGTCGCCTCTCAAGCTTGTTCCCGACGGCCTATGAGGAGCTTGGAAGGGTCTTCCATAATTTTGTGGATATGCATCAAAGGTTGTAATTCTTAAGCCTTGCATGCTTAGTTTTCTAATTTAGTGTTTGGAACGATCACTAGGAATTAGTTTCTAGTGCTCCCCGTAAAAATTTTTGTTTTTTGATTCCGCATTTACCGCAGTTGTAGCGGCAAGGGTACTAGGAACTTTCAATGGTATCGGAGCCAACTAAACACTAGAAGTAGTTTAGACGATGTTTTAGTTTTGAAACCGAAATTTTTCCGTATTTAATTCCACACATCCAAGTTTATGTTAGGATTTTCAAACTCTTTTAAAAAGGTTTAAACAACTATAGTAGACTGGTATAGATGTCAAAATGACCTAGAGAAAGAACGAGTCAAATCAGAGAATACCTGGCCACCAGAAATCCAATTTTGGCCGCTATGGTCAGCTTCTGTATCTTGGATTGGCTCCATCTTTCTTCAGTTGCTTGGATATATGGAATTAGGTTTTTTAGAACTATTTGTTTTTGCCCAGATATTGTTTTGTTTTGTTTGTTCATTTGGGCAATCATGGAAAAACTTTTGATCGAAATTTTTGCATCGTTTAATGATCGGCATGTTCATGTGTGTTGTTAAATGTCATCTAATTGCTATATGTTTGATTGGACGGAGTTGCACACTTACTTGTGTTGCTTGTTGTTGTATATATCTCTGTGATAGTTTAGCTGGATTGTCATGACGGATAGCCCCATGTGCGATTGCTTGTACAGTTTTGATTTATAATGTTGTATTCATTTGTTCGGGACGAGCTTCAACTTATGGCCGCCGTTTCCGTATTATATATATCCTTTTATTGGGGCTCGACCAAGATGTAGTCGATATCACCTTTGTATATATTTCTTTTTTGTACTAGGATTAACCCAAGAGAATTGTTTGAGTAGCCAGGTGTCACGACCCGAAAATGGCACATGACCGGCACTTGGATCATGTGAAGTCTATAGGACCCCACTGTAACCCAACTAAGCCGAAAACCAGGAATCTAACCCTTTTTAGGAAAATAGTGGAGGTGAAGTTTTGAAAAAGGGGTATGATGAAATCATGTTCTCCTTTTAAAGTATAAATATGATTTGTAGAAATGCAAGTATATAGTATACTAAAGTTTGAAAACGTTTTTGTCATTTGAAATTTGGGCAGCACGTACTTTGTAAATTTTGATTAAAACCAGTACATAATCAACAATAATAATGGCATCTCCAAGCGGAAGCTAGCTCTTCGCTAATTGGCGGAAACACAATCACACAAGTAAACATACGACCCAAGGCGAAGATCAATAACAGAAAAGCATAAAGAAAACCAAAACATCATCAAACTCCAATATAAAGAATCATATACACGTCACGACTCTAAATCTAAAAGAATATACAACTGGTCTCTAAGTCTATCAAATATATATAGTCTGGTTGATGTAGCTTTTAACTAGATACAAATGAATAATAAATAATTATACAGTGGTGGTTACGATCTGTAGAGTAACCCACCTACCAAAGCAAATCAACCGAAGGGAGAAGTGTGCCAGAAAGCCGCTACTGATCTGAGCGGTCAATCCTGCAAGAAAACTATGGCACAACGGGGGTGAGTTGCCAACTCCTGAGTAGAAGACATCATCAGGTAGAAATCGAACGTATAACGATCTATCTAGATCATACTATAATATAATAATATCATACCGTGCGGTATCAAAGGTGATCGTGTATACATATGTATATAAGTATATAATGTCGTGCCTGTATCAATATGTGGTACTGTGTCATCCATCTCGTGTATATATACATATATCATCCAGTGAGTGTCCATCAATGAAACTCGATCCTGAGTGTCCAGCATCGACACTCGAAATCATCATAAAACCAATGTCTAGTATCGACATGTAAATCCTCATATCTCAGGCGCTATCTCATTGGATTGGCCCTCATATCTCAGGCACTATCTCATTAGATCGGTCCTCATATCCATCTGCCCCATATCACTCCGGTTGGTATCTTTCGGATATCCGCCGAGTCCAATACTGTCATCGGTAGGTAGTGTTCCCCTGCCAGGCTCAATTCCTTTCTATATGATCTTCTTGCCCCGGGGTACCTTACCAGGTCCACTGTGTATCCGCAATCGGTTTCTCCATCTGCCTCGATTCGGATAATCATTATAGCTCAGTACTGAGAAATCTCATAGTGGACGTCGAAATATCATATCAAGAGAAAACCAAGTTTTTAAAATATTCACAAATTTTTAAATAATATCCGCGGTTTCTCAAATCCAGAATCTCATAAAAATAGAATCTCATAGAATATGGCAATAATAAAATAATATGTACATGCACAGAACAATACTATAATGCATAGCGGGTGTGTTCATATGAGCGTGTCATGTAGCAAGGTAAAGAAAGTGTAATATCTGAAATAATATGTGGTACTGTGTTGGCTATAGTGCCCTCAAGTAAATTATTAGATCGCAGGCACGTGATTGCAATGATTGAGGGAGGACCTATACCGGTAGAACAGTCTTACTCGAGATGATAGTATGCTATCTGGTTTATCTTTATCATCGTGTACATGCTTTAGGTGACATTACAGATCACTATTACATGTTTATAGAGCCCATAGGATTCTTGCTTGACTATCAGCAGTATGATGGCGATCATATACATGAGAGTTGGGTGGTCTATAATCACATCCTTAAAGTGTCCCTAGTCGTGGGAGTTTCGAGACCGGGCATCGATACTCCAAGAGTAGACTAGTGTATATGGATCGAGACCCCAATGAGGGGCGGTGTCCGGTCTCACAAGCCATTGGTGTCGGTTGGTTCACCTAAGATGTATACAAGTGCTCATTGGGTTATGAGTACACCGGACGGACTCGCCGGAAACATGCTAGTTGGTATTATACCTATTGTCAGATAGCAGTTCCCTGGTGACATGTGTACAGGTTAGTCTATCGACGTGAGATCGTCATTTTTCTCGTGTGAGTTCCCACCGTGCTTTGATTACTACCCTACCATGGCTCAAAGGAGTCGTGCAAACAGGTTTTAGTTGGGTACAGTCCCGAGCCACATGGAGGCAGTGAGCGGATCGTCAGGGGATTCGTCTCTCTCGGTATATTAGGGGTTAATATCGCGGTGTGCATAGGTAGCCATCACCAGAAATCCTCTGCTAGGGTAGACGAGAATTACTGATTCGGATCAATAGTTTCTCAGTTGGTGATAGGCTTCATACCGACACTAAATGTCGCGTTATTAGGGGTCTGACTTTATCCACCCCCTAGACTCGATATGCGATACTCATAGACGAGCGGACCGGACTGTACGGATATTGTCACTATCAGGCTGAGTAGGGTTTCAAGATGAGTTTGCTCGTCGGCCTCCCTTTCACTAAATACCTGGGTAGCCGTTACATACAGCTAGTGCCACTGACGTGCTTGTTGTTAAACTCACTGCCAGCGTATTGACAAGTCTTTAGAGTCCCACACTGAGAGTTTCCCTAGTTCGGGTGAAACGTTGTAGAGGCCGTATGGTTTTATGGCAGGGTTCGATCATATTCGTGCACTTGTGCATGGATCATGATCGGACGGATAATACTAGTGGGCTTTAGTTTAATCCGGATCCAAGTATTATATTGTTGGATTATTTTCGTCTCGTTGTATTCGTATTCAGTCAGAATACGGATGCATGTATGTATATACAGATGGGGGGTATTCTTGTAATTCGTTACGAGTTTACTTTTAGAAGTTGACATTCTCTTTTTGATTAATCATTTAGGGTTTAATGTTTATTTGGTTGAAATTGTGAGTGCAAGTTTTGGCTTGTAGCATTGATTGTGCATGGGCTATGGTTTTGTTTTGCTTAAGATTTTTTGTAAGATATTTGCGGTGAGCATGGGAGAAGGTAGATCTTTTTTTTTTGTGTGTGTGTGGCTTTTCTTTAGTTTCCCACTCACAACAAATAGCTCACAACATCAAAGCAATTTAATTCAAGAAAATAGCAGAGACAATTCTTCACTTGCTTTTTTTTCTCTAAGCCAAAACTTGAGCTCACACTTCTCTTCACTTGGCTTCTTCTTCACCTCCACCCATTCCATCTCATGTGTTGAGAATCAATGGGTATTTTGAGTAAAAATATTCACACATAATCTCTACTTCATCTTGGGTATCTAGGCTTGCAAACTGGATGCCCGAGTTGCTTCGGTTTTGAGGCAGGAGCCCGTATTACTAATCCTCGACATGGATCGTCTTTGACGAGGGAGACTGGAGAACAAACTTGTTCAAGGCAGCCGCGACGAGCTAAGGACAGAGATTGAAGACCGGAGGACACATATCGATCGATATAACCTCTCTAAACTCTTTTAATAGAACTAGTATATGGTTAATGGTCAGATCCTTCGTTTAGGGTTCCGTTAGCGCCGGGTTTTAAAAGTTTTTTGTTCCGCGTTTAGCCACGGATTGATGGCCGGGGCGCTGCCGTAACCCTACATGGTATCAGAGCCAACCCATTAATCGCATACTAGTTGTTTTGACAATGTTAAATTATCGAAACCGAAACAACTCCGAAATATCACTCGATGTATTCTAGTTTCTGTCGAAATTTTATGTGTCTTCTAAAATTTTTTTAGCAACTGCAGAAGACTACCTAGGCGACCACTAGAGCACACACCAAATACGAGCCACTTCTACCTGAATTGGACCGAGCAAATTCCTTGAAATTCCGAGCTGGCCGGCTAGAACAGGGAGTTACGACTTCGTATTTTGTGTGTGGTCTGGTCTCTGGAATATTGGTTCAGTGGTATTGCTAGTTTGGCCCAGTTTTGATATGGTTTTATCTAGTTGTTTGGGGATTTTCGGGGTTATTTCGAACTCGATATTTATAACATTGTTTAAAGTCTTACAGTACATGCATTTTTATCTGTGACCGTGAATGTCATTAGATCGGTACAACTTGTCTAATTGCTATAGTTCTTTTAGACGAGTTTGTGAACGTGACATTTGCGTTGATGTTCTGTGTTGTGCTGTGTTCATTGCAGATTCGCCGTGGTGGATAGCTTGGGTGCAATGATAGTACAGTTTAGTTTCATTTGTACATTTGATATCGCGGGGTGAGCGTCCGATATGTGGACTGCCGTCACTGCCTGTTTGTATATTATTTGTTTGGGGAACGACCGGGTTGAGGTCGATGTCACCGTTGTACATATTTTCTTTTCTGTACTAGGATTACCCCGCGATGGAGTGCATGGATAATCGGGTTCTGGAGGGCAACAGGTCCACGTCTCATGGCGTTGAGAAGGAGGGGGCCTCACTCTAGAATTGGCGGGCTATTCGCCGCACTCGTAGGGGGTACAGGTTGACCCAAGGTGGGGTGCTCAAGTTACCGGATTCCGTGAAGTGCCGGGTGGCCCATTCACTTTGATGAAGGGGGCTGCCTCGCTTCTGGTTTTGGCGGGTAACTTGCCGCACTCATAGGGGTCTAGGTTTTCATTGCACAGGCTATCCACACGACCAGGGGAACGTTGGGTTTCACTTGCGGCTCAAAGGAAACCCGGGGCTCCCAGATTATCTATATTGTTTTGTAGTGCTTATTGCTTATTTGTGATGTTGCATTTATCATGCCTAGAGCGATTATTATATATTGCTATATATATACTAGTAGATGTTGTATATGTTTTACACCCGCGCTAGTCCAGTTCCTGCTCTGTCGTTAGTTAAGTAACCTAACGGGTAATGACGGGACCCAGTGGCGAATGCGGATAGCATATATGTACATCATATTTTCATTCTTTTGTAGTGTGATTAATTGATGGGATTGCATTGATTCAGGTCAATGCAAAGAAAACAGACCTAATTGATGTTGTTGGAACAATTTCAAAAGCTGTTATTATAAGGACGTTTTCTTTTGTTTTGCACAGCAGTATTCGGTTATGAATATCCAGCACTTCATTCAACGAGGCAAGAGCCGAGATCCCTTCACCGGGAGTGGCCTCTTGGGCAGAAGTTTACGTCAGGGTAATAACTTCACTATAGTTGATTACTTTTTTGCTTTGCATCGCGGTATTCAGTATGGAATATCCTGCACCTTATTCGACGAGGAAAGAGCTGAGATCCCTTCACCGGGAATGACCTCTTTAGCAAAGGTTTTCGCCACTATATATTTATAAAAAGCTATTCGGTTCCTTCAACGATATCAAGTTCATTACGTTAAAGGTTTTTCGCCAAAAACCATTCGTAGCCCTCCGTCATTTCAGACGGGTAGCACTTAGTATTCATGCTATGTATGTTGGCCTTCGTCAAGGCATAGTGTATGGTAGCTATTTGTTGCTTTTCTGTTGCATAGATAGATGCGTTGGTTAGGGACAGTCGTACTATTATTTTGGCCTTTGTCAAGGGTATGTGCGGGTGGGTTCAAATTAACCTGGACAATGACGGGTAGAACTTGACATGTGACTTATGATATGTTGGCCTTCGTCAAGGTCATAAGAGCATGGGGGTAAAAATCACATCGGGAGTTTCAAACATACAGGAAACTTGCCAGGCATGCGCATACCTTCTAGAGTGTGATAACGTGAGTGGATTCCATCAGGTTTTCATACGATGATAGTTGGATCCTGATACCCACTGGTGAGTTGGTTTACTCCTCGGGTGATTTTAGATGATCCCGACTAATTCTTCTTTCAGGTTTGGAGGAGAATTTGAGGATACAGTGGGAGACATCCTGATTAGATAAAGTGATTGACCATTATAATTTAGGTTAGAGTGCACGTTGAGTGTTTCTTTTCTCTCTCTCTTTGGTAGCGACCATGTCCCGACCCTAGACTATAACTCAGTAACCAAGTTAACCGAACCTTCTTAAAACACACTGGCTTTTGGGTTGTCGGAGTTGCATACTTCATTGCCACTCCTACTTTTACCCTTTTCTTTTCTCCGTAACATTCCGTATCACTACGAAGATCCACTTTTATTGGATATAACCATCGTATAGTTACATACGAACTCGAAGAAACTTGTTTCAAATTCGAGAATGGTTTTCGGTTCTGGAGAAATTGAATAGAACTATTCAGTTGTCTTTTCCTTTTACCTTCTCTCAGTTTGTGAGGGCTCCTAAGATTAGGAGAGGGTACACTTATTGCGCTTATTGGATAGTCTTCTTTCAAACCATAGGCAGGTGCCGAAAGGTGGGGAAGGAAGAAAACCAATTAGCCTACGTGTGGTGTACAGAAGGTAATAAGTAAAGACAAATAAAAGGATTAGAAAGAGAGCAAAGTAAATTGCGACTGTTATCATTCACGACTAAACCGCGTATATCATCGCCACTCCTGCTTCACCTTTGCATTTCTCCGGTTTAGGAGAAATTGAATAGGATTATTCAAGTTGTTTTTTATCATTACCTTCTCGCAGGTTGCGAGCACTCCTACGATTAGGAGAGTACACCTATTATGCTTATTGGATAGTCTTCTTCCAAACCATAGACAGGTGCCGGACGGTAAGGAAGGAAGAAAACCATTTAGCCTAAGGGTGGTGTATAGAAGGTAATGAGTAAAAACAAATAAAGGGATTTGGAGAGATGGCAAAGAAATATACGGTTACAGTCATGAATCTGGATAATGGAAGAGGAATTACTAGGAATACCCGGCTACCCCTTCGAAACATTTTCATGTTTCAGTTTCACTATGCATTGTTAATTGAAAAATGATTTCCCAATTAGATCCTTACTCCAGGGTATGTATTTACCAGGTTTTGATTCTCACATTTGTATGGTTTTACAGATGATGAGTGGGAGTAAGTTATTGGAAATTAGGTTATCATATCCTCATTATATCGGAATTCGTTGTAATTGGTGATATTTGAGAAAGTCACCTGGGGTTTTGCCTGACGACAAATATTTGGTTTTGAATATCCGTTGTTACGCACCAATTTCAAACTGATATATCTGTACGTTTATTTAATAAAGTGAGATATAACTTTTTGAAATTATGTCCATGACATTTACCTGTATCAGTTGATGGTTAGGTAAGGAGTATTAAACAGCGGTGTAATTCTTCTTAACCATAGTACAGTTTTCAACATACGACGCACATGATTTGAGTTATTCAACTCAGGGGACTTATACAAAGTATTGTATGTTGTCCAGTGTCCATTAGGACAGAGGGGATGGTACTCGTACTATATTCTGTTTACTTATGACTTCTCCAGTTTTAGACAAGTATTTCGTAGAAATACAAGGTCCAAGTTTTGAGAAGTTATAGGTACAAGAATAAAGTAGAGAACCATGTGTTGCGAGTATCAGGATTCTTCAAAGTGATCGAAGATGTAGATACTTGTGTCTGGTATTCAGTTGATAGTAATGGTTTTGAGAACTTGCTTTTCTTTCAGGTTACTCATATCTGGATGCACTCCTAGTTGAGTAATGCTGATCGGCATCTCTCCATTTAGTTGACATGCACTAAAGACAGCTGCATGATTTGAATCTTGTTCCAATTAAATCAGTGCCTCTGTTTCTATATTGTATATAGAATGGTTCATAACTTAACGATGTTAAGGTATATGGAGTTGTCCGGCTTATGCTTAAAACCAGACTCTGGATAACTCAAGGCACGTTTCTGTAATGGCAGTTTGTGGGTTATCCCGGGCTATGGCGAGGGGTAACTTTCTACCATCTGGAAGATCAATAGCGATATTGTTCTTGACTCGCCACAGTTTTTAGTAAAATGGACTTTTTCAGAAAACAATAGTGGGAGTATGGTAGAACTGGAAGTGATTCCAGAACCACAGACGATTACTGAAAATTTAATAGAACCTAAAGATTCAATCGGATTTGACATTCTATTAGCCACTCCGCAGATATGGTGGGTAACCTCAGGCGCCCGAGAGGTACTTCGGTATCCTCAAAGACGGTGACAGGGAGGTTCTTGTTTACCCAAACTTGCCAAAACTGTTGTTCTAGACTATGAGACCCGGCATGAGGATAAATATAGCGTCGTTCTAAACTAGCTTTAGAAGTGCACGTGTATATGACTCTGCCAGAAGATTGTTGTAGTCAGTGGGAGCAGCGGAAGCATAGTGGACAAGTTGCTTATATCTATTTATATACTAAAGCAGAGCGGAGATAGATCATCTATTTTTTATATGACAGTCATAGGCTTTGACTTCATCAGAATAGGAGATGGATCTGTTAAGAAGGTAGTAGGGTGTGATGTCCTGGTATTTAGATGACATACACTTTGTAGGAAGAGAAATTCCTATACTACGATCGGTTATACCGTGGTTGTCACACAGTGGTTTCTCCACATAGGATATAGATATTATATCTGGCATTCTGGTTACTAGATCTATGGTTTTAGATCTAGATTTGAGTAGTTTCCCAATCTGGGTACTTAGACAGTATTCTAAAGGTGTTTTAGAATGGACGACTCCTGGCATGGTGTTGTACCTGCAGGTCATGGAGTCACCCTCTCTAAAGATGTCTTACAGACTAAAGGGGGGAGGGATGTGCATGATTGGCATATCACTTGCTTAGGCAATTGAGTCAATCATGAGATGTCATGTACCACACCAGATGTTGTTTTTGCACTAGATGTAATAAGTTGATATATTAATCCAATCCTGGAGAAACGTTCGGAAGCAATTTTTGAACATAAATGGATGTTCTAGGGATATGGTAACGACAGCCTCCTTCGGGAGACGGTTATCATTCCAGGCTTCCAAGGTGACCTGGATGACAGAGTGACTGTCAAAGTTATAGTTTTCCCTCTTGACGAGGGGCAGTAGTTCGGACAGGTGGTCCAAGCGGATACTGAGGGAGGCATGGTGCAGGATACTGATTAAATTCAATGGACGATACAGTCTAAGAAGTTTGCTGGATTTGTGCACGGCGGCGCCCCGGCCGTCAATCCGACGCCGGAATGCGGAAACGAAACTTTTTACAAAACTTGTAAACCGGCACCACCGCGCACTTTAAACCCGGATCGGGCCATTAACATAGTCCTAGCTAACTAGAGAAGGGGTAGAGAGATATACCGAGCGATCCGTGTCCTTCGGTCTTCTCGTCGTCGTCCCGATCTCCCCGCGGAATCTCCAGTCTTCATCTCCTCGTCGGAAAGGCACCACATCGCCGGGTTCTTTTACGGGCTCCCACCTCTGGACCGAGGCAACTCGGGCATGAAGTTGGCGAGCCGACGTGTCCAAGAAGTGCTGTAGAATAGTGTGGAACTCTATGTCTCATGGGGGTTGAGGAAGTTGCCATATTGGTGGAGGAAATGAACTATAAACTTTTTGGATGAACTTGGGAATTTTGCAAGCATCAAGAGAACAAAAATCACTCTCCAAAAATTGTGACCACCCCACAAAAATTGTGGCCGGCCCCTTGCCTCCAAGGAATAGAAAACTCAAGGGGGGGAAAGCCATCATGCAAGAAAGAGAGAGAGAAAGGTGATGATTAGAAGAAATGATCACCAACCAAATCCAACACTCCATCAACCATCAAAACTTCATAAGTCAAGCAATGATGAGCTAAAGAAGTCAAATGAAGGTACAACCATCATGAAGCAACAATATGCAAAGACCACCCTCCACAATGCTAATTTGCACAATTGCAAATAAGCCCACCTCCACCAACTTTCAGCCAAGAAAAGAAACAAAGGAAAATGACCGAAACGGAAAGCAAACTGGCAACTTCATAAAACTGATCCCGTAATAAATTACAGGAAAACCCCGCGACTGTATATACATACCCGCATTTGTATTCCGACCGAATACAAATGCAATGAGACAAAATCTACACTGTACAATACTAGGATCCGGCTTAAACCAAAGCCCGCTAGTATTATCCGTCCGATCATGATCCGTGCAATACCGCATGTACATGATCGAACCCTGCCATATCTCCATACGGCCTCTACAGCGTTCGGCCCGAAACTTGAGAAAACGGTCTGTGGGGGACTCTAAAGACTCGTCAATACTTTGGTTGTGGATTTAACCACTAGCACGTCAGAGGTATTAGCCATATGTAATGGGCTACCAGGTATTGACTAAAAGGGACGTCGATGAGCGAACTCATCCTGACACCCTACTGAGCCTGTCAGTGACAATATCCGTACAGTCCGGTCCGTTCGTCTATGAGCATCGCATGGCGGGCCTAGGGGGTTGGTAAAAGTCAGACCCCCAAAAGCGGTACAAGTCGTGTCGGAGTGTAGCCCAGAACACCCTGAGATACTACGGGAATACCTACCAGTAAATCTCCTGCCTTGGCCAAGGACTTCGTGTAATGGCTCTCCTAGACACAGCGCGACCTCACCCCCAATACCGGGAGAGACGAACCCCTACAGATCTTCTCACTGCCTCCATGTGGCTCGGGACTGTACCCAACTAAAACCTGTTTGCACGTCTCCTTTGAGTGTGGTAGGGTAGTAATCAAAGTACAGTGGGAACTCACACGAGACAAATGACGATCTCAGGTCGATGAACTAACCTGTACACATGTCACCAGGGAACTGCTATCTGACGTCAGGTATAAGACCAACTAGCATGTTCCCGGCGAGTCCTGTCCGGTGTACTCATAACCCAATGAGCACCTGTATACATCTTAGGTGAACCAACTGACACTAGTGGCTTGTGAGACCGGCCATCGCCCCTCATCGGGGTCTCGACTGTATACACTAGTCTACTCTGGAGTATCGATGCCCTGTCTCGAAACTCCCATGACAAGGGACCTTTTAAGGATGTGCTTATAGACTACCAGCTCCCACGTATATGATCGCCCTCATACTGCTGGCAGTCAAGCAAGAATCCTAGGGGCTCTATCAACGCGCAACAGTGACCTGTAAGGTCACCTGAAGCAGTGCACGATGATAAAGGTAAACCAGATAGCATACTATCATCTTGAGTAAGACTGTCCTACAGGGATAGGTCCTCCATCAATCATTGCAATCACGTGCCTGTGATCCAATAATTGACTCTGAGGGCACTATCTCCAATAGTTCATTTATGAACTGGTTCCCATCAGATATCCAAACATATTTTAAGACATGTATTGCTCATTTCGGGAGATGGCTTTCTCCACGAACTTAAGATAAATAGAGATATAGAAAGAAACATTGGAGCGGATCCACTCATTGAGGCTATTTCTCGAACGCAATAGTTTTACAAATGAGCATTGTGAAACTGATTAGTAGAGAAGTTGGGTGTTCGGTATCACACGAGCTGTGAGTATGCGACACCGCAATAATTGGCCTTAAGTGCAAGTGGGAGATTGTTGGCTATAGTGTCCTCAAGTCAATTATTGGATCGCAGGCACGTGATTGCAATGATTGAGGGAGGACCTATACCGGTAGAACAGTCTTACTCGAGATGATAGTATGCTATCTGGTTTATCTTTATCATCGTGTACATGCTTCAGGTGACATTACAGATCACTATTACATGTTGATAGAGCCTATATGATTCTTTCTTGACTACCAGCAGTATGATGGCGATCATATACATGAGAGTTGGGTGGTCTATAAGCACATCCTTAAAGTGTCCCTAGTCGTGGGAGTTTCAAGACTGGGCATCGATACTCCAAGAGTAGACTAATGTATATGGATCGAGACCCTGACGAGGGGCGGTGGCCGGTCTCACATGCCATTAGTGTCAGTTGGTTCACCTAAGATGTATACAGGTGCTCATTGGGTTATGAGTACACCGGACGGACTCACCGGGAACATGCTAGTTGGTATTATACATATTGTCAGATAGCAGTTCCCTGGTGACATGTGTACAGGTTAGTCTATCGACTTGAGATCGTCATTTGTCTCGTGTGAGTTCCCACTGTGCTTTGGTTACTACCCTACCACGGCTTAAAGGAGTCATGCAAACAGGCTTTAGTTGGGTATAGTCACGAGCCACATGGAGGCAGTGAGCGGATCATCAGGGGATCTGTCTCTCCCGGTATATTGGGGGTTGATGTCGCGGTGTACACAGGTGGCCATCAACAGAAATCCTCGGCCAGGGTAGATGAGAATTACTGATTCGGATTAGTAGTTTCTCAGTTGGTGATAGGCTTCATACCGACAATAAATGTCGCGTTATTAGGGGTCTGACTTTATCCACCCCCTACACTCGATATGCGATACTCATAGACGAACGGACCGGACTGTACGGATATTGTCACTGTCAGGCTCAGTAGAGTTTCAGGATGAGTTTGCACATCGGCCTCCCTTTCGCTCAATACCTGGGTAGCCGTTACGTACAGCTAGTGCCACTGACGTACTTGTGGTTAAGCCCACTGCCAGCGTATTTACGAGTCTTTAGAGTCCCACACTGAGGGTTTCCCTAGTTCGGGCGAAACGTTGTAGAGGCCGTATGGTTTTATGGCATGGTTCGATCATATTCGTGCACTTGTGCACGGATCATGATTAATACTAGTGGGCTTTAGTTTAAGCCGGATCCTTGTATTATATTGTTGGATTATTTTCATCTCGTTGTATTCGTATTCAGTCGGAATACGGATGCAGGTTTGTATATACAGATGAGGGGTATTCTTGTAATTCGTTACGAGTTTACTTTTAGAAGTTGCCATTCTCTTTTTGATTAAACATTTAGGGTTTAATGTTTATTTAGTGGAAATTGTGAGTGCAAGTTTTGGCTTGTGGCATTGATTGTGCATGCGCCATGGTTTTATTTTGCTTAAGATTTTTTGTGAGATATTTGTGGTGAGCATGGGAGAAGGCAGATCTTTTTGTGTGTGTGTGTGGCTTTTCTTGAGTTGCCCACTCACAACAAATAGCTCACAACATCAAAGCAATTTAAAGCCAAGAAAAGAGCAGAGACAATTCTTCACTTGCTTTTTTTCCTCTAAGCCAAAACTTGAGCTCACACTTCTCTTCACTTGGCTTCTTCTTCACCTCCACCCATTCCATCTCATGTGTTGAGAATCAGTGGGTGTTTTGAGACAAAGTATTCACACATAATCTCTACTTCATCTTGGGTATCTAGGCAAGCAAACTGGATACCCGAGTTGCTTCGGTTTTGAGGCGGGAGCCCGTATTACTAATCCTCGACGTGGATCGTCTTCGACGAGGGAGACTGGAGAATGAACTTGTTCGAGGCAGCCGCGACGAGCTAAGGACAGAGGTTGAAGACCGAAAGACACGGATCGATCGGTATAACCTCTCTAAACTCTTTTAATGGAACCCGTATAGGGGTCATTGTACGATCCATCGTTTAGGGTTCCGTTAGCGCCGGGTTTTAAAAGTTTTTTGTTCCGCGTTTGGCCACGGATTGATGGCCGGGGCACTGCCGTAACCCTATATACTGGGTACTAAACAGTAAAAAATGCTAACAGATTATAAGGTAGTACAGTAACATAACGAGTTCTATCTGTGTACGTGGCATGGCAATTACCGATGATGTGTGTGTGAGCATGTGAGTATGTGTACGTGTAACATGTGCATCATCGGTAATAGTGTGTTTGTCCTAGCAAACGAAGTCATGTAAAGATAAGGGTATGAAACGTAGTATATATATCGTAAATGAAAGACATGCGAGCGTATGCAGAAATAAGAAATCGTAACGCGAGCGTAAAAAGAATAAAGAAATCGTAAACGCGAACAATATAAAAATATGCAACTACGTATGATTCATACAGTTATATTTTAAAATAGTATGAACCTTTGTTTTAGAAAATAGGGGGCTACGATATTTTTGAAAAAGATACCATTTAAAAAGTTTGTAGCGTCCCCTTGAAGTTGTCATTTAAAAGTGTGTAACGATTCGTTAGTTTTGAAAGTAGGTATGGCTCTAAACATATTGTAATATCTACTTCATGATTTTAAATAAGATTTTCTTGAGTCGAAATAAATATCCGCGATCCATCCTCATCATATCACGTATGGAATATCCATCGTATAATATCATCAAATCAATAGTACGGATCTATAGTCACGTACATCATCTCATCTCATTTCCTCATATATCATCTCATGTCATCTCGTATTCATATCATGTCATCTCGTATTCATATCATATCACATCGCTTCATATCATCTCATATCGACTCGTATCATCATATCGTAAAATATCCTCATACCATTAGTAGACTTATATCATATAAGGTAATCATGTGTGTGTGTATACTTACATAAGTAGATATAGCTCATAGGCTAGGAATAGTACTGAGGGTATATCGTTCTACTAAGTATAGACCTATACGAATATGGCAGTCTACCAAAACCTATTGAATAAATATACTTATCTAATATATATATATATATCCTAATTCTACGGTTGCGGGGGAGCTATGCGCCATGCACCCGACTTCCCCCGTAGATATACATCTACTCACATACTATCCTCGCTCTAGTTGATGTCGACGGATGCCTTGCTCTCCTTCATCGTCTTGGAGACTCCCGCAATCGTACCTACAAATAAAACCATATCGCATCGCATGAAAATCTAAATCGTAATTGAAATCTTGATCGAAGAGCACATAGGTTAGAACTTATGGCCAACGCGTGATAAAACAACAAAATAATCCCCGATGTTGACGTACGAACGTCAAACGACCAAGTCAAAACAGAAATACCAAAAACCAAGTTTTTAAACATCGCAAAATATTGACAAAAATCAAGTAAAACAACTCCAGGTTTTTCTTAAGGTAATTTTAGACTTTTTAGCGTATAGAGTAGTCTTAGTTATCCAGTGAGTGTGCTACAGACCAAACCCCAGACCCTAACTCCCAAGTGAACCCGCAATTTGCGGCCATTCTTAACATATTTGTGGCCATAATAGGGAATTGAGGGCTCAGGCTTCTACGGTGGCTTCCTACCGGTCTATACATCTCACGGTATCCTGGCATCATGCAAATGGATGGTTTGCTCCTGAGCAACTGGTTCCACAGTTTATTTAATTTTCAGAGAACCCAAGTAGTACCAGATTTCATTTGATCACCACAAGTTCCACAAAACCGACATTTAAAGTTTTTAAACTCATATAACTCAAGGATTTCTTCACTACATCACTCTCTCCTATCACTAATGGGATTTTAATCACTAAACAACTCTCAACTACATCTTCGCTACTCATTGTATCCACAAACACTCACCCTAGAATTTTCAAGTTTACAAAATATGCACTTAAAGCATCTAAAATAACTCTAACTAAATTGTGAAGGCAAACTGAACTAAAACATGGTTTAAGGAGGGAGTTTTACCTCAAAAAGCCCCTCAAGAAAATTCCTAGATGACCAAAGAAGCCCAAAACTCAAACTTGATCATGCCATGATGTGTAGGATGAGATGAGAAACATTTTTAGTGAAGGTTTTGTGTGGTTTTGGGGGTGGTTTCATGGTGGTAGTGAGGGTGGTGAAGGAAGAGGAGAAAGGAGGAGAAGGAAGGAGAAGATGAAGGGATGAAGAAAATAATGAGAAGGCAATGAATGGCTAGAGGCAGCCATACCCTCTCTTTTTCCTTCTCTCACTCATCCATACCTTCTTGTCCCCCAATTTTCTTTTCTTTTCTTTTTCTTTTCTTTTCTTTTCTAAATAAAAACCATACATAGAAAACAAAATGCAAAATGTGATAACTCTTACAAATAAATGTGTCATAGCATATTAACACATGGTTAACAAAATGGACTTGGTTTAATGCATACTTAGAAAAATACTAATCAAGTTTAACATTAAACTTGTATGTAAATAATTATATATTAATTTATAAAAAGCATAAGTCAAATAAATGCTTTCATAAATGATAAATTCATTTTTAAATTCCAATTATATTCCAAAAATATAGGTATATAATTATACCATTCTACTAAAACTCAAATCTATATTTGCATAATATCCGTGAAATTTATTATTTTATTATTTAAGTTCCAAAATAATATTTTCTATTTTTTGAAATGTTACATCGGGTTCTAGAGTGCTGTAGGTGGTCGTCTCATAGTGTTTAAGACCGGGCCGCTTCACTCTATAATTGGCTGGTTGCTCGCCACGCTTATAGGGGTTATAGGATCGACTCGCGGAGGAGTGCCCAAGTTACCGGATTTTAGAAAGCGATAGATGACTAACTCATGGTGTTGAGGGCGGGTTACTTGGTTTCTAGAATTGGCAAGTGGTTTTCCGCACTCATAGGGATCTAAGATTGATATTGTATGGGCTATCCACACCACCGGGGAACATCGCGTCTCATTTGCGGCTCAAATGAAACGTGGAGCTCCTAGTTTATCCGCTATTCCATATTGTTTGCTGTATACCTGTGATATTATTACATGCCTGTGATGATATATATATTATATATAGTAGATGCTTCTATATGTTTTGCATCTGTGTTAGCCCTGTCCCCGCCCCATTTTAAGTTAAGTAACCTTATTGTGAAGACCCGGGACCCATGGCGAATGCGGATGACATATAAAAGCATTCTATTTTGGTTGTTTCTGGTACGGCTTAGAAACTTGTAAAGATAGGACTGCGTTATATGTTTAATGCAAGGAAAATAAATCTAAATGATGTTGTCGGGACCAAATTTTAAAACTTATAGTTATATTCTTTTGCTTTGCATAGAGATATTCGGTTTGGAATATCCTGCATCTCATTCGATGAGGAAAGAGCCTTGATCCCTTCATGGGGAGTTTTCTCTTAAGCAAAAGTTTATATTACTATAACCACTCGGTTTTCTTCAAAACCACTCGTTTTAAAACGCGGTGTCTTAACCACTTCTTTACAAAGCTACTTGAGTTCCTTCAACGATATCAAGTTCATTACGTTAAAGGTTTTTCGCTAAAAACCAGCCATAGCCTTCCATCATTTCAGATTAGTATTGCTTAGTATTCGTGCTACGTGTCTCGACCTTGTTAATGCATAGTATTCAGTAGCTATGTAATGCATTTCTGTTGCATAGGGATGCGATTATCTAGGACAGTCGCGTGGTCATTTTGACCTTATCAAGGGCATATGCGGATGGGTTTAGATTAATTCAGAATAATGACGGGTTGAACTTGAATTGCGACTTATGACATTTTGACCTTGTTAATGTCATAAGACACATGGGGAAAAAACCATATCGGGAGTTTCAAATATAACGGAAAACTTGCTAAGTATGAGCATACCTTCTGGAGTATGATAATTTTGGTTGACTTCCGTCAAGATTATCACACAATGATAGTTGGGTCCCAATTCCCACTGATGAGTAGTTATTACTTCTCGGAAGATTTTTACTTCACAATTAGATAACCTATTATGTGTCTAGAAAGTGTTAACAATGTTACGCCTCTGCTGAAATGAGGTTATTAAATTGGGTCCGTTTGAAAGCACTGGGGACCTCCCTCGAAGTGCCAACACCGGCCTGGCTGAACGGTTAGCGAACTTGTAAGGTATACATGATCCCGACTAGTTCTCCTTTTATGGTTTGAAGGAGAATTCGACGAAACAATGGGAGCCATCTTGATTAGATAAAGTGATTAACCAATCTAATCTTACTAGAGTGCACACTGAGTGTTTCTTTTCTCTCTCTGGTTTTGTGACCCATGACCTCCCTTAAACTAAAACTAATAAACCAAGTTAACCTAGCCTTCTTACACACTTTGGTTTTGGATTGTCATGATTCACGACAAAGTCGCATATTTCCCTGCTACTCCTACTTTCCTTTAGTCTACTCTAGAATGTTGGATATATATGCCCTAAAGGCCTTCATTGTATAGGATACTGGGGATATGTATGTACATAACAGTCTTGCTTAATATGATAGTATGCTATTTGGTTTGTCTTTATCTTAACATATGATATATTTTGCGTAGTATTCATATATATATATACATATTGATAAAGCCCATAGGGTGTTTTGCCTGACTACTGGCGTTGTGATGGCAGTCATACTAGTAGGAGCTGGATAGTCAATAGGCACATCCTTAGATGTCCCTGGTCCCAGGAGTATCGAGACTGGGCATCGATACTCCGGAGTAAACTGATGTATACATATCTAGACTCTGAGGAGGGGCGATGGATTGGTCCCGCAGCCATTGGTGGAGTGCACCTAAGATTGTATACAGATGCTCACTGGGTGTGAGTACACCGGACATGACTCGCCGAGAACTGACTGGATGGTATTTATACCTAACGTCAAATAGCAGTTCTCAGGTGACATGTGTGAAGATAGTCCGTTGACTTGAGGTCGTCATTTGTCTCGTGTGAGTTCCCACTGTGCTTTGATTACTACCCTACCACGGTTCAAAGGAGTCGTGCAAACAGGTTTTAGTTGGGCACAGTCCCGAGCCACGTGGAGGCAGTGAGTGACTGTTAGGGATCCGTCTCTCCCGGTATAGGGAGTTTATATCGCACAGTGATCGGTTGGTCATTACCATAAGCCCCTGGCCAGGGCTGATTGAGAATTACTGATAGATTGATCAGTAGATTCTCGGATGGTGATAGAGCCATACCGACACGACTTGTACGGTTATTAGGGGTCTGACGTTTACCACCTCCCTAGACCATACATGCGATACTCTTAGACGAACAGACCGGACTGCACGGATATTGTCACGCACAGGCTCAGTAGGAGTTCGGATGGGTATCCTCATCGGCCTTCTTATCGACATCTACCTGGGGATCGTTACGTACAGCTAGTGCCGCTTGCGGTCTGTGGTTAAACCCACTGCTAGCATAGTAGTCGAGTCTTTAGAGTCCCACACAGAGTTTTCCCAACTCCAGGCGAAACCATATAGAGGTCGTACGGTTTTACGACAAAGGGTTCGGACGAATACGTGTTTAAACGCACGTACGACATTCGAACAGTTTTTACTAGACGGCTTTGGTTTAAACCAGATTCTAGTATCAGGTTATTTGATTTATACAGTCTAAAGTTTTTCCGTGTTTTCACGGATGAGAGGGGCGTTCTCGTAATTTCCGGGAAGCTTCTAGAAGCATGGTGACTTGAGGGGTTTAGGTGGCATTGTCATTAATGTAATTGTGACTCATTATGAATGATTCACTATGTCATTAATGCATTATTAAATGCTTAATGACTCACATAGTGAATCACTCATATATATTTATGAAGCATGATGAATAATCATTTATTATTCATTTTATTGATTTATTCTTCATGCTTGATATATTAAGTGAGAAGCAATTTCATTTCATTATGCTAGTTCACCTTCTCTCTCCTCAAGCTCTCTCTTTCTTCAAGCTCTAATCCTACCACTCATGAGTTGAGTACAAGGGTTAGAAAAGACTTAACATCCTATAACCTAACTCTATATGACCTAAGTCCATTTGGTTAGCAACTAGAGAAACTTAGTTACCTCAAGTCTTGAGGTGAAGCTTGGATTAGGGTTCTCGGGTGGATCATCTATCACTTGGAGGAGGCCGAGGGGGACGAAGAGATCGTAAAGACAAAGGGCACGTATCACTAGGTATAATCTCTTTACATAGTAGTTTAGAACTTCTATGGTAGTTGTTAATTATCGTTTAGCAAAGATCTTCGGTTAGTCGATGTATGCTTAAAGAACAAGATCATTTTTCATATTTCCGCCTCCCCGCAACTCGTGGGGTGTTGCACATCGACTTACAGTGGTATCAAAGCCTCACTAAACATTAATTAACTCACTTGCAAAGTCGTATGAATTTCGAACGCAAAACGAACCGGAAAATACCCCGATATCACATAGTTTCTGTCGATTTTAAAATGAGGTCCTAAAATTTTTCAGGTTCCTCCAGAACACCCTACATGAAATTATAAGAACACACAGAAAAAATGTGCTCCTGAATCGTCCACAGAGCCGCGAAACTGCTGCCGATCCCACCGATCCGCCGCGGATCCGAGGCCGAGTTGGGGCCGATTCAGCCCAATTTTTCTCTGTGCATCTTCTATGATATGTTGTATTTTCTGGTGTGGTTTATTTTTTGCTCAGGTCTCAGGTTTACAGAGAAGTATTGGAGTAGAATCTATTGGGTTTGATCGATCGAAATTATACGGTGTTTGCTTGCTTGATTATATCTGTGAACTGTATTATGTGTTTGTAAACCTCCCCTAACTGCTAGTATGTCGGTTGGCAGGGGGTTGCACATATCTGTAATGTTTTCAACAGTTTATGATTATGAACTCTATTGGACTGTTGTGATGATTAGCCGGGGTTTTGTGATGGGTTATTGTATTAATTCATTCGATGTAATTGTAATAAGTTGTAATATTATTTTGCGGGGCACATCCAGGTTGCGGTTGTAGCCACCGTTGTATTATTTCTTTTTACTGTTTTTGCTCCTAGGATAGACCTAAGGTGGGGTGCACAAACTACCGGGTATTTCGAAGTGCTTAGTGGCCTACTCACGTTGCTGAGGGAGACCGCTTCACTTCGGGTACTTGGCGGATAGTTTGCCGTACCCGTAGGGGTCTAGGGTGGGGTAATGACTATTCATCACAACTGTGTAATCCGTCTTTTCTTACAGGCTCAAAAGAAACGCGGATTGCTTGCATATCCAATAAAATTTATCTGTGATCTGGAATGCCTATTATTGCGTCTGACGAATATACAATATCTATATATGATAGATATTTAGACGTCACTAATGTTTTACACCCGCGCTAGCCCAGCCCCCGCTCTGCCGTTAGTTAAGTAACCTAACGAGTGACGACGGGACCCCATGGAGAATGAGGATGGCATAAGAGGACGTTGTAATTTCGTTGTTATCTGTAATGATAGGTTAAAGATGGGACGCATTATTTTTAATGCAAAGAAAAATAAAACCTAAACTGAATCGTTGGAACAATTTCTAAAAACCACTCGGTTTTCTTGAAAAAGCAAATTTTAAATGCGGAGCTTAAACCACTCCTTTTAATAAAAGCTATCTTGGTTCCTTCGATCAAATCAAGTTCATTACGTTAACGGTTTTTTGCCAAAAACCAGCCGTAACCCTCCGTCGTTTCAAATAGACAGCACATCGTATTCATGCTATGCTTGTTGACCTACGTCAAGGCATAGTGGATGGTAGCAGTGTGGCTTGCTTATTTGTTGCATAGATAGATGCATTAGTATAGGCAGACGTACAGCCTTGTTGGCCTACGTCAAGGGCATGTAAGATGTACTCAAATTAATCAGGACAACGACGGGTAGAACTTGACTTGCGTCTTATGACTTGTTGGCCTACGTCAAGGTCTATAAGAGCTTGGGGTATAAAAATCACATCGGGAGTTTCAAACATAAAGGAAACTTGCAAATTTAGCATACTTTCTGGAGTGTGGTGACTAGAGTGGCTTCCATCTAGTACATCATGCAATGATAGTTGGATCCCGATCCCACTGATGAGTAGGATTACTCTCGGGAAACATTCTCACTTGACAATCAATGGTATAAACCAAGTAGGTGTCTAGAAAGGTGTTAGAGGGGCTACACCTCCAGGGAAAAGAGGTTATTTAATTAAGGAACTTCGCGAAAGCGTTGGAAAACCTCCCTCGAAGTACCAACACCGGCCTGGCTGAAAGGTTAAGCAAGTATTGTGACATGTGATTAAATCCTGACTAGTTCTTCTTTTAGGTTTTGAAGAAGGATTTGAGGGAACAGTGGGAGCCATTCTATTTAGATAAACTAGTAACCAATCTAAACTTGCAAGAAGCATATGCTGAGTGTTTTCTTTTCTCTCTCTATAGCAGCTACCATGACAGGACTAAAACTATTACTTGAAAAAAATATACTGACCGGGCAGAACTATAAAGATTGGCTAAGGAACGTCAACATTACACTGACTTATGACAAAGTAGCATATGTTACCACCGTTGTTCCTCCCCTTATCCCTGGACCACATTCCTCAGTTGTGGACAAGGAAGTTCGCAAAACCTGGGATCTGGATTGTGAGCGAGCTAAGTGTATCGTGCGGGCGTCCATGAACAATGAACTCCAGAAACAGCACGAGGGTATGGATATTGTATCCATCTTTCTCCATGTTAAGGAATTATATGGAGAGCACTCCCGTATCGCAAGGTACGAGACCTCAAAGAAACTCTTCCAGATGAGGTTAGCTCCAGGATCGCCTGTAGGAGAGCACGTCCTCAAAATGATCATCCTCATTGAGGAACTCGCAAACCTGGGATGCGTGCTAGAGAATGATTTGTATATCGACTTGATTTTGCAGTCCCTTCCCCACACCTTCTCTCAGTTCGTGCTTAGCTTCAACATGCACGAAATGGAAACTGATCTTCCAAAGCTCCTCAACATGTTGAGGGTAGCAGAGACCTCCTTGAAAAAGGAGAAGACCCTCATTCTGTATGTTGGCCAATCATCCTCTTCTAAATCTAAAGCGAAAGCTAAAGGGAAGAAGAAGATGAAAGCCACCAAACCGAAGGGTGGGGTCAAGAAGATGCAGGGAAAGAACAAGGCAGGAAGGGTGAAAGCGGATATAAACGAATGCCATTATTGTCACAAGCAAGGGCACTGGAAGAAGGACTGTATGGCCTTCAAGGCAAAGGACATGAAGCAAGCGGTTGCTTCTGCTTCAGGTGTGTTCATAATCGAAAATTGTCTTTCAGTAAACTCTACATCATGGGTACTTGATACCGGTTCTGGTTCTCACATCTGTAATTCATTGCAGGATCTGAGAAATAGTAGAGTACTGGGGGAAGGTGATATGACTCTCCGGATGGGCAATGGAATGCTTGTAGATGCTGTTGCAATAGGGGAGTATCACCTAGGGTTGACTAGTAGGCACATTTTGGTGTTGTACAGCTATTTTTGTATTCCCAGTATGCTGTGTAATATTATATCAGTATCTTTGTTGTCTAATAAAGGATATAATTTTGCGCTTGAAAGTAATGTCATGAACATTCTTCTTAATCAAGAACTGATTGGGTATGGCACACTGGAAAATGGCATATACATACTTAATCAACCTCGAATTTTCAATATTCAAAACACACTTAAAAGAAAGGCTCCAGATTCAAATCAAGCCTTCCTATGGCATTGTAGACTTGGTCATATAAACGAAACAAGGTTGACTAAGTTACATAAAGATGGATATCTAGATCCGTTTGAATATTCATCATATACAACTTGTCAATCATGTATCAAAGGAAAAATGACCAAATCTCCGTTCTCCGGACACAGAGCAAGAGCTACTGAACTCTTGGGACTTGTACACAGTGATGTATGTGGTCCAATGTCTACACATGCACGAAGCGGTCACTCCTACTTCATCACTTTTACTGATGACTTCTCTAGGTATGGACATGTGTTCTTAATGAAACATAAATCCGAGGCCTTTGAGAAGTTTAAGGAGTATAAAAATGAAGTAGAGAAACAAACTGGTAAAAGCATCAAGACACTTCGATCTGATCGAGGTGGAGAATACTTAAGTACCAGTTTCCTTGAATACTTAAAAGAGAATGGAATTCTCTCTCAGCTTACTCCGCCTTATACACCTCAGCATAATGGTGTATCAGAAAGGAGGAATCGCACGCTATTAGATATGGTGCGTTCAATGATGAGTAGTGCTGAGTTGCCACTTTTCTTCTGGGGATTTGCTCTAGAATCAGCAGCATACTTATTGAATAGAGTTCCAACTAAGTCTGTGTCTACCACTCCATATGAAATGTGGAGCGGGAAGAGACCATATCTTAAGTATATCAAGATATGGGGGTGTCCGGCATATGTTAAAAAGCTTAAACCGGACAAGCTCGAGGCACGATCGGTTTTGTGCAAGTTTGTAGGATACCCCAAACATTCAAGGGGTACATGGTCTACCACACTGATGAACAAAAAGTGTTTGTCGCTCGCCACATTGTCTTCTTAGAAAGCGAATTTCTTGCAAAAGAAATTAGTGGGAGCGCGGTAGAGCTGGAAGAAATTCCAGAATCTCAAACTGCTACCGAGGACTTAGAAGAATCTCAGATTTCAATAGAACATGACGAACCAACGCCACTCCGCAGATCTAGTAGGCTTTCTCATCCTCCAGAGAGATACTATGGTTTTCTTCTAGATGGGGATCGAGAGGATTGCATCATCGATGATGATGAGCCTACTAGTTTTCAGCAGGCTATCACGAGTATTGACTCGATGAAGTGGCTGGATGCTATGAGATCCGAAATGGAATCTATGTACACCAATAAAGTATGGACTTTAGAAGTTGCTCCTCCTGGGGTGAAACCAGTTGGATGCAAATGGATCTTCAAAAAGAAGATTGGTGCACTTGGACAAGTGGAAACCTACAAAGCTAGACTCGTTGCAAAAGGTTTTCGTCAAAGGCCAGGATTGGACTATGATGAAACCTTTTCACCTATAGCTATACTTAAATCCATTCGGATCCTGCTTGCCATTGCTGCCTTCCATGACTATGAAATCTGGCAAATGGATGTAAAAACAGCTTTTCTAAATGGACATTTAGAAGAGAGTGTTTACATGGATCAACCAGAAGGTTTCTTAGACAGTGGGAGCAGCGGAAGAGTGTGCAGGTTGCTTAAATCCATTTATGGATTAAAGCAAGCATCGCGAAGTTGGAACATCTGCTTTGATGAGACAGTCAAAGAGTTTGACTTTATCAAAAATGTAGATGAACCATGTATTTATAGGAAGATTATAGAAGGAGCAGTAGTCTTCCTCGTTTTGTACGTCGACGACATACTACTGATAGTGAATGATGTCCCTATGCTACAATCAGTAAAGCTCTTCTTATCACAGAAATTCTCCATGCAAGACTTGGGTGATGCAACCTACATTTTGGGCATTAAGATTTATCATGATAGATCTAATAGAATGTTGGGACTTTCACAGTCCGGGTATATTGACACTATACTAAAGAGATTTAGTATGGAAGATTCCAAGCGCGGTAATATGCCCCCTTGTCACGGGATCACCCTCTCCAAAGAGATGTCTCCAAAGATTGATGAAGAGAGGGATCGCATGGGCATTATACCCTACGCTTCGGCGGCAGGATCTATAATGTATGCGATGTTATGTATAAGACCGGATGTAGCTTACGCACTTGGTGTGGTAAGCAGGTATCAGTCTGACCCAGGTGAGAAGCATTGGATAACGGTAAAGAACATTCTCAAGTACCTGAGAAGGACTAAGGAGATGTTCTTGATTTACGGTAATGAGGACCTCCAGGTAGAGGCTTTTACCGACTCCGGCTTCCAAAGTGACAAAGATGGTTCTAAATCCATTTCAGGTTTTGTGTTTACCCTCAATGGAGGGGCGGTATGTTGTAAGAGTTCCAAACAGGATACCGTCGCAGACTCAACTATGGAGGCTGAGTATATAGCTTCTAGTGAAGCCGCAAAAGAAGCTGTCTGGATGAGGAAGTTCATCTCTAAACTTCAGGTGGTTCCGTCCATTGCCAATCTAATACCTTTGTATTGTGAAAACAATGGGGCCGTAGCATTGGAAAAGGAACCCAGGTGCCATCAGAAATCCAGGCACATCTTAAGGCATTTTCACCTGATCAGGGAGATCGTTGATCGTCGGGAGATCGAGGTATGGAGAGTGGACACAAAAGACAACATGGAAGATCCATTCACCAAGGCCATCCCTCAAGTTCAGTTCGAGAGGCTGTTTGAGATGTTGGGCATGCGGTACTCCAGCAACTGGATATAGTGAAGACAGTGGGTACTCATTGCGCCAATTATAGGCCTTAGTGCAAGTGGGAGATTGTTGGATATATATGCCCTAGAAGCCTTCATTATATAGGATACTGGGGATATGTATGTACATAACAGTCTTGCTTAATATGATAGTACGCTATTTGGTTTGTCTTTATCTTAACATATGATATATTTTGCGTAGTATTCATATATATATACATATTGATAAAGCCCATAGGGTGTTTTGCCTGACTACCGGCGTAGTGATGGCAGTCATACTTGTGGGAGCTGGATAGTCAATAGGCACATCCTTAGATGTCCCTGGTCGCAGGAATATTGAGACTGGGCATCGATACTCCGGAGTAGACTGGTGTATACATATCTAGACCCTAAGGAGGGGCGATGGATTGGTCCCGCAGCCATTGGTGGAGTGCACCTAAGATTGTATACAGATGCTCACTGGGTGTGAGTACACCGGACATGACTCGCCGAGAACTGACTGGATGGTATTTATACCTAACTTCAGATAGCAGTTCTCAGGTGACATGTGTGCAGATAGTCCGTTGACTTGAGGTCGTCATTTGTCTCGTGTGAGTTCCCACTGTGCTTTGATTACTACCCTATCACGGTTCAAAGGAGTCGTGCAAACAGGTTTTAGTTGGGCACAGTCCCGAGCCACGTGGAGGCAGTGAGTGACTGTTAGGGATCTGTCTCTCCCGGTATAGGGAGTTGATATCGCACAGTGATCGGTTGGTCATTACCATAAGTTCCTGACCAGGGCTGATTGAGAATTACTGATAGATTGATCAGTAGATTCTCGGATGGTGATAGAGCCATACCGACACGACTTGTACGGTTATTAGGGGTCTGACGTTTACCACCTCCCTAGACCATACATGCGATACTCTTAGACGAACAGACCGGACTGCACGGATATTGTTACGCACAGGCTCAGTAGGAGTTCGGATGGGTATCCTCATCGGCCTTCTTATCGACATCTACCTGGGGATCGTTACGTATAGCTAGTGCCGCTTGCGGTCTGTGGTTAAACCCACTGCTAGCGTAGTAGTCGAGTCTTTAGAGTCCCACACAGAGATTTCCCAACTCTAGGCGAAACCATATAGAGGTCGTACGGTTTTACGACAAAGGGTTCGGACGAATACGTGTTTAAACGCACGTACGACATTCGGACAGTTTTTACTAGACGGCTTTGGTTTAAGCCAGATTCTAGTATCAGGTTATTGGATTTATACAGTCTAAAGTTTTTCCGTGTTTTCACCGATGAGAGGGGCGTTCTCGTAATTTCCGGGATGCTTCTAGAAGCATGGTGACTTGAGGGGTTTAGGTGGCATTGTCATTAATGTAATTGTGACTCATTATGAATGATTCACTATGTCATTAATGCATTATTAAATGCTTAATGACTCACATAGTGAATCACTCACATATATTTATGAAGCATGATGAATAATCATTTATTATTCATTTTATTGATTTATTCTTCATGCTTGATATATTAAGTGAGAAGCAATTTCATTTCATTATGCTAGTTCACCTTCTCTCTCCTCAAGCTCTCTCTTTCTTCAAGCTCTAATCCTACCACTCATGAGTTGAGTACAAGGGTTAGAAAAGACTTAACATCCTATAACCTAACTCTATATGACCTAAGTCCATTTAGTTAGCAACTAGAGAAACTTAGTTACCTCAAGTCTTGAGGTGAAGCTTGGATTAGGGTTCTCGGGTGGATCATCTATCACTTGGAGGAGGCCGAGGAGGACGAAGAGATCGTAAAGACGAAGGACACGTATCACTAGGTATAATCTCTTTACATAGTAGTTTAGAACTTCTATGGTAGTTGTTAATTATCGTTTAGCAAAGATCTTCGGTTAGTCGATGTATGCTTAAAGAACAAGATCGTTTTTCATATTTCCGCCTCCCCACAACACGTGGGGTGTTGCACATCGACTTACATAGAACACTCCGTATCACTACGATGATCCATATTGTTTGGAAAGGCCATCGTATAGTAACATACGAACTCGAAGAAATTATTTTAGTCTGGGATGGCCACTGGTTCTGGAGAAATTGAATAAGATTATTCGGTTTTCTCTTCCTTTTACCTTCTCTCAGGTTACAAGAGCTCCTTGCAATAGGAGATTACACCAGTTGCGCTTATTAGATAGTGATGGTGCTCATTAGTCGGTATTCCCCAGATCAAGACACATGGCAGATAACAAGTCTCCCACGTGGACCAACTAGCTACTTGAAGTCCACGGAGCTGAGATAAGTACCATGCAAGGGTGACATTCTCCGTGCCTCGCCTCTAAGGTAGCATCCGATCTTTTGGAGGCCTCCCCTGAGTATGTTGCCTCTTCGCCAAACTATCAGCTAATAGCCTATCTCCGAGCAATCATAGAGCTAAGCTTCCTTAGCTTCTTTGCTCATCTTCGAGCTATCCTATAGCTGAGATTCATCAGCGTCCCTGTTTGGCCGGGAGCATGGAGCATGAGTGTTCTCTTAATGGCTCCGTGCATCTTGCCACGACGAGATCTCCGCTGCTCTACATCCCGCATCCCACGCTTGTGTATCTCGCCATTGTTGAGCGTATCTCACTATCAATGCGGATGTTACACATGGGCGAAAAGGGCAGTGAGAATCTCGTATCGGCTCACCCTCAGGCGACTCCTATATAAACATCTCCTCCAGATGATTCAGGTAACTGGAACTCAATCCAATACGCCGCTACTCTGCCCAATTATTCCCCGGTGCTTACCTGATCGTCAGAGGCTCCTACGGTGGTTTCCTACCTCGGGACTTCCTTTGCAGGTAGCTCGGCGTCAACATCAATCAACAACCCTTTGAGATCCACACTCTCTCTTCAAATCACAGCCCTTCAGCTTCACTGGCCAAAAGATCGACGGTGGAAAGCATCTGAGGGAGATCCTGACCTCCATCAGTTGGCGCTGTCTGTAGGAAACAAGAAATTTTTTCACCAAAATGTTGATCTTTCACTTTCTATTCAATAGTCAGCGATCATCGCAACCAAGATCCTAGTACGAGCCATCCCGTGCTTCGCAACGGAGGCAGGGGCGGTTCCACCCCTCCTCCCAACGTCGTCGAAGCATGACGGCACGGATTGACCGACTGGCAACGATAGTGGACGTGCTCGCTCGTATTTAAATAGTGATCAGTCGAAAATAATGTATTTTTAACACGGCAATTTTCCCATCTTTTGCATACATTTAGAAGTGTTCGGTATTCATATTTCACATATTAGCAAATCAGTCGTAAAATATCAGATTTCATGTATTAGACTTTTAAACCGACACTTTAAGGGAAATTAACCGCATTTCATGGCATCGCATCATTTCTGTATTTGCGCAACACTTGTCTTGAGTCTGTGCAGGAAATACGGAAGAAAAGCAAAAGAGCTGATCAAATATACGCCAACTAAATCATTTCAGATCTGGTAGCAATTCAGATGGAGAAATACAAATCAATACATCAAAAGAAGGCCCAACAATCATCATAAGACTGTACCAGAAAGAGCAAAGCCCAAGGCCCACAAGTAGCCGCGGATCCGCGGCAGGAGCTTGCTTGCGCCGCGGATCCGCCGCACTTTGGACACGTCAGCAAGGAATTTTTACTGCAGAATTTTTATCTCAGGGCCCACATCCATTTCTGATACGTCAAATTCCATAATTCTCCAGAAGCTACTGCCAGATCAGCAAAGAAGATTAAGCAAGGCTAATCCTAATTAAGCTCCTAATTAATCCTCTTCTAGAAGCTCCCTCCTAACTAATCACATGTAGAAGCTTCTCCCCTAACTAACTTTTGGAGGGAAATTTGAATTTCTTCAACAAACTTTAGGAGGGAAACTTAGAATTTGAAATCCTAGATCTAGGGTTTGGTTATCTATAAATAGGAACCTAGACCTAGGGTTAGAAGGGGAATCAATCTTTAATCAATAATCAATCTTCATTGGTTCATTCTACACCATTTTCTTCCACAAGTCTCGTGACAAGGCTTGTGCGAAACTCTAACCCTAATTCCACTCCAAATCCAAGATCTTGAGTACCAAATCAAGTGAGAAGCCTTCAACCTTTTAGGAGCCGAGCCGATCTTCAATCGGGCAAGTGATCCAAGCCGATCCGCGATCCACGGAGACGAGCGAAGCCAAATCGACGATCAAGTTCTTCCTCTTGTAGTTCTTGAGCGAATGTAACTAAATTGTTGATATAAATAAAAGGTGAAATTCTTGAATCTTGCTTTCTTTTAATTCTTGCATCATGATTAGATCTCAATTTGTAATTGTTGTTCTTGTTATGATGTGTGAGTAAAACTCCGCTCGTAAAGGAGTCGAGACGATTGTAGAATGATGATGTAACAAATCTTAATACGATTTTTAAGTCCTACGAGTTTTGTAAACCCTAGCAAGTTCAAGAATCGATGACCTAGTTTCGTAGCGATGCTTTCTTGATTGTGATCGCTCGAAATTAGGGATCTACGATCGTTTCTTGAATTTACTAGAGGCTAGAATGTGAATGATATCGACGAAAGAACAAGGGATAAGATGAAACCCTAGTTTCACAAGAAATCCCTAATTCTCGATCGATCATCATCGATCTAGTATCAATTCATCGAAGGATAAGAATACGTAATTGTAAGATTACATCACATCTATAGATCCGATCGATTCCTACGAGCCTCATTTCGATTCTTGATATTTGGTTTGGAAAAATCATCAAACGATCAATTCTTGATTCTATCTTTTAATGCTTTCTTAGATCTAGTTGTTTTTCTCATTCTTGAACTTCAAATATAAATCTTGAATTGTTTTGTTTTCTTTCTTTAAAGTTTCGATTCATCTAATTCAAAAGACGAACGATTACACTTTCCCTGTGGACGATCCACACTCACATACTAACTACATCCGACACCGTAGTTGATTGCGGTCAAATAATTTTTGGTTGTGATTTCTTTACAATTTTCATACTACACATCAAGAATTCTTTTCAATCAAATAGCCATCCCTTCTCCCTCGAACGGTGGCAGGCGTGAGACGGCGAACGGACGTGCTCAGTCCTCGGCCTCGATCGTGTAAATTCTGACACCACGTAGCACCGGCGTGCTGATTCTGGTTGTCATGACCCCCATACGAGGAATAATTCCATGAATTGTTAGGCACCGAACAGTCCGACATTGAGTCCTCTGGACAAATCGAACTATCACTTCAACGCTCTCCGTGCTCCCTCGCCCTCCGAGGCGACGTCAGTCAGGTCGCCTGATTTCTGGAAAGACCGACGTCACTATAATCACTGGGGACGTGCACATGGCGCATGCTGGGGGGAGCCACGAAGGGTTCGTCCTGAGGATATGAGGAACGTGATAGAGCAAAACTGAAACCGCTCTGTTGCCTAAGCCCGAAGCAGAGACAACATGCACTTCGATTATGGGGAATCCTCGGGGTACCGGCAGCGAATCGAGGTCCTTGAGAAGAAGATCGAGGACATGCAGCTTGCCACCCGTTAGCCCGGTAGGTCAGCTAAATATTCCGCGGACTATCTCACAAAGCCCTTCACCGAGCAACTACTGAGAGAGCGGGTCTCTTCCTGGAACTGTTAGTTATATTAATGCCTTAGAGGCCATTATTGTACATGCGATGTATATTGTAGTGGATGCATGGACATATATAGGGAGGACTTTCTTGCTCGACATGATAGTATGCTATCTTGTTGTGCTTTATCTTAACATGTACACTTATTGTCTTTCTATTACATGTTGATAAAGCCCTTAGGATGAGTACTTGACTACCAGGATTATGATGCAGATCATACTAGTGGGGACATGGTAGTCGGTAAGTTCATCCTTCAAACGTTCCTAGTCGTGGGAGTATCGAGACAGGGCATCGATACTCCAGAGTAGACTAGCGTATACGCTTCTCGACCCATATGATGGGTGATGGATGATCCCATATCCATTGGTGTTTGACATCAGAGAAGGTATACATGTGCTCAGTGGAGACTGGGTACATTGAACGGACTCGCCGAGAACTCCTAGATGGTATTATACCTATCGTCGGATAGCAGTTCTCTGGTGACACTGGTACAGGTTAGTCTGTAGACCCGAGATCGTCATAGAGTCTTGTGTGATTCCCACTGTGCTTTGATTTCCACCATACCACGGTCAAGAGATCGTGTAAAAAGGTGATTTTTGGGTACAGTCCCGAGTCAAATGGAGGCAATGAGCGATAGGAGGGGTTTTGTCTCTCCCGGTATTGGGAGTTGATGTTGCGCTATGCTCGATTGGACATAACAGGAAATCCCTGGCTAGGGTTGCTGAGATTTACTGGTAAGTGTTACCAGTAGTTTCTCAAACCATTATGGACCTTATATCGGCATGACTTATCAGGCTATTGGGGTCTGACGTGATACCACCCCCAGGCTGTGATATGTGACATATCAGACGAAGAGACCGGACTGTACGGTAGTGTTACTGATTGGATTCGCAGGAGTACGAGCAGGCTTGCTTGTTGATCTTCTGATCGCTCAATACCCGGGTGGCCGTTACGTTTAGCAGACCGCTTGCGGCTTGTGGGTGTTTGATACGATCATCACCTACTGCCGGCGTATTGATGAGTTTTTAGAGTCCTACACAGAGGTTTCCTGGTTCATACAAAACGGAGTAGGAGCACATATGTGATATGTGCGGGACCAAGATTAATGTACGTATGAGATACCGCATTCTATTCTCATGACTTGTGACATTGGTCGGTTATATATGATATAGTCAAGCGATCGGATCAAGTGTTGATTCGATAAGTTGTTACTGTTGATATTAGTCGGTTATACTGGATATAGCCGGATTATTAAATCAAGTGTTGATTTAATAATTTAATGTATAATTATATATTTGATATATTACATTACATTAACTAATATTTGGTCACTTATGATTTCTTTTCTCACTTGATTGTTCACATAGTATATATGTGATATATATTTATGTACATGTTTTGTGTCATGCTTGATGATACATGCAACAAAGGTGTGTGTGTGACTTACACCATGCTATGTATAAATTAGGGTTTATTAATTGATTAAGTAATTAAAAATGGTTGCATATTGGTCATGGCTAGAAGCTTGGAGAAGCTTGGATAACCTTTGACTAATTCAACCAGTTTTGTTTTGCTTAAGATATTTTATAAACCCAACCATTATATTTAGCCATTGTTAACTCTCTACAATGGTTAAAGTATGTCATATACTCACCATGGTTTATTTTCTCACCTCATGAGTTCATTCTCATATTCTTCACTTGAGCTTCTTCTTCCTCATGAAAAGCTTGCTAGCTTTTTCCAAGGTGAGTAAATATTGTGAGAAAAAGAAAACTAAAGAGAGCCCATTTCCTACTTCATCATCCTCTACTATTAGCCATTTAGTTTAGAGTGTTTGCTTCACTGATTTCACCATTAGTGAAGAGGTAGCATGAGCTCGAGTCTCCTCGACGTAGATCATCTTCGGTCTCGAAGACATTGAGCAAGCTTGTTCGTATCTTCAAGTGAATCCTCTCTAGAGTCCGGGAGTTCACCATTCGCAGCGAAGGGACTATATCATGGAGCTTTTGAAGTGAAGGACCGATCTACAAAGGTTGTATTCCCTCATTCACTTAAATGTAAAGTGTTTACATTATGATTCGTCAGATTTTCTAGGGATAGGGTTAGCTATTACGGCAAATTTTTGAAATTGGAATGGACGATGCCTCCCAAAACCCTGCCGTGCTAGACAACCCAACAGTGGTATCAGAGCCATGCTAGAAAATTAGACGATGTTTGCTAGGATTACGAAACTGAAACTACTCCGAAACACCTGATACGATAACTTGGTTTCTGTCGATTTTAAAAGGTCTTCAAAATTTTTTTTAAACAACTGCAGAATGTTGTATGAGATATGACATGAACACCAAGAAAAATTGAGGGGGTTTTGTGCAAATATGGCCGGCCACATAGGGCTAAAATCCGGCCACCTCGGGTCTTTTTTGGAGTTTTGGCTTCAAATTTTCATGGTGTTCAAGTCTCCGGGTTTTGGTGTTTTAGGTGTTGTTTGTTTTTGCTAAATTTTCATGTGATGTTAACTTTCTGCAAAAACAATTCGGAGTGTTTCGTAGTCATAATTCTAACATGTATTCAGGTTACTTAGACGATGTTAAAAAGTTTGAACGGATATCAATAACCCAATTTTTCCCTCGCTAAAATTTTCCAATAGTTGGATTTTTCCGAGTTTAAAATTTTCAGAAAAACTTGCAAGTGATTCTGTGGACCCTCTAGAAGAACGAAACCTTAACTCGATTCTGTGACCGTCAGAACCGCCATCAAAGCCTAGGGTTTGTGGTAGTTCAGCGGTGTCATATGTGAGGCATTGGTTGACCCTTCTACGGCTGGTTCATAGGAGCTGTGGCAGTTTGTGGGTACTTTTTGAACTCCGCTCAAGTGTTGAGCTTGTTTGGAAATTTTGGGTGCTTGCTTATTCGATCGAAAATTTTAACTTCATCTAGCTATCTGTGATTGTGATACAATATTTGGAATCCACATAATTGGTTATGAGATAACTAGTTTGAATTTTATAAATCTAGCAGTTTAGTCTCAATTGATCGGTTGCCACGGGATTTTGATGTTGATCAAAAGTCCGTCGCAATCACGTAGCGTACGCGGATACTCGCATGGTAAACTTAATAGATAGCCACGACCCATAGCTCTGACTAAGTGACTGTAGGAGAACCCCATCGCCAAAAGCATCCGTTCGGGTGCTCGCGGCTGCGGTGTTCCGCCTTAGTGCACTTCGTCGACGGCACCGGGGGGTGCGGCCGTCTACTACAGTTTCCGACGAGCATTCGATCAGGTTATCGGGAATCTTGTTGAATTACCCGACAGGTTATTGGAAAGTGTTTTCAATATCGAGACTAAAATGCGTGGTTTATAATTGTTAGGCATGAGATGTCTAAGGAATTCATTTTGTTGGGCATGAAATCCAAAGTATGTGATACATTGGATTTACAATGTATAAGGTGGTTGCGGATTCCAATTATTGTAGTTTTTCACTTTCTTTTCTGCGACCATAAGTGTAATATATGGTGTATCGCCGGTTTCGTTGCTATATGTCAACGACAATTGGGATACGCATATTTACTTACGTTGATGACATGTGATGTTATGTGTTGCTGTGATATGTTATATTGGATAGTCGTGTTTTGAATAGTCGGGGGTTTTATGTGAGATGGGTTTTTTTTATTTTCATTCATGTAAAATTCATTGTATGTAATATTCTTTTATTGGGGCACTTCCGGGTTGAGGATGATGTCACCATTGATGTATATTATTTACTTTTCCGCATTAGGATAGACCCAAGGCGGGGAGCACAAGTAACCGGGTTCTAGGGTCCAGTAGGAGACTATCTCGAGGAGTCGAGACCCGGTCTCCTAACTTTAGAATTGGTAGGGTTGCTTGCCGCTCTCGTAGGGGTCTAGGGATGTGAATTTGTCTATTCATCATGACCGTGGAATCCGCATTTTTACTGGCTTAAATAAAACACGGAATTCCCAGTATATCCAATATTTCATATGTGATTCTTCTACTGCTGATATTCTGTGATGTGATCACCTGATATGTTCTGAGACGAATGCATATATTATATATATGAGATATAATAAATATTATTCCTTTCGTTTCTTCTGTGATACTTGGGAAGCATAATTTGATGGGAATTCATTAATGAGATTAATGAAAGAAAAAGAAACCTAATGATGTTGTAGAAACTTGTTTTAAAAACTGGTAGCTCTAGTTCTTGCTTTGCATAGCGGTATTCCTTGTAGAATATCCAGCGCCTTATTCGATAAGGAAAGAGCCGAGATCCCTTCACCGGGAGTGACCTCTTTAGCGAAACTGGCAGATACTACAACCCACTCGGTTTGTCTTTTGAATACTTCTATAGTCTTTTCTTTGCATAGCGGTATTCCGTGTATGAAATATCCTGCGCCTTATTCGATAAGGAAAGAGCCAAGATCCCTTCACCGGGAGTGATCTCTTTAGCAAAACTAGTAAAAGTCTCAAAAACACTCCTTTTAAAATTCACTCAATTCTGCAATGATATCAAGTTCATTACGCAAAAGGTTTTCTTAAAAACCTGTCGTAGCCCTCCGTCATTTCAGATAAGTAATTTTTAGTATTTGTGCTGCGTTTGTTGACCTTAGCCAAGGCATAGTATGCGGTAGCTAATTAATGCTTGTTTGCAAGCATATTATGCGATTTAGTTAGGGTAGTTGTACGGCTTTGTTGACCTTAGCCAAGGGTCGTAAGGGTGGGTTTAATTCAATCAAAAAATGACGGGTTGAACTTGGCTAGCACTTATGATTTGTTGACCTTAGCCAAGGTCATAAGTTACTAGGGGCAAAAGATTATCGGGAATTTCAAGTGTTGAAATTTGCAATGAGATTGCATACCTTCTATGAGATAGTTGGATCCCGATACCCACTGCGAGTAAGAGTCACTCCTGGGAGAGTTTTACACATTACAATTAGTCGATCAAGTAGGTGTCTAGAAAGGTGTTAACGGGGTTACGCCCATGGGAAAATGAGGTTTATTTTAATTAGGTCCGTGCGAAAGCATGGAGAACCTCCCTCAAAGTACCGACACTTGCCTGACCGAAAGATTGGCGAACTTGTAGGGTGTAATTAATCCCGGCTAGTCTTACCTTTTAGGGTTTGAAGGTAGATTTGACTAAAACAGTGGGGCCATCCTGATTAGATAAACTAATAACCAATCTAATCTTACAAGAGCGCACGCAGAGTGTTTTCTTCTCTCTCTCTCCTGGTAGCGACCATGTCACGCCTTAATCAAGATAATAATATGGATGCATTGACCGAACCTTCTTATTATACTAAGCTAGGGAACGTTGGTTCCGCTCTATCTTATAACTGTTATAAGTCCGAGCAGGAAATAGAGGAATATCCGGATTCCCATGCCACCCAATCGAGGATTAAGCATGATTGATGCATATTCTTTGGGTGTGTTCGTTACCGAGAACTGTTTCTCAGTATCCTCTACATCCTAGGTATGTGATACCGGATCAAGATCCCGAATATATAATATGTTACATAGGATAAAGAAAGGTAGAGAACTGAGAATGGGTGATATGTCTCTAAGTGTTAGAGAATGGTGCAATTGTTGCAGCCAAGTCTGTTGGCAGATATCACCTTGTATTAATACATTGATTCTGAACAAATGTTATTACATACCAAACCTGATATACAACATTACATCATGTTCTTTACCGAGTTAAAGAAGGATATAATTCTGTATTGGAGGATAATGTTATGAACATTTTCCTTAATCAAGAGTTGATTGGATGAGGCATGTTATATAATAGCATATACGTTCTATATCAAACCACAGTTCAAACTATATAGAACACACACAAGAGGAGTAGTTCAGAAATGAACGAATCCTTCTTGTGGCATTATAGACTAGGTCATATCAACGCGACACGACCAGCTAAGTTACATAAGAACGAATTTGAGAATCTGTTCGAATTTTCATCTTATGATACTTGCCAGTCTTGTCTCAAAGGTAAAATGACCAATACTCCATTTACTGGAAACAGAGAAAGAGTTAGTGAACTCTTGGGACAGATGCATGATGATGTATACGGTCCTATGTCTACAAATGCCAGGGTTGGTTCTTGGTACTTCATTACATTCATCGACTATCTCTCAAGATTCGGACATGTGTTCCTGTTGAACACAAATCTGAAACTTTTGAGAAATTCAAAGAATATAAGCTTGAAGTTGAGAACCTAACGGGTAGAAGTATTAATGTCATGCGATGTGATCGAGGATGAGAATACTTGGGCATGGAATTCCTGGATTTTCTTAAAGGAGAATGTGATTCTTTCTCAGCTTACTCCTTCGTATACACCACAGCACAACGGTGTATCGGGGCGGAGGTATCGCACCCTATGAGATATGGTGCACTCTATGATGAGCACTGCTGAGTTACCTATTTTCCTTTTGGTGTTATGCACTTGAGAAGTTGAATACCTATTGAATGGGGTTCCGTCCAAATCAGTGCCTACCACTACATATGAGATATGGAATGGGAAGAGACCGTGTCTTAAATGAGTTAAGATATGGGGTTGTCCGACCTATGTTGAAAAGCAGAATCCGGAGAAGCTCGAGGCAAGTCAGTTCTGTAAGTTTGTTAGGATATCCCAAACATTTGCGAGGCTATATCTTCTACCATTCTGAGAAGCAAAAGGTGTTTTGTTTCTCAGAATGCCACCTTTTTAGAAAAGAAATTTCTTATGAAGAAATTTGTGGTCATGAGGTAGAACTGGAAGGAGTTCCAGCTAGACAAACTAACAGCTGATGATTTGGTGAAACCAAAGAATTCAATAGTCTCCAACGAACCTCAGCTTCTCCACGAATCTGGTAGGGTTCCTCATCCACTTGAGAGATACTACGGTATTCTTGGTGACAGTGGGAGCGAGGATTGCATCATGTTAGATGATGGCCCAACTAGGTTCAGGCAGGCCATCACAAGTGGAGACTTTGTGAAATGGCTGGATGCTATGCGATCAAAGATGGAATCCATATACACCAACAAAGTATGACTTTGATTGTTTCACCTTGATTGATAATCGATTTCTATATCGTGTTTAGAAAAGTGTAAAGATCACAACCAAAGAAATTTGTAAACCGCAATCAATAACGGTGTCAATTGTAGGTTCGTTAGCGAGTGCGGATCGTCCACAGGGAAAGTGAGATTTGATCGATCTTGTTTTAGTTGAGTTGAAAATTAAAAGAATAAAGGAAGATTGATTCAAGATTTATGAGTTTTTATTTTCAAGAAACTTAAAGAAAGTAAAGATCTAAAATCAAGAATCAAGAAATGTTCCCAAATTGTTTGAATTATCAAGATTTGTGAAGAGGCTCGTAGGAATCGATCCAATCGATAGTGATGATGAAGAATTATGATTACAAATTCTTATCTATTGATGATTCGTTGCTAGATCGATGACGATCAACGAGGTTTAGGGATCTCTTGAAAAAACTAGGGTTTCTTCATCATCATCCCTTGTCCTTTCGTTGATTAGCATTCAAATTCTAGCCTCTAGGAAATTTAATCATCGATCGTTGATCTCTAATTTGGAGCGAAAACATTCAAGAAAGCATTTCGCTCGAAACTAGATTGTCGATGATTCAATTTCCTAGAGTTTACAAAACTCATAAGACTTAAGAATCATTCAAGAATTTAATCATCATCATCTATCAATTTTCTCGATTCCTCCACGAGCGGAGTTTTCACTCAAACATCATGAAAAAGAAAACAATCAAGAATTGACAACTCATCATAATGCTCAAATGTAAAGAAAAGAAAGATCAAGAATTTTCACCTTTTATTATTCGATATTTTGTTACAATTCACTCAAAGACAACAAGAATTGAGGAGAGAACTCGATCGTCGAACTAGCTTCGCATCGTCTTCTTGAGTTGCGGATCATCGTGGATCACTTGCTCGGATGAAGATCGGCGTTGTTTCAAAAAGGCTTGTTGGATGCTTGCTTGATTTGGTACTCGATGATCTTGATTTGGCTTTTGAATTGGATTCGGGCTAGGGTTTTGAGTAGCAAGTTGTGTCACTCAACTTGCGGAATTTTGGCTCAATTTTCAACAACCCAACAACAACCTTTGTAATGAAGCCTTGGGTCCCCTTTTATAGTCTTCTCCTTTAGCTTCCCCTAGAAGCTTGATCTAGCTTCCTTTAGAAGCTAAGCTAGGTTTAGCTTCCTTTGCAAGCTTGGTAGTTGAGTAGAAGCTTCTAGGTTGAGTTAGTTATTTAGCTTACAAGAGAAGCTTGGTTGTTTATAGAAGAAGCTTCGAGATTAAGGTAGTTAGCTATCTTGCTCGAGAAGCTTGGTAGGTATTAGGCTTGTACAAGAAGCTTGGCTGTTAGAAAGGAAGCTTCTGGAGATCTCTGGGGACTGAAGTGTCTTGAAGAAGTTTTCCTATTGAAAGGAGAAGCCCAAAAAAGTACGTTGCCGATGATGTGTCCACGTGGCCGCGGATCCACGGCAGATCGACCCATTCGGCCGCGGATCTGCGGCCGTTTGGTGGTATTGATGCACGAAAATTCCAGAGTAACTTTGTGTAGGCTTTTTGGCACTTTTCTGATATCTGGAATATTTTTATACTTTCTTGTTCACTTCCAGATCACAAGTCTTGGACTTGGCGTATTTTTATCAGCACTTTTAGCAGTTCTGGCTCTTTTACCTGGAGAATTTCCTGCACACAATCTAGATACAAGTGTTGCGATATACAAAAGATCATGCGTGCAATAATAAACACTCAATTTCCCTTAAAATTCCGGTTATAATGTATAACACATGTTATTTGATATTTTACAGACAAATTGCTAATATGTGCTATATTCATACCAAACACCTTTAGATGATAGCAAATAGTAGGGAAATTGATGTGTTAAAAATGCAATATTTTCGACTGATCAAATTCCCCCAAACTTAATTTTGGTCATCTTGAGAAAACTTGTTTTATTAGAAAGAGAAGGAGAAAATATAAGAAAAAGAAAAACTAACTAGCGCACTTTTGTAGGCAACACGATTGCACTGAGCTCGTGCAACAAGCCTTTAAACCTCTAGATGTCCCTAGTAGGAGGAGTGTTGTCTCCTGAGGGTTTTCAGCGGATTGCACCCACAAAATCCAATAACAAACGGAAGACCGTGAAAGTTACATGTAAAGATAAGAATTGTAAAAGAAAGACTTTGAAAATTAGAGTTTCCAACTACACTAGCTTTTCGGTTATCATGAGCCCTATCTTAATAGTCCTGAAAAGATGTTAGAAATCACATCATCCCTCAATAAAACATCGTCTTTATTCTTCATTCCCATCTTTCTTCCAAACATCGATCATATAACCCTACGTGTGAGTAAAAGACATCCCTACACTCGGAGAATTCAATTCAAGCTATCATACTCTTGTCCATCTACCTCAGTATTTTTTAATCGATGAATATTTAGATGAGATTGCTCAGACATTTTTCATGCGACCGTTAATACTTCTTGAGGTACTAACAGACCGATTACTCATGTGCTTGCTTATTAGGTGTATTAGTATTTTCCTCGTCTTGCACCACCTAAGGCTTAGCAGTGACTCCCAGACCAGTTGGTCTAAGGCACTAGGTGATGAAGCACCCTCGCTATATTTTTTTATTGCTGCCTTGGTGATAACAAAACCAGTGTTCATTTTTCTTCACCATTTTATCTTTTTATTCATTTATAATTTCCTTCATACTTTGGCTTTTAGATAAGAGCATTTCAAGGTATCCTCTACTATCCCGAGTTTCAAGACGTGTGTAAGTGCGTATAGTAGGGTATCAACATTCAAATGTTTGGCTTCCAATAGAAACTATTTTTCAGACTGATTTTTATTCTCAGATTAGTGACTTCTTTCATCTTACTAACCCTTGGGACAACGGCTCATAACTACTTATTACTAGTTTCGTTTAAGAAAACTTCTAACTTTCTTGGTTTTCTTAAATTCTTCCAATCTTTTAGATGTAACTTTTCACTATCTAATCTTTTATTATCTTATTTATGTACAATTTTTTTTTATTATATGTTTGGTGCTTATGCAAAGTAATATGCAAATGATGCTCAAATAAGCACAAACCTCCCCCAAACTTGTTTTCAACAGTGTCCTCACTGTTGTCTTCTGTTAGATCACAAAAACCTGTAAGTTTGGGAGGAAATTTATTAGCGGGGGCAATAAATATGATCGTGAAAATCCTCCCCCAAACTTATTCTTTTCAGTCACCTCCATTCTAAAGATGATACAGTAATTTACAGGACATGGAGGTGAGACGGAGGAATTTTAATCAAGATAAATCGGCTCCTGTAAAAACAGGAGCTCCTCCGTGGGGTCAGTGGAAAAATACGGTTTTAATCTATGTCCATTTACTTTGAAAATTGTACCATTTTTAACATTTTCAACCTCGACTGCCCCGTGCGGGTATACAAACCGCACAACAAAAGGTCCTTTCCACTGAGATTTTAGCTTAACCGCATGAAGATGGAGTCGTGAATCCTAAAGAAGGACTTGTTGACCAGGTGTAAAAGTTTTTCTCAAAATGTTTTTATCGTGAAATACCTTAGTCCGATTCTTTACAATTACAGCATTATCATAAGCTTCATCGCGGAGTTCACTTAGCTCGTTTAATTGCAGCTTCCGAAAGTTGCAGACTTGATTTAAGTCAAAGTTGATTTCTTTAATGCCCCATATTGCTGTTAGTTATATGTATGCCCTAGAGGCCAGTATTGTACAGATAATGTATATTATATTGGATGCTTGGACATATATAGAGATGACTTTCTTGCTCGATATGATAGTATGCTATCTGGTTACTCTTTATCTTAACATGTATACTAGTCTCTTTATACTATCTTATGGTTACATGTTGGTAAAGCCCTTAGGATGTGTACTTGACTACCTGGACTATGATACGGATCATACTAGTGGGGATATGGTAGTCCATAAGTACATCGTTCAAGGTCCCTAGTCGTAGGTGTATCGAGACGGGGCATCGATATACCAGTGTAGACTAGCGTATACGCTTCTCGACCCATGAGATGGGCGATGGATGATCCCATATCCATTGGTGTTTGACATCAGAGATGGTATACGGGTGCTCAGTGGAGACTGGGTACACTGGACGGACTTGCCGAGAACTCCCAGATGGTTTTATACCTCACGTCAGATGGCAGTTCTCAGGTGACACTTGTGCAGGTTAGTCTGTAGACTCGAGATCGTCATAGAGTCTTGTGTGATTCCTACTGTACTTTGATTTCCACCTTACCACGTCCATGAGGGCGTGCAAAACGGTGGTTTTTGGGTACAGTCCCGAGTCACATAGAGGCAATGAGCGATAGGAGGGGTTTCGTCTCTCCCGGTATTGGGGGTTGATGTTGCACTGTGCTCGATTGGCCGTAACAGGGAAGTCCCTGGCCAGGGCTGATTAGAGATTTACTGGTAAGTGTTACCAGTAGTTTCTTGACCCGTTATGAGCCTCACATCGGCATGACTTATCGGTTATTGGGGTCTGACGTTTACCACCCCTAGACTTGATATGCGACATATCAGACGAGGAGACCGGACCGTACGGGAAGTGTTGCCGGATGGCTCGACGGGAGTTGTAGCAGGTTCGCTTGTTCTCTTCTGATCGCTCAATACCCGGGTGGCCGTTACGTTTAGCTGACCGCTTGCGGCTTGGGGGTGCTTGATATGATCATCACCCACTGTCGGCGTATTGACGAGTCTTAGAGTCCCACAATGGAGTTACCTAGTCCAGGCGAAACGTTGTGGTGCGCGTATGCGATATGCGCATGGACCCGATTAAAATGCACGTATAGGATACCGTATATTGATCGGGCGGCTTGCTTTTGGTTTGGGTCATATGTGATATGACCGGATTGATAAATCAAGTGTTGATTTATCATTTAACCATTAGTTTCTCACTAGAAATCCTTTCTTGTATTTAATGGATGTATGCATGCATGTATGCTTTCTTTATAGATTCATGCACATATGGATGTACATACACACACACATACATACATACATCCTTCATGGTTGTACATACATGAAAATGGTGGGAATATAAGACTCACACCATGGTTGGATTTATATATGATTTATTATTTCATTTGATTTAAAACAAAAGAAAAGAAAAAGGATAATTCATGGAGACTTTCTACACTCTTCTTGACCTAACCAGTCTCACCCACCATTTGACCATGGATTACTTTTCCTTTTGTGTTTTTAACTCAAATTCAATAATATCCTAACCATGGTTTGATATGAGAAGCGGAAAATATATATTGATATATTTTCTATTTTTCTTTCATGAGTTATTCTTATCTTCTTCTCAAATAGCCATCATCTTCTTCCTCCTACTTCACTTGCTCTCTAAACTTTTGTAGTGAGCAAATTACATAACAAGATTGGATTTTGAAGTGAGAATTAGAACCACAACATCATTCTACACAAGTTTAGCCCACTTGTTTAGAGTGTTATCTTCATTCGTTCTCTTGATCGGGTGAAGTTGCAAGCTTGGACTAGGAGCTTCGGGTGGATCGTCGTGGACACTAGGAGACTTCAAGCGAACCCTTCTCCAACCCTGAAGTGGCCAAGGAGTCTAGCGTAGGGAGCTACAAAGGTTGTACTCTCAAAACCCTAGCATTTCTTTCATGCGATGATGTGAAAGTTTTAGAAACCCTAATTTTCTAGGAACGATCCGATGTTTGTTAACTTAGCACCCTAAAGACTCCACCTTTGGTACATGTGATGCTTCCAAACCCTTCATGAGGTGCTAGGTAAACCTTTCATTGGTATCAGAGCCGACCTAGAACATTAGGTGACACTTTTACGAAGTAAAAAATCCGATCGAACTAAAATACGACATTACGGGACCTTCTCTGGACATTTTTTTGAAACTGATGTTTTTCCGAATTAAAAATATGCAAAAATTACAGCAGGTAAATCTAAGAATAACTGTAAAAAACGATGCAATGAACAGTTCTTTTCACCGCGGAACCGCGGCAATAGCCTGCTTAGGCCGCGGTTCCGCGACCGTACGGATGCCTCATTGTGTAGTTTTTATACAGTAATTATTTTATCCGCTTGTATATTCTTTTGGGGTATTTTTAATCTGAATTTATTACTGTTTCATCTGGAGATGGTTCTGGACTCTCCGATTCGATCGGAATTTTGATTTCGTGTCTTTTCTGGATAAATTAGAAAGTATTGAAGTGTTTGAACGAGTATCATTTGCTCACTTTTCACGGGGTTTAAATATTTTGGAGATACGTGCAACTTTTGTGGTGGACCCTCTAGAAGACAACAAACCTTAACTCGATTATGTGACCGTCTTGAACTGCTCTTTGAACCTTAGAGTTTGGGGCAGTACGGCGTGCCACATGTGAGGCGTTGGCTTGACCCTTCTACGGCTGGACCGCTACTACTGTGTCACACTCCGGGTTTTTTGAACTCCGCTCAAGTGTTGAGCTTTATCGAATCTTGAGTATTTGATCGTTCGTTCGAAAACTTTAATACTGTCTGTTTATCTGGAATGTGATGCAATGTGTGGAATTCATATTAGTAGACATGAAATACAAGATATGTGATATTTTGCATTTACGATGTCTAAAGAGAATGTGGATTCCAGATATTGCAGTTTTACACTTTCTTTTCTGTGACCGTAAGTGTAGTATGTCGATATCGCCGGTTTCGTTGCTATACATCAACGACAATCGGGGTACGCATACTTACTAACGTTGATGATATGAGATATTATGTGTTGCTGAGATATGATGTGCAGGATTGTCGCGATTGAATAGCCGGGGGGTTTTATGTGAGATGAGAGTTTTTAAATTTTCATTCATGTAAATTTAAATGTAATGTAATATTCTTTTATTTGGGGCACTTCCGGGTTGAGGTTGATGCCACCAGTGTTGTATATTATTTACTTTTCCGCATTAGGATGGACCCAAGGAGGGTAGCACAGGTGGCCGGGTTCTGGGGTTCAGTGGGAGGCCATCTCGAGGAGTCGAGACCGGGTCTCCTAAACTCCAGAATTGGTAGGGTCGCTTGCCGCTCTCGTAGGGGTCCAGGGAGTGGGCTTGGCTATTCATCGCGACTGTGGAATCCGTATTTTCTATTATTGGCTAAGTACTAAATACGGACGTCCTAGTATATCCCACATTATATCTATGTTTCTGCTGCGATATCTGTGATGTGATCATGTGATGTGCCTTGATAGATACTTTATATAGTATATATGATATATTATATAGGCGTTACTTATGTTTTGCACCCGCACTAGCCCTGCCCTGCTCTGTCGTTAGTTACCTAACCTAACGGTGCATGAGGGGACATCGAGGCGAATGCGGATGGCATAAGTGTACGTCGTATTTATCTGTGATGTTTAGGTGACTTAAATGATGGGACTTCATTAATGTGATTAATGAAAGAAAAGAAACCTTAAAGATGTTGTAGAATTAAATTTTAAAATAAAAGGGTAGCTACAGTTTTGCTTTGCATAGTGGTATATATGATATACCCTGCACCTTATTCGATGGGGAAAGAGCCGAGATCCCTTCACCGGGAGTGACCTCTTTAGCAAAACTGGCAGATTCTTCAATACTCGGTTTGCTTTTGATTGCTTTTAGAGTTTTGCTTTGCACAGTGATATATATGATATATCCCGCACCTTATTCGATGAGGAAAGAGCCGAGATCCTTTCACCGGGAGTGACCTCTTTAGCAAAACTAATAAAAGCATCAAAATCACTCCATTTCAAAACTTCACTTGATTCTACAACGATATCAAGTTCATTACGCAATAGGTTTTCAGAAAAACCTGTCGTAGCCCTCCGTCATTTCAGATAAGTCCTGCTTAGTATTCGTGCTGCGTTTGTTGGCCTTGTCAAGGCGCAGTGTGCGGTAGCTGACCAGTATTTATCTGCTTATGCATATGATGCTGATTGGATTAGGGTAGTCGTACGGCCTTGTTGACCTTGTCAAGGGTCGTGCGGGTGGATTTAATTCAATCAAGAAGTGACGGGTTGAACTTGACTTACGGTCTATGGTTTGTTGACCTTGTCAAGGTCATAGATCGTTTGGGGCAAAATATTATCGGGAATTTCAAGTATTGAAATTTGCAATGAGATTGCATACCTTCTATGAGATAGTTGGATCCCGATACCCACTGCGAGTAATTGTTACTCCTGGGAGAGTTTTACACAGGACAATTAGCCGATCAAGTAGGTGTCTAGAAAGGTATCAACGGGGTTACGCCTCTGGGAAAACGAGGTTTACTTAATTAGGTCCGTGCGAAAGCACGGGGCACCTCCCTCAAAGTACCGACACTGGCCTGGCTGAAAGATCGGCAAAGTTGTAGGGTGTAATTAATCCCGGCTAATCTTTCCTTTTAGGGTTTAAAGGAAGATTTGATAAAAACAGTGGGAGCCATCCTGATTAGATAAGATAATAACCAATCTGATCTTGCAAGAGCATACGCTAAAGTGTTTTCTTCTCTCTCTCTCCAGGTAGCGACCATGTCATGCCTTAATCAAGATAATAATATGGATGTATTGACCGAACCCGCAAGTTATTCTGTGCTGGGGGACGTTGGTTCCGTTCTTTCTTATAAGAGTTATTGGACTGAACAGGACATAGGGGAATACCAGGATTCCCATGCCACCTGAATGAAGAAAGTACATGTTGATGCATTTTCTTCGGGTGTGCTCGTTACAGAGAACTGTTTCTTCATTTGCCCTACGTCCTGGGTATTAGATACCGGGTCAGGATCCCATATATGTAATCAGTTACATGGGCTTAGGAAAGGTAGAGAACTTGGAGAAGGTGATAAAGACATTAGAGTTGGAAATGGTGCAATTGTTGCAGCTAAGACTGTCGGGGAATATCACCTTGAATTACCAACTGGTAATACATTGGTTCTGAACGAATGCTATTACATGCCGAACCTGATATGCAACATTATATCGGTTTCTTTGTTGAGTAAAGAGGGATATAATTTTGTATTACAGGATAATGTTATGAACATTTTCCGTAACCAAAAGTTGGTTGGATCAGGCACGTTGTGCAATGGCATTTATGTTATAAATCAATCAACAGTTCTGAGCATAACAAACACACACAAGAGGAAGAGTTCAGAACTGAACGAATCCTTCTTGTGGCATTGTAGACTGGGTCACATCAATGCGACACGACTGGCTAAGTTGCATAAGGATGGATATTTGAAACCGTTCGAATTTTCATCTTATGACACTTGCCAGTCATGTCTCAAAGGCAAGATGACCAAAACTCCGTTTACGGGACACGGAGAAAGAGTTACCGAACTCTTAGGACTGATACATAGTGATGTATGCGGTCCTATGTCTACACATGCCAGGGATGGTTCTTCGTACTTCATTACATTCACTGACGATCTCTTTAGATTCGGATATGTGTTCCTGATGAAACACAAATCAGAAGCTTTTGAGAAATTTAGAGAATATAAACAAGAAGTCGAGAACCAAACTGGAAAAGTATTAAAATCCTTCGATCTGATCGAGGAGGTGAATACTTGAGCAATGAATTCCTGGACTTCCTAAAAGAGAATGGGATTCTCTCTCAGCTGACTCCTCCATATACACCACAGCACAACGGTGTATCAGAACGGAGGAACCGCACCCTATTAGATATGGTGCGCTCTATGATGAACACAGCTGAGTTACCTATTTCCTTCTGGGGATATGCGCTAGAGACAGCAGCATACCTATTGAATCAAGTTCCATCTAAATCTGTACCTACCACACCATATGAGATATGGAGTGGGAAGAGGCCATATCTTAAACGAGTTAAGATATGGGGTTGTCCGGCCTATGTCAAAAGACAAAATCCGGACAAACTCGAGGCACGGTCAGTTCTTTGAAAATTTGTGGGATATCCAAAGAACTCATATGGGTATTTTTCTACCACAGTGAGGAACAAAAGGTGTTTGTTGCTCAACATGCCACATTTTTAGAAAAGGAATTTCTTGTAAAAGAAATTAGTGGCAAAGTGGTGGAGCTGGAAGAGGTTCCAGATACACAAACCGTAACTGAAGATTTAGTGGAACCAGAAGATTCAGTAGCTCCCAATGAACCTCAGCCTCTCCGTCGATCTAGTAGGGTTCCTCGCCAACCTGAGAGATACTACGGTTTTCTCATGGATGGTGGGAGCGAGGATTGCATCATGGAGGATGATGACCCAACTAGCTTCGAGCAGGCCATCACGAGTGGGGACTCAGTGAAATGGCTGGATGCTATGCGGTCCGAGATGGAATCCATGTACACCAATAAAGTATGGACTTTGGAAAATGCTCCTGAAGGGGTAAAACCCATTGGGAGCAAGTGGATCTTCAAGAAAAAACTTGGTGTAGATGGGAAAGTGGAGACTTTCAAAGCTAGACTTATAGCAAAGGGTTTTCGTCAAAGACCAGGTGTGGACTATGACGAGACCTTTTCTCCAGTGGCTATGCTTAAATCCATCCGGATCATGCTTGCCATCGCTGCATATCATGATTACGAAATCTGGCAAATGGATGTTAAGACCACCTTTCTAAACGGTGATTTAGAAGAGTGCGTGTACATGACTCAGCCAAAGGGCTTCGTAGATAGTGGGAGCAGCGGGAAGGTGTGCAAGCTGCTTAAATCCATTTATGGATTAAAGCAAGCATCGCGGAGTTGGAACATCTGCTTTGACGTCGTTATAAAAGTGTTTGATTTCGTCAAAAACGTAGATGAACCTTGTATCTACAAGAAGGTGGCAGAGAGTAAGGTTGTCTTCCTCGTATTGTACGTAGACGACATACTCTTGATAGGAAATGATATTCCTATGCTGCAATCGGTCAAGCTCTTCTTATCACAAAGATTCTCAATGAAAGATATTGGTGATGGCTCCTGTATATTGGGAATTAGGATCTATAGAGATAGATCCAAACGGATATTGGGATTGTCCCAATCCAGGTACATTGACACCATACTAAAGAGGTTTAGTATGGAAGAATCCAAGCATGGGAACTTACCCACGATCTCTGGAGTCACTCTCTCCAAAGAGATGTCTCCCAAGACTGATTTGGAGAGAGCTCACATGCAAGGGATACCCTATGCTTCGGCTGTAGGCTCTATCATGTACGCGATGCTGTGTACCAGACCCGATGTAGCATACTCACTAAGTGTAGTGAGTAGGTATCAAGCTGATCCTGGAGAGACTCACTGGACAGCTGTGAAGAGCATTCTCAAGTACTTACGAAGGACTAAAGAGATGCTCTTGGTGTATGGTAATGGAGAACTCCAAGTGGAGTCCTTTACCGATTCGAGCTTCCAGAGTGATAAGGACGACTCTAAGTCGCAGTCGGGATTTGTCTTTACCCTTTACGGAGGGGCGGTTAGCTGGAAGAGTTCCAAGCAGGAAACCGTGGCAGACTCGACGATGGAGGCTGAATACATCGCTGCCAACGATGCTGCCAAAGAGGCTGTCTGGATCAAGAAGTTCATTACTGAACTTGGAGTGGTTCCATCCATTGAGCATCCAATACCTTTGTATTGTGATAACAATGGAGCGGTGGCTTTGGCCAAGGAACCCAGGTCCCATCAGCGATCCAGGCATATTCTGAGGCGGTATCACCTGATCCGGGAGATAGTTGATCGCCGGGAGATCGAGGTCAGGAGGGTTGACACGAAGAACAACACAGCGGATCCACTCACGAAGGCCATTCCCCAGATACAGTTTGAGAGACTCTTCGGGATGCTCGGTATGCGATACTACAACAGCTGGCCCTAGTGCAAGTGGGAGATTGTTAGTTGTATGTATGCCCTAGAGGCCAGTATTGTACAGATGATGTATAATATATTGGATGCTTGGACATATATAGAGATGACTTTCTTGCTCAATATGATAGTATGCTATCTGGTTACTCTTTATCTTAACATGTATACTAGTCTCTTTATACTATCTTATGGTTACATGTTGGTAAAGCCCTTAGGATGTGTACTTGACTACCTGGACTATGATACGGATCATACTAGTGGGGACATGGTAGTCCATAAGTACATCCTTCAAGGTCCCTAGTCGTAGGTGTATCGAGACGGGGCATCGATATACCAGTGTAGACTAGCGTATACGCTTCTCGACCCATGAGATAGGCGATGGATGATCCCATATCCATTGGTGTTTGACATCAGAGATGGTATACGGGTATTCAGTGGAGACTGGGTACACTGGACGGACTCGCCGAGAACTCCCAGATGGTATTATACTTTACGTCAGATGGCAGTTCTCAGGTGACACTTGTGCAGGTTAGTCTGTAGACCCGAGATCGTCATAGAGTCTTGTGTGATTCCCACTGTACTTTGATTTCCACCTTACCACGTCCATGAGGGCGTGCAAAACGGTGGTTTTTGGGTACAGTCATGAGTCACATGGAGGCAAAGAGCGATAGGAGGGGTTTCGTCTCTCCCGGTATTGGGGGTTGATGTTGCACTGTGCTCGATTGGCCGTAACAGGGAAGTCCCTGGCCAGGGCTGATTAGAGATTTACTGGTAAGTGTTACCAGTAGTTTCTCGACCCGTTATGAGCCTCACATCGGCACAACTTATCGGTTATTGGGGTCTGACGTTTACCACCCCTAAACTTGATATGCGACATATCAGACGAGGAGACCGGACTGTACGGGAAGTGTTGCCGGTTGGCTCGACGGGAGTTGTAGCAGGTTCGCTTGTTCTCTTCTGATCGCTCAATACCCGGGTGGCCGTTACGTTTAGCTGACCGCTTGCGGCTTGGGGGTGCTTGATATGATCATCACCCACTGCCGGCGTATTGACGAGTCTTAGAGTCCCACAATGGAGTTACCTAGTCCAGGCGAAATGTTGTGGTGCGCGTATGCGATATGCGCATGGACCCGATTAAAATGCGCGTATAGGATACCGTATATTGATCGGGCGGCTTGCTTTTGGTTTGGGTCATATGTGATATGACCGGATTGATAAATCAAGTGTTGATTTATCATTTAACCATTAGTTTCTCACTAGAAATCCTTTCTTGTATTTGATGGATGTATGCATGCATGTATGCTTTCTTTATAGATTCATGCACATATGGATGTACATACACACACATACATACATACATCCTTCATGGTTGTACATACATGAAAATGGTGGCAATATAAAACTCACACCATGGTTGGATTTATATATGATTTATTATTTCATTTGATTTAAAACAAAAGAAAAGAAAAAGGATAATTCATGGAGACTTTCTACACTCTTCTTGACCTAACCATTCTCACCCACCATTTGACCATGGATTACTTTTCCTTTTGTGTTTTTAACTCAAATTCAATAATATCCTAACCATGGTTTGATATGAGAAGAGGAAAATATATATTGATATATTTTCTATTTTTCTTTCATGAGTTATTCTTATCTTCTTCTCAAATAGCCATCATCTTCTTCCTCCTACTTCACTTGCTCTCTAAACTTTTGTAGTGAGCAAATTACATAACAAGATTGGATTTTGAAGTGAGAATTAGAACCACAACATCATTCTACACAAGTTTAGCCCACTTGTTTAGAGTGTTATCTTCATTCGTTCTCTTGATCGGGTGAAGTTGCAAGCTTGGACTAGGAGCTTCGGGTGGATCGTCGTGGACACTAGGAGACTTCAAGTGAACCCTCCTCCAACCCTCAAGTGGCCAAGGAGTCTAGCGTAGGGAGCTACAAAGGTTGTACTCTCAAAACCCTAGCATTTCTTTCATGTGATGATGTGAAAGTTTTAGAAACCCTAATTTTCTAGGAACGATCCGATATTTGTTAACTTAGCACCCTAAAGACTCCACCTTTGGTATATGTGATGCTTCCAAACCCTTCATGAGGTGCTAGGTAAACCTTTCAATTGCTTTATGCTCAATCTCGACCGGCAGGTGACAAGCCTTACCAAACACTGGTCTATAAGGAGAAATACCTAGATCGGTTTTATATGCAGTTCGGAACGCCCAAAGAGCATCCGTCAATTTGGTTGACTAATCTTTTCGATTTTTAGCAACAATCTTCTCCAAAATTTGTTTAATCTGTCTGTTTGAAACCTCAGCCTGCCCGCTCATTTGGGGATGATAGGGTGTGGAAAGTTTGTGGTTGATTGCATATTTCTGCATCAAAATCTCGAAAGACCGATTGCAGAAATGTGTCCCGTTATCGCTAATGATAGCGCATGGGTGTCCAAATCGTGAAAAGATGTTTTCTTTTAAGAACTTAATGACAACCATTTTGTCATTAGTGCGACAAGGAATAGCTTCAACCCACTTTGAGACGTAATCAACCGCAAGCAATATGTACAGATTCCCAAAGGAGTTGGGAAAAGGACCCATAAAGTCAATGCCCCAAACGTCGAAAATTTCAACCACTAAGATGGGTTGCTGTGGCATCTCATTTCTCCGGGAAATCCTACCCGTGTGTTGACACCGTGCACAGGTTTTGCAATGATCAAATGCATCTTTGAATAAAGTAGGCCAATAGAAACCGCATTGCAAAACTTTCTCCGCCGTCTTTCGAGGACCGAAATGACCCCCACATGCCTGATCATGACAAAAAGATAGAACACTCTTGAATTCATCATTAGGGATACACCTGCGAATGATCTGGTCAGGACAATATTTAAACAGATAGGGTTCATCCCAGTAAAAGTGTTTTACTTGGGATAGAAATCGATGTTAGTCCTGTGTTGACCATTCGCGGGGGATAAGTCCCGTAGCAAGATAGTTCACAATATTCCTGAACCAAGGTTCATCGGATACATTCAAGAGATGTTCGTCCGGAAAAGAGTCATTGATCAGCAGGGTCACAGGTGAAGAAGAGATGCACGACAGATGGTCGGCTACAACGTTTTCATATCCTTTCTTATCTTTAATAACAAGATCAAATTCTTGTAATAGAAGGATCCAACATATTAGCCTACCTTTAGCATCCTTCTTCGCCAAAAGATGTTTCAAGGCGGAGTGGTCAGTGTACACAACAATAGGTGAGCCAATCAAGTAAGGCCTGAACTTTTCTAATACGAATACAACTGCCAAAAGTTCTTTCTCGGTAGTTGTATAGTTAATCCGAGCATCATTCAGGGTCTTACTTGCATAATAGATCACGTGTGGCATCTTTTCAATGTGTTGTCCTAAGACTGCACCAACTGCAAAATCTGATGCATCACACATAAGCTCAAAAGGGTGGTTCCAATCTAGAGATGATAAAACGGGGGCTGTAGTGAGAGAGTGTTTGAGTGAGTCGAATGCTGCCTCACAATCCGAGTCAAAGTGAAAGGTTGTGTCCTTGGCCAAGAGAAGAGTTAAAGGTCTAGCAATTTTGCTAAAATCCTTAATGAATCTCCTGTAAAAGCCTTCATGGCCAAGAAAAGATCGGATATCCTTGACGCATTTGGGATGAGGAAGGTTTTGAATGACATCTATTTTAGCTTTGTCAACCTCAATGCCTTTCCGTGAAATGACATGTCCAAGCACAATTCCCTCTTGGACCATGAAATGGCATTTTTCCCAATTCAAGGTTAAGTTCTTCTCTTTACAATGAGTAAGAACTGCGTCAAGATGAGATAGGCAGTCAACAAAAGAATCTCCGAATATCGAGAAATCGTCCATGAAAATCTCCAGAAAATTCTCGACCATGTCCGAGAATATCCCCATCATACACCGCTGAAATGTAGCGGGAGCATTGCATAACCCAAAGGGCATGCGTCTATAAGAAAAGGTACCAAAAGGACAAGTAAATATGGTTTTATCTTGATCCTTTTTGGCAATAGGGACCTGGTTATAGTCAGAGTATCCGTCCATAAAGCAATAATATTCCCGTCCAGCTAAGTATTCTAGCATCTGGTCAATGAAAGGTAGAGGAAAGTGGTCTTTCCTCGTTGCAGCATTGAGTTTTCTATAATCAATACATACACGCCACCCAGTTTGAGCGCGTGTCTGGATTAACTCATTTGCCTCATTTGTAATGACCGTGATACCAGATTTCTTAGGGACGACATGAATTGGACTCACCCATTGGCTATCGAAGATTGGGTAAATGATACCATTGTCAAAGCATTTGACGATTTCTTTCTTAGCCGCATTCTTCATGACGAGGTTCAACCATCTCTGTGGTTCTCGGGTTAGCTTGGCTTCATCCATCAGATGTATATGATGTTCTATAATCAAGGGACTAATCCTTTTGATGTCAGCCATAGTCCAACCAAACGCCTGCCTATTAGATCTCAATACTGTCAAAAGCGCATTCTCTTGCTCTGAGGCTAGAGTAGCGGATATGGTAACAGGTAAAGACTCATTCTCACATAAATATGCATATTTAAGATGAGAAGGTAAAAGTTTGAGATCTAATGCTGGCGGAGAAAATATAGAAAGTGGGGTAATCGAATGATATTCGGAGTCACAAAGAAGCTCATAGCCTGCAAAAGATACAGACTCGGAAGGTGATGAGTCAAGAGTGTCAGACTCAGGAGTGGAAAATGTGTCCTTACTAAGATGTGCAAGATCAAACATTGATGTGCTAGTGTCATCGAGATCTTCAAAGCAAAGTTCATCAACTTCGCAACTTTCGGGAGCAATCTCGTAGACAGAGCAAACATCAAGTATGTGAGCAGAGGGTTCAGATGGCTGACTTCCAATTTTGTAGATGTTCAGTTCAATTGTCATTTTTCCAAAAGATAGGTTCATTGAACCGTTTCGACGGTTAATGACAGCATTGGAAGTGGCAAGGAATGGTCGATCCAAGATCACCGGAATTTGGTTCAATGGGTTTGCTATAGGTTGTGTATCAAGTACAATAAAGTCCACAGGGAATACAAATTCCCCGACTTTTATCAACACATCCTCCAGTTTGCCCCTAGGTTTGGTGATTGAACGGTCTGCCATTTGGAGAGTGCAATGAGCAGGTTTCAACTCTCCAATCCCTAACTGCTCATAGACAGAATATGGAAGCAGGTTAACACTTGAGCCTAGGTCAAGTAAAGCACGGTTGATGTTTTTACCCCCAATAGAAATCGAGATTGTAGGACATCCTGGGTCCTTACGTTTCTTTGGCAACTGTGGGGGTAAAAGCAGTGCTAACATTATTAGTCATGAAAACCTTTTTTGGCACTTGAGTCTTCCTCTTCCTAGTGCACAAGTCTTTGAGAATTTTCGCATAAGCGGGGACTTGTTGAATAGAATCTAGGAGAGGGATTTTGATGTTCACCTGTTTAAACAATTCCATAACCTTCTCCATATATGGACTTGATTTGTTACCCCTTAACCGATTCGGATAAGGGGTTTAGCAATAAGAGCTGGGTCCAAGATTGGAGAAGGTGATGTGTATGGAAGTGATCCCAGAATAGGAGTGGGAATCGTCTTTGATGGACTAGAAGAGGTTTGCTGAGGTGTCGAGCCTTGGGGGAAACGAAGAATAGGCTCGCAGGAAGGTGGTGGGGTAGATGAACAAGGATCAGAAGTAGAAGTGTGTGTGGAAGGGAAGGTCTCAGCCGGGGTATTATTGATAAATCTTTCATTATCATCAACCTCTTCCCCAACATGATTATTCAGCACTCTTCCTGATCTCAACGTTGTGATGGCATTCACATTATAATACCCAGGATTCGGTAGGGGTTGAGACGGAAGTTTCCCTTTCTCTCTAGCACTCATTTCGGCTTTTAATTTTGCAATTTCTGCTTCCATCGATTTTATACTCTCAGCTTGGGAGGTGGAGTTTTTCTTTATATCATCGACAGAAGACTGAATCTCAGCCGACACTTGCATGAAATTTTTCAGAATCAAATTCATAGTTTGTGCGAGTGAAGAGGATTCATCAGTACCGGTCAACTGCAAAGGATTATACGGTGCAGGTGTGTTGACCGGGTTTTGAAAGTTTTGTGATTGGTAGGGGTGCTGACTCAGTTGAAGTGGTTGCTGTTGTGGTGGGGAGCCCTTTGGAAATTGTTTTGATTTGGAACCGTGTTTTGATTTTGTTGTTGGTTCCAAGCAAAGTTAGGGTGATTCCTCCAACCCTGATTATAAGTGGAAGAATACGGGTCGTTTCTAGGTCTTTGTTGAAAAGCAGCATTGGTATACTCTTGACCTTGAAACGGAGAATTCAAAGGACATTCTTCCGTAAGATGAGATGGATCAGAACAGCATCCACAGACAGTTTTAGGGAGTGACATCTGATTTAGGGAGGCTGCTAAAAATTTATGTTCCATAGCTTCGAGTTTCTTTTGCATTGCTGCCATTTCAGCTCTAACTCCTATGGAAACATCAATTTGGTGAATGCCACCCCTAGACGATGACTGGTTTACACTCTCCCATTGTAAAGATTTTTCAGCGAAGTCTTCTAAGAATCTCCAAGCTTCACCATCATCTTTAGTCATGAAAGTGCCTTGACACATGGATTGAAGGTTCTGTTTTGTTGTAGGATTAATACCCTCATATATGATTCTGCACAGATCCCACCTAGGAATTCCGTGATGTGGACATTGAACTAACAGATCCTTGAAGCGTTCAAAACACTTCGAGAATGGTTCATTTGGAAGCTGGGTAAATTGATTTATTTCGCTACGGACTCGAGCTGTTTTATGATTGGGGTAGAATTTCTTTAGGAAAGCTGCAACGAATTCATCCCAGTTTGAAATAGAATGTGCGGCTGTGTTATAAAGCCACTTCTCGGCTATATCGCACAGAGTAAATGGGAGAAGACGTAGACGCATAACATCCACAGAAAGCTGTGAAGTACCCATCATTGCGCATACATTTTCAAATTTGGTAATAAAGACATATGCGTCTTCAGACTCGATACCGTGATATTTTGGTAGAAGATTGATGTATTGGGGTTTGATTTCAACATTGTCCCCATTGGCTGGTGGAATGGTGAAACAAGTCGAAAGAGGACCTCGCATAGGATAGCATCTCTCTTGGAGAGAGATGCAAGGTGGATTCTGCGCACCTGCGGATGGTGACAGAGTAGTGTTAAAGAAGTTCGATGGAGAACCGTCCATCGAAATAGGTGTGGTGGAGGGTAAAGAACAAGTAGACGTAGAAATACTAACTTCGGAGTCGATAGGAGGAACGCGGACAAGACGGGCACTAGAATCCCGTGTCCAGCCGAGCATGCACTAAATGGTTTAGCACAAGTGGCGGCGTTGTGATAATTGAGGAAAAGATGAGTTTGGTGTTTGGTTTTGAAAAATACGGATTTTTTTTTGAAAAATCAAATCACAAACAATGCACAAGCAACCCTAAATCTAGTGGTCACCTGGGTTAAGTCTCTAGACCGCTCCTAGACTTCCAGAAGACAAGTCGCAAGATAAATCCTTTACTGCCTCTTTGTCCCTCCTGTGGCCAGGTAAGTGTCAGGTAGGTGGGAGGTTCTCCACTACGTAAGTAGTGGGCCTAATTAAGTAACCACTTGTCTTAGACACCATAAAAGAAATGCGGATAAGCAATAGATTACCCACGAACTTCTTCTGTCCTAAGTGAGCACGACGGTCTTTAGAGTCATGGCTAGATATTTTTTAGTTAATGACGGTGATGTGGATGGAGTTTTTGTGATTTTTGGGTCTTAGGAAGGGTAATGAACTCCGCACCTAATCTGAATTTGGTTTTTGCCCCTTAATTTCCGTATTAAAAAATGCAAACAACCAAGATCAAACATGCAGCAATTTTTCTTTTTGCGACGTGATTGATCATTTCTTTGTGTGTGTTTAGAAAATTGAATAAAATTCACAATCAAAGAATTATATTTGACCGCAATCAACTACGGTGTCGGATGTAGATTGTAAGTGAGTGCGGATCGTCCACAGGGATTGTGCGATTCGTTTTTATATTTAATTTGTTTGAATTGAAAAGTTAATCGAAAAGAAAAGAAAACATGATTCAAGATTTTATCGATATATTCAGGTGTCACTAGTCTAATCAAGAATCAAGAAAATGATAAACAATCGAGAATCGGGTTTCGATGATATTTCCAACCAAATGTCAAGAATCTAAATGAGGCTCGTAGGAATCGATCGGATCTATAGACGTGATGTAATCTCAAGATATCGTGTTCTTGTCCTTCGAAGGATTGATACTAGATCGATGATGATCGACGAGAGTTAGGGCTTTCTCGTGAAACTAGGGTTTCATCATTTAACCCTTGTTCTTTCGTCGATATCATTCACATTCTAGCCTCTAGCAATTTCAAGAAACGATCGTAACTCCCCAATTTCGAGTGATATCAATCAAGAAAGCATCGAAACGAAATGGGTCGTCGGTTCTTGAACTTTCTAGGGTTACAAAACTCGTAGGAATCAAGAATCGTTTTCAGATATATTACATCATCATTCTATTGATCGTCTCGACTCCTCGACGAGCGGAGTATTACTCAAACATCACAACAAGAACTACAACTAGAAATTGAGATCGAATCATGATGCAAGAATTTAAAGAAAACAAGATAAAAGAATATCACCTTTTATTTATATCAACAATTTGATTACAGTCGCTCAAGAACTACAAGAGGAAGAACTAAATTGTCGATTTGGCTTCGCTTTTCTCCGTGAGTCGTGGATCGGCTTGGACCACTTGCTCTGTTGAAGATCGCTTCGCTCCTAAAAGGTTGAAGGGCTTCTTGCTTGATTTGGTACTCGGGATCTTGGCTTTTGATTGGAATTAATGTTAGGGTTCCACACAAGCCTTGTCACTAGACTTGTGGAAGAAGAAGATAAAGGGGGTAAAATGAAGAAGTATCTAAGTCTTGGATAATGGATCCAAGTATCAAGTATATCCTTTAACCCTAGGTTTGGGCTTCTATTTATAGACTTCCTAAACCCTAGGTCTAGGTTTGAAATTACAATTCCCTCCAAAAGTTTGTTGAGGAGTTTCTAGAAAGAGTTTGTTAGGAGCTAGCTTAGGTTTTAAGCTAGGATTAATTAAGCATTAGAAACCTTAGTTTGCTGATCTGGCAGAAGTCTCTGGAATATTCTGGAATTTGTCATATCTTTCTGAGCTTCTGGAAGTGAGGTAAGAGTTGTGCACCAAATATTTAGGGCTGACGTGGCATCTCCGCCGCGGAACCGCGGCGCAAGCCGGCTCCGGCCGCGGTTCCGCGGCCAAGTGTTGGCTTCATGGCTTTACACTTCCAGTGTTGCTTTGGGCTAAACTTTGGGGCTTTATCTGATCTGTGGAATTGTGTTTTGCCTTTTGGATTGCTACCAGATCTACAAACTTGGAGTTGGTGTAATGTTTGATCAGCACCATGTAAATTTTTGGCTTTACTTCTCTGTTTTCCTGCACATATCTCAAAACAAGCGTTGTGCAATATAGAGATGATGCGATGCCATAAAATGCAGTCAATTTCCTTTATAGTGCCGGTTTTAGAGTCTAACACATGCAATCTGATATTTAACGACTGATTTGCTAATATGTGAAATATGAATACCGTACACTTCTAAATGAATGCAAATGATAGGAAAATTGCCGGTTAAAGGATGCAGTATTTTCGACTGATCAAATTCCCCCAAACTTAATTTCGATCGTCTCGAGCGAACTGTTTTATTAAAAAGAGAAGGAGAATATAAAGAAAGAGAAAAACTAACTAGCACACTTTCGTAGGCAACACGATTGCACTGAGCATGTGCAACAAGCCTTTAAACCTCTAGGTGTCCCTAGTAGGAGGAGTGTTGTCTCCTGAGGGTTTTCAGCGGATTGCACCCACAAAATCCAATAATAAAAGAAAGATCATGAATATTACATTTAAAGAAAAGAATGGAAAAAGAAAGACTTTGAAAATTAGGGTTTCCAACTAAGCTAGCTTTTCGGTTGTCATGAGCCCTATCTTAATGGTCATGAAAAGATGTTAGAAATCACGTCCTCCCTCAATAAAACATCGTCTTATTCTTCATTCCTATCTTTCTTCCAAACATCGATCATATAACCCTGCGTGTGTGTAAGGACATCCCTACACCCAGAGAATTCAATTCAAGCTATCATACTCTTGCCCATCAGCCTCAGTACTTTTTAATTAATGAATATTTAGATGAGATTGCTCACACACTTTCATGCGACCGTTAATACTTCTTGAGGTACTAACCGACCGATTACTCCCGTGCTTGCTTACTTGGTGTATTTTTCTCATCTTGCACCACCTCAGGTATAGCAGTGACTCCCAGACCAGTTGGCCTTAGGGCACTAGGTGAAGAGGCACCCTCGCTATACATTTTTTATTGCCTTTGGTGATAACAAAACCAGTGTCCATTTTTCTCACCACTTTATATTTTTTTCATTCATTTTTTTCTTTTTATTTCCTTCATACATCGGCTTTAAGACAAGAGCATTTCGAGGTATCCTCTACTATCCCAGGCTTTAAGACGTGTGTAAGTGCGAATAGCAGGATATCAACGTTCAAAATATTTGGCTTCCAGAATAGAAACTATTTTTCAGACTTATTTTTATCCTCAGATTAGTGACGTCCTTCATCTTACTAACCCTTGGGACAACGGCTCATAACTACTTATTACTAGTTCGTATAAGAAAACTTCTAATTTTCTTGGTTTTCTTAAATTTTTCTAATCTCATGGATGTGATTTTTCACTATCTAAACTTTCATTATCTTATTTATGTACAAAAAATATTTTTATATTTTGAAATTTTTTAAATTTTTATGGTTTTCAAAAATGTTTTGTGCTTATACAAAGTGATATGCAAATGATGCGAAAATAAGCACAAACCTCCCCTAAACTTGTTTTCAACAGTGTCCTCACTGTTGCTATCTGCTAAATCTCAAAAAACCTGTAAGCTTGGGAGGAATTTATTAGTGGGGGCAAAATATATAAGTGAATAACTTCCCCCAAACTTATTTTTGGCTCAAAATTTTATAAAAATTTCTTTTCAAGAGCCAGAAAAAATATACCCCCCCAAACTTGAGTTATGCAATGTTAATCTTTTGAAAATCACATGAGGGGGTCAAAAATCATTGGTCGATGCCAAGCTTTGCAAAGACCGAACGTTAACACCAACCATTCAAAAATTTTATCAATGCAGCGCTCTGGTTGGTGGAAGAAGAAGTGGGGAAAGGTTAAGTGGTGGAATAGAATGTGTGTGCGTCTCATTTTGGAGAGACGATGCAGTGTAGGTGATGGATTACTCGCATTCTTTTTACATTTCAAAAGAAGGGGTGGAGGTTCAATTTCAATGATTAGGACATGATTCATCTCAACACCCGTGTTATTCAGAAATGCAAGTTCATCAGCGAAGATCTCCTCAAAAGTTTCATCAATACCCCGAAGAATAATGTCATCACAAAGTGCGGGGTGATCTTCAGACTCTAAAAGCAGTTCATAATCAGTGTTAATTGTTGACCCGGACATCTCGGTGGAAGAGTCCGTATGTGTATGATACATAGTTGGGTCAAACAATAACGTATGAAAAGAGTCAAGATCAGTATTATGAGGGTCATCAAATTCGCTGTTGTCGACATCCATTAAGTCGACAGAACAGACCTGAGCAGTAGGTTCGGAGGGTACACTTCCCAACTTGTAAATGTTCAGCTCAATTGTCCTCTTCCCGAAGGATAGGGTCATAGAACCATTACGACAGTTGATGATACCGTTGGAAGTGGCCAAAAAGGGACGACCTAAAATCACCGGAATTTGATTCCGTGAGTTCGCTACAGGCTGTGTATCAATTACAATAAAGTCCACAAGGAATATAAATTCCCTAATTTTTATTAACACATCCTCTAGTTCACCCCTAGGTTTGGTGATTAATCGGTCAGCCATCTGGAGAGTGCAAGGAGATGGTTTCAACTCTCCGATCCCTAACTGCTCATAAACTGAGAAAGGAAGCAGGTTAACACTTGCCCCAAGGTCTAGTAGAGCACGGTTAATGTGTTTCTCCCCAATAGAGATGGAAATAGTAGGATATCCAGGATCCTTACGTTTCCTTGGTAATTGCTGGGGGAAAGCCGTGTCTACTGTTTTTGCCATGAATATCTTCTTGGGCATTTGTTTCTTCCTCTTTCTAGTGCACAAGTCTTTAAGAACTTTCGTATATGCAGGGACTTGTTGGGTAGCATCTAGAAGAGGGATGTTTATGTTAACCTGTTTAAACATCTCGGTGATCTTCTCCATATGTGGACTTGGTGTGTTAGCCCTTAACCGATTAGGATAAGGTGCTTTAGCAATAAGCGCTGGGTCCATCATAGGAGAAGGAAGTGTGTGTGGAACCGATCCCAGAATAGAAGTGGGGATCATCCGTGGAGGAGTAGAAGAGGTGGGCTGAAGTGGCGAGCCTTTTGAGAAACGAAGAATAGGCTCGGAAGAAGGTGGTAGGGTAGAAGAACAAGGATCAGAACTAGAAGTAGAGGTGGAAGGAAAGGTCTCAGCCGGGGTGTTATTGATTGATTTATCAGTGTCATCAAACTCTTCCCCAAGGTGATTGTCAAGCACTCTTCCAGATCTCAACGTGGTTGCATTCACAAGATGTGAATAGCCAGGATTGGGTAATGGTTGAGCTGGAAGTTTCCCTTTCTCTCTTGCACTCATTTCGGCTTTTAGTTGTGCAATTTGTGCTTCCATCGATTTGATATTCTCATTTTGAGAGACAATGATCTTCATCACATTCTCGATGGAAGATTGCAAACTTGCCGTCCCTTGGATGGATTGTTTCATGAAAGTATCCAAGGTTTCTGCTAGTGCAGAGATATTATCTGTACCGGTCAATTGCAAAGAGTTTTCATGTGGTGCAAAAGTGTTGGCCGGATTTTGGAAGTTTTGTGCTTGGAAGGGGTGCTGACTTAATTGTAGTGGTGGTTGCAGTTGTGGTGGAGGGACCCTTTGGAATTTGTTTTGGGTTGGAACCGTGTTTTGAGATTGTGATTGGTTCCAAGCAAAATTTGGGTGATTCCCCCAACCCTGATTATATGTGGAAGAAAAAGGATCGTTTCTAGGTCTTTGCAATGCGGCATTGGTATGCTCATGACCTTGAAACGGAGAACTTAGTGGACACTCTTCCGTCAAATGAGAAGGATCAGAACAACATCCACATACAGTTTTGGAGAGTGATATTTGACTTAGGGCGGCTAAAAATTTGTTTTCCATAGTCTCGAGTTTCTTTTGCATAGCTGAAATGTCATCTCTAACTCCTATGGAAATATCATTGCCATCCCTAGACGATTGACTCACACCCTCCCACTGTAAAGATTTTTCAACGAAATTTTCTAGAAAATTCCAGGCTTCCCCATCATCTTTGGTCATGAAGTTGCCTTGACACATGGATTCAAGGGTCTGTCTTGTGTTAGGATTAATGCCCTCATAAATGATTCGGCACAGTTCCCATCTCGGGATGCCGTGATATGGACATTGGACTAACAGATCCTTGAAACGTTCAAGACATTTTGAAAATGTTTCATTTGGAAGCTGGGTGAATTGATAGATTTCGCTACGGACTCGAGCTGTCTTTTGATGTGGGTAGAATTTCTTAAGGAATGCTTTGACGAATTCGTCCCAATTTGAAATGGAATGTGCGGTAGTGTTATATAGCCACTTCTCGGCTAAATTGCACAAGGTAAATGGGAGAAGACGAAGACGTAAAGCATCCACAGAAAGCTGTGAAGTACCCATCATTGCGCATACATTTTCAAATTTGGTGATAAATGCGTATGCGTCCTCAGACTCGAGACCGTGAAATTTTGGTAGAAGGTTGATGTATTGGGGTTTTATTTGAAAATTTTCCCCGTTGGCTGGTGGAATGGAAAGACAAGTGGAATGTGGACCTCGTGTAGGATAGCACCTCTCTTGGAGAGAGATGCGAGGTGGATTCTGCGCACCAACGGACGGCGGCAGGGTAGTGGAAAAGAAATTCGTTGGAGGTGGATCCATCGATGTGGGTGTGGTGGTGGGTAAAAGAAAGGGTAAATGTAGAAATACCGACTTTAGGGTCGATGAGGGAAACGCGGACTTAACGGGCACTAGAATCCCGTGTCCAGCCTATCTTGCACTAAAAAGGGTTAGTACAAGTGGCAGCGTGAATTTATAATTAGGGGAAATGATATGAATGCGGTGTTTGTTTTGAAAATTGATACGGATTTTTGAAAAAATGATGCAACACAACAAATGCAACACACAAAACCCTAGAATCTAGTAGTCACCTAGGTCCGGCTCTAGACCGCTCCTAACTGCCAAAAGACAAGTCGCAGGATAAAATCCTCCACTGCCTCTTTGTCTCCCTGTGGCTAGGTAAGTGCCAGGTAAGTGGGAAGGTACTCCACTACGTAAGTAGTGGGCCTAATTAATAACCACTAGCCTTCGACACACTTGCCTTAGACACCACAAGAAAACGCGGATAAGCAATGAATTACCCACGGCCTTCTCTTGTCCTAAGTGAGCGCGACGGTCCTTAGAGTCATCTCTAGATATTTTTTAGTTAATTAGGGTAAATGCGGATGCAATTTTTGCGATTTTCGGAGCTAAGGAAGGGTAATGAACTCCCCACCTAATCTTGATTTGGTCGTTGCCCCTTAATATCCGTATTAATATGCAAACAACCAAGAATCAAAAATACGCACAATTTATTTTTTTCTTTTTGCGCGAGGCTGCAATTTTTGCAAAGAAACCTGCACAAAATGTTAATTGGAGTAGATGAGGAAGTATATAAGAAAGTCAAGAGAGTTACCAAAAATATTTGAACAGTGATTCCACTGTAGCACCGCGGTTCCGCCGCGGGAGTCGCCTAATGCCGCGGTTCCGCGGTGGAAATATCAGATCACTGCACGAAATTTTGAGGCTCTGTTTCTGATCACCTTCTAAGCACTCTAGAATGATCAGAAAAAATTTTCCATAGCTCCAATGATTCCAGATTTTCTCGCAACAAATCACAACAACACGTTTAAGGTTTGTGCGAATTTAGATCTAAAAATATAGAAGGAATAAACTTTTCAACTCAAATTTCAAAATAACGAACAATTAGCGCACTATCCCCGGCAACGGCGCCATTTGATTGATCATTTCTTTGTGTGTGTTTAGAAAATTGAATAAAATTCACAATCAAAGAATTATATTTGACCGCAATCAACTACGGTGTCGGATGTAGATTTTAAGTGAGTGCGGATCGTCCACAGGGATTGTGCAATTCGTTTTTATATTTAATTTGTTTGAATTGAAAATTTAATCGAAAAGAAAAGAAAACATGATTCAAGATTTTATCGATTGATTCAGGTGTCACTAGTCTAATCAAGAATCAAGAAAATGATAAACAGTCGAGAATCGGGTTTCGATGATATTTCCAACCAAATGTCAAGAATCTAAATGAGGCTCGTAGGAATCGATCGGATCTATAGACGTGATGTAATCTCAAGAAATCGTGTTCTTGTCCTTTGAAGGATTGATACTAGATCGATGATGATCGACGAGAGTTAGGGCTTTCTCGTGAAACTAGGGTTTCATCATTTAACCCTTGTTCTTTCGTCGATATCATTCACATTCTAGCCTCTAGCAATTTCAAGAAACGATCGTAACTCCCCAATTTCGAGCGATATCAATCAAGAAAGCATCGCAACGAAATGGGTCGTCGGTTCTTGAACTTGCTAGGGTTACAAAACTTGTAGGAATCAAGAATCGTTTTCAGATATATTACATCATCATTCTATTGATCGTCTCGACTCCTCGACGAGCGGAGTATTACTTAAACATCACAACAAGAACTACAACTAGAAATTGAGATCGAATCATGATGCAAGAATTTAAAGAAAACAAGATAAAAGAATATCACATTTTATTTATATCAACAATTTGATTACAGTCGCTCAAGAACTACAAGAGGAAGAACTAAATTGTCGATCTGGCTTCGCTTTTCTCCGTGAGTCGTGGATCGGCTTGGACCACTTGCTCTGTTGAAGATCGCTTCGCTCCTAAAAGGTTGAAGGGCTTCTTGCTTGATTTGGTACTCGGGATCTTGGCTTTTGATTAGAATTAGGGTTAGGGTTTCACACAAGCCTTGTCACTAGACTTGTGGAAGAAGAAGATAAAGGGGGTAAAATGAAGAAGTATCTAAGTCTTGGATAATGGATCCAAGTATCAAGTATATCCTTTAACCCTAGGTTTAGGCTTCTATTTATAGACTTCCCAAACCCTAGGTCTAGGTTTGAAATTACAATTCCCTCCAAAAGTTTGTTGAGGAGTTTCTAGAAAGAGTTTGTTAGGAGCTAGCTTAGGTTTTAAGCTAGGATTAATTAAGCATTAGAAACCCTAGTTTGCTGATCTGGCAGAAGTCTCTGGAATATTCTGGAATTTGTCATGTCTTTCTGAGCTTCTGGAAGTGAGGTAAGAGTTGTGCACCAAATATTTAGGGCTGACGTGGCATCTCCGCCGCAGAACCGCGGCGCAAGCCGGCTCCGGCCGCGGTTCCGCGGCCAAGTGTTGGCTTCATGGCTTCACACTTCCAGTGTTGCTTTGGGCTAAACTTTGGGGCTTTATCTGATCTGTGGAATTGTGTTTTGCCTTTTGGATTGCTACCGGATCAACAAACTTGGAGTTGGTGTAATGTTTGATCAGCACCATGTAAATTTTTGGCTTTACTTCTGGGTTTCCCTGCACAGATCTCAAAACAAGCGTTGCGCAATATAGAGATGATGTGATGCCATGAAATACAGTCAATTTCCTTTATAGTGCCGGTTTTAGAGTCTAACACATGCAATCTGATATTTAACGACTGATTTGCTAATATGTGAAATATGAATACCGTACACTTCTAAATGAATGCAAATGATAGGGAAATTGCCGGTTAAAAGATGCAGTATTTTCGACTGATCACGACGCTGCGAATTTTTGCAAAGAATCCTGCAGAAATTGGATAATGGAGCAGAGCAAGGAGGAGATAAGAAAGATAGAAGTTCACCTGAGAAAAATGGTACAGTGAAACAGCTGTGGAACCGCAGATCCGCCGCGATTAGGCTCTAATGCCACGCTTCCGCCGCAGTTCAGAGGGATCCCTGCACAAAAATTTCTGGAACTGTTCCTGTTCACTCACTGAACTCTCTGGAATATTCAGAAAATTTTTCCTCTCGCTCCACAGATTTCAGATCTCCTTGCAACAAATCACAACAAATCGTTTAGTGTTTGTGCGAATTTTGATCTAAAAATTCTGATGGATTAATAAATCTTTCAACTCAAATTTCAAAAACGAACAAATTAGCACACTATCCCTGGCAACGACGTCATTTGATTGATAATCGATTTCGATGTCGTGTTTAGAAAAGTGTAAAGATCACAACCAAAGAAATTTGTAAACCGCAATCAATAACGGTGTCAATTGTAGGTTCGTTAGCGAGTGCGGATCGTCCACAGGGAAAGTGAGATTTGATCGATCTTGTTTTAGTTGAGTTGAAAATTAAAAGAATAAAGGAAGATTGATTCAAGATTTATGAGTTTTTATTTTCAAGAAACTTAAAGAAAGTAAAGATCTAAAATCAAGAATCAAGAAATGTTCCCAAATTGTTTGAATTATCAAGATTTGTGAAGAGGCTCGTAGGAATCGATCCAATCGATAATGATGATGAAGAATTATGATTACATATTCTTATCTATTGATGATTCGTTGCTAGATCGATGACGATCAACGAGGTTTAGGGATCTCTTGAAGAAACCAGGGTTTCTTCATCATCATCTCTTGTCCTTTCGTTGATTAGCATTCAAATTCTAGCCTCTAGAAAATTTAATCATCGATCGTTGGTCTCTAATTTGGAGCGAAAACATTCAAGAAAGCATCTCGCTCGAAACTAGATTGTCGATGATTTAATTTTCTAGAGTTTACAAAACTCATAAGACTTAAAAATCGTTCGAGAATTTAATCATCATCATCTATCAATTTTCTCGATTCCTCCACGAGCGGAGTTTTCACTCAAACATCATGAAAAAGAAAACAATCAAGAATTGACAACTCATCATAATGCTCAAATGTAAAGAAAAGAAAGATCAAGAATTTTCACCTTTTATTGTTCGATGTTTCGTTACAATTCACTCAAAGACTACAAGAATTGAGGAGAGAACTCGATCGTCGAACTAGTTTCGCATCGTCTTCTTGAGTCGTGGATCGTCGTGGATCACTTGCTCGGATGAAGATCGGCGTTCCTTCAAAAAGGCTTGTTGGATGCTTGCTTGATTTGGTACTCGATGATCTTGATTTGGCTTTTGAATTGGATTCGGGCTAGGGTTTTGAGTAGCAAGTTGTGTCACTCAACTTGCGGAATTTTGGCTCAATTTTCAACAACCCAACAACAACCTTTGTAATGAAGCCTTGGGTCCTCTTTTATAGTCTTCTCCTTTAGCTTCCCCTAGAAGCTTGATCTAGCTTCCTTTAGAAGCTAAGCTAGGTTTAGCTTCCTTTGCAAGCTTGGTAGTTGAGTAGAAGCTTCTAGGTTGAGTTAGTTATTTAGCTTACAAGAGAAGCTTGGTTGTTTTGAAAAGAAGCTTCCAGATTAAGGTAGTTAGCTAGCTTGCTCGAGAAGCTTGGTAGGTATTAATCTTGTACAAGAAGCTTGGCTGTTAGAAAGGAAGCTTCTGGAGATCTCTAGGGACTGAAGTGTTTTGAAGAAGTTTTCCTATTGAAAGGAGAAGCCCGAAAAAGTACGTTGCCGATGATGTGTCCACGTGGCCGTGGATCCACGGCGGATCGGCCCATTCGGCCGCGGATCCACGGCCGTTTGGTGGTATTGATGCATGAAAATTCCAGAGTAACTTTATGTTGGCTTTTTGGCACTTTTCTGATGTCTGGAATATTTTTATACTTTCTTGTTCACTGCCAGATCACAAGTCTTGGACTTGGCGTATTTTTATCAGCACTTTTAGCAGTTCCGGCTCTTTTACCTGGAGAATTTCCTGCACACAATCTCGAGACAAGTGTTGCGATATACAAAAGATCATGCGTGCAATAATAAACACTTAATTTCCTTTAAAATGCCGATTATAATGTATAACACATGTTATTTGATATTTTACAAACAAATTACTAATATGTGCTATATTCATACCGAACACCTTTAGATGATTGCAAATGGTAGGGAAATTGATGTGTTAAAAATGCAATATTTTCGACTGATCACACCTGAAGGGGTAAAACCTATTGGGAGCAAATGGATCTTGAGAAGATTCTTTGTGTAAATGGAAAAGTTGAGACTTTCAAAGCTATACTTAATTCCGTCAGGATCAATTCAAGTATCGCGGAGTTGGAACATCTGTTTTGATGTGGTAGTCAAAGAGTTTGACTTCATCAGAAAGGTAGATGAACCTTGTGTATACAAGAAGGTTGTAGAGAGTAAGGTCGTCTTCCACGTATTGTATGTAGAAGACATACTCTTGATAGGAAATGGTTTCCTATGCTACACTTGGTCAAGCTCCTCTTATCATGGGGATTCCAATAAAAGATTTAGATGATACCTACTACATCTTGTGGATTATGATCTATGGTGATAGATCTAAGTAGACGTTGGGAGTGTCCCAAATCCAGGTATATTAACACGATACTAAAGAGGTTTAGTATGGATGATTCTAAGCATAGTGGTTCACCCATTTACTCATGGATCACTCTCTCCAAAAAGATGTCTCGCAAGACTGATTTAGAGAGAGCTCGCGTGCAAGGGATACCCTATACTTTGGCAGTAGGCTCTATCAGAGTATGCGATGTTATGTACCAGACCAGATGTAGATGTTCCCCTCCGAAACGCGGGAGACGCGATAAACATCTAGCCTTGTAACGTTTTGAAAATCGTTTCGGTGAAATTTCGGAAAATCGGTAAAATAAGGGGGGTCTCTGTAAAAAGTCAAAATATAAATAACTTTAATATAAAATTAAATATACATATTCTAGCTATGTAATTGCTAGTATTTGGTGTTTATTGAGCCACTGGTAAAATTTCTAATTTTCTGAAAATTTTTCCGAAATTAATTATTTTAATATTATTTTAAGCCGTCACTAATACATTTAATTAGGGAAAATTACAAATTGGAATGGGTTGATACAAATTTTGTAATTCATGACACATTAAACTAACATGTAAAATATTATTTTTGAAATGAAATGGTTTGCCAAAACGGTTTTAGAAATATCGAAGAAAAATGACTTAAATAGTGAAATTAGTGTTAATGGAAATTGGGGTATAATATTTATCTTTTTGTTTTCCCCACTTGCACTCACACACCCCCCCCATTATCCTTATGTCCGAGCCCCCCCTTGACAGCCCCAAAATCTTGGGCCCCTCATTTCACAAAAGAGAAAGAAAAACAATAGAAATGAATTAATAAAGAAATGAAGTATGAGATGGATATTTGAGGAATGGGCTTTGTTTGATTTGCACATACACACCTATACTCTCTCTCTCCCCCCCTCTCCTCACTGGCCGAGAGGCGCCCCCCCCCCCCCCCCATTTCTTCATGTATTCATCTTCCTTCACCTCCATTTTCCTTCAAAAAAATCAACAAAAAATCAACACAAACCCTCACAAAATCAAAATCTAATTCCTACCCATTTCTCATTAGCCAAAATTGCATGGATCTAGGGAACAAGATTTCAATTTGGGAGGCTATGTGTGCTTGTGGGATCTTCAAATTTATTGGGTATAAATTCTAACCCTTTGCTTAATTTGTTAGTTAATTTCTTAAACCTAATTTATTTAAGTGTTAATTAGGCTTTAGTTGCAAGTTTGGAATTTCAAGAATTGGGTATGGATCAAGTTACGGTTTTATATCATTTGAACATGGTGCAAGTGTGTAATTTACAATATTAAGGCATGTAAAATATTACCTAGTAGCTACTTTGCTAATTGTTATTTTAAAATTTTACTAATTAAGCTATTTTGCAAACTAGAATTTTTGGGTTAATGAAATTAAGTGAGATAAAAATCTAGTTAGTATTTGTGTGGCCTAACTAAGTTATTAAATGATCATTGTGGCCACTAGATTTGTTTAAACATCAAGTTTTGAACCGAAATGCTAATTTGTGCTAATTTTGCTAACTAGGTTTTTTGGAAATTTATTAAATGGTTTAGATTAAAATATAATTAAGGTTTCATGTCTTTATTAATATTATAATGAGTGGTTTAATTCCTTTGGATCATGCAAAACCAAGCTTAGTTGTTGTTTTGTGCATTTTTACTTGAAATTGTTAAAATTAGATAAAATTGCAAAACTAGAATTTTTAGTTTTATAAAAATTGATGAGATTAAATTGTGGAAATGGTTTATATGACATAATTATGATATTTAGTGGATATTATGGCCATTAGTTTTGTTAAAACATCAAGTTTCGAATTAAAACGAATATTTAGTGCTTTCTAGGTTTTCGGAAATAAATCGATTTGATTTATTTTGGGGTTTTGATGAGTTGCAATCTTCTTAATATTATAGTTAGTGAGTTTTGAAATGATGATTGGTGAGTTTGGGGTTTTCTCGATGGTTTGACGTTTGTATATCGATATCGAGAATTGGTTTGGCTATTCTTGTATGTGTAGGCGATAGGTTTTGACCTATGCGGGATACGCGTGCCGATTTGATTTTCGTATGCCGTTTCGATTTCGAATTTGGTTTTTATGCGACATGATACGTTGTGACATGTAGGTACCCCATGTGGACTTCGAGACGATAAGCAAGCTCGTGGTGACGTCGGCACCGGCGAGCGAAGATCAGGTGAGTAGATTTATATCTACGGGGAGAAGTCGGGTGGATGGCGTATAGCACCCCCGCAGTCCGTAGTATAGTTTATGATATATATATATGTTAATATAGGTACTTTGTAACATGAGGATGATTATTAAGTTATGATTATGTGTTTATGGTCAGTTTGGTGCTATTAGAAGGGAACTAGCATAGCTTCTTAGTCGCGAGACCTAGAATAGGTTCACACCCACACGCACACACCTGCATTTATTTTATTACATGTGCGTATATGGGGATTCGTATATATATACGCATACATATACATGGATTATGAGGATAGTACTTGGGTTTTGGAGATGAGTCGATGAGATTTGGTTTGAGGCCGTGAGATCGGTGATGTGACAGGGTTCGTAATTGAGTTACGACGTGATGTTTTAGCGGGTTCTTTGACGTGGTATTTTCATACACACGCATGCATTTACATAGATGGTATCAGTTTTGTACTAGATGTAGATCAGTATCCCGGATCATGATTTTGATAAAAAGGATACCAGACGAATAATGAGATAAATGTGATATTAGACCCGTACCCCGATTTGGGAGGCCCTACGACGGATTTACCGTACGAGCTATATATTGACGATAGATCCGCACTCTTGATTTGAGGATGTCATATGATATGCTGTATCGTACATGATATTGTTGAGGCGGAATCACCGACTATTATACACACACACACACACACACACACACACATATATATATATCGACTCAGATGTAGATGGTTTCCGTACCCCTTTTGATTAGTTGTTAGTTAGACCTGTAGTTTACCTAGTAGATGTCAGACTGGACCCGAGTCATACATATTTCCAAAACTGACGAATCGTGAGAATTTTAAAGACATACCAAGGGATACTACGGATATTTTAAAAGACGTATCTTTTCTTAAAAACACCGTAGTCCTTATTTTCAAACACCACGATTCGTACTATTTCAAACGGCAAAACAGTATAACACATGTATAGTAAGGTAGATTCTTTGTTGTTACGTTATTATTCATGTTCCACATATTATTGTTGTATTTACTATTCATTTTTCATATTTTGTTGTTATCGCCTCATTGCATGCCATTGTGTGCGTAGTAATTATAAAACCATGTTGTTAGGACACCAGCACCATTACCGATGACACGTATGCTCCACGTACACTCGCTTTCCTTCTCACACACATCTTCATCGGTAATTGCCATGTCACGTACACTTTAGAAAATACCTTTTCATTGACTTAGCTTGATAACTGATAGTCGCAATATATTGTAGCTTCCATATGCTAGTTTAAATATTGCATTCATTGCATGATATTAGGTGCATTCATATATTCATTGGTTATGCAGTATTATGGAGATTTATGCCCGTATTCACCGTTTATTGGTATCATGATTTTGATGATTCGGATTTACATGAGATTTCTGGATTTGGGGGAAAACCGCAAGAATTTAATAAAAGCTTAGTATCATCATTTTTAAAATGCAAATTGCGGTTTTCTCATGATGTATGAGACGTCCACCATGAGTTTTCATGATTGCTGTTGGATTTCGAGACCCGATTCGAGGAGTTGGATGAACCGTCTCGGGTACATGGTGGGCCCGGTATGGTACCCCGGGGCAAGAAGCTCGAGTTGTATTCGATGAGCCTGGCAGGGGAGCACCACCTACCGGTGATATTATTTGGGCTCGTCGGTTATCCGGAGGATACCGACCGGAGTCATGAGATGGTTATAGGCTGATCCGTTCTGCCGGAGCCCGCGGGCCGATCCCGCAGATGATACGGATGCCTGAGATATTGATATTGAGATTTGATACTGAGACTTATGTTTTGTGTCGATGCTTGACACCGATTTCTCTGTTGCATTCATTGATGATACGTGATTGACATACATATAGAAATCTCATTGATTAAAGAAAAAAGTTGTCTCACTCATGATATATTCTGTTTCTATTCGTAATGCATTCATACATCATATATATCTGATATGTTGCTATCTGAGGAACGGACACGAGAAGGTAGTATTATACTATACATAGCTGGACCAGGATTTTTATTTGAGGATATTACCTGATATGACCTAGGATAGCGTTATGCATGCGATTTCTGCTCGTAGATGTTTTCTACTCACGAGTTGGTAACTCACCCCCGTTGTGCCACAGTTCCTTGCAGGTTTTGCCGTACAGGTTCTTTGCGGCTTTGCTGGCACACTGTCTTTCCGGGTGATTGCTTTGGCAGGTGGGTTCTTTGTATCAGGACCACCATCGTTTATTATTATTTCAGTTGTATCTAGAAACTCCATCAACCAGATTGTATATTTGAGAGAGTTAGAAGACTAGTTTGTTATTCTTTAGACCTTAGAGTCGCGTGTTGTATTATTATGTTTTTCATGTTGTTTTGAGTTTCTTTTGAGTTTTGATTCTCGCCTTTGGCGTTGTATATTATATTGCTTGCGTGGTTGTGACCGTCGATTGACGAAGAGCTAGCTCCCGCTTGGGGATTCCTTTTTATTGATTTCGTATACTATTCATGTTGTATCCCGTTTGGGGGCCAGTATTTACAAAGGAGACTCTGCCGAAATTTTCAGAAAATACTTGATATTTTTAAAACGCTTAATTCGGCTTATGCTATTAAAACTACTTGCTTTAAGTTGGTTTTTCCTTCACTCTACTGCTTCTTTGGTTTTGATTTCTGGGTTTTGGCTTACTTAGATTACGTACGCCTCGAGACGTCCGTAATTTAAGTGTCGGTCATGTTCCGTACTTTTCGGGTCGTGACAAGCCTGAATTTCGGGGCAGATGCTAATTAGTGCTATCCGTCCACCTCTCCGAAGATGCCAAGTTAATTTATGGCACCGTGTATCGAAGGTTTAAACGGATGCGGCCGATATAGCAGACTTCGTCAGATTCCCCCTCGTTTGAGAGGGTTTTGATTATGGGGACGCTCTTCCCTGCAGGCGCAAGCCCCTGCAGTTAATTACGCTACCGCATCGCGGTAACAACTTTCTCCTTCTCTAGATGGTCACTTCGTGTCGTGGGTGTTTGTTTTGTTTGTGGTTGCCCGTGGATTGTATACGGAGACTAATTTATGTTGTCGCCCGTAGGGCGTGGACTAGTCCAAATCCGTATCTTCTTAGATTTGGGTTTGGGGGGTTGGGTTAAGGATACGTTAGCCTCACTTGAGACTAAGATCAACTTAAACGTTTGTTAAGGATACGTTAGTCTTGTTTTAGACTAAAATCAACTTGACGGGATCGTTTAGATCCAACAAAAGAGCATTTGGACTCTATTGTTTAGTTTAGGGACATTGCGGTCGATTAGTTTAGGGACATTACGGTCCATTGTTAGTTTAATGACATCTCGGTCCATTGTTAGTTTAAAGATATCGCGGTCGAGGTTAAGGACATCATAGTCCGTGAGTTTAAGGACCCCATAGTCCAATGTTAGTTTAAAGACATCACGGTCGAGGTTAAGGACATCATAGTCCATGAGTTTAAGGACCCCACAGTCCATTGTTAGTTTAAAGACATCACGGTCGAGGTTAGGGACATCATAGTCCATGAGTTTAAAGACCTCATAGTCAAGGTTAAGGACATCATAGTCCATAGGCTTAAGGACCCCACAGTCCATGAAATGTATGGTTGTCGAGACCCGTCACCTCTCTGAAGACGTTGAAGGATTACAACGACAAATATCAAAGGAGTGAAGAGATGTACCCTTGAACCAAGGTTGATTGGGGATCTGTAATCCAATTTGGAACTAAGATCAATTAATTAGATTATGAGCTCATTGGCTCAGTTAAATCTGAATTGAGGACTTATGGCCAACTTGGGCTAAGTCCAATTAAGTTTGAAGTGTTGGCCCTTTATTGGACCATTAGACATTTGTCTGGGTTCAGCCCCCCATCATTTAGTAATGCTAAACCAGAGTTTGAGGGCTCTGATACATTTTTTTCTTTGACTGAGCATTAAACATTATAGCTCTGAGTTTTATTCAATTTTGAGATTTAGTTAAAGGAGAGGTTTTTGCTTCTTGAAACTTTAGCCAATTTGGCTAAAAATAGTGTTCAACACTAAAGAACATCAGTGTTAAACACTGGAAATGAAATGCTCAGTGTAGTGTTAAACACTAGAAGACAACAGTGCTAAACAATGGGAATAAAACTCTCAAATTAGTGTTAAACACTAGAAAGGAAGAGGTCACGTGGGAACACGTGAGGGCACCTAAAGGTGGGGCCAGATCTCCTTTGTTTTATTCTCAAATCTGCGAATAAGTGTTAAACACTTTTAATTTACTGGCCATCACGTGTGGGAACGTGATAGGCACTCATGCACTGATTTGTTAAGGCTTTTATTAGGGGTCACGTGAGGACACGTAAGGGCGAATCTGCCTTTTCTTTAATTCTTGTTATTTTGGAGGTCACGTGGGAGCACGTGAGGCATTGCCTCTAAGTTGTTTCCTTCTTATTTTTGGAGGATCTTTTCAGGGGTCACGTGGGGACATGTGACCTAATTCTTTATATGCATGGATATCTTTCAAGTCTCTTTATTTTTTTTTAAGAATTAAATTCTTTGTAGGGTTAAACCCTAATTATGTTTTAGAGGAATTAAATTCCCATGTATGTGAAAGAATTAAATTCTTATATAGGGTTAAACCCTAGTTCTGTTTAGGAGGAATTAAATTCCTATAACTTTAAGAGAATTAAATTCTCATATAGGGTTAAACCCTAATTTTATCTTGGAGGAATTAAATTCCTGTGCATTTGGGAGAATTAAATTCTCTAAACTCAATTCCCCCTCTAAGTTTTGGATCTGCATGGCAGAATCTCCCCGATGAGAATTAAATTCTCAATCAGTGGGGAGATTTGCTTCTGCATATCTTCAACCAGAGAAAGAACTAAGTTCTTTACAGAAGAGTTAAACTCTTAGATTGAGAATTAAATTCTCTTTTTAAAGTTTTGATCCTTTTCCCCTTTCTCACCTAGGGTTTCTTTCTTGAGAATTAAATTCTCCTTTCTTTTCTCTCCGCTATTTGCCTTTAGAAAATTTCAAGATCCCAAAATTCTATCTCTTTTCTCTCCTCTTGGCTCCTATTTATAGGAGAAGGAAAAGAATCAATTTGTTTAGTAAATCTTCTATTGAGAGATTTTGTTTGTTTCTTCATAATTAATATGATCTTTTAGATGTCTCAGTGAATTTTATTCACCATTGGATTTTTAATCCAAAAGATATTCTGTTTGTTATTTTTGGTGAAATTTAGGGAAATCTTTCCTTGTCTAAAATCTTTCCATAAATTGGTGATTTTTAATCACCCTTGGATTTTTGATCCAACGGCCCCCATAATCTTTTTTGGTTAGGAAAGATTTAGAAATACTTTCCCAATTAGGGTCTTTGATTTCCCTTAATTAGAATTTAATTCTATCAAGTTATAAGGCTTTCAAAGCCTATCACGTGTTGGCACGTGACCCTCCCTCATTCAGAATTTAATTCTGTCTTTTAACTGGGATGAAGAACCATCACGTGTCAGCTCGTGACCCTTGGTCACGTGTGAGCACGCGACGCCCCATTGGGGTCTTTCTTTAGCTGTTTGTTTACACTTGTGTTTGATTTTAGAGTTTAATTCTATAAAGTGGAGGTCATAAGAAACTATCACGTGTCGACACGTGACCCTTGGTCACGTCTGAGCACGTGATACCTCATTGAGGTAATTCCTGATTTTTAATTAGGGAACAGTAGATGACTCACTAGGTGTAGTGATAAGGAATCAATCAGATCTTGGAAGAATCACTGGACAGCTGTAGAGGACATTCTTAAGTACTTGAGAAGCACTAAATGAAAGTTCTTGGTTTGAGCTTCCAGAGTGATAAGGTCGACTGAGAGTCAGTCACAGGCATTGTATTTACCCTCAGTGCAGGGACGGTATGTTGGAAGAGTTCCAAGCTAGATACCGTGACATACTAGACGATAAAGGCTGAATACATTGCTACCAATGATGCTGCCAAAGTGGTTGTTTGGACATTTCTTGTTCATGAGATGAACATGGTTCCTACCATTGAGTGTCCAATAACTGTTATTGTGACAACAATGGAGTTGTGGCTTTGGCCTAAGAACGTGTTAGTTATATGTATGCCCTAGAGGCCATTACTGTACATAGGATGTATATTGTAGTGGATGCTGGGACATATATAGGGAGGACTTTCTTGCTCGACATGATAGTATGCTATCTGGTTACACTTTACCTTAACGTGTATACTGTTTGTCTCTCTGTTACATGTTGGTAAAGCCCTTAGGATGTGTACTTGACTACCTGAACTATGATGCGGATCATACTAGTGGGGACATGGTAGTCTATAAGTACATCCTTCAAGGTCCCTAGTCGTGGGTGTATCGAGACGGGGCATCGATATACCAGAGTAGACTAGCGTATACCTTCTCGACCCATACAGATGGGCGATGGATGATCCCATATCCATTGGTGTTTGACATCGGAGATGATATACGGGTGCTCAGTAGAGACTGGGTACACTGGACGGACTCGCCGAGAACTCCCAGATGGTATTATACCTCACGTCAGATGGCGGTTCTCTGGTGACACTGGTACAGGTTAGTCTGTAGACCCGAGATCGTCATAGTGTCTTGTGTGATTCCCATTGTGCTTTGATTTCCACCATACCACGTCCAAGAGGGCGTGCAAAACGGTGGCTTTTCGGTACAGTCCCGAATCACATGGAGGCAATGAGCGATAGGAGGGGATTCGTCTCTCTCGGTATAGGGAGTTGATGTTGCGCTGTGTTCGATTGGCTATAACCGGAAATCCCTGGCCAAGGTTGCTGAGATTTACTGGTAAGTGTTACCAGTAGTTTCTCGAACTGTTATAGACCTCATATCGACACGACTTATCGAGCTATTGGGGTATGACGTTTACCACCCCTAGGTGAGATATGCGACATATCAGACGACGAGACCGGACTGTACGGTAAGTGTTACTGGTTGGATTCACAGGAGTATGAGCGGGCTTGCTCGTCGATCTTCTGATCGCTCAATACCCGGGTGGCCGTTACGTTTAGCAGACCGCTTGCGGCTTGTGGGTGTTTGATATGATCATCACCTGCTGCCGGCGTATTGACGAGTCTTTAGAGTCCTACACAGAGGTTTCCTGGCTCAAGCGAAACGAAATAGGAGCGCATATGAGATATGTGCGGGACCGAGAATAATGCGTGTATGTGATACCGTATTCTATTCTCGCGATGAATGTATCGAATGGTTGTATGCGATATAACCTAGTTATCGAATCAAGGATTGATTCGATAAGTCGATACATTGGATACTGGTCGGTTATATGCGACATGACCGGATCATTGAATCAGGTGTAGATTTAATGATTTAATGCATAATTATATATTTGATATATTAGTTTGCATTAACTAGTATTAGTTCACTTTAAATGAATTTTCTCACTTGATGTACACAAGTTGTATATGTGATATACTTTTGTGCACTTGTTTGTATCATGTTTGATGATACATGCTCACTTGGTTAAGTGTATGATTAAACCATGGTTGTGTAATGGTTAGGGTTTTGATTTACTTATTCGTTTATTTATTTTGTTTATTTATTTTGCAAAATAAATGAATGGTGGCTTTCTTTGTTTGCTAGTTGAAGCTTCATGAAGCTTTGACTAAGTGACCTTTTTTGTTTTCATGCTTAACCCTAACCATTCCACTTAACCCTAGTTCATTCTCTACACTTGACCATGGTTGCTATATGATAAGTATTCATTTATTTTCTATTTAAAAGGAAGACTTATCATATTCCATCTTCTTCTTCTTCTTCTTCAAGATGAAGAAGCTTGCAACCAACAATGGCATCTTGAGAAAAAGAGTGAGAAATCCAATTCTAAAGTGGACCCACTTCCTATTTCTTCATCCTCTACCTCTTGCCAAGTAGTATATGGTGTTTTCTTCACAAGTTTCATGACTCGGTGAAGTTGGAGCTTGATCTTGTGTTGCCTCGACGTAGATCATCTTCGGCATCGAAGTCGACGACCTAGCCCGCCCATTTCTCCGATGAAGCCGACGCTAGAGCCCGGGATCCGATGATCGCAGCGAGGGGACTTCATCACGGAGCTATGGAGGTGGAGGACCGTATCTACAAAGGTTGTATTTCCGTTTACCCTTTATTTAAGTTGTTAACTAGCTTCTAGTTTCGCCTAAAATTCTAGTTAACGATCTAGTCTAGGGTTTCTCGGCACCGTAAAATTTGAAATTGGCATGGTTGATGCCTTGTGAGACCCCTTGAGTGTGCCTAGGAACCCTACAGTGGTATCAGAGCCTAGCTAGAGCCTTAGGCGATGCGTAGACGGAGTTAGAAGTCCGATCGAACCGAAACCCTAATTCAAAATTGCTCTCTGTACTTTTTTTAAAATCGGGGATTTTTGAGGATTAAAAATATGCAGAAAACTCAGCAGGACTTTCTAAGAATTACTGTGAAAGACGAGCACCCAATTCGATTAAAGTGAGGCGGAACCGCCGCATTAGCATGGCTAATACGGCGGTTCTGCGGCCACTTAGTGTCTTTAGTCAGTCGTTTTTGCACAGTAACTTCTTTCATACATTGCTGAGTTTTCTGGGAAATTTTAAAGTTTACTCAAGAGTTGAGTTTTCTGGGGTTGTATTGGGACTTCGGTGATTCGATCGGATTGTCTAATCTTGTCTGTGTTTTCCGGATATTTTTTTGAATATGTTAAAAAAGTTCGACCGGATATAAATACCCACTTTTTCCCCTGTCGGGAAATTTCCAAGTATTGGATCTTTCCGTGGTTTAATGACGTTCCAAGTAGTGCAAGTAACATGATGGTTCCTCTAGAAGACAACAAACCTTAACTCAATTATGTGACCGTCTTGAACTGCCTTTTGAACCTTAGGGTTTGGGGCAGTACGGTGTGCCACATGTGAGGCGTTGGCTTGACCCTTCTACGGCTGGACCGTTGGTACTAAGGCATGAACTGAATATTTTTAGACTTATTTCATGTGTTGAGCTGTATCGGGAAAACTTGGGTGTTTGACTGTTCGATCGGAAAGTTTAACATTTTCTGTTTATCTGGAATGGGATACAATAATTGGAATTCATAAGTAGTTATGTGATAATTGAATGAATGTTATAAACACAGCACTTTAGTCTCACTTGATCGGTTGCCACAGAATTTTGATGCGATCAAAAGTCTGTCGCAATCGCGTAGCGTATGCGGATACTCGCCGGGTAAACTTAATAGACAGCTACACCCCATAGCCCCGACCAAGTGACTGTAGGAGAACCCCGTCGCCGAAAGCATCCGTCCGGGTGCTCGCGGCAGCTGTGTTCCGCCTTGGTGCACTTCGTCGACGGTATCAGGGGTGCGGCCGCCTACTGAAGTTTGCGACGAGCATTCGATCAGAATTTCGGGAATCTTGTTGAATTGCCCGACTTGATATTGAAAAGTTTTTTCGATAATGTGACTAAAATGCGGGGTTTATAATTGTTAGGCATGCGATGTCTAAGGAATTCATTTGATTAGGCATGCGATGTCTATGCAAGTTGCGGATTCCAACTGTTGTAGTTTTACACTTTCTTTTCTGCGACCGTAAGTGTAATATGTGATATCGCCGGTTTTGTTGCTATATGTCAACGACAATTGGGATACGCATGTTTACTTACGCTGATGACATGTGTTGTTATGTGTTGCTAGATATGTTATATTGGATTGTCGTGTTTGAATAGCCGGGTTTTTTTTTATGTGAGATGAGTGTTTTTCATTTTCATTCATGTAAAAACTTGTATGTAATATTCTTTTATTGGGGCACTTCCAGGTTGCGGAAGTTGTCACCGTTGATGTATATTATTTACTTATCCGCACTAGGATAGACCCAAGGAGGAGGGCACAAGTAACCGGGTTCTGGAGTCCAGTGGGAGACCAATTGGAGGAGTCGAGTCCGGGTCTCCTAACTCTAGAATTGGTAGGGTTGCTTGCCGCTCTCGTAGGGGTCTAGGGGTGTGGGTTTGGCTATTCATCGCGACCGTGGAATCCGTGTTTTATACTGGCTCGTATTGAAAACACGGACGTCCTAGTATATCCAATATTTCATATGATTCTTCTGCTCCGATATCTGTGATGTGATCATTTGATGTTCTGTGATAGATACTGTATATAGTATATATGATATATTATATAGACGTTACTTATGTTTTACACCCGCGCTAGCCCTGTCCCGCTCTGCCGTTAGTTACCTAACCTAACGGTGCACGAGGGGACATCGAGGAGAATGCGGATGGCATAAGTGTACGTCGTATTTATCTGTGATGTTTAGGTATATTAAATGATGGGACTTCATTAATATGATTAATGAAAGAAAAGAAACCTAAGATGTTGTGGAATCGAATTTCTAAATAAAACAGTAAGCTACAGTTCTTGCTTTGCATCGCGGTGTTCCTTGTAGAACATCCTGCACCTTATTCGATAAGGAAAGGACCGAGATCCCTTCACCGGGAGTGACTCCTTTAGCAATAACTGGCAGATGCTACACACTCGGTTTGTCTTTTGATTGCTTTTAAAAGTTCTGACATGCACAGTGATATATATGATATATCCCGCACCTCATTCGACGAGGAAAGGACCGACGATCCCTTCACCGGGAGTGACTCCTTTAGCAAAACTAGAAAAGCCTCAAAAGCACTCCATTTTAAAATCATTTGATTCTACAACGATATCAAGTTCATTACGCAATAGGTTTTCAGAAAAACCTGTCGTAGCCCTCCGTCATTTCAGATAAGTGGTAGTTAGTATTCGTGCTACGTTTGTTGGCCTGCGTCAAGGCGTAGTGTGCGGTAGCTAACTAGTATTTATCTGCTTATGCATATGATGCAGATTGGATTAGGGTAGTCGTGCGACTTTGTTGGCCTGCGTCAAGGGTCATGCGAGTGGGTTTAATTCAATCAGGAAATGACGGGTTGAACTTGACTAGCGGACTATGGTTTGTTGGCCTGCGTCAAGGTCATAGACGCTAGGGGCAAAACATTATCGGGAATTTCAAGTGTTGAAATTTGCAATGAGATTGCATACCTTCTATGAGATAGTTGGATCCCGATACCCGCTGCGAGTAATTGTTACTCCTGGGAGAGTTTTACACATTACAATTAGCCGATCAAGTAGGTGTCTAGAAAGGTGTCAACGGGGTTACGCCTCTGGGAAAACGAGGTTTACTATAATTAGGTCGGTGCGAAAGCACGGGGAACCTCCCTCAAAGTACCGACACTGGCCTGGCTGAAAGATTGGCGAATTTGTAGCGTGTAATTAATCCTGGCTAGTCTTTCCTTTTAGGGTTTGAAGGAAGATTTGATAAAAAGCAGTGGGATCCATCCTAATTAGATAAAATAAATAACCAATCTATTCTTGCAAGATCGCACGCTGAGTGTTTTCTTCTCTCTCTCTCCAGGTAGCGACCATATCACGCCTTAATCAAGATAATGATACGGATGAATTGACCGAACCCGCTTGTTATACTGAGCTGGGGACGTTGGTCCCGCTCCAACTTATAATTGTTATAAGACAGAGCAAGAAATAGGGGAATACCAGAATTCCTATGCCGCCCAAACGAAGAAAGTGCATATGATGCATCTTCTTCGGGTGTGTTCGTTACATAGAACTGTTTCTCAGTGTCCTTTACGTCCTGGGTATATGATACCGGATCAGGATCCCGCATATGTAATGTGTTACATGGGCTACAGATAGGTAAAGAACTGAGAACGGGTGATAAGTTTCATGAGGCAGAAAACGGGGCAAGTGTTGCAGCCAAGTCTGTTGGTCACTGTCACCCTGTATTACAAATACATTGATTCTGAACGAATGTTATTAGATACCGAACCTGATATACAAAATTATATCAGTCTCTTTAAAGAAATGATAAAATTTTGTATTGTTGGATAATGTTTTGAACATTTCCTATATCAAAAGTTGATCGGTTCAGGCACGTTATCTAAAAGCATTGATGTTCTAAATCAAACTACAGTTCGTAGTATACAGAACACACACAAGAGGAAGAGTTCAGAAATGAACGATTCCTTCTTGAGGTATTGTAGACTAGGTCATATCAATGCGACCCGACTAGCTAAGTTGCACAAAGATGCATATTTAAATCTGTTTGAATTTACATCTTGTGAAAACTTGCCGGTCATGTCACAAAGATAAGATGACCACAGCTCTGTTTAATGGAAGCAGAGAAAGAGTCAGTGAACTCTTGGGATGATACATGTAGATGTATGTAGGTCCCCTGTCTACATGTGCCAAGATCGGTTCTTTGTACTTCATTACATTCTCTGATGATCTCTTTAGATTCAGACATATGTTCCTGTTGAAACATAAGTCCGAACCTTTTGAGATATTCACAGAATATAAGATAGAAGTAGAGAACCAAAATATGGGTATAAGTATTATGTCCTTTGATGTGATCGAGGAGGAGAATACTTGTGCATGGAATTCATGGACTATTCTAAAGGAGAATGAGATTCTCTCTCAGAATTACTCCTCCGTATACACCATAGCACGATGGTATATCGGGGTGGAGAAGATACACCCTATATGATAAGGTGTGCTCTATGATGAGTACTACTGAGTTACCTATTTCCTTTTGGGAGTTATGCACTTATGAAGTTGCATACCTATTGAATAGGGTTTCGATCAAATCAATTGCCTACCACTTCATATGTGATATGGAAAAGAAAGAGCCCATATGTTAAGTTAGTTAAGATTTGGGGTTGTCCGGCCAATGTCTAAAAGCAAAATCCGGACAAGCTCGAGGCAACGTCTGCTATGTAGAACTGGAAATGTTCCAGCTATACAAACTACAGCTGATGATTTGACAGAACCAAAGGATTCAGTAGATTCCAACGAACCTCAGCCTCTCCGCCGATCTAGTAAGGTTCCTCACCCACCTGAGAGTTACTTCGGTTTCTCTATGACAGTGGTAGCGAGGATTGCATCATGAGATGTTGACCTAACTAGTTTCGAGCTGGCCATCGGGAGTGGGACTCTGTAAGAATGGCTGGATGCTTAGCGATCTGAGATGGAATCCTTATACACCAACAAAGTATGGACTTTAGTTGCTATATCTGAAGGGTTAAATCCCCATCAGGAGCAAGTATATCTTGAGAAGATTACTTGGTGTAGACGGAAAAGTTGAGACATTCAAAGCTTGACTTGTTAAATGTTTTCGTCATCTACCAGGCGTGGATAATGATGAAACCTTTTTCCAGTGGCTATGCTTAAGTCTATCCAGATCCTACTTTCCACGGCTACATACAATGACTACGATATCTGGTGGTTGGGTGCCATGACCGCTTTTCTAAATAATGATTTAGAAGAGAACGTCTATAAGAACACAGTCAGAGGGCTTCGTAAAAAGTGGGAGTAGCGGAAACGCGTGCAAGATGTTTTATGTGATAAAGCAGGCATCGCGGAGTTGGAACGTCTGTTTTGATGTAGTAGTCAAAGAGTTTGACTTCATCAAAATGGTAGATGAACCTTGTATATACAAAAAGGTAGTAGGGAGTATGGTGGTGATCCTCGTAGAGTACGTGGATGACATACTCTTGATAAGAAAGCAGTTTCCTATGCTACGCTCGGTCAATCTCCGCTTATCACAATGATTCTCCATATAGGATCAAAATGATACCTCCTAAATCCTGGGTTTTGGATCTATGAGATAGATCTAATTGGATATTAGGATACTCACTAGTTGTAGTGAGATGGTATCAATTGATCCTGGGGAGAATCACTGGAAGGGTTCCAGGGTGATAAAGAAGACTGAATGTCAGTCACAGGCATTGTCTTTACCCTCAGTAAAGGGACGGTATGTTGGAAGAGTTCCAAGCTAGATATCGTGGCATACTAGATGATAAAGGCTGGATACATCGCTACTTAAGATGCTACCAAGGAGGAAGTCTGGGTGTATATTGGTTCATGAGATGAACTTCGTTACTCCCATTGTGTGACAATGGAGTTGTGGCTTTAGCCCAGGAACCCCGGTCCCATCAGTGACTCAGACGTATTCTAAGGCGGTATCACCTGATCATGGAGATAGTTGATCTCCAGGGTGATCAAGGTTGGGAGAGCAGACTCAGAGGATAACACGACGGATCCACTCACGAAGGCCTATTCCCAGAGAGAGACTTTTATGGGATGGCTGAGTATGAGATACTACAACCACTGCTACAGATGGCCCTAGTGCAAGTGGGAGATTGTTAGTTATATGTATGCCCTAGAGGCCATTACTGTACATAGGATGTATATTGTAGTGGATGCTGGGACATATATAGGGAGGACTTTCTTGCTCGACATGATAGTATGCTATCTGGTTACACTTTACCTTAACGTGTATACTGTTTGTCTCTCTGTTACATGTTGGTAAAGCCCTTAGGATGTGTACTTGACTACCTGAACTATGATGCGGATCATACTAGTGGGGACATGGCAGTCTATAAGTACATCCTTCAAGGTCCCTAGTCGTGGGTGTATCGAGACGGGGCATCGATATACCAGAGTAGACTAGCGTATACCTTCTCGACCCATACAGATGGGCGATGGATGATCCCATATCCATTGGTGTTTGACATCGGAGATGATATACGGGTGCTCAGTAGAGACTGGGTACACTGGACGGACTCGCCGAGAACTCCCAGATAGTATTATACCTCACGTCAGATGGCAGTTCTCTGGTGACACTGGTACAGGTTAGTCTGTAGACCCGAGATCGTCATAGAGTCTTGTGTGATTCCCACTGTGCTTTGATTTCCACCTTACCACGTCCAAGAGGGCGTGCAAAACGGTGGCTTTTGGGTACAGTCCCGAATCACATGGAGGCAATGAGCGATAGGAGGGGATTCGTCTCTCCCGGTATAGAGAGTTGATGTTGCGCTGTGTTCGATTGGCTATAACCGGAAATCCCTGGCCAGGGTTGCTGAGATTTACTGGTAAGTGTTACCAGTAGTTTCTCGAACTGTTATAGACCTCATATCGACACGACTTATCGAGCTATTGGGGTCTGACGTTTACCACCCCTAGGTGAGATATGCGACATATCAGACGACGAGACCGGACTGTACGGTATGTGTTACTGGTTGGATTCACAGGAGTATGAGCGGGCTTGCTCGTCGATCTTATGATCGCTCAATACCCAGGTGGCCGTTACGTTTAGCAGACCGCTTGCGGCTTGTGGGTGTTTGATATGATCATCACCTGCTGCCGGCGTATTGACGAGTCTTTAGAGTCCTACACAGAGGTTTCCTGGCTCAAGCGAAACGAAATAGGAGCGCATATGAGATATGTGTTGGAGATAATGCCCTCATAGTCAATTATTGGATCGCAGGTACGTGATTGCAATGATTGCGGAGGACCTATCCCGATAGCACAGTCTTACTCGAGATGATAGTATGCTATCTGGTTTCCCTTTATCAGTCGTGTACATGTTCAGGTGACTGATTGCATGTTACACTTTGATAGAGCCCTTAGGATCTTGCTTTACTACCAACAGTATGATGGCGATCATATACGTGAGAGTTGGGTAGTTTATATGCATATCCTTAATTGTGGTCCCTAGTCGTGGGAGTTTCGAGACAGGGCATCGATACTCCGGAGTAGACTAGTGTATACAGTCGAGACCCCGACGAGGGGCGGTGGCCGGTCTCACAAGCCACTGGTGTCAGTTGGATCACCTAAGATGTATACAGGTGCTCATTGGGTTATGAGTACACCGGACAGGACTCGCCGGGAATCTGCTAGTTAGTATTATATCTACCGTCAGATAGCAGTTCCCTGGTGACATGTGTACAGGTTAGTTCATCGACCTGAGGTCGTCATTTGTCTCGTGTGAGTTCCCACTGTGCTTTGATTTCTACCCTACCACGGCTCAAAGGAGTCGTGCAAACAGGTAGCTTTTGGGTACAGTCCCGAGCCATATGGAGGCACGTGAGCGGATCGGCAGGGGATTCGTCTCTCCCGGTATTGGGGGCGAGATCGTGCTGTGTCTAGGAGAGCCATTACACAAAGCCCACGGCCGTGGCAGGAGATTTACTGGTAGGTACTCCAGTAGTATCTCAGGGTGTTATTGGGCTTCACTCCGACATGACTTATACTGCTATTGGGGGTCTGACGTTGCTAGCCCCCTAGGCAGATATGCGATACTCATTAACGAACGGACCGGACTGTATATACATTGTCACTGTTAGGCTCAGTAGGGTTTTCGGAGGAGTTCGCTCATCGGTCTCCCTTGAGTTCGCTCCTCGGCCACCCTTGAGGTCAGTCCATGGGCAGCCGTTACGCATAGCTAGTGCCGCTGACGGTTTGTGGTTAAACCCACTGCCAGGGTACTGACGAGTCATTAGAGTCCCCCACAGACAGTTTCCCAAGTTCGGGCGAAACGTTGTAGAGGCCATATGGTTTTATGGCAGGGTTCGGAAAATGCACGTGCGTTTACGCACGTGTTATTTTTCGGGCAGATAATACTGGTCGGCTTTGGTTTAAGCCGGATCCGAGTATTATATTGAGTAGGTATAATATCTTTGTCTCAGTTGCATTTGTATTCGGTCGTAATAAAAATGCGGGTATATTTATACAGTTTCGGGGTTATCCTGAAAGTCGTTTCAGGATCACTTTTGGAAGTTGCCAGTTTCCAGTTTTCTATCAGCCGTCTTTTAACATTCTGTTAAAGACGGATTTATCTTTTCTTCTGATAAGGTGAGTCATCATTCTAGAAGCTTCTAGAAATGATGATGAGGCTTGATGAGTCATTCTTGATAAGGTGACTAGGCTAAATGGTGTAGGGTTTTAATTGGATGCATTAAAAGACTTGATGACTAGGTAGATGATTCACTCTTTCATAATGGTTATGATAACTATCATTTCCTATAGTCACCACCTTTGCTCCTACACTCACCCTCCTCATTCTATATATATGATAAGCCTCCTCTCTCTCTCATTCACTCTCACTTGATGTTTCATTTTAGAGAGAAAAGATTATGATAGGTTTTATCGGTGTATGGAATTTCACAGTCCATTTCATTCCATCACCCGATTCCTTCGGCAACTTCATTAACCGATCGTCCACGAATTTGGACGAAGTGAGACAAAGTCATCTACTCATTCTCTACATCAATCTTGGTCGTCTCTTTTAGCAAACTTGACGATCGAGTTGCCTCGAGTCAGAGGCGGGAGCCCGTTTAAAGAACCGATCATGTGGTGCCACCTCGACGGAGGAGATCGGAGATCGACGAGATCGGAGCAGCCGCAACGGAGCGTGGGATGATGGTTGAAGAACGAAGGACTCGGATCGTTCGGTATAACTTTCCTACACTCTTTACAGTTTGTTAGTTTAGCAATAATGGCAGATCCGGGTTAAAGTATACGATAGCGCCAGTTTAAAAGTTTTGTTCCGCATTTTGGCGTCTGTAGACGGCCGGGGCGCTAACGTAGACTTACAGTGGTATCAAAGCCTCACCATTTTGCTATACTAACTTGTGCTAACGCGTTTAAAACTTCGATCCGACCGGAAAACTAAAAACTGCAAATTCCTAGCCGACAGTTTCTGTTGTTTTTAAACGGTGTCGAAAATTAATTCTGCATATCTTAAAAATCCGTGCAGGGTTTTTTAAGCGTACGAACAAAATTTGGGCACGCAATCTTACCAGAGAGCCGCGGATTAGCGGCCAAACCCATGGTTTGGCCGCCCATCCGCGGCCGTTCTAGAAGATCAGTGAACCAAATTTTTTCTGTGGGTTCCAGTTTGGATTTTGGGGTTTTTGGTTTATAAAGTTTTGGCCCAGGTTTTGTTACTGTTCACCAGTAAGCAGTGGGGCCCACTTTTTGATAATTGGTCTTTGGTCGATCGTAATTTAAACACGTTAGTTTACAGTGCTTACATTATATCTCCGACCGGGAATGTCATTTGATCGGTAAACCGCGTTTAACTGCTATAGTTCTTTTAGACGGGTTTGCGAACGTGACATTCGCGTTGATGTTCTGTGTTGTGCTGTGATGTTGCGGATTTGTCGTGGTGGATAGCAGTGTGCAATGGTAGTACAGTTTGAGTTTATTTGTACATTTGATATTGCGGGGCGAGCGTCCAACTTGTGGACAGCCGTCACTGCCTGTTGTATAATATTCTTTTGGGGCACGACCAGGTTGCGGTCGATGTACCTATTGTACTATTTTTCATTACTGTACTAGGTTTTACCCCGCGACGGAGTGCACGGATAGCCGGGTTCGGGAAAGCAACGGGTCCGCATCTTATGACTTTGAGAGGCAGAGGGACCCCACTTCAGAATTGGCAGACTATTCGCCGCACTCGTAGGGGGTACAGGTTGACCCAAGGAGGGGTGCTCAATTTACCGGATTCCGTGAAGTGCCGGGTGTTCCATTCACTATGCTGTGGGGACTACCTCGCTTCAGGTTTTGGCGGGTAACTTGCCGCACCCGTAGGGGTCTAGGTTTCATTGCACAGGCTATCCACACGACAGGGGAACGTCGAGTTTCAGCAGCGGCTCTGTGAAACTCGGGGATCCCAGATTATCTGTATTGTTCTGTGATGCTTATTACTTTTCTGTAATGTTGCATATTATCACGCCTGGAGCGATTATGTATATTGGTTTATATACTATTAGATGTTGTATATGTTTTACACCCGCGCTAGTCCAGTCCCCGCTCTGTCGTTAGTTAAGTAACCTAACGAGTAATGACGGGACCCAGTGACGAATGCGGATGGCATATACGTACATTTTATTTTCGTTCTTTTCTGGTGTGATTGAATGATGGGACTGTGTTGATTCTGATCAACGCAAAGTAAAACAAACCTGTTTGAGTTGTTGGAACAATTTAAAAAGTGTTATTGCAAAGACGTTTTCTTTTGTTATGCATAGCGGTATTCAGTGGAATATCCTGCACCTCATTCGACGGGGCAAGGGCCGATATCCCTTCACCGGAACCGACCCCTTGGACAGAAGTTTGCGTCAGGGTAATAACTTCACTATAGTTGATTACAAGTTGCTTTGCATAGCGGTATTCAGTGGAATATCCTGCACCTCATTCCACGAGGAAAGAGCCGAGATCCCTTTACCGGGAGTGACCTCTTTAGCAAAAGGTTTTCGCCACTATATTTTAAAAAGCTATCAGGTTCCTTCAGCGATATCAAGTTCACTACGCTAAAGGTTTTTCGCCAAAAACCAGCCGTAGCCCTCCGTCACTTCTTTTGGGTATTTAGTAGTATTCAAGCTATGCATTTTAGCCAAAGTTAAGGCATAGTGTTTGGTAGCTGCTGGGTATTCAATTGTTGCATAGATAGATGAGTTAGTTTGGGACAGTCGTTCTGCCGATTGGCCAAAGTCAGGGGCATGTGCGGGTGGGTTCAACTTGACAAGATAGTGACGGGTAGAACTTGGCATGTGACTTATGACATTTTGACCAAAGCCAAGGTTATAAGAGCATGGGGCAAAAAATAATATCAGGAGTTTCTAAAGAAACTGAAACTTGCCGAGTATGCGCATACCTTCTGGAGTATGAGTAACGTGGATGCATTCCATCACGTTATCATGCGATGAGAGTTGGATCCTGATTCCCACTGATGAGTTGGTTTACTCTTCGGGTGATCCCGATTGATTCTTCTTTAGGTTTGGAGGAGAATTTGACAGGACAGTGGGAGGTTTCCGGATTAGATAAAATGATGACCATTCTGATCTAGGATAGAGTGCACGCAGAGTGTTTCTTTTCTCTCTCTCTCTTTGGCAGCGACCTTTGACCGACCCTAGACTATGACTCAGTGACCAGGTTGACCGAACCTTCTTAAAATACTGGCTTTTGGATTGTCTGAGTTGCATAAGTCATTGCCACTCCTTCTTTTACCCTTTGCATTTCTCAAAACACCCGTATTACTACGGATATCCACTTCCATTGGATAGATCCATCGTATGGTTATATACGAACTCGAAGGGACTTCTTCGGGGATGGATCCAGGTTCAGGAGAAATAGAATTGGTTTATTCAGTTGTCTTTTATTATCACCTTCTCTCAGGTTGCGAGAGCTCCTTGGTTTAGGAGAGTACACCTATTACGCCTATTGGATAGTCTTATTCCAAACCATAGGCTGGTGCCGAAAGGTAGTGAATGAAGAAAACCAATTAGCCTAAGTAGGGTGTGCAGAAGGTAATATGTAAAGACAAAATAAAGGGATTAGAAAGAGGGCAAAGTAAATTGCGACTGATATCATTCACGACCAAAACCGCGTACTTCATCGCCACTCCTATTTCACCTTTAAAAGAATAAGGTAATATTCAGTTGTCTTTTATCATCACCTTCTCTCAGTTGCGAGTACTCCTTGGTTTAGGAGGGTACACCTATTATGCTTACTGGATAGTCTTCTTCCAAACCATAGGCTGGTGCCGAACGGTAGGGAAGGAAGAAAACCATTTAGCCTAACGATGGTGTACAGAAGGTAACGACTAAAGACAAATAAAGGGATATGGAGAGACGGCAATAAAATATACGGTTGAAGTCATGAATTGGATTATGGAAGAGGCATTGCTATGAATACCAGGATACCCCTACGAAACATTTTCATGTTTCAGTGCATTGTTAAGGAAAAACTGTTTTCCTGATTAGACACTTACTCCAAGGGTATGTATTTACCAGGTTTCATTCTCATATCTGTATGGTTTTACAGATGATGAGTGGGAGTAAGATATTGGGAATTAGGTGATCATCCTCATTATATCGGAATTCGTTGTAATTGGTGATATTTGAGGAAATCGCCAGGGTACAGTTTTCCACCTACAACGCACAGGTTTTGAGTTGTTTAAACTCAGCGGACTTATACAGAGTATTGTATGTTGTCCAAGTGTCCTTCAGGACAAAGGGGTAGGTCCTCGTACTATGTTCTATTTACTTATAACTTCTCTAGTATTTAGACGAGTGTTTCGTAGAAATACAAGGTCTAAGTTTTGAGAAGTTGTGGGTATAAGAATAAAGTAGAGACCATGTATCACAAGTATCGGGATTCTTCAAAGAGATCGAAGATGTAGATTCTTGTGATTGGTATTCAGATGATAGTGATGGTTTTGAGAAACGAGTTTTCTCTTTCAGGTTACTCATAATTGGATGGATTCCTAAGTTGAGTAATGCTGATTAGCCTCTTTCCATTAAGTTGATATGCACTGGAGACAGCTGCATGATTTGAATATGGTTCCAATTAAATAAGTGCCAAAGTTTCTGTATTGGATATAGATTGGATCGTACCTTAAAAGAAATTAAGGTACGGGGAGTTGTCCAGCTTATGATTAAAACCAGACACTGGATAACTCAGGCACGTTTCTGTAATGGCTGTTTGTGGGTTGACCCTGGTTATGACGAGGGTTGATATTCTACCATTTGCAAGATCAATAGTGATATTGTTCTTGACTCGCCACAGTTTTAGTAAAAATGGATCTTTTTCAGAAAACAGTAGTGGGAGTATGGTAGAACTGGAAGTGATTCCAGAACCGCGAACGTTTACGGAAAATTTAATAGGACCTATACATTAAATCAGGATTGACATTCCAATAGCCACTCCGCAGATTTGGTAGGTAACCTCAGACACCCGAGAGGTACTTCGGTAGCCTCAAGGACGGTGACAGGGAGGTTCTTATCTACCCAGACTTGACACTACTGTTGTTCCAGGATATGAGACCCGGTAGGAGGGTTGTCATAGTCAGTGGGAGCAGCGGAAGCATAGTGGGCAAGATGCTTATATCTATTTATAGACTTGAGCAGTTATAGCGGAGATAGATCATCTAATTTTGATGTGACAGTCATGGTTTTGAGTTCAATCAGAATAAGGGATGGATCAGTTAAGAAGGTAGTAGGGTGTGATGTCATGGTATCTGGATGACATACACAGAGTAGGAAGTAAAATTCCTATACTACGATCGGTTGTACTATGGTCGTCACACAGTTGTTTCTCCAGACAGGATATGGATATAATATTTGACATTCTGGTTTCTAGATCTATGGTTTTAGATCTGGATGTGGGTAGTTTCCCAATGTGGGTACTTTGACAGATATTCTAATGGTTTTTGGAATAGTTGACTCCTAGCATGGTGGTGTACCTGCAGGTGATGGAGTCACCCTCTCTAAAGGTGTCTTACAGACTAAAGGGGAGAGGGATGTGCATGATTGACAGATCACTTGCTTAGGCAATTGAGTCAATCATGAGATGTCAAGTACCACACCAAATGTTGGTTTTGCACTAGATGCAATAAGTTTGTATTAATCCAATCCTGGAGAAACATAAGGAAGCAGTTTTAGAACATAGGTACATGTTCTACAGATTTGATGACGGCAGCCTCCTTCGGGAGACGGTTATCATTCCAGGCTTCAAAGGTGACATGGTTGATAGAGTGATTGTCAAAGTTATAGTTTTCCCTCTGACGAAGAGGGACAGTATTATGGACAGGTGGTTCAAGAGGATACTGTGGGTGGCATGGTGCCGGATACTGATTAGGTTCAGTGATCCATACAGTCTAAGAAGTTTGGATATGGAGTTCATTTATGAACTAAGGTCCCATCAGATATCCAGACATATCCTAAGACAGGTATTACTCAATTCGGGAGATGGCTTTCTCCGCGAACTTGAGATTAAGAGAGATTCAGAAAGAAACTTCTAGGCGGATCCACTCACCGAGGCTATTTCTCGAACACAATAGTTTTACAAACGGGCTTTGTGAAACTGATTAGTAGAGGAGTTGGATGTTCGGTTTCACACGGGCTGTGAGTAGTCGACATCGCAATATTAGCCTTGAGTGCAAGTGGGAGATTGTTGGAGATAATGCCCTCATAGTCAATTATTGGATCGCAGGTACGTGATTGCAATGATTGCGGAGGACCTATCCCGGTAGCACAGTCTTACTCGAGATGATAGTATGCTATCTGGTTTCCCTTTATCAGTCGTGTACATGTTCAGGTGACTGATTGCATGTTACACTTTGATAGAGCCCTTAGGATCTTGCTTTACTACCAACAGTATGATGGCGATCATATACGTGAGAGTTGGGTAGTTTATATGCATATCCTTAATTGTGGTCCCTAGTCGTGGGAGTTTCGAGACAGGGCATCGATACTCCGGAGTAGACTAGTGTATACAGTCGAGACCCCGACGAGGGGCGGTGGCCGGTCTCACAAGCCACTGGTGTCAGTTGGATCACCTAAGATGTATACAGGTGCTCATTGGGTTATGAGTACACCGGACAGGACTCGCCGGGAATCTGCTAGTTAGTATTATATCTACCGTCAGATAGCAGTTCCCTGGTGACATGTGTACAGGTTAGTTCATCGACCTGAGGTCGTCATTTGTCTCGTGTGAGTTCCCACTGTGCTTTGATTTCTACCCTACCACGGCTCAAAGGAGTCGTGCAAACAGGTAGCTTTTGGGTACAGTCCCGAGCCATATGGAGGCACGTGAGCGGATCGGCAGGGGATTCGTCTCTCCCGGTATTGGGGGCGAGATCGTGCTGTGTCTAGGAGAGCCATTACACAAAGCCCACGGCCGTGGCAGGAGATTTACTGGTAGGTACTCCAGTAGTATCTCAGGGTGTTATTGGGCTTCACTCCGACATGACTTATACTGCTATTGGGGGTCTGACGTTGCTAGCCCCCTAGGCAGATATGCGATACTCATTAACGAACGGACCGGACTGTATATACATTGTCACTGTTAGGCTCAGTAGGGTTTTCGGAGGAGTTCGCTCATCGGTCTCCCTTGAGTTCGCTCCTCGGCCACCCTTGAGGTCAGTCCATGGGCAGCCGTTACGCATAGCTAGTGCCGCTGACGGTTTGTGGTTAAACCCACTGCCAGGGTACCGACGAGTCATTAGAGTCCCCCACAGACAGTTTCCCAAGTTCGGGCGAAACGTTGTAGAGGCCATATGGTTTTATGGCAGGGTTCGGAAAATGCACGTGCGTTTACGCACGTGTTATTTTTCGGGCAGATAATACTGGTCGGCTTTGGTTTAAGCCGGATCCGAGTATTATATTGAGTAGGTATAATATCTTTGTCTCAGTTGCATTTGTATTCGGTCGTAATAAAAATGCGGGTATATTTATACAGTTTCGGGGTTATCCTGAAAGTCGTTTCAGGATCACTTTTGGAAGTTGCCAGTTTCCAGTTTTCTATCAGCCGTCTTTTAACATTCTGTTAAAGACGGATTTATCTTTTCTTCTGATAAGGTGAGTCATCATTCTAGAAGCTTCTAGAAATGATGATGAGGCTTGATGAGTCATTCTTGATAAGGTGACTAGGCTAAATGGTGTAGGGTTTTAATTGGATGCATTAAAAGACTTGATGACTAGGTAGATGATTCACTCTTTCATAATGGTTATGATAACTATCATTTCCTATAGTCACCACCTTTGCTCCTACACTCACCCTCCTCATTCTATATATATGATAAGCCTCCTCTCTCTCTCATTCACTCTCACTTGATGTTTCATTTTAGAGAGAAAAGATTATGATAGGTTTTATCGGTGTATGGAATTTCACAGTCCATTTCATTCCATCACCCGATTCCTTCGGCAACTTCATTAACCGATCGTCCACGAATTTGGACGAAGTGAGACAAAGTCATCTACTCATTCTCTACATCAATCTTGGTCGTCTCTTTTAGCAAACTTGACGATCGAGTTGCCTCGAGTCAGAGGCGGGAGCCCGTTTAAAGAACCGATCATGTGGTGCCACCTCGACGGAGGAGATCGGAGATCGACGAGATCGGAGCAGCCGCAACGGAGCGTGGGATGATGGTTGAAGAACGAAGGACTCGGATCGTTCGGTATAACTTTCCTACACTCTTTACAGTTTGTTAGTTTAGCAATAATGGCAGATCCGGGTTAAAGTATACGATAGCGCCAGTTTAAAAGTTTTGTTCCGCATTTTGGCGTCTGTAGACGGCCGGGGCGCTAACGTAGACTTACAATATGTGCGGGACCGAGAATAATGCGTGTAAATGATACCGTATTCTATTCTCACGATGAATGTATCGAATGGTTGTATGCGATATAACCTAGTTATCGAATCAAGGATTGATTCGATAAGTCGATACATTGGATACTGGTCGGTTATATGCGACATGACCGGATCATTGAATCAGGTGTTGATTTAATGATTTAATGCATAATTATATATTTGATATATTAGTTTGCATTAACTAGTATTAGTTCACTTTAAATGGATTTTCTCACTTGATGTACACAAGTTGTATATGTGATATACTTTTGTGCACTTGTTTGTATCATGTTTGATGATACATGCTCACTTGGTTAAGTGTATGATTAAACCATAGTTGTGTAATGGTTAGGGTTTTGATTTACTTATTATTTATTTATTTTGCAAAATAAATGAATGGTGGCTTTCTTTGTTTGCTAGTTGAAGCTTCATGAAGCTTTGACTAAGTGACCTTTTTTGTTTTCATGCTTAACCCTAACCATTCCACTTAACCCTAGTTCATTCTCTATACTTGACCATGGTTGCTATATGATAAGTATTCATTTATTTTCTATTTTAAAGGAAGACTTATCATATTCCATCTTCTTCTTCTTCTTCTTCAAGATGAAGAAGCTTGCAACCAACAATGGCATCTTGAGAAAAAGAGTGAGAAATCCAATTCTAAAGTGAACCCACTTCCTATTTCTTCATCCTCTACCTCTTGCCAAGTAGTATAGGGTGTTTTCTTCATAAGTTTCATGACTTGGTGAAGTTGGATCTTGATCTTGTGTTGCCTCGACGTAGATCATCTTCGGCATCAAAGTCGACGACCTAGCCCGCACATTTCTCCGATGAAGCCGACGCTAGAGCCCGGGATCCGATGATCGCAGCGAGGGGACTTCATCACGGAGCTATGGAGGTGGAGGACCGGATCTACAAAGGTTGTATTTTCGTTTACCCTTTAGTTAAGTTGTTAACTAGCTTCTAGTTTCGCCTAAAATTCTAGTTAACGTCTAGTCTAGGGTTTCTCGGCACCGTAAAATTTGAAATTGGCATGGTTGATGCCTTGTGAGACCCCTTGAGCGTGCCTAGGAACCCTACAGAACGAAGGTCCCATCAGCGTTCGAGACATATTCTGAGGCAAGTATTACCTGATCAGGGAGATGGTTGATCTCCAAGGGATCGAGGTCAGGAGAGTAGATGCGAAGGAAAACACAGCGGATCCACTCACAAAGGCCTTTACCCCTAGAGAGACTTCTATGGGATGGTTGAGTATGGGATACTACAACCACTGCTAAATTGTTGGGTATTGGATACTACAATAGATGGCTTTAGTGTAAGTGGGAGATTGTTAGTTATATGTATGCCCTAGAGGCCATTACTGTACATGCGATGTATATTGTAGTGGATGCTTGGACATATATAGGGAGGACTTTCTTGCTCGACATGATAGTATGCTATCTGGTTGCTCTTTATCTTAACATGTACACTTATTGTCTCTCTATTACATGTTGATAAAGCCCTTAGGATGAGTACTTGACTACCAGGATTATGATGCAGATCATACTAGTGGGGACAGGGTAGTCGGTAAGTACATCCTTCAAACGTTCCTAGTCATGGGAGTATCGAGACAGGGCATCGATACTCCAGAGTAGACTAGCGTATACGCTTCTCGACCCATATGATGGGCGATGGATGATCCCATATCCATTGGTGTTTGACATCAGAGAAGGTATACGGGTGCTCAGTGGAGACTGGGTACACTGAACGGACTCGCCGAGAACTCCTAGATGGTATTATACCTATCGTCGGATAGCAGTTCTCTGGTGACACTGGTACAGGTTAGTCTGTAAACCTGAGATCGTCATAGTGTCTTGTGTGATTCCCACCGTGCTTTGATTTCCACCATACCACGGTCAAGAGATCATGCAAAAAGGTGGTTTTTGGGTACAGTCCCGAGTCACATGGAGGCAATGAGCGATAGGAGGGGTTTCGTCTCTCCCGGTATTGGGAGTTGATGTTGCGCTATGTTCGATTGGCCATAACAGGAAATCCCTGACCAGGGTTGCTGAGATTTACTGGTAAGTGTTACCAGTAGTTTCTCGAACCATTATGGACCTTGTATCGACATGACTTATCAGGCTATTAGGGTCTGACATGATACCATCCCAGGCTGTGATATGCGACATATCAGACGAAGAGACCGGACTGTAAGGTAGTGTTACTGATTGGATTCGCAGGAGTACGAGCAGGATTGCTTGTTGATATTCTGATCGCTCAATACCCGGGTAGCCGTTACGTTTAGCAGACTGCTTGCGGCTTGTGGGTGTTTGATATGATCATCACCTACTGCCGGCGTATTGACGAGTCTTTAGAGTCCTACATAGAGGTTTCCTGGTTCATACGAAACGGAGTAGGAGCACATATGTGATATGTGCGGGACCGAGATTAATGCGCGTATAAGATACCACATTCTATTCTCGCGACTTGTGACATTGGTCAGTTATATGTGATATAGCCAAGCTATCAGATCAAGTATTGATTCGATAAGTTGTTACTTTTGATATTAGTCAAGTTATACTGGATATAGCCGGATTATTAAATCAAGTGTTGATTTAATAATTTAATGTATAATTATATATTTGATATATTACATTATATTAACTAATATTTGCTCACTTATGATTTCTTTTCTCACTTGATTGTACATATAGTATATATGTGATATATATTTGTGTACATGTTTTGTGTCATGCTTGATTATACATGCAACAAGGGTGTGTGTGTGTGACTTACACCATGCTATGTATAAATTAGGGTTTATTAATTGATTAAGTAATTCAAAATGGTTGCATATTGGTCATGGCTAGAAGCTTGGAGAAGCTTGGATAACCTTTGATTAATTCAACCAGTTTTGTTTTGCTTAAGATATTTTATAAACCCAACCATTATATTTAGCCATGGTTAACACTCTACAAGGGTTAAAGTATGTCATATACTCACCATGGTTTATTTTCTCACCTCATGAGTTCATTCTCATTTTCTTAACTTGAGCTTCTTCTTCTTCATGAAAAGCTTGCTAGCTTTTTCCAAGTTGAGAAAATATTATGAGAAAAAGAAAACTAAAGAGAGCCTATTTCCTACTTCATCATCCTCTACTATTAGCCATTTAGTTTAGGGTGTTTGCTTCACTAATTTCACCATTAGTGAAGAGGTAGCATGAGCTCGAGTCTCCTTGACGTAGATCATCTTCGGCCTCGAAGACCTTGAGCAAGCTTGTTCGTATCTTCAAGTGAACCCTCTCTAGAGTCCGGGAGTTCACCATTCGCAGCGAAGGGATTACATCATGGAGCTTTTGAAGTGAAGGACCGGTCTACAAAGGTTGTATTCCCTCATTCACTTAAATGTAAAGTGTTTACATTATGATTCGTCGAATTTTCTAGTTGCGATTCTAGGGTTAGGGTTAGCTATTACGGCAAATTTTTGAAATTGGCATGGATGATGCCTCCCAAAACCTTGCTGCCATGATAGACAACCAAACAGGAACAAGCCGCCCAAAGTGGTTCTTTTCGATAGGAATTCTGACCCGAAAGACCACTTGGACGCGTTCACCGTGGGCATGAGCTTTCAAGATAACTCGGATGTGGCTCAATGCCGAGCATTCCCTACCACTTTCATCCGGGCTGGGCGAGATTGGTTCCGCTTCCTGACTTCGCGCTCAATCTCAACTTTAGACGAATTGCCCATTCAATTCCTTAGCCACTTCGTCGGCAACCGGCCGCAAAAGCTGCAGGGTTTGCCCAGCACCATATCTAGGGTTTGTCTTGCATCAAACATGCTACAGTAAAAATTTTGGGGTACTAAGCAAAACCAACATAGGAATCAAACTAGAAATTTAGGGTAACAAAAGCAAGTATCATATACTAGCAAGTGTCTAACACTAAGAGGAGAGAATTACAACATTTGTAGACCTCCCTCTTGGCTCCTTGGATCAACTTGGAGTTTGAACCAGTTCGCTTGAGTCCTTCGAAGTCTACGACGATCCCTTTGTAGGCCTCCCTCTTGTCTCCTTAGATCAACATAGAGTTTGAACCGGTTCGCTTGAGCCCTTCGAAGTCCACGACGATCCACCATGGAGTCCCTTTGCACAAGCTCCTAGCTTCGCTTGATTAAGATGGTAGTGAAGCAAACAATCTACACTAGTGGGCTAGACTAACATAGATTATTGATGTGGGTTGTGATCTCACTTAAAAACCTTTTCTTTTTCTTTTCTTCACTCACTTTCTAAAACCTAGAGAGCATGAAGGAGGAGGAAGAAGAAGGAGATAGCTAATCTCAACTCAAAATGAGAATAATGATAATAATCAAGAGAGAGAGGGGGGGTCATCTCACCATAAACCATGGTTACAAAATATCTAGATATTTTGATATTGAGTTAACTAAAACCATGGGAGATAAAACCATGGTTTTGACTTTGGTCAACATAAAACAAGAGTATAGAAATCCAACCATGATTTTATTTCCATTTTCTTTTTCTCAATAATCAAAATATATAAATATTTCACCATGTGAGTCTTGCATTGTCATCTCCAATGTATCATCAACCATGACATATGTATGCATGCATGTGTGTATTCATATCAATATATACATACATACACTCATGCATACAACATAAAGAAATAGGTTTTAATAAATGAGCTAATGGTCATTAATATTAAATCAACACTTGATTTAATAATCCAGTCATATCACATATGACCCGACCAAAAGAAAATGCCAGATTAAAATGCAGTATCATATACTCGCATTTAATCAAGCTCCCGCGCATATCCCCATATGCACCCCACATCGTTTCGCCTGAGCTAGGAGACCCTTTTGTAGAACTTTAAGACTCGTCAATACGCTAGCAGTAGGCAGTGATCATATCACATACCCACAAACCGTCAGCGACACTAGCTGTACGTAACGGGTCCCAGGTATTGAGCAATAAAAAGAAAAACAAGCGAACCTGTCAAAACTCCCGTCGAGCCAATTGGTAACACTTACCGTACAGTCCGGTCTCTTCGTCAGATATGCTGTATATCGAGTCTAGGGATGGTATCGTCAAACCCAATAACTCAATGAGTCATGCCGGTATAAGGCTTATAACAAATCGAGAAACTACAGATAACACTTATCAGTAAATCTCATCAGCCCTGGCCAGGGACTTCCTGTTATAGCTGTTGGATATAGTGCCCTCAAAGTCAATTATTGGATCGCAGGTACGTGATTGCAATGATTGAGGGAGGACCTATACCGGTAGTACAGTCTTGCTCGAGATGATAGTATGCTATCTGGTTTGTCTTTATCATCGTTTACATGCTTTAGTTCACTATTGCATGTTGATAGAGCCCATAGGATTCTTGCTTGACTGCCAGCAGTATGATGGCGATCATATACGTGGGAGCTGGGGTCTATAAGCACATCCTTAAAGTGTCCCTAGTCGTGGGAGTTTCGAGACAGGGCATTGATACTCCAGGGTAGACTAGTGTATACAGTCGAGACCCCAACAAGGGGCGGTGGCCGGTCTCACAAGCCATTGGTGTCAGTTGGCTCACCTAAGATGTATACAGGTGCTTATTGCGTTATGAGTACACCGGACAGGACTCGCCGGGAACATGCTAGTTGGTATTATACATATCGTCAGATAGCAGTTCCCAGATGACATGTGTACAGGTTAGTCTGTCGACCTGAGATCGTCATTTGTCTCGTGTGAGTTCCCACTGTGCTTTGATTACTACCCTACCACGGCTCAAAGGAGTCATGCAAACAGGTTTTAGTTGGGTACAGTCCCGAGCCACATGGAGGCAGTGAGCGGATCGTCAAGGATTCGTCTCTCCCGGTATTGGGGGTGAGATCGCGCTGTGTTTAGGAGAGCCATTACATGAAATCCCTGGCCAGGGTAATCGAGATTTACTGGTAGGTACTCCAGTAGTATCTCAGGGTGTTCTTGGCTTCTCTCCGACACGACTTATACCGCTATTGGGGGTCTGACGTTGACCAGCCCCCTATGCTCTATATGCGATACTCATAGACGAACGGACCGGACTGTACGGATATTGTCATTGTCAGGCTCAGTAGGGTTTCTGGATGGGTCCGCTTATCAGCTTCCCTTCCGTTCAATACATAGGCAACCGTTATGTACAGCTAGTACCTCTGACGTGCTAGTGGTTATACCCACTGCCAGTGTATTGATGAGTCATTAGAGTCCCCCACAGACAGTTTCCCAAGTTCGGGCGAAACGTTGTAGAGGCCGTATGGATATATGGTAGGATTCGATCATATTCGTGCACTTGTGCACGGATCAGGATCGGACGGATAATACCAGCGGGCTTTGGTTTAAGCCGGATCCTAGTATTGTACTGTAGGAATAATTTTTATCTCACTGCATTTGTATAGGGTCGAAATATAAATGCGGGTGTATATTTACAGTTGAGGTGTAATCTCGTAATTTGTTACGGGATTATTTTGGGAGTTGTCATGTTATTTTTCCGTCTTTAACATCACCCTCTATATTTTTTTCATGTGAGCTTTGACCTTTACCCTTGCACTGATTGTCTTGCCCATTTATTAAGCATGGGAGTGGGCATGGTCATTAATGTGGCATGGGCACCCATGTTGGCTGAATTTTGGTCCAAGGGGTTCCCTGCAAGTTTCCCATTTTTCCTTTCCTTTGCTAATTGGCCGAACCTTGTGGCCAGGGGGCTGCTTGCAGTTTCGCATGGCAATTTGCAGGGGGTTTTTTGTGGCTGTGGGCTGTGAGTTTGAAAGGGCAAGGAATTAATTTGTGGGGATTAATTTTACTTGCATCATTGGTTTGTGAGATGGCTGCTAAGTTTTGAAGTGGGCTGGGGATTCTTCTTGGTTGCATATAAATTAATCCCACCACTTCAACTCATTAGCAAATCCATTCACAGAGAGCACCAATTCTTCATTGGCCGAGCCCCCTTATGAGTGAAGCTCATTTTTCTCTTTTGAAAACCTTTTGCTCACATCACTACATCCATGGCAACTCTGATTTATCTCCACCCAATGGTTTGGGTGTCTTGAGACAACATATTCCACACTCTCTCTACTTCAATCTTGGACATGTCGGCTAGAAAACTTCATGTCCGAGTTGCTTCGGTTCGAGGCGGGAGCCCGTTTAAAGATTCAATGACGTGGTGTCACATCGACGAGCGAGATCGGAGAGCGGACTTCGTCGGCACAGCAGCAGGGAACTTAGTGCGGAGATTAAAGACCGAAGGACACGGATCGATCGGTATAAAATTTCCTAACTCTTTTTACATATTGCTAGTTTACGGTTAATGGAACGATCCGGGTATTTGGGCTGCGGTGGCGCCGGTTCCAAAAAAAAGTTTTTGTTCCGCATTTGGCGTCGGTTTGACGGCCGGGCCGCCGCCGTACCCCAACATGGTATCAGAGCCACCCATTAACCGTATACTAGCTTGTTCTATCATGTTTAAAATATCGATCGAACAAAATTTCCGAAACCACAATTTCAGTTCTAAAGTTTTTGTCGAATTTATTTTGTCGTCGAAAAATTATTTTGATTGTTTCAGAAAATCAGGCAGGCTTTTTAAAGACACCACAAGAAATTTGATTGCACGATGCCTCTGAGTCACCGCGGAACCGCGGCCAAACCCACGTGTTTGCCGCGGTTGCGCGGCAGAACAGTTGCTTCAGTGCACCATTTTTCTTGTGGCAGTCTTTTGCTTGGAATTGTGCTTTCTGGAATTTTTAGTTTTGGGCCAGATTATTTTGAGTGCTGGGTTTTGTACTTGGGGCTCACTTCGGGAAATTTTTGTCGATCGAAAATTTAAACAAGTTAGTTTACAGTGCTTTACATTTCTATCTGCGACCGTGAATGTCATTTGATGGTAAATCTTATCTAATCACTATAGTCCCTTTAGACGAATTTGCGAACGTGACATTCGCGTTGATGTTCTGTGTTGTGTTGTGTTATTGCGGATTTGTCGTGGTGGATAGCTCATGTGCAATGGTAGTGCAGTTTGGATTTATTTGTACATTTGATATTTCGGGACGAGCATCCGACATGTGGACTGCCGTCACTGTCTGTTTGTATATTATTCTTTTGGGGCACGACCGGGTTGAGGTCGATGTACCCGTTGTATATATTTTATTTTCTGTACTAGGATTACCCCACGGTGGGGTGCACGGATAGCCGGGTTCTAGAGGGCAACGGGCCCGCATCTCATGGCCTTGAGACGGAGGGGGCTTCACTCTAGAATTGGCGGGCTATTCGCCGCACTCGTATGGGTATAAGTTGACCCAAGAGAAGTGCTCAAGTTACCGGATTCCGTGAAGTGCTGGGTGGTCCATTCACTTTGCTGAAGGGGGCTGCCTCGTTTCTGGTTTTGGCGGGTAACTTGTCGCGCTCGTAGGGGTCTAGGATTTTCATTGCACAGGCTATCCACACGACCAGGGGAACGTCGGGTTTTCATTTGCGGCTCTATGAAACCCGGGGATCCCAGATTATCTGTATTGTTCTGTGATACTTATTGCTTTTCTGTGATGTTGCATTTAGCATACCTGGAGCGATTATTATATATTGATATATATACTAGTAGATGTTGTATATGTTTTACACCCACGCTAGTCCAGTCCCCGCTCTGTCGTTAGTTAAGTAACCTAACGGGTGATGAAGGGACCCAGTGGCGAATGCGGATGGCATATACGTACATTTTATTTTCGTTCTTTTCTGGTGTGATCAATTGATAGGACTGCGTTGATTCTTATCAATACAAGAAAAACAAACCTATATTTGATGTTGTTGGAACCAAGTTTTTAACAACTGACATTACAGACGTACGCTTTTGCTTTGCACAGTGGTATTCGGTTATGAATATCCAGCACCTCATTCGACGAGGCAAGGGCCGAGATCCCTTCATCGGGAGTGACCCCTTGGGCAGAAGTTTGCGTCAACGTAATAACTTCACTATAGTCGATTACTTTTTGCTTTGCATCGTGGTATTCAGTTTGGAATATCCTGCACCTCATTCGATGAGGAAAGAGCCGAGATCCCTTCACCGGGAGTGACCTCTTTAGCAAAAGTTTTCGCCACTATATATTTTTATAAAACCATTTGGATTCCTTCAACGATATCAAGTTCATTACGCTAAAGGTTTTTCGCCAAAAACCAGCCGTAGCCCTCCGTCATTTCTTACAAGTAGTGCTTAGTATTCGTGCTGCGTTTGTTGACTCCGTCAAGGTGTAATGTGCGGTAGCTAAGTGGTGCTTGTTTGTTGCATGAATATGCGATTGGTTAGGACAGTCGTGCGGCCTTGTTGACTCGGTCAAGGGCATGTACGAGTGGGTTTAATGCAATCAAGATAATGACGTGTTGAACTTGACTAGGACTCTTTGATTTGTTGACTCCGTCAAGGTCACTTGGGTCCTAGGGATAAAAACACACATCGAGAGTTTCAAATATACTGGAAACTTGCCAGGCTTGAGCATACCTTCTGGAGTGTGATAACGTGAGTGGATTCTATCACGTTATCATGCGATGATAGTTGGATCCCGATTCTCACCGATGAGTTGGTTTACTCCTCGGGTGACCCCGACTAATTCTTCTTTCAGGTTTAGAGGAGAATTTGAGAAAACAGTGGGAGGTTTCCTGATTAGATAAAATGATTAACCATTCTGATCTAGGTTAGAGTGCACGCAGAGTGTTTCCTTTCTCTCTCTCTTTGACTGCAACCATGACCCGACCCTAGACTATGACTCAGTAACCAAGTTAACCGAACTTTCTTAAAACACTGGATTTTGGATTGTCTGAGTTGCATACATCATTGCCACTCCTTCTTTTACCCTTTGATTTTCTCCAGAACACCCCGTATTATTACGAACATCCACTTCCATTGGATAAATCTATCGTATGGTTATATACGAACTCGGAGGAATTTCTTCGAGAATGGATTCAGGTTCTGGAGAGATTGAATAGGATTATTCAGTTCTCTTTTCCTTTTACCTTCTCTCAGATTGTGAGGGCTCCTAGGATTAGGGGAGCGTACACCTATTACGCTTATTGGATAGTCTTCTTCCAAATCATAGGCAGGTGCCGAAAGGTAAGGAATGAAGAAAACCAATTAGCCTAAGTTGGGTGTATAGAAGGTAATAAGTAAAGACAAATAAAGGGATTAGAAAGAGAGCAAAGTAAATTGCGACTGCTAACATTCACGACCAAACCACGTATTTCATCGCCACTCCTACTTCATCTTTGTATTTCTCCAGAACACTCTGTATCACTACGAACATCCAATTCCATTGGATAAATCCATCGTATGGTTATATACGAACTCGAATGAATTTTTTTCGAGGATGGATTCTGGTTCAGGAGAAATGGGAATAAGGTTTATTCAGTTGTCTTTTATCTTTACCTTCTCTCAGGGTGTGAGTACTCCAAGGATTAGGAGAGTACACCTATTACGCTTATTGGATAGTCTTCTTCCAAACCATAAGCTGGTGCCGAACGGTAGGGAAGGAAGAAAACCATTAAGCCTAACGATGGTGTACAGAAGGTAACGACTAAAGACAAATAAAGGGAATTGGAGAGATGACAGAGAAATATACGGTTACAGTCATGAATCTGGATAATGGAAGAGGCATTACTAGGGATACCCGGATACCCTTTCGAAACATTTTAATGTTTCAGTTTCACCGTGTATTGTTAATAGAAAACCGATTTCCCAAATTAGACCCTTACTCCAGGATATGTATTTATCAGGTATGATTCTCACATCTGTATGGTTTTACAGATGATGAGTGGGAGTAAGTTATTGGGAATTAGGTGATTATCCTCATTATATCGGAATTCGCTGTAATTGGTGATATTTGAGGAAATCGCCTGGGTACAGTTTTCAACCTACGATGCACAGAGTTTGAGTTATTCAACTCAGGGGACTTATACAAAGTATTGTATATTTTCCAGTGTCCATTAGGACAAAGGGGTTGTTCCTTGTACTGTATTCTGTTTACTTGTAACTTCTCAAGTTTTAGACAAGTGTTTCGTAGAAATACAAGATCTAAGTTTTGAGAAGTTATAGGTAAAAGAATAAAGTAGAGAACCAGGTGTTGCAAGTGTTGGGATTCTTCAAGATGATCGAAGATGTAGATACTTGTGTTTGGTATTTAGTTGATAATAATGGTTTTGAGAAACTTGTTTCTCTTTCAGGTTACTCATAATTGGATGCACTCCTAAGTTGAGTAATGCCGATCGTCCTCTCTCTATTTAGTTAACATGCACTGGAGATAGTTGCATGATTTGAATCTGGTTTCAATTTAATCAGTGCCTCTATTTCTATATTGTATTTAGAATGGTTCGTATCTTAACGATGTTAAGGTACGGGGAGTTGTCCGGCTTATGCTTAAAACCAGACTCCGGATAACTCAAGGCACGTTTCTGTAATGGCAGTTTGTGGGTTAACCCGGGTTTTGACGAAGGTTGACTTTCTACCATCTGGAAGATCAATAGTGATATTGTTCTTGACTCGCCACAGTTTTAGTAAAATGGATTTTTTTTTCCAGAAAACAGTAGTGGGAGTATGGTAGAACCACAAACGATTACGGAAAATTTAATAGGACCAAAGATTCAATCAGGATTGACATTCCATTAGCCACTCCGCAGATATGGTGGGTAACCTCAGGCACCCAAGAGGTACTTTGGTATCCTCAAGGACGGTGATAGGGAGGTTCTTGTTTACCCAGACTTGACACTACTGTTGTTCCAGGCTATGAGACCCGGCAGGAGGATAAGTATAGCGTCATTCTAAATTAGCTTTAGAAGTGCACGTGTATATGACTCTGCAAGAGGGTTGTCGTGGTCAGTGGGAGCAGCGGAAGCATAGTGGACAAATTGCTTATGTCTATTTATAGACTAAAGCAGATATAGTGTAGATAGATCATCTATTTTTGATGTGACAGTCATGGGCTTTGACTTCATCAGAATAGGAGATGGATCTGTTAAGAAAGTAGTAGGGTGTGATGTCCTGGTACTTGGATGACAAACACATAGTAGGAAGTGAAATTCCTTCACTACGATCGGTTATACCGTGGTTGTCACACAGTAGTTTCTCCACATAGGATATGGATATAATATCATATGTTGTTTTTTTTTCACTAGATGCAATAAGTTGATATATTATTCCAATCCTGGAGAAATGTTCGGAAGTAGTTTATGAACATAAGTGGTTGTTCTAGGGATTTGATAACGACAGCCTCCTTCGGGAGACAGTTATCATTCCAGGCTTTCAAGGTGACCCGGATGACAGAGTGACTGTCAGAGTTATAGTTTTCCCTATGACGAGGGGCAGTAGTTTGGATAGGTAGTCCAGGCGGATACTGAGGAAGGCATGGTGCAGGATACTGATTAATTTCAGTTAACGATACAGTCTAAGAAGTTTGCTGGATTTGGAGTTTACTTGTGAGCTAGGTCCCATCAGATATCCAAACATATTCTAAGACAAGTATTACTCATTTCGGGAGATGGTTTTCTCAGCGAACTTGAGACAAAGAGAGACATAGAAAGAAACATCAGGGCGGATCCACTCACTGAGGCTATTTCTCGAACACAATAGTTTTACAAACGAGCTTTGTGAAACTGATTAGTAGAGGAGTTGGATGTTCGGTATTACACGAGCTGTGAGTACGCGACTTCGCAATAATTAGCCTTAAGTGCAAGTGGGAGATTGTTGGATATAGTGCTCTCAAAGTCAATTATTGGATCGCAGGTACGTGATTGCAATGATTGAGGGAGGACCTATACCGGTAGTACAGTCTTTCTCGAGATGATAGTATGCTATCTGGTTTGTCTTTATCATCGTTTACATGCTTTAGTTCACTATTACATGTTGATAGAGCCCATAGGATTATTGCTTGATTTCCAGCAGTATGATGGCGATCATATACGTGGGAGCTGGGGTCTATAAGCACATCCTTAAAGTGTCCCTAGTCGTGGGAGTTTCGAGATAGGGCATTGATACTCCAGGGTAGACTAGTGTATACAGTCGAGACCCCGACAAGGGGCAGTGGCCGGTCTCACAAGCCATTGGTGTCAGTTGTCTCACCTAAGATGTATACAGGTGCTTATTGCGTTATGAGTACACCGGACAGGACTCACCGGGAATATGCTAGTTGGTATTATACATATCGTCAGATAGCAGTTCCCAGGTGACATGTGTACAGGTTACTCTGTCGACCTGAGATCGTCATTTGTCTCGTGTGAGTTCCCACTGTGCTTTGATTACTACCCTACCACGGCTCAAAGGAGTCGTGCAAACAGGTTTTAGTTGGGTACAATCCCGAGCCACATGAAGGCAGTGAGCGGATCGTCAGGGATTCGTCTCTCCCGGTATTGGGGGTGAGATCGCGCTGTGTTTAGGAGAGCCATTACATGAAATCCCTGGCCAGGGTAATCGAGATTTACTGGTAGGTACTCCAGTAGTATCTCAGGGTGTTCTGGGCTTCTCTCTGACACAACTTATACCGCTATTGGGGGTTTGACGTTGACCAGCCCCCTAGGCCCTATATGCGATACTCATAGACGAACGGACCGGACTGTACGGATATTGTCACTGTCAGGCTCAGTCGGGTTTCTGGATGGGTCCGCTTATCAGCTTCCCTTCCATTCAATACATAGACAACCGTTACGTACAGCTAGTACCTCTGACGTGCTAGTGGTTATACCCACTGCCAGTGTATTGATGAGTCATTAGAGTCCCCCACAGACAGTTTCCCAAGTTCGGGCGAAACGTTGTAGAGGCCGTATGGATATATGGCAGAATTCGATCATATTCGTGCACTTATGCACGGATCAGGATCAGACGGATAATACTAGCGGGCTTTGGTTTAAGCCGGATCCTAGTATTGTACTGTAGGAATAATTTTTGTCTCATTGTATTTGTATACGGTCGGAATAAAAATACGGGTATGTATTTACAGTTGAGGTGTAATTTCGTAATTTGTTACGGGATTATTTTGGGAGTTGCCAGGTTATTTTTCCGTCTTTAACATCACCCTCTATGTTTTATTCACGTGAGCTTTGACCTTTACCCTTGCACTGATTTTCTTGCCCATTTATTAAGCATGGGAGTGGGCATGGTCATTAATGTGGCATGGGCACCCATGTTGGCTGAATTTTGGTCCAAGGGTTCCCTGCAAGTTTCCCATTTTTCCTTTCCTTTGCTAATTGGCCGAACCCTATGGCCAGGGGGCTGCTTGCAATTTCGCATGGCAATTTGCAGGGGTTTTTTTGTGGCCGTGGGATGTGAGTTTGAAAGGGCAAGGAATTAATTTGTGGGGATTAATTTTTACTTGCATCATTGGTTTGTGAGGTGGCTGCTAAGTTTTGAAGTGGGCTGGGGATTCTTCTTGGTTGCATATAAATTAATCGCACCACTTCACCTCATTAGCAAATCCATTCACACAGAGCACCAATTCTTCATTGGCCGAGACCCCTTATGAGTGAAGCTCATTTTTCTCTTTGAAAACCTTTTGCTCACTTCACTGCATCCATGGCAACTCCGATTTATCTCCACCCAATCGTTTGGGTGTCTTGAGACAACATATTCCACACTCTCTCTACTTCAATCTTGGACATGTCGGCTAGCAAAGTTCATGTCCAAGTTGCTTCGGTTCGAGACGGGAGCCTGTTTAAAGATTCAATGACGTGGTGCCACATCGACGAGTGAGATCGGGAAGCGGACTTCGTCGGCGCAGCAGCGGGGAACTTGGTGCGGAGATTAAAGACCGAAGGACACGGATCGATCGGTATAAAATTTCCTAACTCTTTTTACATATTGCTAGTTTACGGTTAATGGAACGATCCTGGTATTTGGGCTGCGGTGGCACCGGTTCCAAAAAAAGTTTTTGTTCCGCATTTGGCGTCGGTTTGACGGTCGGGGCGCCGCTGTACCCCAACAATAGCCAATCGCGGATAGCGCAACATCAACCCCCAATACCGAGAGAGACGAAACCCCTCCTATCGCTCATTGCCTCCATGTGCCTCGGGATTGTATCCAAAATCCACCTGTTTGCATGGCTCAGTAGAGCCTTGGTAGGGTGGAGATCAAAATACAGTAGGAGCACACACAAGACTCTATGAAGATCTCGGATCTACAGACTAACCTGTACCAGCGTCACTTGAGAACTGCTATCCGACGATAGATATAATACCATATAAGAGTTCTCGGAGAGCCTGTTCAGTGTACCCAGTCTCCACTGAGCACCCGTATACAATCTTTGGTGTCACCACACCAATGGATATGGGATCATCCATCGCCCATCATATGGGTCAAGAAACGTATACGCTGGTCTACTCTGGAATATCGATGCCCCGTCTCGATACACCCACAACTAGGAACATTTTAAGGATATGCTTATAAACTACACATGTCCCACTAGTATGATCTTCATCATAATCCCAGTAGCCAAGCAAATATCCTAAGGGCTTTATCAACATGTACCAAATGAGTAATACGCATGATCAAGTGAACATGTCAAGATAAAGAGCAACCAGATAGCATACTATCATGTCGAGCAAGAATGTCCTCTGAATATATATATACACATACCGATACATCCACTATCAAATAATGACCTCTATGGCATACATATATCTAACAAAAGCGGTCGGTTGAATACCTGTTCACTATCAAGAGTGAGGACAGGGAATCTTTCGAGGGCTATATTACCTAGTTCTACAATGCTCTCTCGGACGTACCCGAACACCAGGATGAAACAGTCATTACCGCCCTAAGATCCGGTCTAAGGAACAAAGAGTGGCTCTGCTCTTTTGCATTACCACAAGATAAGACCATGGCAGAGGTAAAGGTCTAGACCGAATGAGAAATTCAACTCGAGTCTGAGGTGAATACAAATCTTCCCTGAGGAGTCTGGACAGACCGAAAGAAAAGAGACTGGGAGAAGAAGAAGGTTGATCGTTCGAAACCTTATTCTCCGAGGTTTCATGAGTACACGCCTCTGAATGTCTCACAGGCTTAGCTGCTAGAGGAGGCGAAGAGCGAGAGATTCCTCAAGCTGCCACCGATGATATAAAGGCCGGGCAAGTGACTCTGTGACCCATATTGTGCCTTTCATCTGTCAGAAGGACACTCGACCGAAAACTGCAAACAACTGCGAGATTACATCGAGGAGCCGATCTGCTCCAGTCATTTGGCAAAATACCTGCGGGACAAACATTAAGCATATAGGGAGCAGGCTGACCGACCCCCAACCGGAGAGTTGAAAGTCGGGCCGATCATGGTCGTCTCCGTTGGCTCAACTCCAAGCAATGAAGAAACCCACCGTATCCGACCAATCATGACGTTAGATGCTCCTCCCTCCAAGAAGTACAAGAGGCTTACCCCCATCACCTTCATCGACGAGGACCTACATGGCAATCTGTCTCGTACAATGATCCCCTAGTGATCATGGCCTGGGTAAATAGGTACGAGGTCAGGAGAATCCTCGTTGACTCAGGAAACTCAGCGGACATCCTGTTTTACGACTGTTTCCAGCGTATGGGATTAAACCCGTCTGATCTCCAGCCTACTTCGCATGTTCTCTCCGGGTTCACTAATCACTCCATTCGTGCTGAGGGAACGATCACTCTACCATTCAACATTGGGGAGGCCGAAAGAACCTGAACGATGTCGGTGAGTTTCCTCATCATTTGGGTTCTATCTGCTTATAACATCTTCTTAGGTCACCCCACCTTAAACGCCCTTCAAGATCAGATCTCGACAAACCACCTCACGCTCAAGTTTCCTCTGAGTGACTATAGGATAGGCCGGGCCATCGGAGATCAGTAAATCACTAGGGTATGTCTCGCCACAACAGTTCCAAAGGACAAAAAAATTGATCTGATCGATAGACCGTGTGATCCTCGGGAGTCGTTGGATACACATGATGACAAGAAGGAGATCCGGGGTCCCCCGATAGAAGCCTTGTCCAAAGTTCCCCTAAGAAAAGGAGATAGCAGCCGAACTATCCATACCAGCTCCCTCTTGACCGGGGAAACTCGGGACAAGCTTATCCAGTCGCTTCGAGACAACTCCGACATGTTCATTTGGACTCCCGCGGACATACCGAGGATCGACCCCAAGATGATCTCCTATAAGCTCGGAGTTGACTCAAAAACCTGGCCGATCCGGCAGATGAAAAAGAGCTTCACGCCTGTCAAGCAGAAGGCGATTGAGGACGAAGTGGACCGACTGCTTGCGGCAAACATCATCAGAAACCTGGATTACTCAGTTTGGATGGCCAAAGTAGTCATAATCAATAAGGCAAACGGGAAGTGGCGCATGTGCGTCGACTTTACTGATCTGAGCAAGGCCTGCCCAAAAGATAACTATCTGCTTTGTCGGATAGATTAGCTGGTGGATAGCTCAGCTGGTCATGAGCTGTTGAGCTTTATGGACGCATTCTCCGGTTATAATCAAATCCAGATAGAACCCGGCCGATGAAGAGCTCACCGCTTTCAGCACTAATCGAGGGGTCTATTGCTACAAAGTAATGCCCTTTGGTCTCAAAAATACTGGGGCTACATATCAACGGATGGTTAACAAGCTGTTCAAGCCACAAATTGGGTGGAACATGGAAGTATACGTCGATGACATGCTTGTGAAGTCCACCTAGTCAGCCGGGCATACCACAGACCTTGGGGAAGCCTTCGAGGTCCTGCGAAAGTACAAAATGAAGCTGAATCCAGTTAAGTGTACTTTCTGCATCACGGGCGGTAAGTTCTTCGGGTTCATGGTCACCCATCGAGGAATCGAAGCAAACCCATAGAAGATCAAAGCCATCATCGGCATGACGATTCCCAAGAACAACATGGAAATCATGCGACTCATGGTCAGAGTTGCTGCTCTGAGTTGTTTCATGTCCAGATCCGGGGAGAAGTGCTTACCTTTTTTCAAGGTTTTGAGGAAGATCCCAGGGTTCGAGTAGTCTGAAGAGCGCCAAGTTTCCTTTGAGCAGATCAAGTCGCATTTGTCGATGCCACCACTACTCACACAACCATCTAAAGAAAATGAGCTACTCCTGTACCTGGCCGTCTCCGGCCAGGTAGCTAGCTCGGTACTCATCAAAGAATCTAAGGGAATACAGAGGCTGGCTTACTACGTCAGCCACATTTTCAAAGACACGGAGACAAAATACCCGGCCGTTGAAATGATAGTCCTGGCGTTGTCGTCACCTCTAGGAAGGTTCGACACTATTCCCAGGCTCATACAATCATCATCCTCACCGACCGTGGGAACATTCTCAGTTCCCCAAGTTGTCGGACCGCTTGGAAAAATGGAGATAGGAGTTGTCGTAATTCGACATACAGTACAGACCAAGGTAAGCTATTAAAGCCCAAGCCCAAGCCGATTTTGTGGTCGACTGCACCATTCCAAATAGAGAAGAAGCGCCAAGATGCGATCCATGCCCACAAAACTCAGTCGAAGAAAAGCTCGATCCGATTCCATACTGGGTACTTTATGTGGACGGTTCCTCTATAGAGGAAGGTGGTGGAGCTGAACTGGTCGTCCGTAGTCCCAACGAGTCGGAGATCAAGTATTCTCTGCGGTTCAACTTCAAGGCCTCAAACAACGCCGCAGAGTATGAAGCCTTATTGGACGGCCTACGAATCGCCTCAGGGGTGGGGCTAAAGAAGATCATAGTCCGCAGCGATTCCATATTGGTCGTCGGGAAAGTGACCGGGCGATTCGTAACCCGAGAACCCCTCATGATGAAATATCTTTCCGAGGTGAAAATGCTAAGGAAAATTTTTGACGAAGTTCAAGTGGAGCAGGTTCCTCAGAGTATGAAAGTCGAAGCCGACGCCTTGGGCAAGTTGGCCTCCTCCTATTCGGCTGATCACATGAGGAACATCCTCTTCGAAGTCCTGTCGCGGCCCAGCATTGAAGATACGGAAGTGATACACAGGGTCTATGCTACCCAAGGAGATACCCCGGATTGGAAGAAGCTCATATTGGAATTCCTCAAGGATGGAATGCTCCCTGAGGACCGAACAAAAGCACGTAGGCTCCGCATGAAAGCTCATCACTTCATCTGGAGAAAAGGCAACTTATATAAAAATTCGTATACCCAACCTCTGCTCAGATACGTTGATTCTGACAAAGCTGGGTACGTTCTCCAAGAGATACACGAAGATATCGGTGGCGCACATCAGGGGCCCATAATCTGATCCAAAAGATGTTGCTACAGGGATATTATTAGCCAATGATCTACACCGATGCAGATAAACTCATACGGAGGTGCAAGGTGTGTCAACTATTCGGCAGCATTCCTCGGCTACCAACCACATAGATAACGCCACTGAGCTTCGCTTGGCCATTCGCCCAATGGGGAATGGATATCATCGGCCGGTTCCCCATAGGCACAAGGGGCATAAGTATATCCTCATCACCATAGACTACATTAAACGATGGGTCGAAGCTACGCCGATCAAAAAAACAAATGCCGCCTCCATAGTGAAGTTCCTGGAGAACAACATAATTGCATGGTTTAGAATTCCGAGGTGCATCATCACTGACCACAGGACCAACTTCGAGAATGACAAAGTCGAAGAGTTTTGCAATGACTACCACATACCGATGAAGTTCTCTGTGGTCGCTCATCCCTAGTGCAACGGGAAAGACGAGGTAGCAAACTGAGGTGTCATCTGGGGGCTCAGAACCCGCATGGAAAGAAGGCAAGGAGGATGGGTCGAAGAACTGCCTTAGGTACTCTGGGTATTGCGAACGTCGAGGAAGACACCCACAGGGGAAACCCCGTTCAGTCTCTGTTATGGCACCGAGACAATGGTCCCTGTAGAAATTGGTATACCTAGTTACCGTGTCACGCCCCGCTTGCCAAAAGATGGTGATGGCACGTGACTAGGCCCGCGACGTATTTATTTCGAGAAGGTTATTTCCCGGAGTAAATACGCTCAGCGTAAAATAAGCAATATAAAATGTACAAGAAAAGACATAAGATTTAAATTTCAACAACTTTATTTACATTCAATCTGATACATTTACAATACATGATTCAACTGAAAAGGAAATAAAAGGACAAAAATGCTTACACAGGTGGCATACATAAACTGAAAGAAAAGACGAGTTAAGCTAAACTTGAGTAGTGATCTGGTCGTAATCCCCTGCAGTCTCTTCTGTCTCCTCAGTCTCTAAACCACCCGATGAACATCCAAAAGAAGAAGGAGATGGGTGGATGCCTGTCAGCGAACTTTCGCTCGGTAAGTCCCCAAGTAAAGGTGTGAAGTATAAAAGTATAATGACAAGTTGGAACTGGATATCATGAAGCAATGGTTTGGGAGATATGGTATTTAAACATATCATTTAATATAAGCATGGTAATTCTATGTAATATGGCGGTTCTATATAATATGGCAAAATAACATGAGCATAGTATAATATGGCCGTATAGTGTAGGAATAGTAAATATGAAGTGGATGTAAGTGTCTTAAAAAGTCTCTATAAGAGTAAACTAATCTAACGTAAGTTCAAGAGTGAATATCAACCAATTTCAAGAGTGTTCTCGAACCCAACAGACTGTAATCCAGGGGTAAAGAACCACGAGCCCGAATCAAGTGTTAGTAACGGGACTTCAAGCTAGTGTTGAAGTATTCCAAACTCAACAGGTTATAATCCAGGAGCAAGGAAACACGGGCCCTCATGATAGATTGCTTGTGTTAGTAGACATGGATTCATGATCTAGGGGGACACCTAAGATTTCATTAGATTCTCACTTTGAACTACCCCAACACCCTGTGTATTCTAAATTACAGTTAAAGTTACCAGCCTTGCTCGAATCCATGAATACATCAAGTTGCAAGATGGAGTTCATGTAAAGATCAAGTATTCGTGTCAAGTATTCATATATTCATATCAAGTTGTATTCATGGTTCGAGTCAAGTTATTTCAAGAGTAGACATTGGTTTCAGATATTCATGTTAAGTTCAATTGTCAAGTTTAGGTTCATGTTTAATTCTTAGTTCGAGTTCGAGTTCTGAGTCATGTTCTAGTTTGTATTCGGGTTATAGTCATTTCATATTACTAGATTTAAATCTTTTGAACATGTTTAATCTTGTAAATTCTTAAGTTCAGGAATAATCGGACAACTGCTGCACATAGACGGCAGAATTTGTGTTTTTTCCAAGACGATTGCCCTTGATAACTCTGTTAATTTGCAGTGTTATCTAACCTGGATAGGCAAACACTCACTTTCTATGGCTCTCTAAGGCTCAAGAGAAAAGATACTGCTTAAATCTATATTAGTCTATGGTCCTTAAAGATTCGCTCAAGTTGTATTTTGAATGTTTGCATTTCTCGAGAGGGTTTCATGTAAAATGTTTTTAAAAATAAATCTCGAGGGTATTTTTTTTTGATAAAAACATGTTAATTAGAATATCAAGAGTTTTTATAAAAATGTATTTTAATTTTAATGGTATTTTAGTGATGAAACCTAGCTTTTTAAAAGTTTATGATATTTTTATGAAAACTATACTTTTGGGAATTTGATGGTATTTTATTAAAATTTTAATATTTTATTTAAAAATATAGTTTTTCCCAATTTGTTTTTATTGAAAATACGGATTCATATTTTTATATAACTTTTCAAAGTTTAATTTGTATAAGAAAATAAATTGTATTCTTTAAAATCGTATTTTTATTTCTTTCAAGACCGAATGCTCCGTGAGGAGTTCTGTATCCCGCTCTACTGTTAGTGATTTATGCCCTAGAGGCCATTATTGTATCATATTGGATTGTATATTACTTAATGGAAGCTTGGGATATACACGGATATAGTAACAGTCTTGCTCGAAATGGTAGTATGCGACATGTTTTGATTCTACCTCAATATGTGCATGTGTTTTCTTAGCATATCGCTTATACATATTAGTAGAGCCCTTAGGATCTTTTCTTGATTACCTGCATTGTGATGGCAGTCATACTAGTGTGGGCTATGTGGTCTATAAGCACATCCTATACAGTCCCTAGTCGAAGGATTATCGAGACGGGGCATTGATACTCCACAGTAGACTAGTGTATACGCTTCTCATCCCAGCAGGGGAGATGGTTTGTCCCACAGCCATTAGTACGTCGTACTGGAGATAGTATGCAGGTGCTCATTAGGTTAAAGTACACTGGACATGACTCGTCGTGAACTGCTGGTGGGTATTATACCAATTGTCTGGTAGCAGTTCACAGGTGACATGAATACAGCTTAGTCCGTCAACTTAACGTTGCTACTTCGCCTCGAGTGTGTTCCCACTGTACTTTGATTACTACCCTACCATGGCTCAAAGAAGTCGTGCAAACAGGTAGTAGTTGGGTGCAGTCCGGAATCACTTGGAGACAGTGGTCGTTAGATAGAATTCGTCTCTCCCGGTATTGGGGGTTGATATCGCGCTGTGTTCGGAAAGCCATTACACAAAGTCCTTGTCCAAGGCAACCGAGATTTACTGGTAGGTATTCCAGTAGTTTCTCAGGGTGTTTTGGGCTACACTTCGATGCGACTTATTGCGCTATTAGGGGTCTGACGATTACCGCCCCCAAGGCCCGATATGCGATACTCTTAGACGAACAGTGTTGGATATATGTATGCCCTAGAGGCCATTATATGATAGTGTATGTACTGATGTGTGTGTGTGTATTTAGAGGACAGTCTTGCTCGACATGATCGTATACTATCTGGTTTCTCTTTATCATATGTTCACTTGATCGTGTTTTTACTCATTTGGTACATGTTGATAAAGCCCTAAGGATATTGGCTTGACTACTGGGATTATGATGTGGATCATACTAGTGGGACACCTGTAGTTTATAAGCATATCCTTGAAATGTTCCTAGTCATAGGTATATCGAGACAGGGCATCGATATTTCGGTGTAGACTAGCGTATACCATTCTTGTTCCATATGATGGGCGATGGATGATCCCATATCCATCTGGTGTGCTGACACCAAAGATTGTATACGGGTGCTCAGGGTGACTGGGTACACTGAACGGACTCACCGAGAACTCCTATGTGGTATTATATCATACGTCGGATAGCAGTTCTCAGGTGACACTGGTACAGGTTAGTCTGTAGACCCGAGATCGCCATAGAGTCTTGTGTGTCCTCCCACTGTATCTTGATCTCCACCCTACTACGGCTCTACAGAGTCGTACAAACAGGTGGATTTTGGGTACAGTCTCGAGGCATATGGAGGCAATGAGCGATAGGAGGGGTTTCGTCTCTCCCGGTATTGGGGGTTGATGCTGTGCTGTGCACGATTGGCTATAACAGGAAGTCCCTGGCCAGGGCTGCTGAGATATTACTGATAAGTGTTATCAGTAGTTTCTCGATCTATTGTAGACCATATACCGGCATGACTTATTGAGTTATTGAGGTCGACGATTCCATCCTTAGACTCGATATGCAGCATATCTGATGAAGAGACCGGACTGTACGGCAAGTGTTGCCAGTTGGATTGACGGGAGTTTTGGCAGGTTCGTTCTTCTTCTGATCGCTCAATACCCGGATGGCCGTTACGTTTAGCTGACCGCTTGCGGCTTGTAGGTGTTTGATGTGATCATTACCTACTGCCGGCGTATTGATGAGTCTTAGAGTCCCACACAGAAGTTTCCTAGCTCAGGCAAAACGATGTGGTGTGCATATGAGATATGCGCGGGAACTCGATTAAATACGTGTATGAGATACCGTATGTTTATCGGGTGTTTTCTATTGGTCGGGTCGTATGTGATATGATCGGTTTATTAAATCAAATGTTGATTTAATAATGACTTTTAGCTCACTTTTATTAAACCCTATTCTTTTGATGGATGCATGCATGTATATGTACATGTTGATTTGCATACACACATACATACATGCATATATGTCATGGTTGTTGATATATTGAAGATGGCAATGCAAGACTCACATGGTTCATATTAATATATAGTTTTTTTTTTAAGTTAAAAGATAAAGGAAATTAACTAATGACTCATTTCTTTACAAATGACTCATAGTTTTTACACACTTCTTTGGTTGACCATTGACTTAACCTTGGTTAATTTCTTTTGTTCTTTAACTCATCACAAAATATCTAAATATTTATATTAACCATGGTTTGTTGTGAGAGCGTCTCACATATATATATCCTTTTGTTTTATTTTTAAAAAATAAGAATTATCATTATCTTCAAAAAGCTTTGCCATCTTCATCTTCCTCCTTCTTCAAGATCTTTTGAGATTTGTTTAGAGTGAGGAAAAGAAAAAGAGAGGGTTTTAAGTGATAACATAAACCACTTCATCATCCTACACATCTCTTGCTCTCTTATGTAGGGTGTTTGCTCCACCGATTTGAAAGATAAAGTGAAGCAACAAGCTTTGAGCAAAGGACTTCGGGTGGATCGTCGTGGACTCGGAAGTGTTCAAGCAAGCTTTTCCAAACTCTAGGAAATCCAAGGAGTCACCCTAGGAGGTCTACAAAGGTTGTAGTTTCTCCACTTAATGATAGATTAATTTTTACATGTGATACTATTAGTTGTTACTCAATATTTATAGTTCGATTCCTAGTTAAGTTTGCTTAGCACCTCTTAAAATCAAAGTTGTGGCATGTGTGATACTTCTAAACCCTATATGTGGTGATAAGGAAATCCTACAGTGGTATCAGAGCCAAGCTAGAGCTTTAGAGTAACCTAGACGACGTTAAAAACCTCGAACGAACGAAAATCGACCCCCGAAGGGTGCTCTCTGGAAATTTTTCAAAAACGTGGATTTTTTCACATTAAAAATACTCAAAAAATCGTGCAGGGTATTTAATGGGCCCACAAGAAGTACGAAGCCCTAACTCCACTAAGGACCGCGGAACCGCGGCTAGAATGGTCATTCTGCGGCGGTTCCGCGGCGCCGTTGGTGAAGCTTGGACTGTGCCTTCTTGCGCTGGCCCGTATGTACTTGTTGCAGTTTCTGGTAAATTTTAAATCTGCTCAAGTGTTGAGCTTTCTGAGAAGTATTTGGATGTTCAATCGTTCGATCGAATGTTTTAACTGCGCTTAGTTTATTAGTATTTGATACAATAATTGGAATCTACAAATTTTTTTGTTGCGTGTAAATCTAGCATTTCGGTCCCGGGAATAATCGAAAATCTTGTTGAATTATCCGACTTGTTTTGAAAAGGTGTTTTCATGGGTTAGACCTAAATGCAAGCTTTACATTGTTAGGCATGAAATCTTGGATATGTGATATTCCGGGTTTGTGTTGTCTAAAGGAAGTTACGATTCCAATTGTTGTAGTTTTTCATTTTATTTCTCTGTGACCGTAAGTGTAGTATGTGGTGTATCGCCGGTTTCGTTGCTATAGATCAACGACAATCGGAGTACGCATACTTACTTACGTTGATGATATGTGATATTATGTGTTGCTGAGATTTGATATGCAGGATTGTCGTGATTGAATAGCCGGGAGTTTTATGTGAGATGAGAGTTTTCTTTTCATTCATGTAAAATTCAATTGTATGTAATATTCTTTTATTTGGGGCACTTCCGGGTTGAGGATGATGTCACCAGTGTTGTATATTATTTACTTTTCTGCATTAGGATAGACCCAAGGAGGGGAGCACAAGTGACCGGGTTCTAGGGTTCAGTGGGAGGCCATCTCGAGGAGTCGAGACCGGATCTCCTAAACTCCAGAATTGGTAGGGTCGCTTGCCGCTCTCATAGGGGTCTAGGGGTGTGGACTTAGCTATTCATCGCGATTTTCTATTGATGGCTAAATACAAAATACGAACCTCCTAGATATCCTATATTAAATGTGCTTCTGCTGCTTATATTCTTTGATGTGTTCATTTAATATATCTGAGACGAATGGAATATTATATATATGATATATAATAGACGTTGCTTATGTTTTGCACCCGCGCTAGCCCCGTCCTGGTATGTTGTTAGATAAGTAACCTAACGGTGCATAACGGGACACTATGACGAATGCGAGTGGCATAAGCGTACGTTATATTTTCGTTTCTTTCTGTGATGGCTTAAGGAATTAAATGATGGGACTACATTAATAAGATTAATGTAAAGAAAAATGAACCTAAAAGGATGTTGTAGAATCGGATTTGAAACACACTCGGCCTTTTATGAAAAAGAAAGTTTCAAAATGCGGAGCTTAAGCCACTCCTTTTAAACCCATTGGATTCTACAATGATATCAAGTTCAAAGCGTTAAAAGTTTTCTTAAAAACTATCCGCAGCCCTCCGTCATTTTAGGAAGTAGAGTACTTAGTATTCGTGTTGCGTATTTTGACTTTAGTTAAGGCGCAGTGTACGGTAGCTAAGTGATGTCTTCCTACACTGCATATGATGCAGATTAATTAGGACATTCATATGATTATGTTGACTTTAGTTAAGGGTCATATAGGTGAGTCTAGTTAATCACGAGATAACGGGAAGAACTTGACTAGTACTTATGATATGTTGACCATAGTTAAGGTCATGAGTACTAGTGGTAAAAATAATATCGGGAATTTCAAGAGTTGAAATTTGCAATGAGATTGCATACCTTCTATATGATAGTAGGATCCTGATCCCACTGTGAGCAAAAGTTGCTCCCGGGAGAGTTTTTCACTTTACAATTAGCTAACCCATTAGGTGTCTAGAAAGGTGTCAAACGGGACTAAGCCTCTGGGAAGACGAGGTTTATTTTAATTAGGTCTGTGAGAAAGCACGGCGAACCTCCCTCAAGTACCGGCATCGGCCTGGCTGAACGGTTAGCGAAGTTGTAGAATGTAATTAATCCCGGCCAGTTTTCTTTTTAAAGGTTTTAAAGAAAATTTGATAAAAATAGTGGGAGATATCGATTAGACAAGATAATAACCAATCTGATCTTTGCAAGAGCTTTCGCTGAGTGTATTATTTTCTCTCTCTTAACAGTAGATACAAATGTCAGGACTCAAGCTTCTATTAGATAAAAATAAACTGAATGGGACCAATTATAAAGACTGGCTGAGGAATCTCAATATTGCCTTGACTTATGATAAGGTATCATGTCCTCACGGCTCCAACCCCGCCCATCCTAGGTCCCAAACCTTCAGTTGCGGATAGGGAAATCCGCAAGACATGGGACGCTGATTGTTCCACGGCCAAATGCCTCGCGCTTGCATCGATGGATAACACACATCAGAAGCAGCATGAGAATATGGACGTACAATCCATATTCCTCCATACAGAAGAGTTGTATGGAGAGCAATCTCACGTATTACGATACGAAGCATCCAGAAAGCTGTTTCAGATGTGAATGGCCCCTGGCACAGCAGTAGGAGACCATGTTCTGAAGAGATAGCTCTCATAGAAGAGCTTGAGGACCTTGGGTGGACAATGGACAATGAGCAGTATACGGATATTATTCTGCAGTCTCTCTCCTCCACCTTTGCTCAATTTATAGTTAACTTCAACATGCACAACATGGAGAAGGAACTACCTGAACTCCTTAATATGTTAAGGAGTGCATAGAAAACGCTGAAGTCAGTAAAGAATCCCGTTTTGGGTGTTGGGCTATCTTCTTCCTCTCGCCCGAAGGCTAGTGCCAAGGGAAAGATGAAGAAGAAACCCACCAAACCTAAGGGCGGAGTCAAAAAGGTTAAGGGGAAAGAAAAGTCTAAGGTTGGGGAATCGGGGAAAGGAGAATGTTTCCACTGCAAGAAGACGGGACACCGGAAGCGGAACTGTACTGAGTACCTTGAACTCAAGAAGAAGCATGGTGATGCTTCAGCTTCAGGTGTGTTCATAGTTGAAAACTGTTTTTCTATTAATTCTGCTTCCTGGGTATTAGATACCGGTTTGGGTTCTCGTATTTGCAATTCTGTGCAGGCGTTGAGAAATAGCAGAGTTTTGAAGACAGGTGATCATACTCTCCAAGTTGGAAATGGTTCCAATGTAAATGCAGTTTCAGTAGGAGAGTATCACCTAGGGTTGCCATCGGGTTGTATATTGGTTTTGAACCCATGTTATTTTGTGCCAAGTATGCTTTGTAATATTATATCCGTTTCTTTGTTAGACAATGAAGGATATCATTATGCTGTGCAACACAATGTTATGAACATTAGACTTAATCAAGAGTTGATTGGTTGTGGTATACTTAATAACGGGATATACGTCCTTAATCAACACATAGTTTTCAATATTCAACACACAAGTAAAAGAAAATTTTCAGATATAAATGAAGCTTTTCTTTGGCATTGTAGACTTGGTCATATTAATGAAACAAGACTAAACAAGTTTCATAAAGATGGATATTTAAATTCTTTTGAGTATAAATCTTATGCAACTTGCCAGTCTTGTATCAAAGGTAAAAGACCAAAACTCCGTTTACTGGACACGGAGAAAGAGCTACTAAACTCCTAGGCCTCATACATAGTGATGTATGTGGGCCAATGTCTACACATGCAAGAGGCGGTTTTTCTTACTTCATAACTTTTACTGATGATTTCTCAAGATTCGGTAATGTGTTTTTGATAAAGCATAAGTCTGAGGCTTTTGAGAAATTCAAAGAGTACAAACTTGAAGTAGAAAACCAAACAGGAATGAGAATCAAGATACTTCGATCAGATCGATGTGGAGAGTACTTAAGTACTGAGTTCTTGGACTTCCTAAAAGAGAATGGGATTCTCTCTCAGCTCACTCCCCCTTACACACCACAGCACAACGGTGTGTCAGAGCGGCGGAATCGTACCCTATTATATATGGTACGATCCATGATGAGTGATTCTGAGTTAACCCTTTCGTTTTTGGGGCATGCATTGGAAACTGCAGCTTTTTTGTTAAACAAAGTTCCAACCAAGACCGTGTCTATCACTCCATATGCGATATGGCATGGGAAGAGACCATCTCTTAAACGAGTTAAGATTTGGGGTTGTCCGGCTTTTGTCAAAAAGCAGAATCCAGACAAACTAGAGACACGATCGGTCAAATGTAAATTTGTGGGATATCCAAAACATTCGTTTGGGTATCTTTTCTACCACAAGGAGGAACAAAAGGTTTTTGTTTCTCAGTATGCCACATTTTTAGAAAATGAGATTTTTCCAAATGATACTAATGGCAATGTGGTAGATCTAGAAGAGGTTCTAGAAACACAAGTTACAAATGACGACTTGGCTGAACCTGATGTTGTAACAGAATCTAATGAACCACAGCCACTCCGTAGATCTGGTAGGACTTTTCGCCCATCGGAGAGATACTACGGTTTTCTCATTGATGGTGATAGAGAAGATTGCATCATGGATGATGATGATCTTGCCAGTTTTCATCAAACTATCACGAGTGGTGACTCTGTGAAATGGCTGGATGCCATGAGATCCGAAATGGAGTCCATGTACACCAACAAAGTATGGACTTTGGAGAATGTACCCTCCGGGATAAAACCTGTAGGCTGCAAATGGATCTTTAAAAGAAAGATCGGTGTAGATGGACAGGTAGAGACCTATAAAGCAAGGTTGGTAGCGAAAGGTTTTCGTCAAAGACCAGGTTTGGACTATGACGAGACTTTCTCTCCGGTAGCCATGCTTAAAACCATTCGGATCCTACTTGCTATTGTTGCTCACTACGACTATGAAATCTGGCGGATGGACGTTAAAACTGCATTTCTAAATGGTGATTTAGATGAATGCGTTTATATGGATCAGCCAGAGGGCTTCATTGACAGTGGGAGCAGCGGAAAAGCATGTAAGTTGCTTAAATCCATTTATGGACTAAAGCAGGCATCACGGAGTTGGAACATCTGTTTTGATGATGTTATCAAAGAGTTTGATTTCATCAAAAATCCAGATGAACCTTGTGTTTATAAGAAGACTGTAGGGAAATCTGTCGCATTCCTCGTATTGTACGTGGATGACATACTTCTGATAGAAAATGATATTCCTATGCTACAGTTGGTCAAATCATTCTTATCACAAAGGCTCTCCATGAAGGACCTGGGTGATGCTACGTACATATTGGGCATACGGATCTATAGGGATAGATCAAAACGGTTATTGGGATTGTCCCAAACCAAGTACATCAACACCATCCTAAAGAGGTTTAGTATGGAAGACTCCAAGAGGGATGCCTTACCCACTTGCCATGGGGTCACTCTCTCCAAGGACGATTGCCCAAAGTCTGATAAAGAGAGAGCTCACATGAGCATTATTCCCTATGCTTCGGCAGTAGGATCGATAATGTATGCGATGTTGTGTACACGTCCTGATGTAGCATATGCACTTAGTGTAGTAAGCAGGTATCAGTCAAACCCAGGGGAGAATCACTGGATTGCTGTGAAGAACATTCTTAAGTACTTGCGAAGGACTAAAGAATTGTTCGTGGTGTATGGTAACGGGGATCTCCAAATGGAGGCCTTTACCGATTCAAGCTTTCAGAGTGACAAGGATGACAGCAAGTCTATCTCAGGATTTGCATTTACCCTCAATGGAGGGACGGTAAGTTGGAAGAGTTCCAAACAGGATACCGTTGCAGACTCAACAATGGAAGCTGAGTACATTGCTGCAAATGATGCTGCCAAGGAAGCCGTCTGGATGAGGAAGTTCATCTCGGAGCTAGGAGTATTTCCAACCATTATTGATCCAATACCTTTGTATTGTGATAATAATGGGGCAATGGCGTTGGCCAAAGAGCCCAGGTCCCATCAGAAGTCCAGACACATCCTGAGGCGATATCATCTGATCCGGGAGATAGTTGATCGCCACAAGATCGAGATTAAGAGAGTAGATACAAAGGACAACACTGCGGATCCATTCACCAAGGCCCTCCCTCAACCGCAGCATGAGCGACTTTTTGAGATGTTGGGTATGAGATACACCAATAATTGGCCTTAGTGCAAGTGGGAGATTGTTGGATATATGTATGCCCTAGAGGCCATTATAAGATAGTGTATGTACTGATGTGTGTGTGTGTGTGTGTGTGTGTGTGTCTCTATATATATATATATATATTCAGAGGACAGTCTTGCTCAACATGATAGTATGCTATCTGGTTTCTCTTTATCATATGTTCACTTGATCGTGTTTTTACTCATTTGGTACACGTTGATAAAGCCCTAAGGATATTGGCTTAACTACTGGGATTATGATGTGGATCATACTAGTGGGACACCTGTAGTTTATAAGCATATCCTTGAAATGTTTCTAGTCGTAGGTATATCGAGACAGGGCATCGATATTCCAGTGTAGACTAGCGTATACCATTCTTGTTCCATATGATGGGCGATGGATGCTCCCATATCCATCTGGTGTGCTGACACCAAAGATTGTATACGGGTGCTCAGTGTGACTTAGTACACTGAACGGACTCACCGAGAACTCCTATGTGGTATTATATCATACGTTGGATAGCAGTTCTCAGGTGACACTGGTACAGGTTAGTCTGTAGACCCGAGATCGCCATAGAGTCTTGTGTGTCCTCCCACTGTATCTTGATCTCCACCCTATTACGGCTCTACAGAGTCATACAAACAGGTGGATTTTGGGTACAGTCCCGAGGCATATGGAGGCAATGAGCGATAGGAGGGGTTTCGTCTCCCCGGTATTGGGGGTTGATGCTGTGCTGTGCATGATTGGCTATAACAGAAAGTCCCTGGCCAGGGCTGCTGAGATATTACTGATAAGTGTTATCAGTAGTTTCTCGATCTATTGTAGACCATATACCGGCATGACTTATTGAGTTATTGGGGTCGACGATTCCATCCCTAGACTCGATATGCAGCATATCAGACGAAGAGACCGGACTGTACGGTAAGTGTTGCCAGTTGGATTGACGGGAGTTTTGACAGGTTCGCTTGTTCTTCTTCTGATCGCTCAATACCCGGATGGCCGTTACGTTTAGCTGACCGCTTGCGGCTTGTAGGTGTTTGATGTGATCATCACCTACTGCCGGTGTATTGACGAGTCTTAGAGTCCCACACAGAAGTTTCCTAGCTCAGGCAAAACGATGTGGTGTGCATATGAGATATGCACGGGAACTCGATTAAATACGTGTATGGGATACCGTATGTTTATCGGGTGTTTTCTATTGGTCGGGTCGTATGTGATATGTTCGGTTTATTAAACCAAATGTTGATTTAATAATGACTTTTAGCTCACTTTTATTAAACCCTATTCTTTTGATGGATGCATGCATGTATATGTACATGTTGCTGTGCATACACACATACATACATGCATATATGTCATGGTTGTTGATATATTGAAGATGGCAATGCAAGACTCACATGGTTCATATTAATATATAGTTTTTGTTTTAAGTTAAAAGATAAAGGAAATTAACTAATTACTCATTTGTTTACAAATGACTCATAGTTTCTACACACTTCTTTGGTTGACCATTGACTTAACCTTGGTTAATTTCTTTTGTTCTTTAACTCATCACAAAATATCTAAATATTTATATTAACCATGGTTTGTTGTGAGAGCGTCTCACATATATATATCCTTTTGTTTTATTTTTAAAAAATAAGAATTATCATTATCTTCAAAAAGCTTTGCCATCTTCATCTTCCTCCTTCTTCAAGATCTTTTGAGATTTGTTTAGAGTGAGGAAAAGAAAAAGAGAGGGTTTTAAGTGATAACATAAACCACTTCATCATCCTACACATCTCTTGCTCTCTTGTGTAGGGTGTTTGCTCCACCGATTTGAAAGATCAAGTGAAGCAACAAGCTTTGAGTAAAGGACTTCAGGTGGATCGTCGTGGGCTCGGAAGTGTTCAAGCGAGCTTTTCTAAACTCTAGGAGATCCAAGGAGTCACCTTAGGAGGTCTACAAAGATTGTAGTTTCTCCACTTAATGATAGATTAATTTTTACATGTGATACTATTAGTTGTTACTCAATATTTCTAGTTCGATTCCAAGTTAAGTTTGCTTAGCACCTCTTAAAATCAAAATTGTAGCATGTGTGATACTTCCAAACCCTATATGAGGTGATAAGGAAACCCTACAAACAGACCGAGCTGTACGGAGATTGTCACATACATGCTCAGTAGGGAGTTCGGATGAGTTAGCTCATCGGCCTTCTTATCGACATATACCTGGGTATCCTTTACGTGCAGCTAGTACCACTTGCGGCTTGTGGTTAAACCCACTGCCAACGTAGTGTCGAGTCTTTAGAATCCCACATAGAGAGTTTCCCTGCACCGGACAAAAGGTGTAGAGGCCGTATAGTTTTATGGCAGGGCTTCGATCACGTGCGTGTACTTGTGCATGTAGGATGATCCGGCGGATAATACTCGTGGGCTTTGGTTTAAGCCGGATCCTAGTATTATATTAATGGATTGTTTCATCTCTTAGTATTCGTTTTCTTCGGAATGCGGATGCGGGTATGTATATACGGATGATGGGCATTCTCGTAAATTTATCGGATTTGCTTCTAGAAGAAACACTTCATTAGGATTTCTTTTTTCTTTATTGATTAAAGATTATGAGGTGGAGGAAATGAGGTGGAGTTTGGACATTGAACCTAGCATGGCTACTTGGTGACTCATGCTCATGACTCACTCTTGGCAAAAGAGATATTTGTAAAGGATTGTTGATATTTTAGTGTGAGATTTATCTCATAAAATATCATATATACTTCATTATATATCAAGTGGGCAGCTAAGCATGTTTCAAGGTTTACCACCACACTCTCTTTTCCTCAAGTGTCTTCTTCTTCTTCATCACAGACCCTAGACCTCTCATGAGTTGAGAAACTTAGGGTTCCAAGAGACAAAGCACTCCATTTACTCACTCTACACAACCTAGGACTTCTAGTTTAGCGAACTATAAGATGTAGTTATCTCAGATTCGAGATGAAAGCTCGGACTATAGACTCTCAGGTAGATCATCTTTGACTCGGGGAGGCCGTCGAGGTTGCTGCGATCCGTTCCGATCCTTGGAGCTGACGACGAGTGGAGGACAACGATGAAGACCCGAAGGACTTGGTATCATGAGGTATAACTTCTATCCGAGTTGCTAAACCTCTTAGTAGTTTGTTAGCTAAGGTTTAGCATCGATCCTGGAGTTCAAGTCGGTGTTGCGAGCTTTGAAAAATCATTTTTTTGCATATTCCGCCTCCCCGCGAACATGCGGGGTGCGCGACATCGACTTACAGTGGTATTAGAGCCTACTTAACCATAGCTAACAGTTTAGACGAAGTGTAAAACTACGAAATTGAAATAACTCCGAAACATCGAAATCTAAATCCAAGTTTCTGTCAAATTTTTCCGAGCTTCTAAATTTTTTTAAGCAATTGCAGAGTGCTCTTCTTCTTGTGAGATGAACACACACCAAAAACGAGGCTTTTCCACCTGTTTTGGACTGGCCACATTAGCAAAATAATGGGTGTCATCTTTTTTGTTGTGGTGAAATGCTTTGAATTTTGGTCTGTGTTCTAGTTGCTTGGATATAAGGTCTCAGGTGTTGTTTGTTTTTGCCAATTTTGGATATACTGTTATCTTTCTGTGATGGCAATACGGGGTGTTTCGAAGTCATAGTATTAACGTCGTTTAAAGTTTTAAGTTGTGATATATGTGTTTGGAAACGTCGACTAATTGCTATACGTCGATTAGTCGGGGTTGCACATATCTGTGTTGCTGTTCTTGTTGGTCTGTGTATATGAACTTTATTGGATTGTCGTGGATAAATAGCCGGGGATGTGAGATGAGGGTTTTTCATTCTTTCATTCATTGTAAAATTGTAAAGTGATGTAATATTATTTTGCGGGGCATATCCGGGTTGAGGTTGTTGCCACCGTTCTATTATTTTCTTTTACTGTTTTCTGCTCCTAGGATAGACCTAAGGTGGGGTGCACAAACTACCGGATAGTTTGAAGTGCCGAGTGGGCTACTTACTTTGGTGAGGGAGGTTGCCTCACTTCGGGTATTTGGCGGGTAGTTTATCGCACCCGTAGGGGTCTGGGGTGGGGGTTGTCTATTCATCACGACCGTGGAATCCTTCTTTCGTTACAGGCTTAAACGAAACATGGAATTCCTAGTATATCCAATATGTTCATCTATGATATGGAATGCCTATTATTGCGTCAGACGAATGTTTATTATATATATCTATATAGTAGACGTTGTTTATGTTTTTCACCCGCGCTAGTCCAACCCCCGCTCTGGCATTAGTTAAGTAACCTAACGGTGTTAGACGGGGCCCAGTGGAGAATGAGGATGGCATAAGTGGACGTGGTATTTTCGTCTTTTTCTGTGATGATAGGTGTTAATGATGGGACTGCATTACATTAATGCAAAGAAAACAAACCAAAACTGAATCGTTGGAACAAATTTTAAAACCACTCGGTTATTTTAAAACATGAGACTTTTAAATGCGGAGCTTAAATCACTCCTTTTAAAAGATATCAGGTTCCTTCGATTTTATCAAGTTCACTACGTTCACGGTTTCGCCAAAACCATTCTTAGCCCTCAGTCATTTCAGTTGAATATTCAGTAGTATTCAAGCTATGTATTTTGACTTTCGCCAAGGCATAATATTTGGTAGCTGCTGGATATTCATCTGTATCATAGATAGATGTGTTGGTTTGGGACAGTCGTACTACTATTCTGGCCTTCGTTAAGGGTATGTACGGGTGGGTTCAAATTAATCAGGACAATGACGGGTAGAACTTGACATGTGACTTATGATCTGTTGGCCTTCGTCAAGGTCATAAGAGCATGGGGCAAAAATCCACATCGGGAGTTTCTAAGGAAACTGAAACTTGCTAGTGCTGCATACTATTTGGAGTGTGATAATGTTGGTAGGATTCCTTCAGAATTATCACACAATGATATTTTGATCCCGATCCTACTGTGAGTATATGCTACTCCTCGGAAGATTTTTCACTTAACGATCAATGTTATAAACCAAGTAGGTGTCTAGAACAGTGTTAGCGAGGCTACGCCTCCAGGGAAAAGAGTTTATATAATTAAGGAGCATCGTGAAAGCGTCGTAAAACCTCCCTCGAAGTACCGACACTAGCCTGGCTTAAAGGTTAAGTACGTATTGTATGGTGAGATTAATCCTGACTAATTCTTCTTTTATGGTTTGAGGAAGGATTGAGAAACAGTGGGAGCCATCATGTTTAGCTAAATTAAAAACCAATCTAAACTTGCAAGAGTATCATGCTGAGTGTTTTCTTCTCTCTCTCCTAATTGTAGCGACCAAATGACCAGATTAGGTTACAATTAGATAATAAAATGACTGAGTTATACTATATTGACTGGCAAAGGTTTTTCCAGATGTCCATTACCTATGACAAGCTGGACCACCTCATTACTACTCAAGCCCCCGTCGTCCCAGGTCCAGTTTCCACCGTCACGGATATTGATATCCGTAAGATAAGGGAAAAAGACTGTGAAAATGCCAAGTGTCTCGTGTTGGCCTCAGTTGATGGTGTATACCAGAAGCGGCACGAGAAGATGAACTTAGCTTCTATCTTCCTCCATAACAAAGTTTTATATGGAGAGCAATCTCGTATCTCGAGATATGAGACCTCGAAGGAATTTCTTCAAGTGAGGTTGGTTGTCGGGTCATCTGTAGGGGACCACGTCTCTACAATGATCAACTGTATTAAAACAGCTCACGGACCTGGAGACTACGTTGGAGAACGAGTTATGTACTGACTTAATTCTACAGTCCCTATCTTCTACTTACTCCTAGGAGAAGAAAGTTATACTTCCAGTTGAGGGCACCCTGAAGGAAACCAGGGAGACACCCACTCTGCTTATTGGGGAATCTTCCTCTTCTGGATCCAAGGCAAAAGCCAAGGGTGAGAAGAAGAAGACCTCCACAAAGCCGATAGGCGGTGTCAGTAAAGTAGAGGGAAAGGGCATGGAAAAAGTTTTGGGGTTAACAGTAGCTAAGGAAGGTTGTTCCTATTGTCACGGGAACGGGCATTGGCAGAAGGGATGCAGGGCTTGGAAAGCCAGAATCCAGGATCCGAAGCATGTTGTGGCTTCGACTTTGGGTGTGTTTGTGATAAAACAGTCTGTCAATTAACTCTACTTCCTGGGTACAAGATACCGGATCAGGATCTCTTATCTGTAATTCATTACAGGCTTTGAGAAACTGTAAAGTTATCAGGGCAGGTGATATGACTCTCAGGGTTACTAACGGAATGAGCGTAGACGCTGTATCCGTAGGGTATATCACCTAGGATTGACAAGTGGGCAGATATTGATTCTACGCAACTGTTTGTATGTACCTAGTATAGTTTGTAAGTGATGTGGTTCACATCCACCTAAATCAAAGTCTAATTGGGTCAGATACACTAGAGGACGGTATATACGCGTTAAATCAAGCTCAAGCTTTCAACGTCCAGAACACACTTAAAAGAAAGTCTCCAGAATTAAATAAAGCTTTCTTATGGCATTGTAGACAGGGTCATATCAATGAAACACGGTTGTCGAAGTTACATAGAGAAGGATATTTGGATCCGTTCAAATATCAGTCTTATGCAACTTTTTAATCTTGTCTCATAAGAAAAATGACAAAGACTCCGTTCACTAGACTCGGAGCAAGAGCGAGCGAGCTCTTAGGACTTATACACAGCGACATGTGTGGTCCAATATCTACAGATGCACGAAGTGGTTATTCCTATTTCATTACTTTATGGATGATTTCTCTAGGTTAGGACATGTCTTCTTGATGAAGCATAAATTCGAGGCCTTTTAGAAATTCCTAGAATATAAGAATGAAGTGGGAAAAAAAACAGGCAAAAGTATCAAGGTACTGAGATCTGATCGATGTGGTGAATACTTAATTGCCGAGTTCTTGGGTTACTCAAAAGAGAATGGAATTCTCTCTCAGCTTACTCCTCCATACACACCACAACACAACGGTGTATCAGAAAGGCGGAACCGAACCCTATTGGATACGGTTCGTTCCATGATGAGTAATGCTGAGTTACCGCGATCCTTTGAAGGTTATGCACTAGAATTAGCTGCATATCTTTTGAATAAGGTTCCTACCAAGAATGTGCCTACCACACCATATCAAATGTGGAGTGGAAAGAAACCCTATCTTCAGTATCTGAAGATATAGGGATATCCATCTTTTGTCAAAAAGTAGTATGCGGACAAGTTCGAGGCACGCTCAGTATTGTGTAGGTTTGTGGGATACCCAAAGAACTCCAGGGGGTATCTTTTCTATTACGCAGAGGAACAAATGGGTTTTTGTTCCTTATTATGCCCACTTTTTAGAAAATCTTTTTTTTTGAAAAAGGACTAATGGGAGCGTAATAGAACTGGAAGAAATTCCAGAACCATAAACTATTACTGAAAGTATGGTAGAACCAGAGGTTTCAAAAGAACAAGACATCCCTGCGCCAATCCGCAGGACTAGTAGGTAGTCTCATCCACCCGAGAGATACTACGGTTTTCTCATAGACGGGGATAGAGAGGATTGCATCATTGACAGTGATGAGCCAACTAGCTTCCAGCAATCCATTCAGTGTGGCGACTTGGTAAAATGGTTGGATGCAATGCGGATCGAGATGGAGTCCATGTACACCAACAAAGTATGCACTTTGAACATTGTTCCAGAAGGGGTAAAACCCATAGGCTACAAATGGATATTCAGAAAGAAGATTGGTGTAGATGGACAGATTGAAACCTATAAGGCTAGACTTGTTGCAAAAGGTTTTCGTCAAAGACCTGGTTTGGACTATGATGGAAACCTTTTCTCCAGTGGCTATGCTCAAATCCATTCGGATCCTTCTTTCCATTGCTGCCTTCCACGATTATGAAATCTGGCAGATGGACGTAAAGATAGCTTTTCTAAATGGAAATTTGGAAGAGTGCATCTATATGAATCAGCCAGAGGGTTTCAATCAGAGTGGGACCAGCAGGAAGTGTGCAAGATGCTTAATTCCATTTATAGACTAAAGCAGGCATCACGGAGTTGGAACATATGTTTTTATTGAGACAATCAAAGAATTCGACTTTATCAAAAATCCAGATTAACCATGCATTTATAGTAAGATTGTAGGGAGAACTGTGGGATTCCTCGTCTAGTACGAGGATGGATTTCTCTTGATAGGAAATGACATTCTTATACTACAATCAGTCAAAGGATTCTTATCACAGAGGTTCTCCATGATTGACCTGGGTGATGCCAACTACATTCTGGGGATCCAGATCTATCGTGATAGATCAAAGAGGATGGTGGGACTTTCACAGTCAAGGTACATCAACACCGTACTTAAAATATTTAGTATGGAAGATTCTAAGCTCGGTAGTCTACCGGCTTGTCATGGAATCGCCCACTCCAAAGAGATGTCTCCCAAAGACTGATTTGGATAGGGCTCGCATGTCGATTATACCCTATGCTTCTGCAGTAAGCTCTATGATGTATGCAATGTTGTGTACCAGACCAGATGTTGCTTATGCACTAGCGTGGTAAGACGGTATCAGTCAAACCCAGGGGAGAAGCACTGGATAGCAGTAAAGAACATTCTCAAGTGCCTGAGAATGACTAAGAAGTTGTTCTTGGTGTATGGTGGAAAAGGACCTCCAGATCGAGGCCTTTGCTGACTCCAGCTTCCAGAGTGATAAGAATGACTCCAAGTCCATGTCGGGTTATGAATTTACCCTTAATGAAGGGCTGTCTGTTGAAAGAGCTCCAAGCAGGACACCGTTGCACACTCGACGATGGAAACGGAGTAGTTCGCTGCATGAGACGCCGCAAAAGAGGCAGTCTGGATAAGGAAGTTTTTAACTGAACTTCAGGTGGTTCCTTCTATTGTTGGTCCAATACTTTAGTATTGTGACAACAAACGGCGCTACAGGTTTAGGAAAGGAACCTAGGTCCCATCAGAAATCCAGACATATCTTGAGGCGGTACCACCTGATCAGGGAGATCGTTGATCTCCAGGAGATCGAGGTGAGGAGAGTAGATACGGAGAACAACACTGCAGATCCACTCATAGAGGCCATCCCTCAGACATAGTTCGAGAGGCTATTTGAGATCTTCGGTCTACGATATGCCAGTATATGACCTTAGTGCAAGTAGGAGATTGTTAGTGATATATGCCCTAGAGGCCATTATTGTATCATACTTGATTGTATATTACTTAATGGAAGCTTGGGATATACACGGATATAGTAACAGTCTTGCTCGAAATGGTAGTATGCTACATGGTTTGATTCTACCTCAATATGTGCATGTGTTTTCTTAGCATATCGCTTATACATATTAGTAGAGCCCTTAGGATCTTTTCTTGATTACCAGCGTTGTGATGACAGTCACACTAGTAGGGGCTGGGTAGTATATAAGCACATCCTATACAGGTCCCTAGTCGAAGGATTATCGATACGGAGTATCGATACTCCACAGTAGACTAGTGTATATGCTTCTCATCCCAGCAGGGGAGATGGTCTGTCCCACAGCCATTAGTACGTCGTACTGGAGATAGTATGCAGGTGCTCATTAGGTTATGATTACACTGGACATGACTCGTCGTATTCTTTCGCGTCGATATAAGAGGAGAAGCAAAGAGAGAGAGAAGTAGAGGGAGAAGTTAGCGTAGTTACAAGTGATGCGGAGTGGCGACATGAAAAATTACAAGGGAGTATACAAAAGGGAAAATAAAAGAGGATGAGAGGACTTATGGTTTTCGTTTGTACTCGTACAAGTAAGAAAATAAGAGAAGAAGCCTCACTTGAGGAACCGAGACCTACGATGCGTGGAGAATTGAGCTTGGGTCTGACTACGTGTACAAGAACGAACTATAGATAGCTAACGTGCAGAGGAACGAATTTGAGCGACTTAGTTGGCTTGAACTTGTGCGCTTGACTTCTTTAGCTAGAGTGAGGCTTGGGAGATAGAATTTTTTATTGGTATTTTCAGAATAAATTAGGAGAAGAACTAAGGGAAAAGATTAGATATTTATAAGGGGAAATATATGCGTAGAAAGAATTAAAAATATAATTATAATGTATTGAAAGTGAGGGTAAAGGGGTAGATGAAAGGTCTGGGGTTCTCTATTTAATTTGAGGAAAATCAAATAGGAAAAAGGAGTAGAGGGAAGTCAAAGGGATGCACGGGCGAAGCACGGAGGGATTTGGGAAAAATCCAACCGCCGGTAGCAGCAAAAATGGGAAAACTGGCGGCCCAGATGGAGAGTGGGGTCTTAGGGTTCGTGCAGTGCATTCATCTGGGTATTTATGCATCATTTTTATTGTTTGATTTATTTGCAACTCTTCGTTTCTCTGTGTAATGTACGTGCAACTCTTAGGCTTTCGAAAATTTAAAAAATAAAAAATATTAAAAATAATTGGAACTGATGGGATTCGAACTTGCAGGGTATGAGACAACAGTGTAGAGGCTTAACCAATGAACGACAAGGAGTTTCTTGTTCATAAGTTATCAATAATAAGTTATAACTCGAAAGAAGAACAGAAATAAACTCTTTTATTATCATTGGATCAATAAAAGTGTATAGAACTTTTAGGATCGTTACATACCGGGTCAAACACTTCGATGACGAAGCCAACATCTTGGCCCTTCGAAGCAATCTGGACATCTTGCCAGAGAAGAGAGACCAGGCACAAATAAGGATGGCTGCATATCAGTAGCAGCCGCCCGGTACTACAATGCTCGAGTCAAACACCGAGCGTTTAAATCAGGAAACTTAGTCCTCCGACGCAACGAATTCGAGGACCAAGGGAACCTGCACAAATTCTTCCCGAAGTGGGACGGCCCCTTCCTTATGATCGAGGTATTGCCCAGAGGAGCGTACCGACTCTAAGATTCCTTAGGACGTAGCCTTCCGTGGCCATATAATGAAAATCTTATATTGTATTGTTAAACTTGTATTCTCTTTAACAATAAAGATTCTTGCTTCTCTACAATACAGACTGTTTTTCTCGTTTCCAAGCTAAGACACCACGCACGGCCGGCGGGAAACATCCTACCCGTCGTGCCCATTCACAGCGGGCAGTTTCTTGCCCAACCTAAACTGTGAATCTGAAGCCCTCTCATGAGCCTCGGAGGCAAGGAAGGTATCTTAGGCCAACCCCTTTACTCAGGTAAATAAAGCGCGGGGATACCTGTAGGTAGCCAACCTAAGTCTCACTCCGCTCATCTTACCTCAACTCTGGGTGAAGAAAGGACACAGGTCTATCTACAATTGGAAAACAGAAATAAAATTTTTGTTGTTCATTCTGACATTCTGAGCAAAGAATAATTCAGTAACAAAATGAATTCTCGGCTCCTCAGCCTTACAAAAGTACCCGGAGGCTTACAAAAAACACTATTCCGTCATTTCACAATTACAACAAAGGAGGAAGAGGCTCTTGAACACATCGGTCGTGATACTCGAAACAAAGGTCCACCAGTCGATCCCAGGAATCATCTCATAGCTCCCTCTGCCTATATCCATGGACCCGAGCGGCTATGGTATCATTAGGGACTCCTGCTATCGCACATGAAACTATGATCAATCTCTGTTGGAAAGATCGGCACAGGAGACCTATCGAGCGATTTCGTCTACTCTTCGAGATCAGGCCCAAATCATAGGCCGTGCGCATCTTATCGATGGCTTCACCTAGCGCTTGTTGGGACAACGCCCTAAAAAGGCCAGAGGAGGACCTCCAGATTGTGTAGACAAGCATATGCAGGAGAGAGGATCGACGTGGAAGTAACCCCCAAAAATGGTGTTGCAGCCGACCTATCACGGCTTCGTATATGGCATTGGAGCCGTCGTGGTCGTAATAGTAGACCTCGTCGCGAGAGACGATTTCCCGAATGTTGTACGTGTTTCCGGTCATCAGAAAATGATTGATTATGAAGGTTAGAGGGAGAAAAAAAGCAGGAGCCAAGCAATGGTAAGACAACTAGTAGCAAAATGGATGGAAGTGCTTAAGGGGAGGATGGGAATCCCCTATTTATTGCTTTAGCAAAAATTCCCCTACGGTCGAGATTCTTTCCCACCAAGACGTGAATTACGGAGCATCACATCCATTCGATGAGGCGTTGCCATGCGTCTTTCAGTCTTTGGCTTCCTCCCTTTCACGCGGATCCGGCAGATTGAACGACGCCGCCAGAAGATACACGCGGATTTCAGGATACCTGCCAGACGCAACGTGGCCTCATGAATCGGGGAAGCGGAAATGTCCATTCTATAGCTATCCAACCCTCCATAGATCTGAAGCTCTCTCATGAGGCCACTGGGTAGCTTCCTTCCTGGCCAATTCACAGCGAGCGGATTCTTGCTCCGCCTAAGCTGTGAACCCTAAGTCCTTGTACGAGTTGATCCATGCTTGTCCCCGAGGCACACCCATCCATAGTGAGAAGATTCCTTCTTGGCCCAAACTATAGATCTGAAGCCCTCTCATAAGGCCGTTGGGTAGCTTCCTGCCCGGCCAATTCACAGCGAGTGAATTCTTACTCGGTCTAAGCTGTGAATTTTAAGTTCTCGTGCAGGTAGATTCATGCTCGTCCCCGAGGCACAACAATCCACAGCGAGCAGATTATGTTAGTTATATGTATGCCCTAGAGGCCATTACTGTACATACGATGTATATTGTAGTGGATGCTATGACATATATAGGGAGGACTTTCTTGCTCGACATGATAGTATGCTATCTGGTTGTACTTTATCTTAACATGTACTCTGATTGTCTCTATATTACATGTTGATAAAGCCCTTAGGATATGTACTCGACTACTGGGACTATGATGAGATCATACTAGTGGGGCCACGGTAGTCGACGAGTACATCCTATAACTGTTCCTAGTCGAGGGTGTATCGAGACAGGGCATCGATGCACCAGAGTAGACTAGCGTATACGCATCTTGACCCATATGATGGGCGATGGATGATCCCATATCCATCGGTGTTTGACATCAAGGATGGTGTACGGGTGCTCAGTGGAGACTGGGTACACTGGACGGACTCGCCGAGAACTCCCAGATGGTATTATACCATACGTCAGATGGCAGTTCTCCGGTGACACTGGTACAGAGTAGTCTGTTGACCCGAGATCGTCATAGAGTCTTGTGTGGTTCCTACTGTGCTTTGATTTCCATCATACCACGTCCAAGAGGGCGTGCAAAAAGGTGGCTTTTGGGTACAGTCCCGAATCACATGGAGGCAATGAGCGATATGAGGGGATTCGTCTCTCCCGGTATAGGGAGTTGATGTTGTGCTGTGTTCGATTGGCTATAACCGGAAATCCCTGGCCAGGGTTGCTGAGATTTACTGGTAAGTGTTATCAGTAGTTTCTCGAACTGTTATGGACCTCATATCGACACGACTTATCGAGCTACTGGGGTCTGACGTTTACCACCCCTAGGCGAGATATGCAACATATCAGACGACGAGACCGGACTGTACGGGAGTGTTACTGTTTGTATTCACAGGAGAATGTACAGGCTTGCTTGTTGATCTTCTGAGCGCTCAATACCTGGGTAGCTGTTACGTTTAGCTGACCGCTTGCAGCTTGTGGGTGTTTGATATGATCATCACCTACTGCCGGCGTATTGACGATTCTTTAGAGTCCTACACAGAGGTTTCTTGACTCAGGCAAAACGGAGTAGGAGCACATATGTGATATGTGCGGGACCGAGGATAATGCGATATGTGATACCGTATTATATTCTCGCGATATTTGATATCAGCCGGGTCATCGGATCAAGTGTTGATTCGATGAATCGGTACGGATAAATATTAGTCGGTTATATGCGATATAGCCGGATTGTCGAATCAAGTGTTGATTCGATAATTTAATGTATAATAATATATATGATATATTAAATTGCATTAACTAATATTAGCTCACTAAAACATTCTTTTTCTCACTCGGGTAATACATTGATATATATGCGATATATGTTAAATGTATTATTTTCTTTAGTTACAATAAATATTATATATGTGATATATAATATTGTAACATGATATGATAAATAATGCAACTTGTTTAGTAGAGATTAAACATGGTTAGGGTTTGATTAGGGTTAAGGCTTTCTAGAAGTTTCTAGAAGCTTTCTTTCTTTGTCTTTGTTAAGATATTATGCTAGATATTTCCTTAACCTAACCAAACCTTTAACCTTAGTAAAATCTCTACAAAGGTTTACTTGACCATGGTTGCATAATTCTATCATATTATTCTTTTCCTATTCATCACAAAAGAAATTCTATTATTGTTCATCATCTTCTTCCTTCTTCTTCTTTGCTTGAAATGGTTTCTCGCTTTGATTTTTGTGATGGATAAATATGAGAAAAAGATAAATAAAGAGAGCAAAAATCCTACTTCATCATCCTCAACTTCCCTTGCCATTTAGATGAGGGTGTTCACATCATTTCATGAGTGTTATCTTGTGTTAAAGAAACTTCAAGGTAGATCATCTTAGTATCGAAGATCGGAAGCAAAGGTTGCGTCTTTCTCTTCGTGGAACCTCTCGAGAGTCCGGATCCCGATGATCGCAGCGAAGGGACCACAACACGGAGCATATGAAGTGAAGGACCGGATCTACAAAGGTTGTAATACCTCTCACTTAGTGTTAAAGTGTTTAGCATGCTTGTTTTCGCCTAATCTCTAGTTTAAAGTTCCGTATTCGGGTTGTTCGGCACGGCTAATTTTTTAATCGGGCATGGTTGATGCCTCGTAGACCCTTGTGCGCATGCCTAGCAACCCTACAGATTCCTGCTCAACCTGAACTATGGGTCTGAAGCCCTCTCACGAGGCCGCTGGGCAGCTTCCTGCTCGGCCAATTCACAGTGAGTAGATTCCTGTTCGGCTTAACCTGTGAATCCTAAGACCTCGTGAGAGGCCTTCGGGTAGACTCCTACCCGGCACAAAAACTTAAAGTAGACAGACTCCTGCGTAACCCAAGTAAGGAAAGCTCGTCTACAATCAACGGCAGATTCAACCCCCATTCCACTCGAATTAATCCATCTCCGAGGGAAGAGGGGATATTATCGAGCTTTGCAAAGTTTTTATTTTTCAAGGGGATATCGGGCTATATTGACTTGAAAAGTTTATCCTGAGTTTACCTAGTTTCCGCTCTACTTACATTATCTCGTCTCTGAGGTGAAGAGGGGACTCCGATCTATCTGCACTTAGAAAAAGAAAATGAATTTTTTTTGATCAGACACATTATAGACGAGCAAAAATACTTCATTAATTTCAAAATTGATGTACAAGGTATTATGAGCTCTTCACCTTTAAAAAATTGTTACAAAATCTACCGGAGGCTTACAAAGGAAAAGAAAAAAAAAAGGAGTGGGATAGTGGTGGTTTCAAGTTGTCTTCTCGCCCAAGGTCTCATCATTGCCCGTCTGCCTGGCATCTCCACCCTTTGGCACTTCTTCGGGGAGGTGGTACCTCACGCGAAGCTCCTAGTCATCATTCCTAGGCATAATCTCCTTAACGGCATCAAGAGCATTATGTTAACCAACGGCCGCAGAATTGGCAAGGTCGAGGTAGAACTGGTTGGACATTTTATAGTCCTCCATAGCCTTCTCCGCCCTCTCCTCAGCCTTGTTCGCCGCTTCATTGGCCTCCTGGGCATATTTCTTGGACGATTCTCTCTGCTTCTTCGTCGTGTTAAAGTGCTTGTTGACTTCTCCGACCTAGGCCTGCATAGCCCGGTTGGACTCAGTCAGAGCCCGGTTGGACTCGGTCAGCCTTGCGACCTTCAGCTCCTCCGAGACTAACCGCGACTTGAGGGAGGCGATGTTGTCCTCGTCCTCCTTCAGCTTAGCGAGGATTTATTCCTCACACGAAGAGGTTTCTCCTGCCTTTTTTTATCGCCGGGACAACCTCTTCGACCTCCATGGCAGCCAGGAAGGCGCAGTGATGGAGAACCTGGAGAAGGAAGTAAACAGTATCCATCAGGGGCCGAACAGGGGAAGATTACTTAAAAAGAAATTATGGAGAGCTCAGTAACCTGGATGGCTACCTGGGCTATCGCGACGACCTGAGCATTCATGGTGCCCCGAGGTATTTTGGCCCCCGCCGCTTTTCACATGTCCGCCAGGAGGCTGTCTGCCATAGATAGTCCCGACGGCACCTCGAGGCGGAAGTCGCCCTCCTAAATATGCACCCCGACCGACGACGACTAGGAAATCACCTTCTTGAGCCTCTTGGCCGGAGACTCAGCGGAAGAAAGTGCCTCCGGCATCACCTGGGGAATTTGTTTCCAGGCTTATTTCTCTCATTTCCCTTGCGCTTCTCGGGGACTGGTGGGGGGGCAACGGTCTTTGCGGAAGGCCCCTGGCGAAGTGCCCTGCTCGGCACAGGCTTGGAAGAGCTTACTATGCCGCCCTTCTTACCCTGTGCCTTGGTGTCCAAGGCAGCCATAATCTTTGACCGGTCCATGGGCTCTGCGAGGAGGAATAAGAAAGGGTTAGTAACGAAGGCAACAAAATATGTCAAGTCTAAATTGAGCGCCTGGGACCTAACTTACCTAAGAAACACGCGGGACCGAGTCCCGTCTAGCTCAGGGCCTACTCGGAAAGCAAGGCGTCGGCACACTGGATAGGCTTCCATAGGGACACAACCCCTGCCTCCGGGGCATTTGACAACTTGGCCTTCGGGCAATCCGCCCTATGCCATTCGATGGGCACCAGCCAATCCTCTCCCTTCGGAGGACCGACAAAGATAAACTTCTCCTTCCACTCGTGGATGGAAGAAGGGATGACCACTACCTTTGATCGAGCCGCCCTACCCTTGTGCTTCTTAAAGGAAAAATATACACAACTCGGATCGTCCTTGCGAGTGCCCGGATAGTTCTTGTAGCAGTGAAAATCTAAGAGGAGCCCTAGGTTAAAGGGGATTCGATCGATTTTGAGCCGAGCCAAGAATCCAAGGTGAATCGTCTACGAATTCGGTGCTAGCTAGCCCGGGGTGAGTTGAAAATAATGAAGGACTGCACAAATCTTGGGCAAAAAGGGAAGTCGCATCTCTGGTTGGAACGCTTTCACGTACAAGGCAATCTCATTACCCTGTACTTGGTCTACCCGTTCACTCTCCCTGGCCAAATGAAGTGTGTAGCCAGAGGGAATGTAGAAGCGAGCCCATATGTTAGATAGCTCGCCTAACCTGTTCAGCACCGAGGCAACGTCACTAGTGTTCTCGATGTGCACCTTAGGGGCCTTCTTGGCCCTTCGGCGTCAGGGAACAGGGGAATCCCCACCCCTTAGGGGCAAACCCGACACAGTAGAAGAAGAGCTTACTCTACTATCAGAAGACGAAGAAGACCCACTAGACTCGGCTTCAGAGGACAAGGCCTTATCGCCGGACTCTACCCTAACAACGTCAACTAAGAGATCAAAGGAAGACATCTGACCTAATTCAAAAGAGGGAAGAGCTGAAGGAGGTTTTGAACTGCAAAGCGGACCTAAAAGCGGGAGCGCCAAGCAATCCAGAGACAACAAAAGATCAAATGAGCAATAGTGTTTTCTGGGGGCAGACCGCCCCTATATATACCTTCAGCGAAAGCCATCCTGCGGCCCAGATGCTCTCCCGCCAAAACAAAACATTGCGCCCAACGATCCATGTGGTGCCACGTGGAAGCCGACCATTGGAAACTTTCCCCTCACACGGATCCGATCGGCTGATGCGACATCTCACATCCACCGTCAGGATGCAGCCGCGTGGCATAAAATAGACGGCTAGCTCGGCGCCACGATGATCTAGGAAGGAGAAACGATGTCGCCTTAATGACGCCGTCCCATCTGTGATCAGCTAACATCATCTGAAGATACGCTCGAAGATTAAAGCGCTCAAGGATCACCACGTGGCCACGTAGTTCCAGGATGATTCATCGGGTAGATCCCTCAGCAAAAAGCCGAAGATAGAAGGCCAAGCAATCCACCCTCAACCCGACCCATAAATAGGTCAGAATGGGTGTGGGGGGTTAATGACGGTGCTCACAAGTGGGGATTCCTCAGATCAAGATGCGTGGCAGATGGCAAGTCTCCCACTTGCACCAACTGGCTACTTGAAGTTTGCGGAGTTGAGATAAGTACCATGTATGGGGGACATTCCTCAGCGCCTTGCCTCCAAGGTAGCATCCGACCTTTGGGGGGCCGTCCCTGAGTACGTTCCCTCTTCGCCTAACTATCAGCCAATAGCTTGTCTATGAGCAATCATAGAGCTGAGCTTCCTGTTGGGACTTTACCCGCGGGCGCAAACGTGTATGTTTTGAAAAGAAGTGGTTTTGGAAAGATTGCGCACGCGAGCTCGGTCTCGTTTTAAAATTTATAAAACCGCAAGTACACGGCGTATTGTAGCAAACCGGCAAGTACGGGTCGATCCGCAGGGAATTGGAGATTGGGGATTGTCGCTTAAGGTTCGAGAACCAAGAATATGAGTTTGGTTGTCACTAAAGAAAATACGAAAACAAGAAAACAAGTTAAGAAGAAGTGGTCGTGGCTTTGGCTCGGATGGTTGAATTGCGGCGATTCCTTCGATACTCCCTTGATCATGAGTTGTCTGTCCTTGTGGCAATCCCGACATGAAGCATGACTTGTCAATGCGGTTGCGTATCACAAGTCATCAAGTTGCCGATATTCGACGCAAACACGAAACGAGTCCATTACGTTCTTACATACCATTCTTATGTCCATGCATGATGTATCAACACTAAGCACAAGGGTTAGCAAGCATACAACATCAATACACATCAATTTGCAAATAAGAAGTAAAAGTATGTATTACTCTTGCTAGGTAGGTGGGTGAGAGTATATGGTATATGCTTGAATGAAATGTATCAAGAAACATAAGAAACATACCATATCTCAACTACCTAGTAAGTTTAACACACAATTAATCCTATGCTTAACCTTGCAAATGGTGAATATGAAGGAATATGATACGAGATAAAGATTACGAATAACCATATCATATCATATACAACACTTCCATTTAGCAATCTTAAGTTTACAATCACAATTAAGCATTTTAAACAATCACAAGAGGAGAAGGAAGGCAAGCCATTCATCTCACATCCTCACTATAACCACAACCAAAGATTAGTTACACATAATGAAAAGGAAAAGAAAGTACAAAAGAAATAAAGAAACAAAACAACAAGCAATATTATTAACACTTGAATGAGTTGAGATACAAAGTGTTGGTTACTTGTTCAGCCTCCATAATGAAGCTCTCAAAAGAAAGCTCCAAGAGGGAACAAGAAGAGGGAAACCAAGTTAAGCTCACACAACTCTCTCCAAACTAAACCAAAACTAAAAACTAAAACTATGGAATGGATATTGTACATGTGGCCCTTTGCTCAATATCTGTTCTGGTATTTATAGTCTCAACTCCAGAATAAATAAACAATATAGATGGACTGATTTGACCCTAATAAATGACCAGAAGAAAAATGGGGTCTTTTGGAGCTAGGGGACCCGGTGGTGCCGGTCGGGGGAGGGGGGGTTCGCCGGTCCAAGTTCGAGCACTGGGGCTCGTGTTGTTATGGTGCACTCGAGTGCTCTCCAATATATCTCTGGTGTTGTTTGATTTCTCAATTTAATCCTGGTTTGTGCTCAGAAGATTTTGGAGGGAAATCTAACTTTATATCACATCACACTATACATGCAATTATTACACACCCACCTGTGCCCACATGTGCCATAGGCAGCCCCCACCTAGGTCCATGTTCCAAAGAGCTAGTGCTCACATGTAATGTGTTGGACCAAATTTGTGTACACATGATTATTTGCAAAAGAGCTCTTTGAATATCAGTCGATTTTCTGTTCTGATTGCAGAGTCGGCTTCCAAACGTTATATCCGTGATTTTGAGTGTGTTTCCAGTATTTTATCACGAATACCTGTAATCTGTATTTACTAAGCAGACACTGGTTAATAGTACCGATAAATAACAAAATAGATAATGAATGAGTGGTATTAAAATGCGGTTTTCTGTGATGAACAAATACCTCCAAACTTATCTTTTGCTCGTCCCGAGCAAAACAAAAATCCTAGCCTCACTTTCGCAGGAAATGCGATTGCACTGAGCACGTGCAACAAGCTGTTAAATCTCTAGGTGTCCATAGTAGGAGTATTGTCTCCCGAGAGTTTTCAGCGGATTGCACCCACAAAATCCTGTCAAGTTAGTGTCGTGCGAAAACTGTTGATTCTAATCTTACGGATAAGGATCAAAGCTAGAAGCTCTATCATCCTAATTAGAAACGTCAAACCCTATTTTTCACTCCTCTCAATTTATTTAACATAAACTTATACACCTCTTTTCGTGATTGTGCGAATAATGTCGTCAAGTTTTTAAGACTTTGATTAGGGTCATCATGTCAAAAATACAGACCAGGATAGACTTCTAAAGGATCACACGAGTTTGAAAAGACTTAAGATATTCTCAAGTTGTGTTCTCCAGTTAGGTTTCAAGTCAGAATATATATTATTTTTAACAGAGAACCATGTCCTATTCTTCACTCCTACCTTTCATCTGTTGTTGCTCATACACACCTTTCGTTATCGTGCAAACGTCTTTATAAATATAAACCTTCATATCTCCGTGAAAAAAAACTGTTTTTATAGAAAACTCATCTCCGCCAAGATTATTCTCCCATAAAGTACCGTGAGGACTTTTAAATCAGAGAGAACACTTGCTTAGCTTGTTTTATTTGGCGATTGGAAACTTAGCGAGTTTTGGGTCAATGACTCCCAAACCAGATGATTTAAGGGCATTAGGTGTGGAGACACCTCAAGAACTTAATTACCCAAATTATCAAGGCCACAAAACAAAAGACTCATTTTGTTTGTGTTTAAAGTATTCTGAAAGCAGTGAAAATGGAGATATAGCCAGCTTTTCTTTTTAATTCCGAAGACGTGATCATGTGGATAAGGTGTGTAATCACTCCAACAAGCTTCCAGATGGGTTATTTTTCAGACTTTGTTGCTTCCATTAAAACGTCAATAATATCCTTCATATTCACTTCACTTTATGAACTACTCTTGATACTAATTAATTCAGAACAAACTTGTTTGATCCTAAAGATATTTATCAATTTTCAAAACATGTCAGACATTTCATCTAATTCTCAAGAACTCATGACACGCGTAAAGTGTTATAAAAGACGTATATCAGCTACAGTTAAAACAAAGGAGGATTATCTTTCGGGTTTTCAATCTCTCGAAACGGATTTAGTTATTTCTATCTTTTCACCCAAACCGTCAGACTTCGAATATAAGTTCCTCCGCTAGCTAACATGACGAAAATGTTTTTATGTTTTTGTAAAAAAAAATCAATTTTTATGGGTTTTTGAATACAATATAAACACAGAACGCAATAGAAAAGCAGCTATGAAATGCAACTACATGAAAAAAAAATACAAGATATACAGTGCTGAAATGTAGGAAATATGCAAATACAAAGCTATATGCTGATATAATGATAACCCAAACTCAGATACACCCCCAAACAGAAGATGACGATGTCCTCATCGTCGCTTGGCCTTGCCCTTTCCCTTGGTCTTGCTCGATCCACTTGCCTCGTCTTGGTGCACTAAGATCTGGCTCAATTGTTCTTTTATCTCTTTGTTCTGCCGGATCAAAGTCTTGATACCACGGACCTCCATCCTGTGTAGCTCGTATGGATCAGTAGGAACATCCTCTCCCAAGTAAATCTCAGAGGAAATCTGTGGTGCCGCATACTCGCTGGGGTCAGTGGGTGACCAGATCTACTGCTCACTCTTGATGTTAGTGTAACCCGGTAAGATCCTCTCAATCTCGACCGGGACGGTGTCGTATATAGTGATGCAGACCGCGAAATCCTCATCCTCCATGTATTAGTGGCAAATCTAGATGATGAGGACGGGAAGTAGCGATTTGTGTGCCGCGACACCCTCCTTGATTGTGGTAAATAGCATGCTCGTCATGCAAAACTGATAGTTCTTGGTCATCAAACAGTGGACAATATGTCCCACAATCGCCGGAAATGAGGAAACTCGAATGATCCCTCTGACATTACGGTAAGCCCAGCGGCAAGCCGTATAGACGTTTCGGTAAATCTGCTGGGCATTTAGCCCAGCATCACGTAACTCGCATCTTGACCCCATGATCGTCCTATACTGGGCAAGTTCTAACGGTCTTTGGAAACCAGGTCGGATGGGGATGTTTGTGACATTTGAAATCGTATCAGCAGAAAACACCCTCCTTCTATTCCGAAAATGAAAACGAATACGGTCCTGGAGTATTTCACCCTCTCGTAGAGCATCATAGAACTCATCCACCAATTGCTCAATAGCACACAACCCCTCATCCCCATACAGTAAAAATTCCCAACCCATTTGTCGGATAGCATCATAAAAATAACTCCCAAACACCTCGTGCGTGAACACATCGACAAAATTTTTCTCTAAATCAAAGGGATCCATAATCTGCGGATTTTCGAATTTTTCTGGAAAATTAAACAACAGTGAAGAGGAGGGAAGGGAAATTCTTACAGAGCTGAGAAAGAAAATAGACGATCGGAGAAGGGAAAACCGGCGACGCCGGCATTTTGGTGATCCTCGCCGGTCAAATCAGGGGAGGTAGATCTAGGGTTTGGGAGGAGAGTTTGGGGAGAGCAGATAAGAGAGATGCTGTTGTTTGAGTGAAAAGTAATGGGTCGGGTTTGATGTGTGCTGCTTATAGAGAAAGTTTTACAAAAAAACCCATAAAAAAGAAACCCCACTTTTTATATATTTACAAACTCAAACCTGAAGTTAACAATGTGCTATCCCCAAAATGTAGCGCTCACCCCCAAACGGGTGAGATCTTTTTTTCAAAAAAAAACTAAAAAAAAATCTAAGAATAATTACAGTATTAACAAGCTAAGAGATAGTGTTAGTCCAGAAATTAATATCAGCCATTCAAAATTTTTGTTTATATATGGCCATGGCTGGTAAAAGAAAAGGTATAATAAAAAGAAAAAGAGAATATACAAAGAATGGTTAGTAGTTAGTAAAGGGCATGGGTGTGTGAAAGTAGGGATCGGAAGACGTTGAAAATGGAGATGAAGTTTTGTAGAGGTCAAAGAATTGTTGCCCGAATGAATTGAATTTTCAAGAAGCACGTGTTGAGTTTCGAAGTCAAGTTCGTTTAAAAACTGGAGTTTATCCGTAAAAAATTCAGAAAAGGAAAGGTTCATAGGATGTTCCCGAATTGACCCTGACTCAAACTCACCAAGAATATCAAGTTCATTGGTAAATATCTCCTCAAAACTAGACATGAAAGAATATTTATCAAGGCTGCCTTCCTCTCTATAATCCTGCACAATCCTATTCTCATCGTTACAGCTCACTAACTCTCCCAAAACTAGTTCTCCTTCATCACATTCACAAATGGGTAGGTACATGTCATCTAAAAAAATAGGTTCCCAAACTAGCATTTCGTCCAAAATTACATCAATATGTGATACTAAAATTGTGGGTTCCTGATTGTGAATTATACCATACCCGCCAAATTCACAAGCTCCCTCCTCTAAAATTGTAGTGCAAAAATCAGTCGGTTCAAGAATTTCCTCTTCAAGTAGTACTTTGGTTAAATCATCCTCTAAATCACAAGTGATAAGAGGTTCAGTTGGTACCTGAAGGTTAGTGTCGGACTGACTCGGAGGGTTTTCTTGTGTGTCCTGATAACACTCAGTCAATTCAATCGTATCATCATCTATGAAATCATCAAAATTTGTTAGATCGTTTATATCCCTCGGATGACTTCTTAGATGACGGACATTGACATTATTTGATTCCAATTGACCATGTTCACTCTCTAGAATCCTCACAGCTACATGCTCTTAGATTCTAGCCAAAGATTGAGCTTGAGCGTGAAACAATTGCTCAGACTGCTGTATAAACAGGGCTAGCGTCGCAGCTGTTTGATTCTCGACCGCAGTCATCACTTCAATACCCTTCTCTAAAGCGGTCAATATAGCATCCATCTCACTATCATTCCCTAATGATGGGTCAGCTGTTTCAGGAAGGGAGGGTTATGACGGTGGTGATGCTAAAGCGGTTATTCTGTCGACCTCGTTTTCTAAATTTTCAATCATTTGGTCTATGTTTGAAGTGGGACCGGGTTTAAGAGTGTTAGGTGGATGACCATTATCAAAACTCTATGACAGTTTGTCACCCCCTAGAAAAGGACAATTTTCATGAATGTGGGACGAATTGTGGCAATTTGAACAAATGAATTGGGACTGAGTATAGACAGAGGAATAAGAATCGTGAAAAATTGAATTGAACTGTGTATCACCCATATCAACAAGAATTCACAAATATCACAAAAACAAAGAATATCACACCCCTAGCAGTCTATGTTATGCTAAGTCAATTAGACATGATCAAGAACTTGATTGTCGAAGTAAAACTGTGTCGAGAAACGGGTTCAAGATATACGGATCACAAAGCCAGGTAAGTGCAGAGATAAGGGGAGGTTATCCAACGCTTTAGTGAAGTTCCTTAATTAGAATAACCCTTTCTCGTGAACACTTGCTTAGATACCCTATGAAAAATATACCGTTAAGCGGTGTTCTAAACACAGTTAACTTCTCCTAATGAGCATGAAGTCCTTAAAGTCAGAGTTTTAACTGATTTTTAAAATCACTGGGGGTATGCAAGAATGCAGTTTTGTGATTTGTGGGCTACGGAGAAAGGTGATGGAATCTTTTACCGTATCTTGTTTGGTTTCGTGCCCTTAAGATCCATATTAAGACGCAAATGCGCAAATCAATAAAAGAATTTAAGAAATCAATCAATCAAACAATTCTTTTTCGTTTTAAGCTTAAGTGTTGCAACAAATACGGGTTAGTTCTCTGTGCAATTGGTGGAAAATTTGTGCGAAGACTCCTGCAGAAGATAGAATACTGGAATGCGTCGGATTTGAGTGAAGGTGTTAGAAAATTACGTACCGATGCGATTTTGGGTTTAGAAACCCCTTTGTAGTGATCCTGATTCTTTGAATGTTTGCATGCGCGGGTTAAACTACCCGGATCTTTGGAACTGTAGTTTACTAACGTCTTGCAATTGAATTTGAATCTCTTTCCGCACGATCGCTTCTCGTAATTCCGTCAAAACCTGAAAATGTTGGAAAATACGATAACTAGTGCCAAAAGCGATATATCTGCCCCAATTCCTGCATACTCAAAATTATAAAAATTAAACAATACCACTATAATACCAACAATGCACTGGAGATCACACAAAAAGAAAAAACCACACCATAGACCCGACGGCGCCGGATTTTTCAATGATGTCGCCGGCCAAATGGAAAGAATTTGTGCTAAAATTTTGTGTAGCTTCTCAAGGCAATATTAGTACTCAAACTGTATACTTTGATTATTTAATTTAATTGCATAGTGATAGCAGGCAACAAGGTTAGAGAACAAAGAGTTAGAAAGTCTTGTTTTGTAAGTTTTGAAAAAAAAATGAGTTACTAATTAGTGAGTTAGTACGAACCAGAAATAACAATTCCTAATAACTACCAACTCCCCGGCAACGGCGCCAAAAACTTGTTGGGACTTTACCCATGCGCGCAAACGTATATGTTTTGAAAAGAAGTGGTTTTGGAAAGATTGCGCACGCGAGCTCGGTCTCGTTTTAAAATTTATAAAACCGCAAGTGCACGGCGCGTTGTAGCTAGCCGGCAAGTACGGGTTGATCCGCAGGGAATTGGAGATTAGGGATTGTCGCTTAAGGTTCGAGAACAAAGAATATGAGTTTGGTTGTCACTAAAGAAAATACGAAAACAAGAAAACAAGTTAAGAAGAAGTGGTTGTGGCTTTGCCTCGGATGGTTGAATTGCGATGATTCCTTTGACGCTCCCTTGATCATGAGTTGTCCGTCCTTGTGGCGATCCCGACGTGAAGCATGACTTGTCAATGCGATTGCGTAGCATAAGTCATCAAGTTGCCGATATTCGACGCAAACACAAAACGAGTCCGTTACGTTCTTACTTACCATACTTATGTCCATGCATGATGTATCAACACTAAGCACAAGGGTTAGTAAGCATACAACATCAATACACATCAATTTTCAAATAAGAAGTAAAAGTATGTATTACTCTTACTAGGTAGGTGGGTGAGAGTATATGGTATATGCTTGAATGAAAGGTGTCAAGAAACATAAGTAACATACCATATCTCAACTACCTATTAAGTTTAAGATATAATTAATCCTAAGCTTAACCTTGCAAATGGTGAATATAAAGGAATATGATATGAGATAAAAGTTACAAATAACCATCGAAATCATCATATCATATCCAACACTTCCATTTATCAATCTTAAGCTTACAATCACAATTAAGCATTTTAAACAATCACAAGAGGAGGAGGAAGGTAAGCCATTCATCTCACATCTCACCATAACCACAACCAAAGATTAGTTACACATAATGAAAAGGAAAAGAAAGCACAAAGGAAATAAAGAAACAAAACAACAAGCAATATTATTAACACTTGAATGAGTTGAGATACAAAGTGTTGGTTACTTGTTCAGCCTCCATAATGAAGCTCTCAAAAGAAAGCTCCAAGAGGGAAGAAGAAGAAGGAAACCAAGTTAAGCTCACACAACTCTCTCCAAACTAAACTAAAACTAAAAACTAAAACTATGGAATGGATATTGTACATGTGACCCTTTGCTCAATATCTGTTCTGGTATTTATAGGCTCAACTCAAGAATAAATAAACAATATAAATGGACTAATGTGACCCTAATAAATGACCAGAAGAAAAATGGGAACTTTTGGAGCTAGGGGACCCAGTGGTGCCGGTCATGGAGGGGGGGTTTCCCCGGTCCAAGTCCGAGCACTGGGGCTCGTGTTAGTATGGTGCACTCGAGTGCTCTCCAATATATCTCTGATGTTGTTTGATTTCTCAATTTAATCCTGCTTTGTGCTCAGAAGATTTTGGAGGGAAATCTAATTTTATATCACATCACACCATACATGCAATTATTACACACCCCACTTGTGCCCACATGTGCTATAGGAAGCCCCTACCTAGGTCCATGTTCCAAAGAGCTAGTGCACACATGTAATGTGTTGGACCAAATTTGTGTACACATGATTATTTGCAAAAAAGCTCTTTGAATATTGGTCGATTTTCTGTTCTGATTGCAGTGTCGGCTCCCAAACTTTATATCCATGATTTTGATTGTGTTTCCAATATGTTATCATGAATACCTGTAATCTGTATTTACTGAGCAGACACTGGTTAATAATACCGATAAATAACAAAATAGATAATGAATAAGTGGTATTAAAATGCTGTTTTCTGTGATGAACACTTCCACAACTTACTTGCTCATCTCCGAACTATCCTATGGTTGAGATTACTCAGCGTCCCTGTTTGGCCGGGAGCATGGAGCACGAGCGTCCTCATAACGGCCCAGTGTATCTCACCATGACAAAATCTCCGCTGCTCCACGTCCCGTATCCCACGCTAGCGTATCTCGCCATTGATGAGCGTATCTCACCATCAATGCGGACGTTACTCATGGGCGAAACGGGCAACGATAATCTCGCATCGGCTCGCCCTCAGGTGATCTCTATATAAACCTCTCCTTCAGACGATTTAGGTAACTGGAACTCAATCCAATATGCCGTTACTCTTTCCAATTATTCCCCGATACTTACTTGATTGTCGGAGGGTCCTACTGTGGTTTCCTATCCCGGGGCTTTCTTTGCAAGTAGCTCGGCGTCAAAATCAATCAACAACCTATTGAAATCCACACTCTTTCTCCAAATCACAGCCCTTCAGCCTCGCTGGCCAGAAGATCGACGGAGGACGACATCTAAGGGAGATCCCGACCTCCATCAGATAGTCTTCTTTCAAACCTTAGGCTGGTGCCAAAAGGTAGGGAAGGAAGAAAACTAACTAGCCTAAATGTAGTGTATAGAAGGTAAGATGTAGAGACATATAAATGGGTCGAAGTAAGGGCAAAGGAAATTGCGACTGCTGTCATGAATATGGATAGTGGAAGAGGCATTACTGTAAGTGTATGGTGCTCCTTGCCATGGCTACAACGGCTTTGCGGAATCAAAAACTTTAAATTTACTTGAGCACTACACACTAAAACCCTAGAATACAACTCCAAACACTAAACTAAGCTTAAACTACAAAATGTAAGAACTATAACCTTTGAAGTCGGTCCTTCGGGTTTTGTGTAGTTCTCTTCTTAAGCTCCTATGGTTGTAGGATCACGCTCTCAAAGTCAATCTCCCGCGTCGAAGATGATCCACCCGAGTATGCCAGTTCAAGTGATAGCTTCCTAAAAGCAACTAAAGATCAAGTCTTGCTAGGACTAGATACTTAGGAGGTGTAGTTATAAATCAAGATGCCCTCTTTAACTTTCTCAAATCTCAAGTTAGCAAGTGAGTAAGAGGAAGAAGAAAGAGATGGCAACTCTAGAAAATATCTCAATGGTAATCATAATAATATCAACCCATTTCTTCTTATCTCTTCATCACAATATAAAAACAAATAAGTGGGTGGGCTAGTGACTCACAAGTGTGAGTCATAAGCCCACACACTTCTCCAAGAATGATGAAGGAATGAGAAGAAGAGAATAGTCATCTCACCATGGTGTGTGTACACACACACACACAGATACATACATACATACATACATATATATATATATATATATATATAAATGTATGTATATAATCAAGTATATATATATATATATATGTATGTATATAATCAAGTATACCAAAAGCTGTATTTATAATAAATACGCATACCGCATTTCTACCAAAATACAAATACCGTATTTGTACCGAAAATACAAAATACACGTATTCATATTTAGAAAGAAATACATGTATTTTTATTAAAACACAAATACCCATATTCATACAAATACACGTATTCATATAAATACCGTATTCATGTTAAAATACAAATACTTAAAAGAGAGCAATATATTACCAGCATCAAATCTGGCTGTCTTTCAAACCTGCTAGTACTATTAAATGGTCCAATTAAAGCACGTGTATAAAATACACGTGTTCAATCGAACACCCAAGCGTATCGAAATACGCAAACTACACCGTTTCGCCTGAACTGGGAAACCCTCTGTGTGGGACTCTAAAGACTCGACAATACACTGTCAGTGGCACTAGCTGTACGTAACGGCTACCCAGGTATATGTCAAAAGGAAGATCGATAAGAAAACCCGTCCGGCCCCTTACTGAGCCTATATGTGATATTCTCCGTACAGTCCGGTATGTTCGTCTAAGAGTATCGCATATCGGGCCTAGGGGAATGGTAAACGTCAAACCCCTATTAGCACGACATATCATGTTAGTGTGGAACCCAATACAACCTGAGAAACTACTGGTGTACCTACCAATAAATCTCACTTTCCCAGACTAGGGACCTATAGTATCGGCTAACCGTACACAGCGCGATATCAACTCCCAATACCGGGAGAGATGAATCCCTTCTATCACCTACTGCCTCTAAGTGGTTCGGGACTGCACCCAACTACTACCGGTTTGCACGACTCTTTAAAGCCATGGTAGGGTAGTAATCTAAGCACAGTGGGAACACACCCGAGACTAATAGCGATGTCAAGTCATCGGACTAACCTATACTCATGTCACTGGAGAACTGCTATCCGACGATAGGTATAATACCAACTAGCAGTTCCCAGCGAGTCTGTTCAGTGTAACTCATAACCTAATGAGCACCTGTATACTATCGTTAGTACCGTATACCAATGGCTTCGAGACAGGACATCTCTGCTGATGAGGATAGGAAACGTACACCCTAGTCTACTCTGGAGTATCGATCCCCGGTTTCGATAATCTTACGATTAGGGGCAATTTTAAGGATGTGCTTATAGACTACCCAGCTCTCACAAGTGTGATTGCCATCACAATGCTGGTAGTCATGCAAAGATCCTAAGGGCTCTATCAACATGTATTAGCGATATGTAAAAAGGAACATATACACATGTTAAGATAGATTCAAACTAGATAGCAAACTATTATATTGAGCAAGACTGTTATTATACATGTATATATCCCAAGCTTCCAAAATGTAATATACAATCCTGTGTTATACAATAATGGCCTCTAAAGCATATATCCCTAACAATCTCCCACTTTCACTAAGGCCATGTATTGGCATATCGCAGACCTATCATCTCGAATAGCCTCTCAAACCGCGTATGAGAGATGGCCTTTGTGAGTAGATCTGCAGTGTTGTCCTTCGTGTCTACTCTCCACATCTCGATCTCCTGACGATCTATGATCTCCCTGATTAGGTGATACCGCCTCAAGATATGTCTGGATCTCTGATAGGACCGTGGTTCCATCGCTAAAGTCATAGCCCCGTTGTTGTTACAATACAAAGGTATTGGGTCAACAATGGATGGAACCACCTGAAGTTCTATAATAAGCTTCTTCATCCAAACTGCTTCTTTTGCAGCGTCACAAGTGGCAATATACTCTGCCTCCATTGCCGAGTCAGCAACGGTGTCCTGTTTGGAGCTCTTCCAACAGACCATCCCTTTATTGAAGGTGAATGCATAGCCCGACATGGATTTGGAGTCATCTTTGTCACTTTGGAAGTTGGAGTCAGTGAAGGCCTCGATCTAGAGGTCTTTACTGCTGTATACCAAGAATATCTCCTTAGTCCTTCTCAGGTACATGAGAATGTTTTTTACTGCTATACAATGTTTCTCTCTTGGGTTTGACCGATACCTGCTTACCACGCTTGGTGTGTAAGGAACATCTGGTCTGGTATATAACATCACATACATTATAGATTCTACCACTGAAGCGTAGGATATAATACTCATGCGATCCCTTTCCAAATCAGTCTTAAGAGACATCTCTTTGAAGAGGGTGATTCCGTGACAAGTGAGTAAATTACCATGCTTAGAATCTTCCAAACTAAATCTCTTCAGCATGGTGTCAATGAAGCCGGACTGTGAAAGTCCCAACATCCTCTTAAATTAATCACGATAGATCTTGATCCCCAGAATGTAGGAGGCATGACCCAGGTCTTTCATAGAGAACTTCCGTGATAAGAAACTTTTGACCGATTGTAGCATAAGAATGTCATTCCTATCAAGAAAATGCCATCCACGTACATGACGAAGAATACCACAGTTTTCGCAACAGTTTTCTTATAAATACATGGTTCATCTATATTTTTGGTAAAGTCAAATTCTTTGACCAGCTCATCAAAGCAGATGTTCCAACTCTGTGATATCTTCTTTAATCCATAAATGTATTTAAGAAACTTGCACATACTTCCGCTGCTCTCTGTAGGGTTCCTAGGCACTCTTGTGAAGGTTCATAAGGCATCAAACATGCCCGGATAAAAATTTAGACGTGCCGAACAACCCAAAACCGGGATCTTTGCTAGATTATTAGGGTTAAACATGCAAGATGATAACTTTTATCTAAGTGTGAGGGATTACAACCTTTGTAGTCCGCTCCTTCGCTTCACAAGCTCCGAGTAGAAGTCCCTTTGCCGCGATCCACGATCTCCCAGACTCATGAGAGGCTCCACGACTCGAACGATCCATGCTAGCTTGAAGTGTTCCAAATCTCCGATGATCTACGTCGAAGTTGCAAAGACTCAAGCTTTCTCACTCTAAAGAGATGAACACACTAATCTCATGGGCTAGATGAGATGAGGATGAGAGAGTAGTAATTTTGCTTTCTTTTTAAATCATTTTCTCATATTTATTCATCACATAAAGAAAATCAAGTGAGCTTCTTCAAGAGATAAGAAGAAGAGATAATGGAAAAGATAATGAATTATTTTCTTTTGTGATGAATAGAAAGAAAGAGTATATGATTGATTATAAACCATGGTCAAGGATGAGTGGCTAGGATTTAGTAGAGAATAAACTAGAGTTAGGGTTTGGTTGGGTTAAGTATGTGTCATCCAAAAATATCTTAAGAATGACAAAAGAAAAAGCTTCTAGAAGGTGCATGAAGCATCTAACCCTAATCAAACCCTAACCTCAATTAATCATCCTTAAACATGTTTAACAATTAATCATATCATGTCACAATAATATATATCACATATATATTATATATTTGCAACAAAAGAAAATAATACAATTAACATATATCGCATATATATCAATGTATCATCCAATGAGAAAATGAAATAATAAAGCGAGCCAATATTAGATAATGTAATAATATATCAAATATATTATTATACATTAAATCATCGAATCAACACTTGATCCGACGATCCGGCTACATCGAATATTGCCGACTAATATATCATGTACCGATTCATCGAATCAACACTTGATCCGATGACCCGGTTCATATCTAAATATCGTGAGAATATAATACGGTATCTCATATCGCATTATTCTCGGTCCTGCACATATCACATATGTGCCTCTACTCTGTTTCGCCTGAGCCAAGAAACCTCTGTGTAGGACTCTAAAGAATCGTCAATACGCCGGTAGCAGGTGATGATCATATCAAACACCTACAAGCTGCAAGCGGTTAGCTAAACGTAACAGCCATCCAGGTATTGAGCGATCAGAAGATCAACAAGCTAGCCTGTGCGTTCTCCTGTGAATCCAATCAGTAACACTCCCGTACAGTCCGGTCTGTTCGTCTGATATGTCGCATATCAAGTCTAGGGGTGGTATACGTCAGACCCCAGTAACCGATAAGTCGTGTCGATGTGTGGCTCATAACGGGTCGAGAAACTACTAGTAAAACTTACCAGTAAATCTCTATATCAGCCCTGGCCAGGGACTTCCAGTTATAGCCAATCGAACACAGCACAACATCAACTCCCTATACCGGGAGAGACGAATCCCCTCCTATCGCTCATTGCCTCCATGTGATTCGGGACTGTACCCAAAAGCCACCGTTTTGCACGCCCTCTTGGACGTGGTAAGGTGGAAATCAAAGCACAGTGGGAATCACACAAGACTCTATGACGATCTCGGGTCTACAGACTACCCTGTACCAGTGTCACCGGAGAACTGCCATCTGACGTGTGGTATATCACCATCTGGGAGTTCTCGGCGAGTCCGTCCAGTGTACCCAGTCTCCACTGAGCACCCGTACACCATCTCTGATGTCTAACACCGATGGATATGGGATCATCCATCGCCCATCATATGGGTCAAGATGCGTATACGCTAGTCTACTCTGGTGTATCGATGCCCTGTCTCGATATACCCTCGACTAGGAACAGTTATAGGATGTACTCATCAACTACCGCGGCCCCACTAGTATGATCTCATCATATTCCCAGTAGTCGAGTACAGATCCTAAGGGCTTTATCAACATGTGAGAGTAAAACAGTAAACCAATACAAGTCAACATGTTAAGATAAAGTGAAACCAAATAGCATACTATCATGACGAGCAAGAAAGTCATTTCTATATATATCCAAGCATCCATTATAATATACATCATATGTACAACAATGGCCTCTAGGGCATATACATAACTAACAATCTCACTCTCTATGAAGTCCTCTGGCTGATCCATATAAACACACTCTTCCAAACTTCTATACAAAAAAGCGGTCTTTACGTCCATCTGCCAGATTTCATAATCATGGAAGGCAGCAATGGAAAGTAGGATCCGAATGGATTTAAGCATAGCCACTGGAGAAAAGGTTCATCATAGTCCAAACCAGGTCTATGACGAAAATTTTTTGCTATAAGTCTAGCTTTATAGGTTTCAACATATCCATCTGCATCAATCTTCTTTCTGAAGATCCATTTGCAGCCTACGGGTTTTACCCCTAGAGGTGCAATGTCCAAAGTCCAAACTTTGTTGGTGTACATGAATTCCATCTCGGAGCGCATAGCATCCAGCCACTTTATTGAGTCTCTACTCGTAATGGCCTGCTGGAAACTAGTTGCCTCATCATCATCGATGATGCAATCTTCTCTATCACCATCTACGAGAAAACCGTCGTATCTCTTGGGTGGATGAGGCATTAACTTAGTCGGAACTTTGTTCAAAAGATATGCAGCAGATTCTAGTGCATAACTCTAGAAAGATCATGGTAACTCAGCATTACTCATCATAGAACGTACCATATCTAGTAAGGTGTGGTTCTGCCTTTCCGATACACCGTTATGTTGAGCTGTGTATGGAGGAGTAAGTTGAAAGAGAATTTCATTCCCTTTTAAATATCCCAGGAATTCGGTACTCCGGTATTCACCACTCCGATCAGATCGAAATGTCTTGATACTTTTTTCTGTTTGTTTTTCTACTTCATTCTTGTACTCCTGGAATTTCTCAAAGGCCTCGGATTTATATTTCATCAAGAATACATGTCCATACCTTGAGAAATCATCGGTAAAAATAATGAAGTAGGAATAACCACTTCTTACATGTGTAGATATTGGACCACACACGTCGTTGTGTATGACTCCCAAGAGCTCGGTAGTTCTTACTCCATATCCAGTGAATGGAGTCTTTGTCATCTTTCCTTTGATACATGATTGACAAGTTGTATAAGATAGATATTCAAAACTTGATGTGACTTCATCAATCGTATTTTATTGATGTGACCTAGTCTACAATACCATAAGAAAGCATGATTTAATTCTGGAGATTTTCTTTTGAGTGTGTTCTGAACATTGAAAACTTGATGTTGATTTAATACATATATACCGTTGTCTAGTGTACCAGATCCAATCAAGCTATGATTAAGGTGAATGTTAACAACATCGCTTATAAATGTAAAATCATAAGCTTCTTTAGATAGTAAAGATATAGAGATGATATTATATGTCATACTAGGTACACAAAAACAGTTGCGCAAAATAAAAATGTTTCCATTTGTCAATCCTAGGTGATATTCCCCTACAAAAACAACATCTACGCTCGCTCCGTTTGCAACCCTGAGAGTCATATTAGCCTTTAAAACACTACGGTTTCTCAGTGCTTGCAATGAATTACATATATGAAATCTCGATCCAGTATCCAATACCCAGAAAGTAGAGTTGATTAACAAACAGTTCTCAATCATAAACACACATGAAACTGAATCCACAACTTGCTTCGAATCCTAATTCTTGGCTTTCCAAGTCATCCAGTCCTTCTTCTAATGACCTTTCTTATGACAATAGAAGCATTCCTCCTTTGTCACTGTCGATCCCCTAACTTTTGCCTTTCCCTTCCCCTGTACCTTACTGACACGGCCTTTCTGTTTGGTGGGGGCCATCTTCTTCTTCCCCTTGGCTTTCGCCTTAGATATAGAGAAAGAAGGTTCCCCAACAAGCAGAGCAGGTGTCTCCCTAGATTTTTTTAGGGTGCCATCTACACTCCTCAACATGTTGAGGAGCTCTGGAAGTGTAACTTTCTTTGCTTGTATATTGAAGTTCAATATAAACCGAGCATAGGTAAAGGGGAGGGACTGCAGAATCAAGTCCATGTACAACTCATTCTCCAATGTGGTCTCAAGGTCTGCGAGCTCTCCAACGTGGTCCTCTACAGATGACCCGACAGCCAATCTCGCCTGAAATAATTTCTTTGAGGTCTCGTATCTTGCGATACGAGATTGCTCTCCATACAAATACTTGGTATGAAGAAAGATGGAAGCTAAGTCCATCTTCTCTTGCCGCCTATGCTGTTCATTATCCATAGAGGCCAGCACGAGGCGCTTTCCTTTCGCACAGTCAATATCCCACGTCTTACGGATCTCAATATCTGCGACAGTGGAATCTGGACCAAGGACGACGGGGTCTTTAGTAGTAAGGAGGTAGCCCAGCTTATCATAAGTAATGGCCATCTGGACATTTCTTAGCTAATTTTTATAGTTCGGCCCCGTCAATATATTTTTATCTAATAGTAACTTAAATCCGGTCATCTTGGTCCATACAATTAGGAGAGAGAGAGAAGAAACACTAAACATAGATGCTCTTACAAGTTTAGATTGGTTTTTATATTATCTAAACAGGATGGCTCCCATTGTTTCCTCGAATTCTCCATCAAACCATAATGGAAGAACTAGTCGGGATTAATCGCACCCTACAATTCTTGCTTTAACCTTTTGTCCATGCTAGGATTGTTACTTCGAGGGAGGTTTTACAATGCTTTCACAGTGTACTTTAATTAAATAACCTCTTTTTCCCGGAGGCGTTGCCCCGCTAACATCTTTCTAGACACCTACGGGTTGTTGCATTGATTGTAAAGTGAAAAAGTATTCCGAAGAGTAATAATAATTACTCACAATGGGATCGGGATCCAACTATCATTGTATGATAACTTTGAAGGAATCCTACCAAAATCATCACACTTCAGAAGGTATGCAAAACTAGCAAGTTTCATTTTCCTTTGAAACTCCCGAAGCGGATTTTTGCCCCAGGTGCTTATGACCTTGACGAAGGCCAAAATATCATAAGTCACAAGTCAAGTTTTACTCGTCATTGTCCTGGCTATGTTAGACCCATTCGTACAAACCCTTGACGAAGGCCAAAATGGTTGTACTCCTGTCCTAGATTAACGCATCTATCTATACTACAGATAAATATCCAAATAGCTACCAATCACTATGCCTTGACGAAGGTCGAAATACATAGCTTGAATACGAGTGGCTACCCATCTGAAATGATGGAAGGCTACGACTAGTTTTGGCGAAAATCGTGAACGTAATGAACTTGATATAGTCGAAAGAACCGAATAGATTTTAAAAGGAGTGGTTTAGGCTCCGCATTTAAAAGTTTCTTTTAAAGAAAACCGACTGGATTTTAAATTGTTCTAACAACTTTAAGCTTTTTGGTTTGTTTTCTTTGCACTAATCAAAATTAATGTGGTCCCATCAATTAACCCTATCATTGTAGAAGAAACGAAAATAGAACGTACGCTTATGCCATCCGCATTTGCCACAGGTCTCGGGTCTTCACCGTAAGGTTACTTAACTTATGGCAGGGCGAGGACATGACTAGCGCGGATGCAAAACATAAGCAACGTTTAATATATAATCTATATATATAGCCATTCATCTCACGCAATAATAAATAACACAGATCACAGCAGAAGTAACACAAATGAAAATATTGGATATACTAGGATTTCCGTGTTTCGTTTTAGTCCACGGCCGTAATGAATAGCCAAAACCCTCACCCTAGACCCCTACGGGTGCGGCAAACTACCCACCAAATCCTTGAAATGAAGAAACCTTTCTCAATAAGATGAGTAGGCCACTCGGTACTTCAAGTACCCGATAGTTTGAGCACCCCACATCGGGTCTATCCTAGGTGCATGAAAAGTAAATTAATAATACAATGGTGGCTATAACCTAAACCCAGAAGTGCCCTACAAAAGAATATTACATATTTTCAAATTACATGAATGAAAAAAAGAACACTCTTATCACATCCCACGACTATTCAATCACGACGATCCAATACTTCATTCCAACATCACAACACAAATAAGATACTAGATATATGCAACCCCTACTAATCGACGTAAAGCAATTAGTCGACGTTTAGAAACACATATAAAAAAGTAAAGCGAATAAACTATGATAAAATCTCGACTTCAAAACATTATGAAATTTGGGCCAAAAACAAGTATCACAAAAATCCTAAACCAAGTGACCAAACCACTGTACGAAGCACGGCCCCAATGCTCAATGTCTAGCTGCAATTTACGGTGGAAATGAATAAATCTGCGGCCAAGACTTGATGGTTTAGGCTCGTGTTTCCACAGTGGTAATCTAGTATTATAGATCTTTCTGCAATACGCAAAATAATTTTCAGAGATTAAAAAATATTTTCCAGAAATTTGGAGTTTAGATTTTTGGATACGGAACTATTTCGGTTTCGATACTTTAAACTTCATCTAAACATTAGTTATAGTGTTTGGATAGGATCTCATACCAGTGTAAGTGTGTGGTGCTCCTTGTCGTGACTACTACGGCTTTGCGGAATCAAAAACTTTAAATTTGATTGAGCGCTACATACTAAAATCCTAGAATACAAGTCCAAAGACTAAACTAAACTTAAACTACAAGAGTTTAACTACTATGTGAGAACTACAACCTTTGAACTCAGTCCTTCGGGTCTTGTGCAGTCCTCTTCTTAAGCTCCTAGGGTTATAGGATCACGCTCTCAAAGTCGATCTCCAGCGTCGAAGATGATCCACCCGAGGATGCCAGCTCAAGTGATAACTTCCTAGAAGCACTAAAGATCAAGTCTTGCTAGGACTAGATGCTTAGGGGTGTAGTTATAAATCAAGATGCTCTCTTTAACTTTCTCAAATCTCAAGCGAGCAAGTGAGTAAGAAGAAGAAAGATACGGTAACTCAAGAAAATATCTCAATGATAATCATAATAATATCAACCTTTTTCTTCTTATCTTTTCATCACAATATAAAAACAAATAAGTAGGTAGGCTAGTGACTCACAAGTGTGAGTCAGAAGCCCGCATACTTCTCCAAGAATGATGAAGGAATGAGAAGAAGAGAATAGCCATCTCACCATGGTGTAAACACATATAAATGTATGTATATAATCAAGTATACTAAAACCCATATTTATAATAAATACGTATACCATATTTCTACCAAAGTACGAATACCATATTTGTACCTAAAATACAAAATACGCGTATTCATATTTAGAAAGAAATTCATGTATTTGTATTAAAACCAAATACCCGTATTCATACAAATACACGTATTCGTATGAATACCGTATTCGTGTTAAAATACAAATATCCAAAAGAGAGCAATATAATACTAGCATCAAATCTTGCTGTCTTTCAAACATGCTAGTACTACTAAATGGTCCGATTAAAGCACGTGTATAAAATACACGTGTTCAATCGAACACCCGAGCGTATCGAAATACGCAAACCACACCGTTTCGCCTGAACCGGGAAACCCACTGTATAGGATTCTAAAGACTCGACAATACTCTGGCAGTAGGTTTAACCACAAGCATGTCAGTAGCACTAGTTGTACGTGACGGTTACCCAAGTATCTGTCGAAAGGAAGATCGATAAGAAAACTTGTCCGAACCACTACTGAGCCTATAGGTGACATTCTCCGTACAGTCCGGTATGTTCGTCTAAGAGTATCGCATATCGGGCCTAGGGGATGGTAAATGTCAGACCCCTATTAGCATGACAAATCGTGTCAGTGTGGAACCGAATATAACCTGAGAAACTACTGATGTACCTACTAATGAATCTCACTTGTCTTAGGCAGGGATGTAACACCTTAGAATGTGATTTGTGTTAATTAAGCGGTAATGCGGATTTTTAGTAAAAAGTTTACCAAAATAGTTTTCAAATATTTTATAAAAATTAATTAATATTTTATTAATATTTATTTCGGGCTTGCACACACATGTGCATGTTAACCTAGGGTTAATTAGGGGTTAACCATGCTTAAGTATCCATGACACCTTAACCCCATTCCATTAAGTTGTAATATGTATTTATCTAAATAATTTAGTTTTAAAAATTAAAGTTTTGAATTTTTTTTACTTGGGAGAGAGAGGGAGAGAGAGGGTTGACATGGAATGATAAGGGAGGGGCAAGTATGGCTTGCATTAAATGAATAGAGAGAGAAGAGGGGGGCATGGCACACACTAAACTCACACCCTCATTCCCTCACCCTCACTCATACACTCACTCACATTCCCTCATTCACACTCTCATTCTCACATATTTTCCTCATCTCATTTCCTCACCCCTTCAAACTGAAACCCTAACCCAACCCTCACAAACCCAAACAAAATCTTCATATAACCCCACTAAAACCCTTCACAAGTCAAGATCAAGCAACTAGGATCACTTGGAGTATGGAAAGCTAGGATTTTGAGCAAGTGTGGATAGGTAACGACCTCTAAACTGTTAATTAGGTTATTATATTGTTGTGTTGCATAGTGGTCGCTGTTTAGAACGATAAAGATATAGTTTTTTGTCCGTATCGTGTATTTAGTGTCATTTTAGGATGTCTATAATCTGCTATGACCATGAGTATTTACTGGAAAATCTAGCGATGTAGTGGTGTTGTACTAGTTGCCCTGAGTGTTCACCTGAAGCACGAACCCCACCTGACCTGTTTTGGCCGGCGACACGAGTGGAAAATCCGGCGAGCTCGGCCGTTTGGGGGACTGGGGTGTTGTGTTTTTGTAGGTAGCTGTCTGCAGTTGTTTTAGGGTGTTTGGTACTGCTAGATTTCTAGGTTTTGACAGTGGGTAAAATCTGGGATCAAATTGCTAGATTTTAGTGTTTTGACTAAGTGTGATATGATTGACCTGACGTAGTTTTATTGTTTCGGGTAGCTTGCTGTCGTGGTTTTTTTTGGTGATGTCCACACACACGTTAGCCGCTGAGCGAACCCTTTTGTAGCCTAAGGAAACCAATTCGTTAAATTGGTGTTGTGTTCGTTGTTATTGCATAGTTTGCTAAATCCACGCGTTATTGTGTTTTGTGTTAATAGGATTGCAGGCAGGGACTTCGGACGCTGCGAAGAAAGGGAAGCAGATGGTCGGATTTACCTAGTTCGAGATCTTAGGTGAGTTGATTTAACATCTGCGGGGAAATCGCCCGTATGGCGTTATGCTTCAGGGCTAGATATGATATTATAGCCGCATGTTTATACGTATATATGTTGATTGTGTTGGATATATATACCCTAGAGGCCTTCATTGTATAGGATACTGGGTTATGTATGTACATAACAGTCTTGTTTAATATGATAGTACACTATTTGGCTTGTCTTTATCTCAACGTATGATGTATTTTGCGTAGTATTCATATATATATACATGTTGATAAAGCCCATAGGGTGTTTGCCTGACTACCGGTGTTATGATGGTAGTCATACTAGTGGGAGCTGGATAGTCAATAGGCACATCCTTAGATGTCCCTGGTCGCAGGAGTATCGAGACTGGGCATCGATACTCCAGAGTAGACTGGTGTATACAAATCTAGACCCTGAGGAGGGGCGATGGATTGGTCCCGCAGCCATTGGTGGAGTGCACCTAAGATTGTATACAGATGCTCACTGGGTGTGAGTACACCGGACAGGACTCGCCGAGAACTGACTGGATGGTATTTATACCTAACGTCAGATAGCAGTTCTCAGGTGACATGTGTGCAGATAGTCCGTTGACTTAAAGTCGTCATTTGTCTCGTGTGAGTTCCCACTGTGCTTTGATTACTACCCTACCACGGTTCAAAGGAGTCGTGCAAACATGTTTTAGTTGGGCACAGTCCTGAGCCACGTGGAGGCTGTGAATGACTGTTAGGGATTCGTCTCTCCCGGTATAGGGAGTCGATATCGCACAGTGATCGGTTGGTCATTACCATAAGTCCCTTTCCAGGGCTGATTAAGAATTACTGATAGATTGATCAGTAGATTCTCGGATGGTGATAGAGCCATACCGACATGACTTGTACGGTTATTAGGGGTCCGACGTTTACCACCTCCCTAGACCATACATGCGATACTTTTAGACGAACAGACCGGACTGCACGGATATTGTCACGCACAGGCTCAGTAGGAGTTCTGATGGGTATCCTCACCGGCCTTCTTATCGACATCTACCTGGGGACCGTTACGTACAGCTAGTGCCGCTTGCGGTCTGTGGTTAAACCCACTGCCAGCGTAGTAGTCGAGTCTTTAGAGTCCCACACAGAGTTTTCCCAACTCCAGGCGAAATGATATAGAGGTCGTACGGTTTTACAACAAAGGATTGGACGCATACGTATTTAAACGCACGTACGACATTCAGACAGTTTTTACTAGTAGGCTTTGGTTTAAGCCAGATTCTAGTATCGGGTTATTGGATTTATAAAGTCTACAGTTTTTCCGTGTTTTCACGGATGCGAGGGGCGTTCTCGTAATTTTCCGAGAAGCTTCTAGAAGGAGGGTGACTAAGGAGGTTAAGGTGGCATTTTCATTTAATGCAAATTGTGACTCATTAGTGTGATTCACTATGTCTTTAATGCATCATTTATTGATTAATGACTCATATGGTGAATCACTCTTGTTGAATAAATGAAGCATGGTGAATAATCATTTAAATTCATTTACTTGATAATTCATTATGTTTTCATATATTCAAGTGAGAAGCTTTTTTATTCTCATTATCATCTCCACCTTCTCTCTCCTCAAGTGTACTCCTTCTTCAAACCCTAATTCTACCACTCATGAGTTGAGACCAAGGATTAGGATAGACTTAACACTCCATAACCTAACTCTACATCATCTTAGTTACTTTGGTTAGCAACTAGAGAAACAAAGTTACCTCAAGTCTTGAGGTGTAGCTTGGATTAGGGTACTCGGGTGGATCATCTATCACGGATAGGAGGCCGAGGAGGACTTAGAGATCATAAAGACGAAGGACTAGAATCATTTGGTATAATCTCTTTATATAGTAGCTTAGAACTCTTTGCTTGTTGTTAATTATCGTTTAGAAAAGATCTTCGGTTAGTCGATGTATGCTACAAAACAAGATCGTTTTTCATATTTCCGCCTCCCCGCAACTCGTGGGGTGTTGCACATCGACTTACAGTGGTATCAGAGACTCACTAAACAATAATTAACTCACTTGCAAAGTCGTATGAATTTCGAACGCAAAACAAATCGGAAAAAACACGGATATCATGAAGTTTCTGTCGATTTTAAAATGAGGTCCTAAAATTTTTCAGGTTCCTCTAGAATGACCAGCATAAGAATATAAGAACACAAAAGAAAAATGGGTGTCACGTCCCGAAAGTACGGAACATGACCGGCACTTAAACTACGAAACGTCTCGAGGCGTACGTAATCTAAGTAAACCGAAAACCCAGAAAAGAAGTAGAGTGAAGGAAAACCAATTTAAAACAAGTAGTTTTAATAGCATAAGCCGAATTATGCGGTTTTTAAGAACATCAAAATTTACTGAAAATTTCGGCAGAGTCTCCTTTGTAAAAACTGGCTCCCAAACGGGATACAACATGAATAGTATACGAAATCAATAAAAAGGCATCCCCAAGCGGGAGCTAGCTCTTCGTCAATCGACGGTCACAACCACAAAAGCAATATAATATACAACGCCAACGGCGAGGATCAAAACTCAAAAGGAACTCAAAACCACCAGAAATATAACGAGCGACTCTAAGGTCGAAAGAATAAACAACACTGGTCTCTAACTCAATAAATACATGTTTGGTTGATGGAATTTACTAGATACAACTGAATAATATCATACAAGGTAAATAATGGGAGTATGATACAAGTAAACCCACCTACTAGCAAATCACCCGAATGAAACTGAGCCCGCAAGCCGTAAAGAAACCTGTACGGCAAATCTGCAAGAAACTGGGGCACAACGGGGGTGAGTTGCCAACTCGTGAATAGAAAAACATCTACGCACAGAAATCGCATAAATAACGCAACCTAGGTCAATGATCATAATATATCCTCAAATATATGTATAACAGGCAGCCTATGACAATGTCTAGGGTAATATCTAACCTGAGTATAATTTCATGTGCCTGTGTCAGTGCCTCAGGTAGCAATATATCATATGAATGAGGTATGAATGCATGAAACAGAATACATGTAAATGAAGAACTGTTTTCATAAATTAGTGAGATTTCCTTCGTATTTTTAAACTGAGGTATCATAATGAAATCAGTATCAACAGTGTCTAGCATCGACACAAAACATAAATCTCACTGTCTCGAAATATCAATGTCTCAAGCTCAATATCTAGGGCGCCGTCAGTCCGGACCGGCCCCTACCATCCATCTCAAGACCACGACGGTATCCTCCGGATATCCGACGTGTCGGGTAATATCACCGGTAGGTAGTGCTCCCCAGCTAGGCTCAACGTCAACACCACATTTCTCTTGCCCCGGGGTACCATACCGGGCCCACCATGTACCCGTGACGGTTCCTCCACTCCTCGACACGGATCTCCAAAACCACAGCAAACTCATGGTGGACGACACTTTACATCACTAGAAAACCGCAACATTTTATATTTTAAAAGATCATAAGTTGTAAATTTTGCGGCTTTCCCCGAAATCCAGAAATATCATAAATCTCAAGAAATCATCACAAGTGCATATGTCAATGATAATGAACTAGGCATGAACAACTGAATAACAGTATGCATGAAGTGGTAGGTAATAACTACAATGTCTAATATGGCATATAAAGGAAGTACACTAATATCATGTCAAAACTACCAGCTAACAATCTAAGTCAAGCAATTATATTCTCTAAAGTGTACGTGACATGACAATTACCGATGAAGATGTGTGTGAGCCGGCAAGTAGGTGTACGTGGTACATACGCATCATCGGTAATGGTGCTGGTGTCCTAACACCATGATATCAATAATGGAATATGCAGCAAAATAAATATGCGAGGCAGAGCGAACAGCAATAATGTGCGGGAGCTAAATACTAGACACAACGATAACTAATCTACAATAATCTAATATAAGTCCTACGAATGGTGCCTTTTGAAATAACACGAATCATGGGGTTTTGAAATAGGGCTACGGTGTTTTTATGAAAGGATACGTCGTTTTTGAAATATCCGTAGATTCCCTTGAGCTGTCTTTAAAAATGCCCACGATTCGTTAGTTTTTGAAATAGGTAAGAAGTCTAATCTAATCTAACAACTACACTAAACTATACGGCTGAACTAACAAGCTGAACTACAGGTAAGGAAACCGCCTATCATCTGAGTCGATACATATACATACCTGTATATGTATAGTCGGTGATCCTGCCTCAATAATATCATATCCGATACCATATCTATAATCAGGTATCCCAAGTCAAGAGTGCGGATCAATCATCAATATAGCTCGTACGTAAATCCGTCGTACGGCATCCCAATCTGGGTACGGGTCAATATCACATTCATCATACTATTCACCTGGTATCCTCTTTATCAAATATCATGATCGGGGTACTGATCTACGTCTAGTACCATACTGATACCGCCTACGTATGCATGGACGTGTGTGAAACACTACGTCAAGGACCCGCTACAACGTCATGTCGTATCTAAGATACGAACCCTGCTATATCACCGATCTCACGGCCTCGATCCAATCTCATCGACTCAGCTCAACCCCAAGTATCATCCTCAATCCGTATGTGAACACATAGTCCCATACCCATGTGAACACATAACTATAAAGAATCCCATGAGTACATATCAATAGGAATGTATGCAAGTATGTATGTGTGTATGTGTAGTGCAACACTACCCTAGGGTTCGCAACACTAAAAATAGTCCAACACACCAATATCCATCCTAAGAATCATTATTAATCCTAAATAACATATAATTGTTGGTGTGTATACGCATCTGTATACACCACCACGGACTGCGGGGGTGCTATACGCCATCCACCCGACTTCTCCCCGTAGATATAAATCTACTCACCTGGTCCTCGCTAGCCGGTGCCGACGTTGCCACGCGCTTGCTTGTCGTCTCGAAGTCCACATGGGGGTACCTACATATCATAACGCACCATATCTCATTAAAATCCGACTCATGATCAAAACGACGCACGAATCCCACATAGGTCAAAACCTATGGTTGCTTTCACAAATCAACCCAAAAACCCTTGGCGTCGGCGTACAACCGCCAAACCATCGAGAAAAACCCAAATACACTCATTTGCACATTCACGAACACTAATTTTAATACAAACTAGGTTAAAATTCACAAAAACCTCAATTTTGCTTAAAAAGTCATTTTTCCGAAAATCTAGCAAGCACAAATCACCGTTTTAGTACAAAACTCGATGTATAAATGAATCTAGCGGCCACAATATTCGCTAAATATCTTAAATAAGTCATAAAAACAATTCCCATAATTTAATCTCATTAAATTCCAAAAGCCCTAAAATTCTAGTTTACAAAATACCTAAATTTTAACAATTTTATAGCAAAAATGCACAAACTACAATCTAGCTTGGATTTTCATGAACTAAAAACATTAAACCACTCAATATAATATTTATAATAACATGAAACCTTAATTTGAATTTTATCTCACAAGAATATATTTATTTTAAAACCCTAGTTTACAATTTAGCATAATTAACAAATTTTTTTAAACTAACCAATAACAACTAGCTACTAATCTTGTTTTAACATGTCATAAGAGCCTAAAAACATCACACAACCATACACCAATCTCACAAAACCCTAACTTGATTTTAAAACCTAAATTCTAGAATTTCCAAACCCTAACTTGAAGATTTATAACTAGCAATTCAACCACTTTAACACTTAACTAAGCTAACATAAGTATTAATCAACAATTTAACTACAAGGTTAACATTATACCTCCACAATTTTGTAGATCCCACTTGAAATCTAGCCATCCAAAATGCTCTCTTGTCACCCCAATCCATGCTTGAAATGCTAAGGAATAATGGGTAAGAGTCGGATTTGGATTTAGATTTGAATTTGCATGGATTTTGAAGTGATTTGTGGATTTTTTTTGATGAAGAAAAGAGTGGGATTTGGGGGGGGGGGGCTGCTGCTGTTGGGAGGGGGAGAATTTCGGCCAGAAATGGGAGTGAGGAGAGAGAGGGAGGTAGAGAAAATATAAGGGAGGAAAGTCCAAGTCAACATAAAGTCAAAAGTCCACCTAATTCATCCATTTTCTTTTCTTTTCTATCATTTCTTTTTCCTTTGCAAACCAAGTGGGGAAAAAGTGAGGGCTGCTAAATTTGGCTAAGGGGAGGGGTAAGTGGGGGTGTGTGGGTGTGGGCACGGGTGTGGGGTGATGAAAAATGATAAATACAATACCCCAAACATCCATTTACGCTAAAAAAAAAGCCTTTTTTCTTCAATAATTTCTAAACCATTTTGGCAAATGATTTTGTTCCAAAAACCACATGATAAATTTTTATTTAATGTTTTATGATGCACAAATTTGTTTCAACTCATTCCAATTTGTAATTTTCCCTAACTAAATGTATTAGTGACGGCTTAAAATAATAATAAAATAATATTTTTTTCAGAAAATTTGAAATTTCACCAGCGGCTCAATAAACACCAAATAATAACAATTACATAGCTAGAATATGTATATTTAATTTTTATAATAAGATATTTGTATTTTGACTTTTTACAGAAAACCCCCTCATTTTACCGATTTTCCGAAATTTCACCGAAACGATTTTCAAAACGCTACAATGGGCCCCTGAATCGTTCACTGAGCCGCGGAACCGCGGCCGATCCCACCGATCCGCCACGGATCCGCGGCCGAGTTGGGGCCGATTCAGCCCAGTTTTCTTCTGTGAATCTTTTGTGATATTTTGTATTTTCTGGTACTGTTTATTTTCTGCTCAGATTTCAAATTTACAGAGAAGGTTTGGAGTAGAATTTAATATGTTTATTCGATCGAAATTATACGATGTTTGCTTGTTTGATTATATCTGTGAACTGTATTATGTGTTCGTAAACCTCCCCTAACTGCTAGTATGTCGGTTGGCAGGGGGTTGCACATATTTGTAATGTTTATTAACTGTTTGTGGATATGAACTATATTGGACTGTTGTGATGATTAGCCGGGGTTCTGTGATGGGTTATTGTATTAATTCATTCGATGTAATTGTAATAAGTTAAAATATTATTTTGCGGGGCACATCCAGGTTGCGGTTGTAGCCACCGTTGTATTATTTCTTTTTACTGTTTTTGCTCCTAGGATAGACCCAAGGTGGGGTGCACAAACTACCGGGTATTTCGAAGTGTTTAGTGGCCTACTCACGTCGTTGAGGGAGACCGCTTCACTTCGGCTACTTGGCGGGTAGTTTGCCGTACCCGTAGGGGTCTAGGGTGGGATAAAGGCTATTCATCACAACTGTGTAATCCGTCTTTTCTTACAGGCTCAAAAGAAACGCGGATTGCTTGCAAATCCAATAAAGTTTATCTGTGATCTGGAATGCCTATTATTGCGTCTGACGAATGTACAATATCTATATATGATAGCTATTTAGACGTCACTTATGTTTTACACCCGCGCTAGCCCAGCCCCCGCTCTGCCCTTAGTTAAGTAACCTAACGGGTGATGACGGGACCCCGTGGCAAATGCGGATGGCATAAGAGGACGTTGTATTTTCGTTGTTTATCTGTAATGATAGGTTAAAGATGGGACGCATTATTTTTAATGCAAAGAAAAATAAAACCTAAACTGAATCGTTGGAACAATTTGTAAAATCCACTCGGTTTTCTTGAAAAAGCAAAATTTAAATGCGGAGCTTAAACCACTCCTTTTAATAAAAGCTATCTTGGTTTCCTTAGATCAAATCAAGTTTACCACGTTAACGGTTTTTTGCCAAAAACCAGCCGTAACCCTCCGTCGTTTCAAATAGACAGCACATCGTATTCATGCTATGCTTGTTGGTCTACGTCAAGGCATAGTGGATGGTAGCAGTGTGGCTTGCTTATTTGTTGCATAGATAGATGCATTAGTATTGGACAGACGTACATCCTTGTTGGCCTACGTCAAGGGCATGTACGATGTATCTAAATTAATCAGGACAACGACGGGTAGAACTTGACTTGAGTCTTATGACTTGTTGGCCTACGTCAAGGTCTATAAGAGCTTGGGGTATAAAAATCACATCGGGAGTTTCAAACATAAAGGAAACTTGCAGATTTAGCATATCTTCTGGAGTGTGGTGACTAGAGTGGCTTCCATCTAGTACATCATGCAATGATAGTTGGATCCCGATCCCACTGATGAGTAGGATTACTCTCAGGAAACATTCTCACTTAACAATCAATGCTATAAACCAAGTAGGTGTCCAGAAAGGTGTTAGAGGGGCTACACCTCCAGGGAAAAGAGGTTATTTAACTAAGGAACTTCGCGAAAGCGTTGGAAAACCTCCCTCGAAGTACCAACACCAGCCTGGCTGAAAGGTTAAGCAAGTATTGTGACGTGTGATTAAATCCTGACTAGTTCTTCTTTTAAGTTTTGAAGAAGGATTTGAGGGAACAGTGGGAGCCATCCTGTTTAGATAAACTAATAACCAATCTAAACTTGCAAGAAGCATATGCCGAGTGTTTTCTTTTCTCTCTCTCTAGCAGCTACCATGACAGGACTAAAACTATTACTTGAGAAAAATATACCGACCGGACAGAACTATAAAGATTGGCTAAGGAACGTCAACATTGCACTGACTTATGACAAAGTAGCATATGTTACCACCGATGTTCCTCCCCTTATCCCTGGACCAAATTCCTCAGTTGTGGACAAGGAAGTTCGCAAAACTTGGGATCTGGATTGTGAGCGAGCTAAGTGTATCGTGCTGGCGTCCATGAACAATGAACTCCAGAAACAGCACGAGAGTATGGATATTGTATCCATCTTCCTCCATGTAAAGGAATTATATGGAGAACACTCCCGTATCGCAAGGTACGAGACCTCAAGGAAACTCTTCCAGATGAGGTTAGCTCCAGGATCGCCTGTAGGAGAGCACGTCCTCAAAATGATCAGCCTCATTGAGGAACTCGCAAACCTGGGATGCGTGCTAGAGAATGATTTGTATATCGACTTGATTTTGCAGTCCCTTCCCCACACCTTCTCTCAGTTTGTGCTTAGCTTCAATATGCACGAAATGGAAGCTGATCTTCCAAAGCTTCTCAACATGTTGAGGGTAGCAGAGACCTCCTTGAAAAAGGAGAAGACCCGCATTCTGTATGTTTTCCAATCATCCTCTTCTAAATCTAAAGCGAAAGCTAAAAGGAAGAAGAAGATGAAAGCCACCAAACCGAAGGGTGGGGTCAAGAAGGTGCAGGGAAAGAACAAGGCAGGAAGGGTGAAAGCGGATATAAACGAATGCCATTATTGTCACAAGTAAGGGCACTGGAAGAAGGACTGTATGGCCTTCAAGGCAAAGGACACGAAGCAAGCGGTTGCTTCTGCTTCAGGTGTGTTCGTAATCAAAAATTGTCTTTCAGTAAACTCTACTTCATGAGTACTTGATACCGGTTCTGGTTCTCACATCTGTAATTCATTGCAGGATCTGAGAAATAGTAGAGTACTAGGGGCGGGTGATATGACTCTCCGGATGGGCAATGGAATGCATGTAGATGCTGTTGCAATAGGGGATTATCACCTAGGGTTGACTAGTGGGCACATTTTGGTGTTGTACAGCTGTTTTTGTATTCCCAGTATACTGTGTAATATTATATCAGTATCTTTGTTGTCTAATGAAGGATATAATTTTGCGCTTGAAAGTAATGTCATGAACATTCTCCTAAATCAAGAACTGATTGGGTATGGCATACTGGAAAACGGCATATACATACTTAATCAACCTCGAATTTTCAATATTCAAAACACACATAAAAGAAAGGCTCCAGATTCAAATCAAGCCTTCTTATGGCATTGTAGACTTGGTCATATAAACGAAACAAGGTTGACTAAGTTACATAAAGATGGATATCTAGATCCGTTTGAATATTCATCATATGCAACTTGTCAATCATGTATCAAAGGAAAAATGACCAAATCTCCGTTCTCCGGACACGGAGCAAGAGCTACCGAACTCTTGGGACTTGTACACAGTGATGTATGTGGTCCAATGTCTACACATGCACGAAGCGGTCACTCCTACTTCATCACTTTTACTGATGATTTCTCTAGGTATGGACATGTGTTCTTAATGAAACATAAATCAGAGACCTTTGAGAAGTTTAAGGAGTATAAAAATGAAGTAGAGAAACAAACTGGTAAAAGCATCAAGACACTTCGATCTGATCGAGGTGGAGAATACTTAAGTACCAGTTTCCTTGAATACTTAAAAGAGAATGGAATTCTCTCTCAGCTTACTCCGCCTTATACACCCCAGCATAATGGTGTATCAGAAAGGAGGAATCGCACGCTATTAGATATGGTGCGTTCAATGATGAGTAGTGCTGAGTTACCACTTTCCTTCTGGGGATTTGCTCTAGAATCAGCGGCATACTTATTGAATAGAGTTCCAACTAAGTCTGTGCCTACCACTCCATATGAAATATGGAGCGGGAAGAGACCATATCTCAAGTATATTAAGATATGGGGGTGCCCGGCATATGTTAAAAAGCATAAACCGGACAAGCTCGAGTCATGATCGGTTTTGTGCAAGTTTATAGGTTACCCCAAACATTCAAGGGGGTACATGGTCTACCACACTGAAGAACAAAAGGTGTTTGTCGCTCGCCACATTGTCTTCTTAGAGAGCGAATTTCTTGCAAAAGAAATTAGTGGGAGCGCGGTAGAGCTGGAAGAAATTCCAGAACCTCAAACTGCTACCGAGGACTTAGAAGAACCTCAGATTTCAATAGAACATGACGAACCAACGCCACTCCGCAGATCTAGTAGGCTTTCTCATCCTCCAGAGAGATACTATGGTTTTCTTCTAGATGGGGATCGAGAGGATTGCATCATCGACGATGATGAGCCTACTAGTTTTCAGCAGGCTATCACGAGTATTGACTCGATGAAGTGGCTAGATGCTATGAGATCCGAAATAGAATCCATGTACACCAATAAAGTATGGACTTTAGAAGTTGCTCCTCCTGGGGTGAAACCAGTTGGATGCAAATGGATCTTCAAAAAGAAGATTGGTGCACTTGGACAAGTGGAAACCTACAAAGCTAGACTCGTTGCAAAAGGTTTTCGTCAAAGACCAGGATTGGACTATGATGAAACCTTTTCACCTGTAGCTATGCTTAAATCCATTCGGATCCTGCTTGCCATTGCTGCCTTCCATGACTATGAAATCTGGCAGATGGACGTAAAAACAGCTTTTCTAAATAGACATTTAGAAGAGAGTGTTTACATGGATCAACCAGAAGGTTTCTTAGACAGTGGGAGCAGCGGAAGAGTGTGCAGGTTGCTTAAATCCATTTATGGATTAAAGCAAGCATCGCGAAGTTGGAACATCTGCTTTGATGAGACAGTCAAAGAGTTTGACTTTATCAAAAATGTAGATGAACCATGTATTTATAGGAAGATTGTAGAAGGAGCAGTAGTCTTCCTCGTTTTGTACGTCGACGACATACTACTGATAGGGAATGATGTCCCTATGCTACAATCAGTAAAGCTCTTCTTGTCACAGAAATTCTCCATGAAAGACTTGGGTGATGCAACCTACATTTTGGGCATTAAGATCTATCGTGATAGATCTAATAGAATGTTGGGACTTTCACAGTCCAGGTATATAGACACTATACTAAAGAGGTTTAGTATGGAAGATTCCAAGCACGGTAACATGCCCGCTTGTCACGGGATCACCCTCTCCAAAGAGATGTCTCCAAAGACTGATGAAGAGGGGGATCGCATGAGCATTTTACCCTACGCTTCGGCGGTAGGATCTATAATGTATGCGATGTTATGTACAAGACCGGATGTAGCTTACGCACTTGGTGTGGTAAGCAGGTATCAGTCTGACCCAGGTGAGAAACATTGGATAGCGGTAAAGAACATTCTCAAATACCTGAGAAGGACTAAGGCGATGTTCTTGATTTACGGTAATGGGGACCTCCAGGTAGAGGCTTTTACCGACTCTGGCTTCCAAAGTGACAAAGATGATTCTAAATCCATTTCGGGTTTTGTGTTTACCCTCAATGGAGGGGCGGTATGTTGAAAGAGTTCCAAACAGGATACCGTCGCAGACTCAACTATGGAGGCTGAGTATATAGCTGCTAGTGAAGCCGCAAAAGAGGCTGTCTGGATGAGGAAGTTCATCTCTGAACTTCAGGTGGTTCCGTCCATTGCCAATCTAATACCTTTGTATTGTGATAACAATGGGGCCGTAGCATTGGCAAATGAACCCAGGTCCCATCAGAAATCCAGGCATATCTTAAGGCGTTTTCACCTGATCAAGGAGATCGTTGATCGTCGGGAGATCGAGGTACGGAGAGTGGATACAAAAGACAACACGGCAGATCCATTCACAAAGGCCATCCCTTAAGTTCAGTCCGAGAGGATGTTTGAGATGTTGGGCATGCGGTACTCCAGCAAATGGATATAGTGAAGACAGTGAGTACTCATTGCGCCAATAATAGGCCCTAGTGCAAGTGGGAGATTGTTGGATATATATGCCCTAAAGGCCTTCATTGTATAGGATACTGGGATATGTATGTACATAACAGTCTTGCTTAATATGATAGTACGCTATTTGGTTTGTCTTTATCTCAACGTATAATGTATTTTGCGTAGTATTCATATATATATATACATGTTGATAAAGCCCATAGGGTGTTTGCCTGACTACCGGCGTTATGATCGCAGTCATACTAGTGGGAGCTGGATAGTCAATAGGCACATCCTTAGATGTCCCTGGTCGCAGGAGTATCGAGACTGGGCATCGATACTCCAGAGTAGACTGGTGTATACATATCTAGACCCTGAGGAGGGGCGATGGATTGGTCCCACAGCCATTGGTGGAGTGCACCTAAGATTGTATACAGATGCTCATTGGGTGTGAGTACACCGGACAGGACTCGCAGAGAACTGACTGGATGGTATTTATACCTAACGTCAGATAGCAGTTCTCAGGTGACATGTGTGCAGATAGTCCGTTGACTTAAAGTCGTCATTTGTCTCGTGTGAGTTCCCACTGTGCTTTGATTACTACTCTACCACGGTTCAAAGGAGTCGTGCAAACAGGTTTTAGTTGGGCATAGTCCCGAGCCACGTGGAGGCTGTGAGTGACTGTTAGGGATTCGTCTCTCCTGGTATAGGGAGTCGATATCGCACAGTGATCGGTTGGTCATTACCATAAGTCCCTGGCCAGGACTGATTGAGAATTACTGATAGATTGATCAGTAGATTCTCGGATGGTGATAGAGCCATAACGACACGACTTGTACGGTTATTAGGGGTCTGACGTTAACCACCTCCCTAGACTATACATGAGATACTCTTAGACGAACAGACCGGACTGCACGGATATTGTCACGCACAGGCTCAGTAGGAGTTCGGATGGGTATCCTCACCGGCCTTCTTATCGACATCTACCTGGGGACCGTTACGTATAGCTAGTGCCGCTTGCGGTCTGTGGTTAAACCCACTGCCAGCGTAGTAGTCGAGTCTTTAGAGTCCCACACAGTGTTTTCCCAACTCCAGGCGAAATGATATAGAGGTCGTACGGTTTTACGACAAAGGGTTCGGACGCATACGTGTTTAAACGCACGTACGACATTCGGACAGTTTTTACTAGTCGGCTTTGGTTTAAGCCAGATTCTAGTATCGGGTTATTGGATTTATACAGTATACAGTTTTCCGTGTTTTCACGGATGCGAGGGGCGTTCTCGTAATTTTCCGAGAAGCTTCTAGAAGGAGGGTGACTAAGGAGGTTAAGGTGGCATTTTCATTTAATGCAAATTATGACTCATTAGTGTGATTCACTATGTCATTAATGCATCATTTATTGATTAATGACTCATATGGTGAATCACTCTTGTTGAATAAATGAAGCATGGTGAATAATCATTTAAATTCATTTACTTGATAATTCATTATGTTTTCATATATTCAAGTGAGAAGCTTTTTTATTCTCATTATCATCTCCACCTTCTCTCTCCTCAAGTGCACTCCTTCTTCAAACCCTAATCCTACCACTCATAAGTTGATACCAAGGATTAGGATAGACTTAACACTCCATAAGCTAACTCTACATCATCTTCGTTACTTTGGTTAGCAACTAGAGAAACAAAGTTACCTCAAGTCTTGAGGTGTAGCTTGGATTAGGGTACTCGGGTGGATCATCTATCACGGATAGGAGGCCGAGGAGGAATTAGAGATCATAAAGACGAAGGACTAGAATCATTTGGTATAATCTCTTTACATAGTAGCTTAGAACTCTATGCTTGTTGTTAATTATCGTTTAGAAAAGATCTTCGGTTAGTCGATGTATGCTACAAAACAAGATCGTTTTTCATATTTCCGCCTCCCCGCAACTCGTGGGGTACTGCATATCGACTTACAGATTGTGCATGAGTATCATTGCATACCATTACCTGTTGTGCCTTGACCTAATACCTAGTGGACACTGCACCATTACTGACGGTTCATGTTGCACGAGCACTAAATTGTATGCTACACCTACACTGTCGGTAATTGCCATGACACACACAACCTATACACATATGCGGTATTGTATTATTATTGACATTGAGACATTGATTCTTGTTCTATTGCACTTATGAAATGCATCGTGTATACATAGCTACATGTACACCTTTATATGATGTTGCATTGGATTTTGGAGGGAATTGAGAACCACATGATATATTTAAAACTGGATTCATTTAAAAGAGCGGTTTTCCCTTGATATGCTCATATTACTGTTTTATGTTGCATATATCATATTTCATGGATTTACGCATTGAGATACGGATTTCATGTGATTTATGGATTTGAGAACCGTGGTATTATTTCAAGAAAGTATGCATTGTTTTGAAAACCCGGTTTCTCTTGATATGATATTTCAGTGCGTCCACCATGAGTTTTCTCGGTTCTGAGTCTTGTGTTAGAAACCCGATTCGAGGAGCGGTAGGCACCGTCTACGGGTACATGGTGGATCCGGTAAGGTACCCCAAGGAAAGAAGACTTATATAGTTAGGCGGTGAGCCTGGCAGAGGAGCACTACCTACCGGTGATAGTTTGGACCCGGCGGTTATCCGGAGGATACCGACCGGAATCGTGAGATGGATATGGGCCGATCCGGACTGACGGAGCCCGAGTTATGTGGATTTACATGTCGATGTTGGACACGAGTTTTCCTGATGTTTTCAAGTGCCGATGTTGGGCACTCAGGTTCTATGAGACTTACAGGATATGAGGGCCGATCAGAGTGACGACGCCTGAGGTATTGGGATTTGGGGTGTCGTTGATGGATACCGGTTATTCCACGATGATGATTCATTGATGATGATATGTTTTATCCCATACTCAGCATTCATTTGATATGCATTGCTTCATGTATTTGTAGTACCTGATAAAACACCTTTCATGATTATTGCATATCCATATTACCAGATTTATGCTATCAGATTGCATGTGATAAATTATCGCTGTACGTGCATACCTGCGATTATCTGTATGATGTTACTTACTATTCATAAGTTGGCAACTCACCCCCGTTGTGCCATAGTGTTTTGCAGGTTTGACCCTCAGAGTAGTCGCGGCAGGGTTTCTTATTATCTCTACTTTTGCGGATACCGCTATGGTTAGCTTTGAGCCTTTTTGCTATAGGTGGGTTCATGGTTATCCGTTTATATTCATTGTACATCTCTCAATGTATCTAGTACTCTCCATCTACCATTTCCATTTATTGACTTAGAGACGAGTTGTGAGGATGGATATTGTATATTTTTGTGACTCTGGGTGTCGAGCTCGTATGAGCCAACTTTTATTATGTAGTGTTATCTCTTTATGCTGTTTTTCACTTATATTGTCTATTTCTTCGCTTCGGCGTCGTATATATGCTTGTGGTGGTTGTTTCCGCCTTTGGGCGTGATTTGCTCCTGTTTAGGGATGCTTTATTTATATCCTATGTTGCTTTACTTATATCTTATATTTGTACCCGTTTCGGGGATAGTTTTTACAAAGGAGGTGCTGCCGAAATTTTTAAGAAAATAAACTTAACTTTAAAAATTTTTACTTGAGATTTCCAAATGTTTTTAACAATGTTTTTATCACTTACTACTTTTGATGGTTTAGATTTCTGGATTTTCGGCTTACTTAAATTGCGTTACGCCTATTGACGTCACGTGGTTTAAGTCCCGGCCACGTGCCTAATTTGCGTGGTGACAAAGTTGGTATCAGAGCGCTAGGTTTTACCTTTCGGAGTGTAGGATGCCTTGGTATGATAGAGTAGGTAGCTTAAGCAGAGCGACGTAGCATGTGTATGTTCCGCGGCATACTTACGACATGGTACTCCGCCTAAGTGACCTTAGGACTTGTTGGTTGAAATTCCTTCCATGATTATATACATCCTTCTGATTCGATTTCTGTATTCTTATCGAATCCTATTTTCATTTCCAGCCATTATATCGCCGAAGACTATGAGGGCGCAGAGAGCGGCCGCGAGAGCCGAGGTCAGAGTTGGCTCGTCGGAAACGAGGACTAACCCGAGCGGTACGCCCATTGTACAGGAGCGGATTGATCCACCTTCGCTTGATCGTATTACTAGGCTAGAGGCCGGTATGCAGGATTTGAGCCAGATGATGGGATCGTTAGTCGAGGCCAGTCGAGCGCAGCGACAGGAGATTGTCCCACCTGTTGCGAGGACCGTAATGGTGCCTACTATTCAGGCAGTCATACCTGCAGCTACGGAGGTTATCACCGTGTCATTATCTGAGTTCATGAGACTGAAGCCTCCGGTCTTCACCGGCATCGATACAGCTGAGGATCCACAGTCGTTTATCGATCGGATGGCCAGGATCTATCGTTCGCTGAGATGCTCCGACGCGAGATGGGTAGAGTTCGCGATTTTTTGTCCGGAGGGTCTTACCCAGACTTGGTGCGAGTCTTTAGAGAGCGGCAGAGCCGCAAGTCTTTCTCCTATGACCTGGGCTGAGTTCGTGCCTATTTTTCTTGCCCGATTTCTTCCACAGAGCGTCAGGGATGCTCGAGCTCGCAGTTTTGAGTCGTTAAGCCAGACTCCAGGTATGACGGTGGCAGAGTATGACATTCAGTTTACCCAGTTATTCGTATATGCTCCATATTTGGTGGGCACTGAGGAGATGCGGATCAAGAGATTTGTTCGAGGCTTGAGTATCCAGTTATTCCTCGCTATCTGCTCCCAGCATTTCGATTCATATGCAACCGCAGTGGACGCAGTTGTAACATTTCAGAAAATATAAAATATTATTTTTGGAATTTAATATTAAAATAATATATTTCGCGAAAACTACCCGATTTGCGAAATTGGGGTTTTCGTAAAATGGTATAAATATATACCAATAATTATGAAATAATTAGAGATTAAAATGATTTATTCATTTAAAAATATATTTATTGGATTTGGCATTTTTATAATTAATTATATGCAGTTTGAATAAAAATTGATTAGTGCGCTACTAATCGCGATTAAGCCAAATCCGTGTTTCTACATTTTTCCATGGCTAGTGCACAATGTTATGTTGCATTTGGTTGCATGTTATTTCATTGTGTTTTTTATTGATATTTGGTTTTAAAGGAAAAAGAGAAAAGAAAAAGATAATTATTGGAGAGAGAGAGAGAGTGAGAAATGAGTTATGAGAGGGTGAGAATAAGAAGAGAGAGGGGGGCAGCCACCATTTCATCACCCCATTATTTTCTTCACCTCCTTCATCCTTAAGTTTCCCTCCACCTCCACCTCTATATATCATCTCAAAATCTTCATCAAAACCCTAAACTCCTTTCATTAAAGTTGATCCCCACCCCATCCTCAACACTTTGGACCAATCAAAATTGGATTTTGAAAACTTTGGGAAGCTAGGATTTTCTTGAGTTGCCCAAATGAGGTATATCTTCTTTCATTTAGTTTAGTTTTAGTTTCTTGCACCCTAGTTTAGTTTAGAGGGTGATTTGGTTAGGGTATGCGATGTTTGGAAAATTCAAGAGAAGGGTTTGGGTGTTTGTGTGGAATTATGAGGTGTAGTGAGTGTTTTAAGACCTTAGGGATTGATTTCAAGACCTGAAAATGAGAAAAGAAACCAAAATACGGACTTAGAAATGGTCCCATGTTGGTTTTGTGACTTTTTAGTGGCCTACAGGGAATCTGGAGCAACCCGGAAAGTTTCTGAGAAAAACTAGTAACTCCAGAGACCTAGTTAGACCAATAGGTGACCACCCTTAGAAGATGAACCCCAACGGAGCATCTTTGGCCGAGCAGGCTGGTTTTGAGGTGAATGTGGAGGCCAAATTTTGGTGTTTGGTGTCTAGGTTGGTTCAGTAGCTCACATACTCCATATACAACTCCCTATACTTACTAGTTTTGTCCTTTTTGACCTGAGATGAAATCTGGGAGCACATTGGAGTGTTTTTGGTTATGTTTTCCGTATTTTGAAATTCTTGGTTTTAGTATTTGATGTTGTATTGGGTTATTGAATGTTTGTACGTCAACGACGAGGGTTATTTGGTTGTTTTTGCATGCGTAGGCTATAGGTTCTAACTTATGAGCGCACCGTGTGCCGTATTGGTTTTCTGGACTTGATTTTAATAGAATTGTGACTATGTATTTATTGTAGGTACCTTCGCATGGATTCCGAGACGACGGAGCATGGCGTCATCGACTTCGGCAAGTAAGGATCAAGGTGAGTAGATTTATATCTACGGGGGAAGTCGGGTGGATGGCGTATAGCACCCCCGTAAATTTTGATGGAAACCGATATATAGGATATGGTTAAGAAAACCTAGGGATATGGTTAAAAGAATAGTTAGAAGTGATATGATATAATTAATACATGATGACGAGATTTGAGATATCAATATGATGAGATAAGATGATACGAGCGCATACGATTGATATAAGATTTATAGTGGCATGTTATGAGAACATTATATACAATAAGATATGACATTTATGCAAATTAACAGGATATGAGATTTGATACGGATGTGGCGTGAGATATATCCATAGTTACGATAATAATGAGTGATATGAAGTACGAGACTTGAGATCCGTACCCTCATTGTCGTATAGATCGATAGATCCCTATTTTTGTTAAATGTCACCGTACGAAGGAGTACCGTACGCGATGTGAGTTACCGGATGGATGATCCGCGCTCGTGATTTGAGGATGATGTTCGATGATATTGCCATATCGGATACTATAAGACTAAATAGCCGACGTAAATGTGTCATCCGAACCATACATATTTTCAAACTGAAGAATCGTATGCTTCTCTTAAATAGATACCTTGAGGGACGTTACGGATTTTCAAATGATGTCTTTTCCTTAAAAACACCGTAGCCCCTACTTTCAAAACTACAATTCGCGTCTTTTAAAAACTGATCGTATGGTTCATGTGTAGATGTTAGATTAGATGCGTATGCTTATAGCATTTCGTTTACGATGTACCTTTTGCTACGTTCATGTTATTCTCATTACATTACATATACTTGTGCTAGTACACCTACACTATTATCGATGATGCGTATGTTACACTTACACAGATTGCCGGCTCACACACTTCATCATCGATAATTGCGATGTCACTTACACAGTAGAATTGCCACCTCATTATTCTATGTTGCATGATATAATTTCTATGCTCACATCATTATGATATGTCGCATGATATACTGATATTGTCACATCACTGTTCCATGTTGCATGACATACGGATACGCTCACATTTCTACTATATGTTTGCATACATCATGCTTTACGATTATATGCATTGAGATGTTGTTTCCACGAGATTTCTGGATTTGAGAACCGTGGTTATTTCAAAGGAAAGTATATATTGTTTTAAAAACCCGGTTTCTCTTGATATGATATTTTGAGACATCCACCATGTGTTTTCTCCGTTCTGAGATTGGCATGTGAAACCCGATTCGAGGAGCGGCAGGCATCGTCTGCGGGTACATGGTGGACCCGGTATGGTACCCCGGGGCGAGAAATGGTTTTTGTGGTGTAGATAATGAGCCTGGCAGAGGGACTACTACCTACCGGTGATTGGTTAGACCTGGCGGTTATTCGGAGGATACCGACCAGAGTCGAGAGATGGGTATGGGCCGATCCGTTCTGCCGGAGCCCGAGGGCCGATCCGGACAGACGGAGCCCGTGGGCCGATCCGGACTGACGGAACCCGAGATAGAAGGATTTACGTATCGATGCTGGACACGGGTTTCATGATGTTTCGAATGTCGATATTGGACACTCATGTTCCATGATTTTGATGTGTCATTGATGGACACACGTTGCTTTATATTCTCATATTTACATGCATATGCTTTCATGATATTTACATTTATGATGCTGTTGTGTCATTGGTTGACACGTAGATGAGATCCACATGCATACAGACATTGATTATATGGTTAGATGATATCCACGGGATGATAGGAATTGATTTTGTTGTTGGCACATATGCAGATACGGTCACCCTAAATATCATAGTATTACCTTTATGATATAGTTGACCTAGGAATCATTGTTTATTTTGATTTCTACCTGATGATGTTATCTACTCACGAGTTGGCAACTCACCCCCGTTGTGCCACAGTTCTTGCAGGTTGACCGCATGGATCAGTAGCGGCATCGCTGGCACACAGCTTGCATTCGGATGACTTGCTTTGGTAGGTGGTACATGTTGGATCGTACCACTCTTGTATTTACTATTCCTATTGTATATAGTTAACTCCATCAATCAGAAACTAGTATTTGTATATGTAGTAAGACTTAGCAAGACTTGTAGTTGCGAAACTTGAGCGATGGGTTATTTGTTCGCTTGGTGGGTTTGATTTCTTGCTTTACTTTATCCTTTTGTGTGGATCTTCGCCGTTGGGCGTCGTATACTTATATTATGACTTGCGTGGTTATGATTCCGCCGATTGACGAAGAGCTAGCTCCCGCTTGGGGATGCCTTTTATATTATCTTGTGTATGTGGTTTTGGATCAAAATATACAAAGGAGGTGCTGCCCAAATTTTTAAAAGACGAAACATGTTTTTTAATTAGTAAATCCACTTGCATTTTTCATATTCTTTTATCTATGCATTTAAGAAAACTTTTGATTTCATCATACCTTTATTTCAAAACTTCACCTCTTTTATTTTCTTAAAATGGTTTAGATTTCTGGGCTTCGGCTTACTTGATTTACGTTGCGCCTTTAGACGTTGCGTGAATTAAGTGCCGGTCACGAACAATATTTTCGGGTCATGGCAAAGTTGGTATCAAAGCTCTAGGTTTAATCTTGGTTCGAGTCTATGTTTGACTATGTGGAGTCTGGGGCGTAATTTATTTCGGAACCTAGGCTTGACCTTACAGAACTTAGACTCGAACAGGGGGGTATTAGACCCGAACTTTCGTTTCATCGGCTGACCCTGATTGATGGAGCAGGCAGCTTGAGTAGAGTGACGTACCGTACGTTCCGCGGCATATTTACGATACGATACTAAACTTATGAAACCTTAGGATGTACATATTTTGAGATCTTTGATTCTCTTCGTACCCATGATTATACATCCATTTGTGATCCTTGATTCTATCCGTTTCCATGATCATTCTCTTATTGATTTCGTTCCTCCTTATGATCGTGTATCCATTTTGGGATCTGTTGATTCCTTTCATTCCTTTGATCTACCTTCATCGATACATGCTTGAGGTTCCTATCACCATGGTTTGAGTGTAGATTGAGCTGCTGCTAGTGATGCGGTCAGGGCAAGCTCATCATAGGCGAGGACTGACCATCGTGTTTTCTGGTGACACGGGAACGTCTCGATTTTGTATTTGTGTTGTGACCTCTTGTTTAAGGCGAGTGTTCGGTTTTGCACCGGATGATCGGGCCATTGTTAGAGGATGCCTGTTGTGAGAGGACTGTTGATGTACAGCCTACCTCAGAGATTGTGATGTCGTCTACCTTGCAGAAAGATGACCCAGCTGTTGCTGAGATTGATGGGATGTCGCTTCCAGACTTTACAAGTTGAGATCGCTGGAGCTTTCAGGCAGAGATGCGACAGACGATAGCTAATCTATCTTGAGTTGAGAAACGAAGATGATTTGTCAGATTTGATGCGCCGACGCAGACCCAGTTGAGTTGAAGATTTCCAGTGTGGAGAGTCTTACTCAGATCTAGAGTAGATCGATCCAGAGATGACATTGTTCGCTAGATGATCCGATAGGAGATCGGTAAGTGGACCAGCTTCGGATAGAGGATCTCACCCAGATGCGTTGTGAGTTGATCGAGAACGGATGAGTATTGAGTATTCCTCCGATGATTGGGATGAGTTCCCGAGGACGTGTTCAGCTAGATATCTTTTACAGAGTGATGAAGATACCGAGTTCGTGATTTCGAGTCCGTATGAGAGATTCCGGATTGACTGTAGCTGAGAACATTTGCAGTACGCAGATAGCATGACGTGACGTCGAAGTGGACGATGATAAAGACGAGTGGAGAAAGAGGTTCATACGAGATATTGACAAGCTGTTGTTACTCCCCGTTGAGATTAGAGATCGGATATGTATACCGAGCCGTGAGATATGACCAGTTCCCTAGGAAATGTTGTGCTGAGAACACAGATGTCTAGAAAGCGAGAAAAGATTATGAAAGAGTACCAGCCTCCGTGTAGTTCGGCATAGGCGAGATTGGAAGAGACCTTGAGCAGGTTCCTTCCAGGACACTGCTGCGATAAGATTTGCACTGAGGATCAGTTATGTCCCGTGTATTCAGAGGGCTAGAGGCCGACGCCAGTGATGTGCTGCTTTACGAGTGGTCATGCTAATTGGCCGAGAGATGACCAGAGTAGTGTCAGAGCGGAATCGTTTCCGTTAGTATACCTGAACGGGCCGAAGAGCCAATGGATTGCGAGATTGGTAATCCACAGAGAAATGAGGACGCCAGACCGTGAGCAGGAGGCAAGCGGATGTTCTTGCTCTGCCAGTTTTGGGCGTACCGACATTGTAGGAGGTGTACCTCAATGTCATTTGTTGCGATTTGCGTTTGTGATCCGAGTATCACGCTTATATCACTTGGATTTGAGTTTTGATGATTGAGTTTCATGATATTGTTTTCGTGCACCATGGCTGCACCTACTGGGTATTTACATTTTGTGCATAGTTATTGCGTTTGATATATATTTTATACACCGTTGTGTTGAATTGCGATTTGTGCATATCTATTGCACTTGATATTCATTTTGTGCCTTGGTTGCACGTGTTTATGATTTCGTGGATTTCATACGGCTGATTTGATTTTGTACATATGGTACGCACTCGATTTGATTTTTGCACTCGGTATAGCTCACATGTGCTTGCAGTGCATTGATACGGATTTTTTGCACATAGTTGCACACGTTTTTGGATTTTATACACCTTGGTACACTCGGTGTTGTTTTTATACGCATTTGAGTTATTAATGCATTTCCGTGCACTTGTTGCATCCGATTTGTATTTTGTGCAATTGTTGCACTAGGTTTTTACGCCGTGCATTTGTTGCACTGTATTTGTATTTCGTGCACTGGATGCACCGGATTTGTATTTCGTGCACTGGATGCACCGGATTTGTATTTCATGCACTGGATGCAATTGATTTTCATTTCGTACGTTGGTTGCATCAGATCGGTATTTCGTGCATTGGTTGCAATAGATTTATACTCCGTACCTTGGTTGCACCCGATTTTTGTCTTTGAGCATTCGTTTTACCAGATTTATGTTTTTGTGCGTATTGCACTTGACGTTCGTTTTTCGTGCGCTTTACCGCACTGGGCATTTATATGGACCTGACGCGCTTGGGTTGATTTTTACGCATATAAGGCGCTTGGTATTGGATTTTGTACGTGTCGGATGCACTTGATTTAGATTTTATTCGTGCATGTCGGATGCACTTGATTTAGATTTTATTCGTATATATCGGATGCACTTGATTTAGATTTTATTCGTGCATGTTGGATGCACTTGTTTTAGATTTCGTTCGTTCATGACGGATGCACTTGATTTGGATTTTCACGCATGTTGGGTGCATGATATGAGATGTGATTTGTGCACACCGGATGCACTCGATTGGGATTTTCATTCGTGTATGTTAGTTGCACTGGGTTGAGATTTTCGTGCACTCTAGATGCACTTGATATTGGTGTCGTGCGCATCCATTGCACTGGACAGATGCTTTCGTACACACCCGTTGCACTTAGTTTGCTTTCGTGCATATTGTGGAACTTGTATTTGGATTTGATTTCCATGCACACCAGATGCACGTGATTGTTGGATACGCCTTTTGAGGCTGATTTTGCTATTAAGCACTTTGTTTTCATGATGGGCACTATATTATGTAGTAGCCGAACATGACTGATCTGAGAACAGTACCTGAATACTTTGCATGCATTAAAGTTTTAATAAGAGCTTTTCAAAAAGGAGCTATAGTCTCGCTATTTCCTATGTGTCCACGAGCGACACGAACGTTTACAAAGAAAAACCCTTTGGGATATTTTAAAAAGGGCGGAACGTATATTTGAGCAAAACATATATGAATATATATTTATTACTTTACAAATGAGCGTCCGTCACTTGTGCCGTGAGTTATGCATCACACGGCGATTCAGAAAACATTTTTCATGTGTTTTATTCAGTTTTTGAAGGATTTTCCAAGGATGCGTACTATACACGTATTATAGTATTTGACTAGTGCATATTGGATTTCAGTAGTGGATTTCGAGATCTGTATCTCCATTATAACTCCGATGATATGCGTGCAAATCCAATGATTTGCGTGACGCTTGACGGAGTTCGATTTTGAGTTTCATACTCGTTTTCAGGCGCACCTGATGCGCTGTGGTATTTCTGTATCTTCCGTGATTTCGAAGCCCCGTTGATTTGAATTAATTATTGAAATGTTTTAGCATTTGGGGGGTTTAAATTTAAATTCGGGGACCGAATTAATTTAAGGGGGGAAGATTATAACATTTCAGAAAATATAAAGTATTATTTTTGGAATTTAATATTAAAATAATATATTTCGCGAAAACTACCCGATTTGCGAAATTAGGGTTTTCGTAAAATGGTATAAATATATACCAATAATTATGAAATAATTGGAGATTAAAATGATTTATTCATCTAAAAATATATTTATTGGATTTGGCATTTTTATAATTAATTATATGCAGTTTGAATAAAAATTGATTAGTGCACTATTAATCGCGATTAAACCAAATCTGTGTTTCTACATTTTTCCATGGCTAGTGCACCATGTCATGTTGCATTTGGTTGCATGTTGTTTTATTGATATTTGGCTTTAAAGGAAAAGGAGAAAAGAAAAAGATAATTATTGGAGAGAGAGAGAGAGTGAGAAATGAGTTGTGAGAAGGTGAGAATAAGAAGAGAGAGGGAGGCAGCCACCATTTCCTCACCCAATTATTTTCTTCACCTCCTTCATCCTCAAGCTTCCCTCCACCTCCACCTCCATATATCATCTCAAAATCTTCATCAAAACCCTAAACTCCTTTCATTAAAGTTGATCCCCACCTCATCCTCAACACTTTGGACCAATCAAAGTTGGATTTTGAAGACTTTGGGAAGCTAGGGTTTTTCTTGAGTTGCCCAAATGAGGTATATCTTCTTTCATTTAGTTTAGTTTTACTTTCTTGCACCCTAGTTTAGTTTAGAGGGTGATTTGGTTAGGGTATGTGATGTTTGGAAAATTCAAGAGAAGGGTTTGGGTGTTTGTATGGAATCATGAGGTGTGGTGGGTGTTTTAAAATCTTAGGGATTGATTTCAGTGTTTGTTATATATATGCCCTAGAGGCCATTGTTGTACATATGATGTATATTATAGTGGATGCTTGAATATATATAGAGAGGACTTTCTTGTTCGACATGATAGTATGCTATTTGGTTTCACTTTGTCTTAACATGTTGACTTATATTAGTTTACTGTCTTACTCTCACATGTTGATAAAGCCCTTAGGATATGTACTCGATGTTGGAGATAGTGCCCTCAGAGTCAATTATTGGATCACAGGCACGTGATTGCAATGATTGAGGGAGGACCTATCCCGGTAGGACAGTCTTACTCAAGATGATAGTATGCTATCTGGTTTACCTCTATCATCGTGTACTGCTTTAGGTGACCTGACATGTCGCTATTGCATGTTGATAGAGCCCCTAGGATTCTTGCTTGACTACCGGCAGTATGAGGGCGATCATATACGTGGGAGCTGGTAGTCCATAAGCACATCCTTAAAAGGTCCCTAGTCGTAGGAGTTTCGAGACAGGGCATCGATTCTCCAGAGTAGACTAGTGTATACAGTCGAAACCCCGACGAGGGGCGGTGGCCGGTCTCACAAGCCACTGGTGTCAGTTGGATCACCTAAGATGTATACAGGTGCTCATTGGGTTATGAGTACACCGGACAGGACTCGCCGGGAACATGCTAGTTGGTCTTATACCTGACGTCAGATAGCAGTTCCCAGGTGACATGTGTACAGGTTAGTTCATCGACCTGGGGATCGTCATTTGTCTCGTGTGAGTTCCCACTGTACTTTGATTACTACCCTACCACGGCTCAAAGGAGTCGTGCAAACAGGTTGTAGTTGGGTACAGTCCCGAGCCACATGGAGGCAGTGAGCGGATCTTCGGGGGTTCGTCTCTCCCGGTATTGGGGGTGAGGTCGCGCTGTGTCTAGGAGAGCCATTACACAAAGACCTTGGCCAAGGCAGGAGATTTACTGGTAGGTATTCCAGTAGTATCTCAGGGTGTTCTGGGCTACACTCCGACACGACTTGTACCGCTTTTGGGGGTCTGACTTTTACCAACCCCCTAGGCCCGCCATGCGATGCTCATAGACGAACGGACCGGACTGCACGGATATTGTCACTGACAGGCTCAGTTGGGTGTCGGGGTGAGCTTCCTCATCGACGTCCCTTTTAGTCAATAGCTGGTGGCCCGTCACGTATTGGCTTATACCTCTGACGTGCTAGTGGTTAAATCCACAGCCATAGTATTGACGAGTCTTTAGAGTCCACCACACTTACAGTTACTCAAGCTTTCGGGCGAAACGCTGTAGAGGCCGTATGGAGATATGGCAGGGTCCGATCAGATACGTGCGGTATTGCACGGATCAGGATCGGACGGTTTTGTACTAGTGGCCGTATAGTTATATGGCAGCGTTCGATCAGATACGTGCGGTATTGCACGCATCAGGATCGGACGGATATTACTAGCCGGCTTTGGTTTAAGCCGGTCCTAGTATAGTACAGTGTAGATTTTGTCTCATTGCATTTGTATCCGGACGGAATACAAATGCGGGTGTGTATGCACAGTGTGGGGTTTTCCTGTAATTTATTACGGGACCAGTTTTCTAGAGTTGCCATTTTGCTTTCCGTTCCGGCCGGTTTTTCTTTGTTCTTTCCCGGCCGGACTTTTCCGATGGAGGGTGTTATTTGCAAGTTTGCAAATAACACTTTGTGGAGGGTTTTATTGCATAAGGTTTGATATGATAAGCATCTTTGCTTTTCATGCACTTATGGTGATTAGAGAGGATTTGAAATGGATTTGATTTGTGATCATGATTATGTTTTGGATATGGTTACCCTCCACCTTTTACTACACTCACCTCCCTTCATGTTTATGCTATGATATTCATTCCTCCACCCTCTTCTTCTCACTTGATGCAAGAAGGTTATCATGGTTAAGAAAAAGAAAGAGAGAAGAAAAAGAAAAGAGAGAGAGCTTCATCTTCATCTTTGAGAGAGCCTCATTCATTCATCTCATTTTGATACAAGGAAAAATGAAAGCACCATTTTTCATACCTTCATTCCTCCACCTTCAAATGGCAACCAACCCCAAAAGAGAGACTTTGATTCTACACTATATTCCTACAGCAAATCTTGAGCATGTCGAGTTGCCGGCTTCATGCTCGAGTTGCCTCAGTATCGAGGTGGGAGCCCGTAAAAGTACCCGGCTTCGTGGTGCCCTTTCCGACGAGGAGGAGACGGACGGAGATCCCGCGAGGAGATCGGAGTGGAGATGAAGACCGGAGGACTTGGATCGTCGGTATATCTCTAACCTATCTTGTTAGTTAGCTAGACTAGTTTAATGGTAACGATCCGGGGTTTAGTGCGCGGTGGTGCCGGTTTGCTAAGTCCGCAAATTTTAAAGTTTATCACCGTTTCCGCGTTTGGCCGTCGGGTTGACGGCCGGGGCGCCGCCGTGCACTTACAGTGGTATCAGAGCCTCGCCATTAACATAGTCTAGTTTTGTGTGATGTGTTTTACGTTTCCGATCGAACAAAATCCCGAAAACACGTATTTCAGTTCACATCAGTTTCTGTTGAAATATTTTGTTCTCGAAAAATTTTTCTGGTTGTCTCAGAGTGATGTGCAGGGAAATAGAAGCATACTGTAAAAATTTGGAACCATGATCTCACTATTCCGCCGCGCAAGCGCCGCGAAACCCCACCTCGTGCGGCGCTTCCGCCGCGGATTTTACTGTTCACCCCCCCAAATTTTTCCAGTGTGTTCCTGAGTTGAAAATGTGGTTTTTGGAATATTAAAATTGGGCCAAGATTTCTGTGAGTGCTACAGTTTTGATTGAGGGCCCACTTGTTAATTTTTGATCGATCGGAATATTTTAAAACACATTTTTCACAGTATTTACATTATATCTGCGACCGTGAATGTCACTCGATCGGTAAATCCTGTCTAACTGCTATAGCCCGGTTAGACGGATTTGCGAACGTGACTTTCACGTTGATGTTTTATGTTTATGCTGTGATGTTGCGGATCGGTCGTGGGGGATAGCCTGGATGCAATTCTAGTACTGTGATGTTGTATTATGTACATTTGATATTGCGGGGCGAGCGTCCGACATGTGGACTGCCGTCACTGCCTGTTTGTATTATTCTTTTGGGGCACGACCTGGTTGCGGTCGATGTACCCGGTGTATGTATATTTTACTTTCTGTACTAGGATTACCCCGCGGTGGGGTGCACGGATAGCCGGGTCCTGGAGGGCAACAAGCCCGCATCTCATGGCATTGGGACGGAAGGGGGCTTCGCTCTGGGATTGGCAGGCTATTCGCCGCACTCGTAGGGGGTACAGGTTGACCCAGGAGGGGTGCCCAAGTTGCCGGATTCCGTGGAGTGCTAGGTGGTCCATTCACGGAGCTGAAGGGGGCTGCCTCGCTTCAGGTTTTGGCGGGTGACTTGCCGCGCCCGTAGGGGTCTAGGATTTCATTGCACAGGCTATCCACACGACCAGGGGAACGTCGGGTTTCAGTAGTGGCTCTGTGAAACCCGGGGATCCCAGATATCTGTATTGTTTCTGTGATGCTGTACATTTTCTGTGATGTTGCATTTCTTTCACGCCTTGAGCGAAATATAATATATTGGTATATATATTAGTAGATGTTGTATATGTTTTTCATCCGCGCTAGTCCAGTCCCCGCTCTGTCGTTAGTAAGCTAACCTAACGGGTAATGACGGGACCCAGTGGCGAATGCGGATGGCATATACGTACATCAGTATATTTTCGTTCTTTTTGGTGTGATCAAATGATGGGACTGCATTGATTCGGATCAATGCAAGTTTAAAAACAAACCTATTCTGATGTTGTTGGAACACTTTTCAAAAAGCTGTTATTGCAAGGACGTTCACTTCTGTTTTGCATCGTGGTATTCATTTGGAATATCCTGCTCCTCAGTCGACGAGGCAAGGGCCGAGATCCCTTCACCGGGAGTGACCCCTTGGACAGAAGTTTGCATCAGGGCATTAACTTCACTATAGCCGATTACTTTTGCTTTGCATCGTGGTATTCAGTTGGAATATCCTGCACCCCATTCTACGGGGAAAGAGCCGAGATCCCTTCACCGGGAGTGACCTCTTTAGTAAAGGTTTTCGTCACTATATTTTCTAAAAAGCTATCCGTTCCTTCAACGATATCAAGTTCTTTACGTTAAAGGTTTTCGCCAGAAACCATTCGTAGCCCTCCGTCGTTTCAGACGGGTAGCAAGTAGTATTCATGCTATGTTTGTTGACCTTCGTCAAGGCATAGTGTATGGTAGCTGCTTGTTGCTTTTCTGCAGCATAGATAGATGCGTTGGTTTGGGACAGTCGTATAGCCTTGTTGACCTTCGTCAAGGGCTTGTACGGGTGGATTCAAATTAACCTGGATAATGACGGGTAGAACTTGACATGTGACTTATGATTTGTTGACCTTCGCCAAGGTCATAAGAGCATGGGGCAAAAATCACATCGGGAGTTTCAAAAGTACTGAAACTTGCCAGATATGCGCATACCTTCTGGAGTGTGATACCGTGAGCGGATTCCGTCACGTTATCATGCAATGATAGTTGGATCCCGATTCCCACTGATGAGTTGGTTTACTCCTCGGGTGACCCCGACTAATTCTTCTTTCAGGTTTGGAGGAGAATTTGAGGTACAGTGGGAGGTTTCCTGATTAGAAAAAGTGATAACCATTCTGATCTAGGATAGAGTGCACGCTGAGTGTTTCTTTTCTCTCTCTCTTTGGCAGCGACCTTTGACCCGACCCTAGACTATGACTCAGTGACCAAGTTGACCGAACCTACTTAACACTGGCTTTTGGATTGTCAGAGTTGCAGACCTCATTGCCACTCCTACTTTTACCCTTTTCTCCGGGACACCCCGTATTACTACGAACGTCCACTTCCATTGGACAAAACCATCGTATGGTTAGATACGAACTCGAAGGAATTTATTCGAGGATGGTTTCCGGTTCTGGAGAAAACGGATAGGACTATTCAGTTGTCTTTTCTTTTCACCCTCTCTCAGGTTGCGAGTACTCCTTGGTCTAGGAGTAGTACACCTATTACGCAAATTGGATAGTCTTCTTCCAAACCATAGGCTGGTGCCGACCGGTAGGGAATGAAGAAAACCAGTTAGCCTAAACGGTGTACAGAAGGTATTAAGTTAAGACAAAGCAAGGGATTAGTAAGAGGGCAAAGTAAATTGCAACAGATATTCACGACCAAACCATGTATTCCTTCGCCAATCCTAAATCACCTTTGTATTTCTCCAGGACACTCCGTATCATTACGAAGATCCCATTTTATTGGATAATCCATCGTATGGTTATATACGAACTCGAAAGGAACTCGTTCCAGTTCGGGGATGGATCCTGGTTCAGGAGAAATAGGAATAAAGTACATTCAGGTGTCTTTTATCTTCACCTTCTCTCGCGATGCGAGTGCTCCTAGGATTAGGACAGTACACCCTTTATGCTTTTTGGATAGTCTTCTTCCAAACCATAGGCTGGTGCCGAACGGTAGGGAAGGAAGAAAACCATTTGGCCTAAAGGGGTGTACAGAAGGTAAAGACTAAAGACATATGAAGGGATTTGGAGAGGTGGCAAAGAATTATACGGTTATAGTTGTGAATCTGGATAATGGATGTGGCATTACTAAGAATACCGGGATACCCCACCGAAACATTTCAATGTTTCAGTTTCACTGTGTACTGTTAAAAGAAAACTGATTTCCTGATTAGACACTTGCTCCAGGGTATGTATTTACCAGTTTTGATTCTCACATCTGTAAGGTTTTACAGATGGTGAGTGGGAGTAAGTTATTGGGAATTGGGTGATCATCCTCATTATATCGGGATTCGTTGTAATTGGTGATATTTGAGGATGCCACCTGGGTTGTTTGCCGGTCGGCAAATATTTGGTTTTGAATATCCGCTGTTGTGCACCAATTTCAAATTGATATATCTGTACGTCTATTTTCATAGAGTGAGATATACCTTTTGATATTATGTCGATGACATTTACCTATATCAGTGGATGGTTAGGTAAGGAGCATTGAACAGCGGTGTAATTCTTCTTAACCAAAAGTACAGTTTTCAACCTACGACACACAGTGATTGAGTCGCAAGACTCAGGGGACTTATACAGAGTATTGTATATTGTCCAGTGTCCACTAGGACAGAGGGGTTGGTCCTCATACTATATTCAGTTTACTTTTGACTTCTCTAGTTCTTAGACATGTGTTTCGTAGAAACACAGGGTCTAAGTTTAGAGGAGTTATAGGTATTTGAATAGAGTAGAGAACCAGGTGTAGCAAGTATCGGGATTCTTCAAAGTGATCGAAGATGTAGATACTTGTGTATGGTATTCAGTTGATAGTAATGATAAAGAGAAATTGCTTCTCTTTCAGGTTACTCATAATTGGAAGCATTCCTAAGTTGAGTAACGCTGATCGGCCTCCTTCCATTTAGTTGACATGCACTGGAGATAGCTGCATGATTTGAATCTGGTTCAATTAAATCAGTGCCTCTGGTTCTATATTGGATGTAGAACAGTTCATATCTTAACGTTGTTAAGGTACGGGGAGTTGTCCGGCTTATGCTTAAAACCAGACACTGGACAACTCAAGGCACGTTTCTGTAATGGCTGTTTGTGGGTTGACCCAGGTTATGACGCGGGTTGACTTTCTACCATCTGGATGAACAATAGCAATATTGTTCTAGACTCGCCACAGTTTTATTAAAAATGGATTTTTTCAAAAACAGCAGTGGGAGTATGGTAGAACTGGAAGTGATTCCAGAACCGCAAACGATTACTGAAGATTTGGTAAGGAACCTAAAGATTCAATCTGATTTGACATTCCATTGGCCACTCCGCAGATAAGGTGGGTAACTTCAGGCACCCGAGAGGTGCTCCGGTAGCCTCAAGGACGGTGACAGGGAAGTTCTTGTTTACCCACACTTGCCATTGTTGTTGTTCCAGGCTGCGAGACCCGGCAGGAGGATGAGTATAGCGTCGTTCTAAACTTGCTTTGGAAGTGCACGTCTATATGACTCTACCAGAGGGTTGTCGTAGTCAGTGGGAGCAGCGGAAGCATTGGTGGACATCAGGCTTATGTCTATTTATAGACTAAAGCAGATGTAGCGGAGATAGATCATCTATTTCTGATGTGACAGTCATAGGTTTGACGTCATCAGAATAGGGGATGGATCTGTTGAGAAGGTAGTAGGAAGTGATATTCCTTTACTACGATCGGTTATACTTTGGTCGTCACACAGTGGTTTCTCCACAAAGGACTTGGACATTATATCAGACATACTGGTTACTAGATCTATGGTTTTAGATCTAGATTTGGGTGGTTTCCTAATCTGGGTACCTTGACAGCATTCTATGAGTATTTAGAATGGACGACTCCTGGCACGGTAGTGTACCTGCAAGTAATGGAGTCGCCCTCTCTAAAGGTGTCTTTTAGACTAAAGAGGAGAGGGATATGCATGATTGGCAGGTCACTTGCTTAGGCAATTGAGTCAATCATGAGATGTCAAGTACCACACCAGATGTTGTTCTTGCAGTAGATGCAATAAGTTGACATTGATCCAATCCTGGAGAAACAGTCGGAAGCAGTTTTAGAACATAAGTGGCTGTTCTAGGGATATGATAACGAAAGCCCCATTCGGGAAACAGTTATCATTCCAGGCTTCCAAGGTGACATGGACGACAGGGTGATCGTCAGAGTTATAGTTTTTCCCTCTGACGAGAGGCAGTATTTTGGACGGGTGGTCCAAGGCAATACTGAGGGTGGCATGGCGCAGGATACTGATTAAGTTCAGTTGACGATACAGTCTAAGAAGTTTGGATTTGGAGTTCATTTATGAGCTAAGTCCCATCAGACATCCAGACATTCTAAGACAGGTATTGCTCATTTCGGGAGATGGCTTTCTCCGCGAACTTGAGATATAGAGAGACATAGAAAGAAACTTCTAGGCGGATCCACTCACTGAGGCTATTCCTCGACCGCAATAGTTTCACAAACGGGATTTGTGAGACTGACTAGTAGAGGAGTTGGGTGTTCGGTATCACATGGGCTGTGAGTATGCGACATCGCAATAATTAGCCTTGAGTGCAAGTGGGAGATTGTTGGAGATAGTGCCCTCAGAGTCAATTATTGGATCACAGGCACGTGATTGCAATGATTGAGGGAGGACCTATCCCGGTAGGACAGTCTTACTCAAGATGATAGTATGCTATCTGGTTTACCTCTATCATCGTGTACTGCTTTAGGTGACCTGACATGTCGCTATTGCATGTTGATAGAGCCCCTAGGATTCTTGCTTGACTACCGGCAGTATGAGGGCGATCATATACGTGGGAGCTGGTAGTCCATAAGCACATCCTTAAAAGGTCCCTAGTCGTAGGAGTTTCGAGACAGGGCATCGATTCTCCAGAGTAGACTAGTGTATACAGTCGAAACCCCGACGAGGGGCGGTGGCCGGTCTCACAAGCCACTGGTGTCAGTTGGATCACCTAAGATGTATACAGGTGCTCATTGGGTTATGAGTACACCGGACAGGACTCGCCGGGAACATGCTAGTTGGTCTTATACCTGACGTCAGATAGCAGTTCCCAGGTGACATGTGTACAGGTTAGTTCATCGACCTGGGGATCGTCATTTGTCTCGTGTGAGTTCCCACTGTACTTTGATTACTACCCTACCACGGCTCAAAGGAGTCGTGCAAACAGGTTGTAGTTGGGTACAGTCCCGAGCCACATGGAGGCAGTGAGCGGATCTTCGGGGGTTCGTCTCTCCCGGTATTGGGGGTGAGGTCGCGCTGTGTCTAGGAGAGCCATTACACAAAGACCTTGGCCAAGGCAGGAGATTTACTGGTAGGTATTCCAGTAGTATCTCAGGGTGTTCTGGGCTACACTCCGACACGACTTGTACCGCTTTTGGGGGTCTGACTTTTACCAACCCCCTAGGCCCGCCATGCGATGCTCATAGACGAACGGACCGGACTGCACGGATATTGTCACTGACAGGCTCAGTTGGGTGTCGGGGTGAGCTTCCTCATCGACGTCCCTTTTAGTCAATAGCTGGTGGCCCGTCACGTATTGGCTTATACCTCTGACGTGCTAGTGGTTAAATCCACAGCCATAGTATTGACGAGTCTTTAGAGTCCACCACACTTACAGTTACTCAAGCTTTCGGGCGAAACGCTGTAGAGGCCGTATGGAGATATGGCAGGGTCCGATCAGATACGTGCGGTATTGCACGGATCAGGATCGGACGGTTTTGTACTAGTGGCCGTATAGTTATATGGCAGCGTTCGATCAGATACGTGCGGTATTGCACGCATCAGGATCGGACGGATATTACTAGCCGGCTTTGGTTTAAGCCGGTCCTAGTATAGTACAGTGTAGATTTTGTCTCATTGCATTTGTATCCGGACGGAATACAAATGCGGGTGTGTATGCACAGTGTGGGGTTTTCCTGTAATTTATTACGGGACCAGTTTTCTAGAGTTGCCATTTTGCTTTCCGTTCCGGCCGGTTTTTCTTTGTTCTTTCCCGGCCGGACTTTTCCGATGGAGGGTGTTATTTGCAAGTTTGCAAATAACACTTTGTGGAGGGTTTTATTGCATAAGGTTTGATATGATAAGCATCTTTGCTTTTCATGCACTTATGGTGATTAGAGAGGATTTGAAATGGATTTGATTTGTGATCATGATTATGTTTTGGATATGGTTACCCTCCACCTTTTACTACACTCACCTCCCTTCATGTTTATGCTATGATATTCATTCCTCCACCCTCTTCTTCTCACTTGATGCAAGAAGGTTATCATGGTTAAGAAAAAGAAAGAGAGAAGAAAAAGAAAAGAGAGAGAGCTTCATCTTCATCTTTGAGAGAGCCTCATTCATTCATCTCATTTTGATACAAGGAAAAATGAAAGCACCATTTTTCATACCTTCATTCCTCCACCTTCAAATGGCAACCAACCCCAAAAGAGAGACTTTGATTCTACACTATATTCCTACAGCAAATCTTGAGCATGTCGAGTTGCCGGCTTCATGCTCGAGTTGCCTCAGTATCGAGGTGGGAGCCCGTAAAAGTACCCGGCTTCGTGGTGCCCTTTCCGACGAGGAGGAGACGGACGGAGATCCCGCGAGGAGATCGGAGTGGAGATGAAGACCGGAGGACTTGGATCGTCGGTATATCTCTAACCTATCTTGTTAGTTAGCTAGACTAGTTTAATGGTAACGATCCGGGGTTTAGTGCGCGGTGGTGCCGGTTTGCTAAGTCCGCAAATTTTAAAGTTTATCACCGTTTCCGCGTTTGGCCGTCGGGTTGACGGCCGGGGCGCCGCCGTGCACTTACACTCGACTACCAGGACTATGATGCAGATCATACTAGTGGGGCCAGGGTAGTCCAAGAGTACATCCTATAACTGTTCCTAGTCGAGGGAGTATCAAGACAAGGCATCGATACTCCAGAGTAGACTAGCGTATACGCATCTTGACCCATATGATGGGCGATGGATGATCCCATATCCATCGGTGTTTGACATCAAAGATGGTGTACGGGTGCTCAGTGGAGACTGGGTACACTGAACGGACTCGCCGAGAACTCCTAGATGGTATTATACCTATCGTCAGATAGCAGTTCTCCGGTGACACTGGTACATGTTAGTCTATAGACCCAAGATCGTCATAGATTCTTGTGTGATTCCCACTGTGCTTTGATTTCCACCTTACCACGTCCAAGAGGGCATGCAAAACGGTGGCTTTTGGGTACAGTCCCGAATCACATGGAGGCAATGAGCGATAGGAGGGGTTTCGTCTCTCCCGGTATAGGGAGTTGATGTTGTGCAGTGTTCGATTGGCTATAACTGGAAGTCCCTGGCCAGGGCTGATATAGAGGCCTGCTGGTAAGAGTTATCAATAGTTTCTCGACCCGTTATGAGCCTCATATCGACACGACTTATCGGTTACTGGGATCTGACGTTTACCACCCCTAGACTGGATATGCGACATATCAGACGAAGAGACCGGACTGTACGGTAGTGTTACTGATTGGATTCACAGGAGAATGTACATGCTTGCTTGTTGATCTTCTGATTGCTCAATACCTGGGTGGCTGTTACGTTTAGCTGACCGCTTGCAGCTTGTGGGTGTTTGATATGATCATCACCTACTGCCGGCGTATTGACGATTCTTTAGAGTCCTACACAGAGGTTTCCTGGCTCAGGCAAAACGGAGCAGGAGCACATATGTGATATGTGCGGGACCGAGAATAATACGATATGAGATACCGTATTCTATTCTCCCGATATGAGATATCGGCCGGGTATATGTGATATAGCCGGGTCATCGGATCAAGTGTTGATTCGATGAAATAGTACATATTATATTAGTTGGTTATATGTAATATAGCCGGGTTATCGGATCAAGTGTTGATTCGATAATTTAATGTATAATTATATATGTGATATATTACATTACGTTAACTAATATAAGCTCGCTTTATTGATTCATTTTCTCACGGGATAATACATTGATATGTATGTGATATATGTTAATTGTATTATTTTCTTTTGTTACAAAATATATTGTATATGTGATATATAATATTGTAACATGTTAGGGTTACAAATTTAACATAGGTTTAGGGTTTAAACTTGGTTAAGGTTTGGATTAGGGTTAGCTTTTGCATGAAGCTTCCATGAAGCTTCATGAAGTTTTGACTTTGTCTTAAGCTTGATATTTTGTGAAGATATTATTTAACCCAACCCAAACCTTAACCTCTGGTTTATTCTCTACAAGGGTTAACTCTATCATTCTTAACCCTTGGTTGGATTTGTAACCACAACAATAATTCATTGTTCATCACAAAAGGATTAGCTTCATCTTCTTCTTCTTACTCTTGCAAAAGCTTTATAGCTTTTTGAGTTGTGATGATATTGAGTGAGAAATTGAAAACAAAAGAGAGTAAAATTCCTACTTCATCATCCTCATCTATTCTAGCTACTTAGATTAGGGTGTTCACTTCTCAAATAAGTTGTTTAGTGAAGTGTAAGCTTGGGTTAGAGATTCTTCAAGGTAGATCATCTTAGATCATGAAGACTTCAAGCAAGATGCATCATTCACCTCTTAGAGCCTCACAAGAGTCGGAGTTCTTGATGATCGCAGCGAAGGGATCTCAACACGGAGCTTATAAAGCGAAGGAACGGACTACAAAGGTTGTAATCCCTATCTCTTAGAAGTAAAGTTGTTTACTTGTTAAATTGTTTTGCCTAATCTCTAGTTTAAGATCTTGGTTGGGTTGTTCGGCACTTGAAAAATTTGATTTTGGCATGGTTGATACCTTATAGAACCTTGTTCTAGTGCCTATTAACCCAACAGTGGTATCAGAGCCTAGCTAGAGCATTAGGCGACGTGTAGACGAAGTTAAAAGTCCGATCGAACCCCGAAACGTCATCTTTGACCCCCTCTCTGGAAATTTTTTTAAAATATGATTTTTTCCACATTAAAAATACTCAAAAAATCAAGCAGGTAATTGTATGGATTACTTTGAAATACGAGTCATTGTAGCCTTTAAGTCGCCGCGGAACCGCGGCCATACCATGCTCTTGGCGGTGGTTCCGCGGCAGTACTTGAGTGTCAGGGATAGTTATTTCTAGGGTTCATCCGTATGTATTACTACATGCTTCTGGGGATTTTTAATTTTACTTAAGTGTTGAGTTTTCTGGAGATCTTTTGTATTCGTTGATTCGATCGGAAAGTTTAACATCGTTTAGTTTTTCAGGTAATTTAGAACGTGTTAAAATGTTCGAACGGATATCAATAACTCACTTTTCCCGACAAAAAACTTTCAACTGTTGGATTTTTTCCAGAGTTTGAATCTTTCGGAAAAACATGCAAGCGTATATGTGGACCCTCTAGAAGAACGTAACCTTAACTCGATTATATGACCGTCAAAACTACTACTGAACCCTAGGGTTTATGGTAGTTTGGAGTTGCCATATATGAGGCGTTGGTTTGACCCTTCTACGGCTGGTTCATTGGGGCAGTGACATCTTCTGGAACTTTTTGAACTCTGCTCAAGTGTTGAGCTATTTGGTAAATCTTGGGTATTTATTTATTCGATCGGAAAGTTTAATATTGTCTATTTATCTGGAATGTGATACAATATGTGGAATTCATATAGTTAGGCATGAAATGCGAAGTATGTGATATTTTGGATTTACGATGTCTAGGGAGTTTATGGATTCCAAATGTTGTAGTTTTTCACTTTCTTTTCTATAACCGTAAGTGTAGTATGTGGTGTATCGCCGGCTTCGTTTCTATACATCAACGACAATCGGGATACGTATACTTGCTTACGTTGATGATATGAGATATTATGTGTTGCTGTGATATGTTATATTGGATTGTCGTGTTCTGAATAGCCGGGGGTTTTATGTGAGATGAGGGTTTTTATTTTCATTCATGTAAAATTCATTGTATGTAATATTCTTTTATTGGGGCACTTCCGGGTTGAGGATGATGTCACCATTGTATATTGTTTAATTTTCCGCATTAGGATAGACCCGAGGAGGGGAGCACAAGTAATCGGGTTCTAGGGTCCAGTGGGAGACCATCTCGAGGAGTCGAGACCGGGTCTCCTAACCCTAGAATTGGCAGTGTTGCTTGCCACTCTCGTAGGGGTCTAGGGATGTGGGTTTGGCTATTCATCACGACCGTGGAATCCGTGTTTTATATAGTCTCAATATAAAACACGGACGTCCTAGTATATCCAAAATTTCATATGTTATCTTCTGCTGCAATGTTCTGTGATGAGATCATATCACTGCCTGAGACGAATGCTTATACTATATATATATATATATGATATATAAATATTGCTGCTTTCGTTTCTTCTGTGATGCTTAGGAAGCATAATTGATGGGATTTATTAATGAGATTAATAAAAGAAAAGAAACTTAAAAAATGATGTAGAATCAAAACTTTATAAAAAGGGTAGCTACAGTTTTGCTTTGCATAGCGGTATATGTGATATACCCTGCACCTTATTCGATGAGGAAAGAGCCAAGATCCCTTCACCGGGAGTGACCTCTTTAGCAAAACTGGCAGATGCTACAAACTCACGGTTTAGTTTTTGACTGCTTCTATAGTTCTTGCTTTGCACCATGGTATATGCGATATACCATGCACCTTATTCGATAAGGAAAGAGCCGAGATCCCTTCACCGGGAGTGACCTCTTTAGCGAAACTAGAAAAACCTCAAAAACACTCCTTTTCAAAATCACTTGTTTCTACAACGATATCAAGTTCATTACGCAATAGGTTTTCTGAAAAACCTGTGTAGCCCTCCGTCATTTCAGATAAGTAATATTTAGTATTCGTGCTACGGTAGTTTGGCATGCGTCAAGGCGTAGTGTACGGTAGCTGATTACTACTTATCTGTAGCATGAGATGCGATTGGATTAGGGTATTCGTACGGCGTTGTTTGGCATGCGTCAAGGGTCGTACGGGTGGGTTTAATTCAATCACGAAATGTACGGGTTGAACTTGACTAGCGGACTATGGGTTGTTTGGCATGCGTCAAGGTCATAAAACGCTAGGGGTAAAAGCATTATCGGGAATTTCAAATGTTGAAATTTGCAATATGATATAGTTGGATATACCCACTGCGAGTAAGAGTTACTCCTGGGAGAATTTTATACAGGACAATTAGCCGATCAAGTAGGTGACTAGAAAGGTGTTTATGGGGTTATACCTCTGGGAAAACGAGGTTTATTTTAATTAGGTCCGTGCGAAAGCACGGGGAACCTCGCCTGGCTGAAAGATTGGCGAACTTGTAAGGTATAATTAATCCCGGCTAATCTTACCTTTTAGGGTTTTAAGGAAGATTTGATAAAAAGCAGTGGGAGGCATCCTGATTAGATAAGATAATAACCAATCTAATCTTGCAAGAGCATATGCTAAAGTGTTTTCTTCTCTCTCTCTCCAGGTAGCGACCATGTCAGGCCTTAATCAAGAAAATAATATGGATGTATTGACTGAACCCACTTATTATACTAAGCAGGGGAACGTTGGTCCAGCTTCAAATTATAATTGTTATAAGTCCAGGTAGGAAATAGGAGAATATCTGGATTCCCACACCGCCCAAACGAAGAACAAGCATGCTGGTGCATCTTCTTCGGAAGTGTTAGTTATTGAGAACTGTTTCTCAGTTAACTCTACGTCCTGGGTATTATATACCGGATCGGGATCCCACATATGTAATATGTTACGTGGGCTACGTAAAGGTAGAGAACTGGGAATGGGTGATCATTCCGTAAGAGTAGGGAATGGTGCAGATGTTGCAGCCAAAGAAGTTGGCGAATATCACCTTGTGTTACCAAATGGTAATACATTGGTTCTGAACGAGTGGTATTACATTCCGATCCTGATATGCAATATTATATCAGTTTCTTTATTGAATAAAGAAGGATATAATTTTGTAGTACAGGATAATGTTATGAACATATTCCTGAATCAAAAGTTGATAGGATCAGGATCGTTAAATAATGGCATGTACGTTCTAAATCAAACTACAATTCTTAATGTACAGAACACAAACAAAAGGAAAAGTTCAGAAATGAACGAATCCTTCTTGTGGCATTGTAGACTAGGTCATATCAATGCGACACGACTAGCTAAGTTACATAAGGATGGATATTTGAATCCGTTCGAATTTTCATCTTATGATACTTGTCAATCATGTCTCAAAGGCAAGATGACCAAAACTCCGTTTAGTAGACACGGAGAAAGAGTTACAGAACTCTCAGGACTGATACATAGTGATGTATGTGGTCCCATGTCTACACATGCCAGGAACGGTTCATCCTACTTTATTACATTCACTGACGATCTCTCAAGATACGGACATGTGTTCCTGATGAAACACAAGTCTGAAGCTTTTGAGAAATTCAGAGAATATAAGCACGAAGTAGAGAACCAAACGGGCAAAAGTATTAAGATCCTTCGATCTGATCGAGGAGGAGAATACTTGAGCAATGAGTTCCTGGACTATCTAAAAGAGAATGAGATTCTCTCTCAGCTTACTCCTCACTATACACCACAGCACAACGGTGTATCGGAGAGGAGGAATCGCACCCTTTTAGATATGGTGCGCTCTATGATGAGCAATGCTGAGTTGCCTATTTCCTTCTGGCGGTATGCGCTTGAGACAGCCATAGACCTATTGAATAGGGTTCCCACCAAATCTGTGCCAACCACTCCATATGAGATATGGAAAGGAAAGAGACCATATCTTAATTACATTAAGATATGGGGTTTTCCGGCATATGTAAAAACACAAAATCTGGACAAATTCAAGGCAAGGTCAGTTCTGTACAAGTTTATTGGATATCCCAAGCATTCGCAAGGGTATATCTGCTACCACTCCGAGGAACAAAAAGTGTTTGTTTCTCGACATGCCACCTTCTTAGAAAAGGGTTTTCTTATGAAACAAGATAGTGGCAATGAGGTAGAACTGGAAGAAGTTCCAGATACACAAACTGCAACAGAAGATTTGGTAGAACCAGAGGATTCAGTAGTTCCTGACGAACCTCAGCCTCTCCGCCGATCTAGTAGAGTTCCTCATCCACCTGAGAGATACTACGGTTTTCTCATAGACGGTGGGAGTGAGGATTGCATCATGGAAGATGATGACCCAACTAGCTTCGAGCAGGCCATCACGAGTGGTGACTCTGTGAAATGGCTGGATGCAATGCGATCTGAGATGGAATCCATGTACACCAACAAAGTATGGACTTTGGAAGTTGCTCCTGAAGGGGTAAAACCCATTGGGAGCAAATGGATCTTTAAGAAGAAACTTGGTGTAGATGGAAAAGTGGAGACTTTCAAAGCTAGACTTGTTGCGAAGGGTTTTCGTCAACGACCAGGTGTTGATTATGACGAAACCTTTTCTCCAGTGGCTATGCTTAAGTCCATCCAGATCTTACTTGCCATTGCTGCATACCATGACTACGAAATCTGGCAAATGGATGTTAAGACCGCCTTTCTAAATGGTGATTTAGAGGAGTGCGTGTACATGACTCAGCCAGAGGGCTTCGTAGATAGTGGGAGCAGCGGAAAGGTGTGCAAGCTGCATAAATCCATCTATGGGTTAAAGCAGGCATCGCGGAGTTGGGACATCTATTTTGATGTGGTAGTCAAAGAGTTTGACTTTATCAAGAACATAGATGGACCCTGTATATACAAGAAGGTTGCAGAGAGTAAGGTTGTCTTTTTCGTATTGTACGTGGATGACATACTCTTGATAGGAAATGATGTTCCTATGCTGCACTCGGTCAAGCTCTTCTTATCACATAGATTCTCAATGAAAGATCTAGGTGATGCCTTCTGCATTTGGGGGATTAGGATCTATAGAGATAGATCCAAGAGGATACTGGGATTGTCCCAATCCAGGTACATTGACACCATACTAAAGAGGTTCAGTATGGAAAAATCCAAGCGTGGGAACCAACCCACGATCTCTGGACTCACTCTCTCCAAAGAGATGTCTCCCAAGACTGATTTGGAGAGAGCTCGCATGCAAGGGATACCTTATGCTTCGGTAGTAGGCTCTATCATGTATGCGATGCTATGTACCAGACCCGATGTAGCATACTCACTAAGTGTAGTGAGTAGGTATCAAGCAGATCCAGGAGAGAATCACTGGACAGCTGTGAAGAACATTCTCAAGTACTTGAGAAGAACAAAGGAGATGTTCTTGGTGTATGGTAACGGAGAACTCCAAGTGGAGTCCTTTACCGATTCAAGCTTCCAAAGTGATAAGGACGACTCTAAGTCGAAATCGGGATTTGTCTTTACCCTAAATGGAGGGGCGGTTTGTTGAAGAGTTCCAAGCAAGAAACCGTGGCAAACTCGACGATGGAGGCTGAATACATCGCTGCCAACGATGCTGCCAAAGAGGCTGTTTGGATGAAGAAGTTCATCACTGAACTTGGTGTGGTTCCTTCCATTGAGTATCCAATACCTTTGTATTGTGATAATAATGGAGCTGTGGCTTTGGCCAAGGAACCCAGGTCCCATCAGAAGTCCAGACATATTCTGAGGCGGTATCACCTGATCCGGGAGATTGTTGATCGTCGCGAGATCGATGTAAGGAGAGTTGACACGAAGGACAACACTGCGGATCCACTCACGAAGGCCATACCCCAGATACAATTTGGGAGACTCTTCGGGATGTTGGGTATGAGATACTACAACACCTGGCCTTAGTGCAAGTGGGAGATTGTTAGTTATATATATGCCCTAGAGGCCATTGTTGTACATATGATGTATATTATAGTGGATGCTTGGATATATATAGAGAGGAATTTCTCACTTGACATAATAGTATGCTATTTGGTTTCATTTTGTCTTAACATGTTGACTTGTATTAGTTTACTGTCTTACTCTCACATGTTGATAAAGCCCTTAGGATATGTACTCAACTACCAAGATTGTGATGCAGATCATACTAGTGGGGCCAGGGTAGTCCAAGAGTACATCCTATAACTGTTCCTAGTCGAGGGAGTATCGAGACAGGGCATCGATACTCCAGAGTAGACTAGCGTATATGCATTTTGACCCATATGATGGGCGATGGATGATCCTATATCCATCGGTGTTTGACATCAAAGATGGTGTACGGGTACTCAGTGGAGACTGGGTACACTGAACGGACTCGCCGAGAACTCCTAGATGGTATTATACCTATCGTCAGATAGCCGTTCTCCGGTGACACTGGTACAGGTAAGTCTGTAGACCCGAGATCGTCATAGAGTCTTGTGTGATTCCCACTGTGCTTTGATTTCCACCTTACCATGTCCAAGAGGGCGTGCAAAACGGTGGCTTTTGGGTACAGTCCCGAATCACATGGAGGCAATGAGCGATAGGAGGGGTTTCGTCTCTCCCAGTATAGGGTGTTGATGTTGTACAGTGTTCGATTGGCTATAACTGGAAGTCCCTGGCCAGGGCTGATATGGAGTGCTGCTGGTAAGAGTTATCAGTAGTTTCTTGACCCGTTATGAGCCTCATATCGACATGACTTATCGGTTACTGGGGTCTGACGTTTACCACCCCTAGACTGGATATGCGACATATCAGACGAAAAGACCGGACTGTACGGTAGTGTTACTGATTGGATTCACAGAAGAATGTACAGGCTTGCTTGTTGATCTTCTGATCACTCAATACCTGGGTGGCTGTTACATTTAGCTGACCGCTTGCAGCTTGTGGGTGTTTGATATGATCATCACCTACTGCTGGCGTATTGACGATTCTTTAGAGTCCTACACAGAGGTTTCCTGGCTCAGGCAAAACGGAGTAGGAGCACATATGTGATATGTGCGGGACCGAGAATAATACGATATGAGATACCATATTCTATTCTCGCGATATGAGATATCGGCCGGGTATATGTGATATAGCCGGGTCATCGGATCAAGTGTTGATTCGATGAAATAGTACATGTTATATTAGTTGGTTATATGCAATATAGCCGGGTTATCGGATCAAGTGTTGATTCGATAATTTAATGTATAATTATATATGTGATATATTACATTACGTTAACTAATATAAGCTCGCTTTATTGATTCATTTTCTCACGGGATAATACATTGATATGTATGCGATATATGTTAATTGTATTATTTTCTTTTGTTACAAAATATATTGTATATGTGATATATAATATTGTAACATGTTAGGGTTACAAATTTAACATAGGTTTAGGGTTTAAACTTGGTTAGGGTTTGGATTAGGGTTAGCTTTTGCATGAAGCTTCCATGAAGCTTCATGAAGTTTTGACTTTGTCTTAAGCTTGATATTTTGTGAAGATATTATTTAACCCAACCCAAACCTTAACCTCTAGTTTATTCTCTACAAGGGTTAACTCTATCAATCTTAACCCTTGGTTGGATTTGTAACCACAACAATAATTCATTGTTCATCACAAAATGATTAGCTTCATCTTCGTCTTCTTCTTGCTCTTGCAAAAGCTTTCTAGCCTTTTGAGTTGTGACGATATTGAGTGAGAAATTGAAAATAAAAGAGAGTAAAATTCCTACTTCATCATCCTCATCTATTCTAGCCACTTAGATTAGGGTGTTCACTTATCAAATAAGTTGTTTAGTGAAGTGTAATCTTGGGTTAGAGATTCTTCAAGGTAGATCATCTTAGATCATGAAGACTTCAAGCAAGATGCATCATTCACCTCTTGGAGCCTCACGAGAGTCGGAGTTCTTGATGATCGCAGAGAAGGGAGCTCAACACGGAGCTTATAAAGCGAAGGAACGGACTACAAAGGTTGTAATCCCTATCTCTTAGAAGTAAAGTTGTTTACTTGTTCAATTGTTTTGCCTAATCTCTAGTTTAAGATCTTGCTTGGGTTGTTCGGCACTTGAAAAATTTGATTTTGGCATGGTTGATGCCTTGTAGAACCTTATTCTAGTGCCTAGTAACCCGACATTCAAGACTTGGAAATGAGTATAGAAACCAAAATACGGACTTAGAAATGGTCCCATGTCGGTTTTGTGACGTTTTAGTGGCCTACAAGGAATCTGGAGAAACCCGGGAAGTTTCTGAGAAAAACTAGCAACTCCAGAGACCTAGTTAGACCAATAGGAGACCACCCTGAGAAGTCGAACCACAACGGAGCACCTTTGGCCGAGCAGGCCGGTTTTGAGGTGAATGTGGCCGGCCAAATTTTGGTGTTTGGTGTCTAGGTTGGTTCAGTAGCTCACATATTCCATATACAACTCTCTATACTTACTAGTTTTTTCCCCTTTGACCAGAGATGAAATCTAGGAGCACATTGGAGTGTTTCTGGTTATGTTTTCCGTATTTTGAAATTCTTGGTTTTAGTATTTGATGTATCATTGAGTCGTTGAATGTTTGTACGTCAACGACGAGAGTTGTTTGGTTTTTTTTGCATGCGTAGGCTATAAGTTCTAACCTATGAGCGCACCGTGTGTCGTATTGGTTTTCCGGACTTGATTTTAATAGTATTGCGACTATGTATTTATTGTAAGTACCTTCGCGTGGATTCCGAGATGACGGAGCATGGCGTCATCGACTTCGGCAAGCAAGGATCAAGGTGAGTAGATTTATATCTACGGGGGAAGTCGGGTGGATGTCGTATAGCACCCCCGCAAATTTTGATGGAAACCGATATATAGGATATGGTTAACGAAACCTAGGGATATGGTTAAAAGAATAGTTAAAAGTGATATGATATGATTAATACGTGATGACGAGATTTGAGATATCAATATGATGAGATAAGATGATACGAGCACATACGATTGATATAAGATTTATAGTGGCATGTTATGAGAACGTTATATACAATAAGATATGACATTTATGCAAATTAAGAGGATATGAGATTTGATACCGATGTGGCTCAAGATATATCCATAGTTACGATAATAATGAGTGATATGCCGTACGAGACTTGAGATCCGTACCCTCATTGTCGTATAGGTCGATAGATCCCTATATTTGTTAAATGTCACCGTACGAAGGAGTACCGTACGCGATGTGAGTTACCAGATGGATGATCCGCGCTTGTGATTTGAGGATGATGTTCGATGATATTGCCGTATCGGATACTATAAGACTAAATAGTCGACGTAAATTTGTCATCCGAACCATACATATTTCTAAACTGAAGAATCGTATGCATCTCTTAAATAGATACCTTGAGAGACGTTACGGATTTTCAAATAATATCTTTTCCTTGAAAACACTGTAGCCCATACTTTCAAAACTACGATTCGCATCTTATAAAAACTGATCATATGGTTCATGTGTAGAGGTTAGATTAGATGCGTATGCTTATAGCATTTCGTTTACGATGTATCTTATGCTACGTTCATGTTATTCTCATTACATTACATATACTTGTGCTAGTACACCTACACCATTATCGATGATGCGTATGTTACACTTACACAGATTGCCGGCTCACACACTTCATCATCGATAATTGCTATGTAACTTACACAGTAGAATTGCCACCTCATTATTCTATGTTGCATGATATACTTGCTATGCTCACATCATTATGATATGTCGCTTGATATACCGAATTGTCACATCACTGTTCCATGTTGCATGATATACAGATACGCTCACATTTCTGCTATATGTTTGCATACATCATGCTTTACGATTATATGCATTGAGATGCTGTTTCCATGAGATTTCTGGATTTGAGAACCGTGGTTATTTCAAAGGAAAGTATATATTGTTTTATAAACCCGGTTTCTCTTGATATGATATTTCGAGACGTCCACTATGTGTTTTCTCGGTTCTGAGATTGGCATATGAAACCCGATTCGAGGAGCGGTAGGCACCATCTGCGGGTACATGGTGGACCCGGTATGGTACCCGGGGCGAGAAATGTTTTTTGTGGTGTAAACAATGAGCCTGGCAGAAGGACTACTACATACCGATGATTGGTTGGACCTGGCGGTTATCTCGAGGATACCGACCGGAGTCGAGAGATGGGTATGGGCCGTTCCGTTCTGCCGGAGCCCGAGGGCCGATCCGGACAGATGGAGCCCGTGGGCCGATTCGGACCGACGGAGTCCGAGATATAAGGATTTACGTGTCGATGCTGGACACGGGTTTCATGATGTTTTGAGTGTCGATGTTGGACACTCAGGTTCCATGATTTTGATGTGTCATTGATGGACACATATTGATTTATATCCTCATATTTACATGCATATGCTTTCATGATATTTACATGCATGATGTTGTTGTGTTATTGGTTGACACGTAGATGAGATCCCATGCATACAGGCATTGATTATATGGTTGGATTATATCCACAGGATGATAGGCATTAATATTGTTGTTGGCACATATGCAGATACGGTCACCCTAGATATCATAGTATTACCTTTATGATATAGTTGACCTAGGAATCGTTGTTTATTTCGATTTCTACCTGATGATGTTTTCTACTCATGAGTTGGCAACTCACCCCCGTTGTGCCACAGTTCTTGCAGGTTGACCGCATGGATCAGTAGCGGCATCGCTGGCACACAGCTTGCATTCGGGTGACTTTCTTTGGTAGGTGGTATATGTTGGATCGTGCCACTCTTGTATTTACTATTTCTATTGTATCTAGTTAACTCCATCAATCATAAACTAGTATGTGTATATGTAGTAAGACTTAGCAAGACTTTGTAGTTGCGAGACTTGAGCGATGGGTTATATGTTCGCTTGGTGGGTTTGATGTCTTGCTTTACTTTATCCTTTTGTGTGGATTTTCGCTGTTGGGCATCATATACTTATATTATGACTTGCGTGGTTGTGATTCCGCTGATTGGCGAAGGGCTAGCTCCCGCTTGGGGATGCCTTTTATATTATTTTGTGTATGTGGTTTTGGATCAAAATATAAAAAGGAGGTGCTGCCCAAATTTTTAAAAGACGAAACATGCTTTTCAATTAGTAAATCCACTTGCATTTTTCATGTTCCTTTATCTATGCATTTAAGAAAACTTTTGATTTCATCATACCTTTATTTCAAAACTTCACCTCTTTTATTTTCTTAAAAAGGTTTAGATTTCTGGGCTTCAGCTTACTTGATTTACGTTGCGCCTTTAGACATTGCGTGAATTAAGTGCCGGTCACGAACAATATTTTCGGGTCGTGACAGCAGCCCTATTGGTAGAGGAGCGTATTTCTGAGACACCGGTCATTCCGGAACCGAAGAGGATTCATACTTAATTATCAGCGCAGAGGCAGTTTGGCCGAGGCCACGGTGGATTCTCTATAGGTCGTGCGGGTAGCCGGAGCGTGAGACGGGGACAGACATATAGTTTATACCCACAGGGCCAGCAGTCGTCGCCTGGATGTTTTGGGTGTGGCAGTCCCCATCACTGCATCAGAGATTGCACTAAGATACGCCAGAGGGAGACATCGGTTCCACATGTTACCTTACCACCTTCACCTCAGAGAGAGTTGCCTCCTACGCTTGTTGATGCTCCGCGTCAGACTTTTGCTCAGAGAGGTTGTGGTCGCGGAGGGTTTGTTCAGAGAGGATGGGGTGGCAGAGGCGGAGGACAGCCAGTTGCCGATAGAGGGCAGGCTCGAGTGTTTGCCTTGACTCATCACTACGCACAGGCGTCCAATGCAGTAGTTTCAGGTATTCTTTCAGTATGTTCCTTCGATGCACATGTTTTGTTTGATCCGGGATCTACGCACTCGTATGTTTTTACACACTTCGTGCCGAGGTTAGGCCGAGAGTCATGTTTGCTAGATCATCCGCTTGTCGTGACTACTCCTGTTGGCGAGTCGTTTATTGCGCGACACATGTTTCGTTCGTGTGCAGTTCGTATTGGAGATAGAGATTCGTCCGTCTACTTGATCCTTTTTAAGATGTTGGATATCGACGTTCTCCTGGCATGGACTGGTTAGCTACTTGCTATGCGTCCGTGGACTGCCGCGAAAAGAATGTCAGGTTTTGTTTTCCCGGCGAGTCAGTTTTTGTTGTGCGGGGGGACCGTGGTGCCGCCCCTCACAGTTTGATTTCAGCCCTTTGCGCTAGTCGGCTTTTGAGGAGGGGATGTCGAGGATTATTAGCTCTCATATGAGATACTGGAGCCACAGTAGATTTGTTGGACCAGGTTCCTATCGTGAGAGAGTTTCATGACGTTTTTCCCAATGAGTTACCTGGATTGCCGCCAGAGCGTGAGATTGAATTTTGCATTGATTTGATCCCCGGCATGTGTCCTATTTCTATACCTCCTTACCGGATGGCCCCGGCGGAGCTTAAGGATCAGCTGCAAGAGTTGCTTGATAGGGGACTTGTACGTCCGAGTGTTTCGCCTTGGGGAGCTCATGTTCTGTTCGTCAAGAAGAAGGACGACAGTTTGAGGTTGTGCATTGATTATCGTCAATTGAACCGGGTTATGGTGCGGAATATGTATCATTTACCTCGCATTGACGATTTGTTTGATCAGCTCCAGGGTGAGATCAGGTTATCATCAGTTGCGGGTTCGGAATGATGACATTCCGAAGACTGCTTTTCGTACGCGCTACGGGCATTATGAGTTTTTGGTGATGTCGTTCGGACTCACCAATGCCCCGGCAGTGTTCATGGATTTGATGAACCGGATTTTCAGGCCGTTCCTCGACCAGTTTATTATTGTGTTTATTGATGACATTCTGGTTTATTCCAGGAGTCGAGAGGAGCATGAGCAGCACTTGAAGATTGCTTTGCAGACATTGAGAGAGCACCAGATGTTTGCTAAATTCTCGAAGTGTGCCTTCTGGCTTGATAGTGTTGACTTTCTTGGTCATGTAGTTATGGGAGACGGTATTTGTGTGGACCCAAGAAAGATCGAGGCCGTATAGCTTTGGCCCAGACCTGTATCAGTGACAGAGGTCCGCAGCTTTTTGGGCTTAGCCGGTTAATACCTCCGTTTCGTGCAGGACTTCTCGAGTATTGCTGCACTGCTGACTGGACTGACCAGGAAGGGAGTTTCTTTTCTTTGGACTGAGGCATGCGAGCCGATTTTCCAGCAGTTGAAGACTCGGTTGACGACTGCACCAGTTTTATTTTTGCCTTCTGGATCGGGCGGCTTTGTCGTTTACTGTGATGCTTCTCGAGTGGGGCTCGGTTGTGTATTGATGCAGCATGATAGAGTTATCGCTTATGCTTCCCGACAGTTAAAGAAGCACGAGCAAAATTATCCCACTCGTGATCTTGAGATGGCCGCGGTGGTCTTTGCGCTTAAGATTTGGAGACACTACTTATACGGGTAGTCGTGATAGATTTTCACGGACCACAAGAGCTTAAAGTACATCTTCCAGCAGCAGGATCTGAATTTGAGACATCGCCTGTAGGGTGTTTTTCGTCACCCCATTGAGATGGGAATACACGCGCGCTTGTCAAGCGTACTACAGATTCCCCCTGCCTAGGGTAGGCCTGGGTTTAATGATTGTGGGGATCCGAATCTCCGGCAGTCGCGGACTAAGCTGCCGTTAATTGCCCCTCGCCTTTGGAGCGAGAGAACCTCCGATTGACGGGTTAAACTGGTCATGAGAACTCAATGTGCAGTGTACGTGTGTTGTGTTTTGAAAGGGGGTTTCGGATATATTGGGAGCCACGCAGAGTTTTTACAGGGGCCCCGCTACCCGGATAGCGGGCTGGGGGTCAAGGGGGCTAGCAACCCCCTTGCGGGGTGCGGGACAGCGCCCCGCCCAAAATTGTTTTTGGAAGGACAGTGGTGTAGAGTATGCGTATGTGTCTGTACATATATATACATGTATATATATATATATATATATATATAAAAGGAAAAAGCGCCCAAAGGACGCGTGGGGTCAGCGCCTTGAGCGCTTTGCGCTCAGGTGCTGTGCGCTTAGGCGCTAGCGCGCCACGTGTCGGCACGTGGGCGCTTTCCGCTTGAGCGTTGGGCGCTGGAGCGCAAGCGCGCCACGTGTCAGCACGTGGGCGGTTTGCGCTGGGCGCTGGAGCGCAAGCGCGCCATGTGTCGGCACGTGGGCGTTTTGCGCTTGAGCGCAGGGCGCTGGAGCGCAAGCGTGCCACGTGTCGGCATGTGGGCGCTTTGCGCTTGCGCGGGGTGCTTGAGCGCAAGCGCGCCACATGTCGGCACGTGGGCTCTTTGCGCTTGAGCGCTGGGCACGGGAGCGCAAGCACGCCACGTGGGCGCTCTGCGCTCGAGCGCTAGTGCACCACGTGTCGGCACGTGGGCACTTGGCGCTTGAGCGCCGGCGAGAAAAAGTGGGGGCTTTTAGTCCCAGAACTAGAAGCTATGCTTCAGAAAGGAAATATTTATTATATATATATATATATGGAGCTAGACTTCTAGGATGTTTTGGGGTTGATGAAAATGGTTCTTCTTCTCCTCTAGTTGCTGGATCTTAAAGATCAAGAGATGTGGGATTTTAAAAATCTCTTCTTTTTGAGATCTGATGGTAGATCCAAGTTCCTCTTTGTGGGTTTTATGGTGAAAAACTATTTGGTTTTGAAAAAAAAGAGTAAAACTCTTGATTTAATTCAAAAGAAAGAAGAAGGCTTGGAACCTTCAGGGAAGGAAAAGAGGCAAAAGCCCTAGATTTTTGAGGGGAATGAAAAGTATTTTTTTATTCATCATCATGTTGCCTTTTATAGGCTTACATATTTACATATAGCCCTTTGGGCTTCACAAAATGGTATTTTGCCTATCTCATGGCTCATGCGTCATTTCATTTTTGCACATAAGCCATGGGCTTACAAAATATTGGCTTTATGCCCATTTTGCATACATTCATGTATAAAAAATTACATAAAAATTATTTATTACATGATTTTGTTGTTGGCATGGGGAGGCTGGCCGCGGGCTTGGGCCCACCTAGCTTGGGGGTTGACCTTGACTTTGACTCGGTCAATCGGGGTGCAAATTTTTATCCCAACAAATTGCCCCCCATCAATAAATGCACACCGCACATTTGAGTTGTGTGCATGAAATTGATGGATCTTGAAGCTGGACTTCGAGGTGGAACATCATTCCGGTGGCGGAGCATCATCCCGGGGAGCATGATTCCCGGGAATCGGAGCATCATTCCGATGAGCGGAGCATGATTCCAGGGGTTCGGAGCATCATTCCGAAGAGCAGAGCATCATTCCAGGGTTCGGAGCATCATTCCGAAGAGCGGAGCATGATTCCAAGGGGTCGGAGCATCATTCCGAAGAGCGGAACATGATTCTAGGGGTTCAGAGCATCATTCCGAAGAGCGGAGCATCATTCCACGGTTCAGAGCATCATTCCGATGAGCGGAGCATGATTCCAAGGATCGGAGCATCATTCCAAAGGGTGGAGCATGATTCCAAGGATCGGAGCATCATTCTGAAGAGCGGAGCATGATTCCAGGGTTCGGAGCATCATTCCGAAGAGCGGAGCATGATTCCAGAGATCGGATCATCATTCCGATGAGCGGAGCATGATTCCAGGGGATCGGAGCATCATTCCGATGAGCGGAGCATGATTCTAGGGTTCAGAGCATCATTCCGAAGAGCGGAGCATGATTCCAGAGATCGTATCATCATTCCGATGAGCGGAGCATGATTCCAGGGGATTGGAGCATCATTCCGATGAGCTGAGCATGATTCCAGGGTTCGGAGCATCATTCCGAAGAGCGGAGCATGATTCCAGAGATTGGATCATCCATTCCGATGAGCGGAGCATGATTCCAGGGGATCGGAGCATCATTCCGATGAGCGGAGCATGATTCCAGGGTTCGGAGCATCATTCCGAAAAGCGGAGCATGATTCCAGAGATTGGATCATCATTCCGATGAGCGGAGCATGATTCCAGGGGATCGGAGCATCATTCTGATGAGCGGAGCATGATTCCAGGGTTCGGAGCATCATTCCGAAGAGCGGAGCATGATTCCAGAGATCGGAGCATCATTCCGGAGAGCGGAGCATCATTCCAGGGGATCGGAGCATCATTCCGATGAGCGGAGCATGATTCCAGGGTTCGGAGCATCATTCCGAAGAGCGGCAGACATTCTGACCGAAGCATGATTTCGTTGCAGAGGTATATTTCTAGGCAAAGTATAATTCCGACAAGGAAGGAAAATATTCCGAGGCGAAGCATTGATTTCGACACGGGGTATATTCTGAGACGGAGCATGATTCCGGCGCAGAGCTTGTTGGCTGACTTGATTCCGAGACGAAGCATAATTTCGACAGGGAAGGCAGGTACACCGAGGGGAAGCATCATTTCGACACGGGGTGCATTCTGAGACGAAGTATAATTCCGACGCAGAGCTTGCTGGTTGACTTGATTTCGAGGCCGAGCATAATTCCGACGAGGAGGTCGTTGGTTGATTCCGAGCCGAAGCATAATTCCGACAGGGAAGGCAGATACACCGAGGTGAAGTATCATTTTGACACGGGGTGCATTCTGAGACGAAGCATAACTCCGACGCAGAGCTTGCTGGTTGACTTGATTCCGAGGCGGAGCATAATTCCGACGAGGAGGTCGTTGGTTGATTCCGAGCCGAAGCATAATTCCGACAGGGAAGGCAAATACACCAAGGCGAAGCATGATTTCGACATGGGGTGCACATTCTGAGACGAAGCATGATTCCGACACAGAGCTTGTTGGTTGATTTGATTTTGAGGCGGAGCATAATTCCGGCAGGGAAGGTAGATATCCCGAGGCGAAGCTTGATTTCGACACGGGGTAAATTCTGGGACGAAGCATGATTCCGCCGTAGAAGTTGTTGGTTTGATTTGATTTGGGTTGACATCAGCATCGCTACACTGGAGTATGGTACCAGGAGAGAATCATCATTTGCCATGAGTGGATTTGAGGATTTGGCTTTGGTTTGGCATCTGCATTGCTGCACTGGAATAATGCCAGGAGCAACTCATCATTTACCCCGGGAGGGATTGGAAATTGGTTTTTGCTTGGCATCAGTATCGCTACACTGGAATATGGTACCAGGAGCGAATCATCATTTGCGCTTGCTTATCAGGAAGCGATGGCTTAGGAGACAGGTTTTAGGTCCTTATCACCTAAGACTTTTCAATTTTGTGAGCCGTAAGGGTCTCACAAAGCATTTTCTCCCTATGAGTCGTAAGGATCTCGCAGGTGTATTTTCTCCTTAGGAGTCATGGGGACTCCTAAGTGTGTTGCTCCTTTGTGAGTCGTAAGGATCTCACGTGGGAATTTTCTCCTCACAAAGTCGAGAGGACTTTATGAGTGCATTTCATCTCTTTTTCACGAGTTTGCGCCCTTTCGGGTTTTCACAAACTCGCCGGCAGTCCTGCTGTTTTTACTCACGGAGCTCTTTCGGGTTTTCATCCGTGCCCATTTTGCTTGTGGACATACCTTTTTTCTTATTTATATTTTATTATTTTTGGTGGGACTTTGAATGTGGTCTCACCGGTAGGACTCGGGAGAGAATGGGATTGTTTTACGCCCGTGGATTCTATACGGTTTTGCAGGATGTATGATCCAGACCGTAGGGCCGGAAACATTTCGGGACTTTGTGGGCGTCTGCATCGCTGCACTGGAATATGGTACCAGGAGCGACTCATCATTCACCGTTGGGGTATGGGATTTGGAATTTGGTTGGCGTCTACATCGCTGCACTGGAATATGGTACCAGGAGCGACTCATCATTCGCCATTAGGAATTTGAGTTTTGGACGACGTCTGCATCGCTGCACTGGAATATGGTCCTAGGAGCGACTCATCATTCGCCATTGGGGTATGGGATTTGGAAAGCGATGGCTTAGAAGACAGGTTTAGATCCCTATCACCTAAGACTTTTCAATTTTATGGGCCGTGAAGGTCCCATAAAAGCATTTTCTCCCTACGAGTCGTAAGGATCTCGCAGGTGTATTTTCTCCTTAGGAGTCGTGAGGACTCCTAAGTGTGTTTTTCCTTTGTGAGTCGTAAGGATCCCACAAAGGTTTGTTCTCCTCATGTATCATGAGGACACATGAGTGGGTCTTCTCAATGGAGCATAATTCCAAAGGCGGAGACTGGCCGCGTAACTGGTGGTTGCGGTGGGGCATGGGTATGTTGAGGATTATTTGAGCCCGTGGATTGTATATGGCAGTCAATTTGGGGACTGGCCGTAGGGCTGGAGAATTTTGAGAAATTGGATTTTGGTTGGCGTCTGCATCGCTGCACTGGAATATGGTACCAGGAGTGACTCATCACTCGCCGTTTTTTTTATATACCGCGATTGCTCTATCATTTCAGCTTTTCTTATCGCGAAAGTCACAATTGCCCTATCATTTCGGCTATTTATTCGCGGTTGCCCCATCATTTCGGCTTTTCTTTATTTTTCTTTTATTTACACATTTTTTGTTTATTTACATTTTTTTTACATTCCCAGTTTAACGACTTAGAGGTCGACTGTTCCCAGTTTAATGACGTGGTGGTAGATTGTTTTCAGAGAAAGGCAGATGTCTGAGAGAATCAGTTTCACGAAGAACTTCGGTCTCCGTTTGTATGAAATTGGCGGTTGCAGCTTGACTGTTTGTTAACACGGCTTTGGACAGTTCCATCTCTCCTTCCTTGTATTGCTTTTCGACCCAATCTTTGAATACGAAGCAGTCCTCAATGGCATGACCTATCACTCTGTGATAGGGGCAATATTTGAGGTCGTCGGTCATATTTGCTTCCTGCGGTCTTTTTGACTCTGGCATTTGTAGACCGTTCCTCAGGGCGTCTTTGAATATTTTACGGAATTTGTCCCTTCTGAAAGAATAGACCTTGTCCAGCTTCTCTTTCAGTGGAGATTCTCCTCCTTCTCCGAACATTGGCTTCCGAAGCTGGTTGGCATTAGGCCCGCTCGACCCTTGCTTATTTCGGTTAGCCGAGGCATTGAAAGATTCAGTATCGTCGGAATTTCTGCCTTTGCGATTTTCGTCCTTTTGGTTTCTCCAGGACCTATTGTTATTTTGGGAGTCAGAGGAGGACTCCTGCTTTGAGCGTTCCAACATCTGGACTTTCCTGGTCAGCTCTTGGAATGTTTTGAGACCCGCGGTGCATAGAAACGGGGCCATCCAATTGTTGAGATTTCCGACGAGGAGACTGACAGATTGGTCCTGCTCTATCGGCGGTTCGCATTTGACGGAGAGATTGCGCCATCGGGTTATAAAATCCGTGCTGCTTTCATTGTTCTTGGGCTTGGTCCTTACGAGCTCGGCAATGGTGATTTTATCGTTGACGCTCATGAACCTTTGTCGAAACAAAGATTCCATTTGGATGAAAGTAGTAATGGAGCCATCCGGTATGCTCGCGTACCAGTCGAAAGCAACATCGGTCAAGCTGTTAACGAACTGGCGGAGGAGAAGCGCATCGTTGCCCCCAGTATTCCCGCATGAGGCTTTGAAGTGGGCGATGTGCTGATTCGCATTTCCCGTCCCATCGAATCTTCCGAATTTAGGGATGGCATAGACGCTAGGAAATTCTACCAGATCATATTGAGCAGGATATGGTCTCCCGCTACTGCTAACACCTTTTTACGCTTCAGCTTCGGCTACCAGTGTTTTGACTTTGCTGGCAACCAAATCCATGATTTGATCTTGAGTTAGCGGGCTACTGTCATCGGTAGCCAAGACATTTCCCGAGATAGGATGCGACTGATTTTCATGCGGTTCGCCCACTTTTGGATTTGAGGGAATAGGCGTCGGCTGCTTTGGGGCACCATTTCCCGATTCACGAGCAGAGCCCTGCGCTTGATTGGGCGGCTGAGAGGCAAGTTGGGCTGTGAGCTGTAAGATGACGTTTGTCAAGTCGTCAATTTTTGAGTAGAGCTTGGCCATCTCCTAGTCTTTGTTTCTGAGCTGCTTTCGGAGCTCCTGGAGAAGTTGCTGCTCTGCATTCTTGGGACGGAAGATTGGCTCCTCTTCACTTTCCGAGCCCGACTCCTCATGGACCGAAGGGTCCTTCTGCCTATCATCCTCATCGGGAGGGTTTTCATCATCCAGCGGAGGCGGCTGTTCTTGGGAAGCGGCAACCACATTCAAGCCAGATTGTATTAGCGATGTGGTGGCCCCGTCCTTCCTCTTGCTGTGCGTGCCCACCATGTAGACAGTGTGGACCACATATCCAGCTATTTCCTCGTCTTTGGCGGGGTAACCCTGTTCCTCGAACCTCATGAGGTTCAGCCTAGCGGGAGCCCTAGCCCTTTTTTGGCTCTGTATCTGAGCCTTTTCTGCCTTAGCTTCTCAATTTTAAGGGCTTGGCGGGCATCTTTTTCCTGGGAAGCCACCGTGAGTCGATTAGCGGGGAGCTTAGAGAAGACACCCGATCGAGCAGTTGTCAAGGGCACCGCCGGAGCTTTCTCGGGATGCCTTGTTGCTTTGCTGGTGTTGATGGCCTTGCCCCCAGCTGGGGCCAAGGAAAGTCGTTCAAACACCGACTTGCGTTTGAGTTGGGGAATCTTCGAGACCACCACATTTGGCCTCTTGCCTTTCGAGACCGGCTTGTTTGTCACCGGGCCTTGAGGTGCAGGGATGGCATTAGCCGTGACAAACAAGATAGAGCCGAATGGTAGCGGTGGCTCTTCCTATTGTCGCCCGAGACTGGCCGGAAGGACCGTCCTGGCGTCCATCTTCATCGTGTAGAAGATGGGAGCTGAGTTCATCTTCGAAGACATTGTTGAATGGTGATTGCTTGAAAATCCTGCATAAAAGAGCATTATTTTAGTATAAATATAGATATGTATATTGATTGAGTTCGCATGAACGTTTAACCCGAAATATGGGAGGAGAGATTGGTCCCACCGGGCGTGCCAGAATCTGTAGGGTGTTTTTCGTCACCCTATTGAGATGGGAATACGCGCGCGCTTGTCAGGCGTACTACAGATTCCCCCTGCCTAGGGTAGGCCGGGGTTTAATGATTGCGGGGATCCGAATCTCCGGCAGCCGCGGACTAAGCTGCCGTTAATTACCCCTAGCCTTCGGAGCGAGAGAACCTCCGATTGACGGGTTAAACTGGTCATGAGAACTCAATATGCAGTGTACGTATGTTGTGTTTTGAAAAGGGGTTTCGGATATATCGGGAGCCATGCAGAGTTTTTACGGGGGTCCCGCTACCCGGATATCGGGCTGGGGTTCAAGGGGGCTAGCAGCCCCCTTGCGGGGTGCGGGGCAGCGTTCCGGCCCAAAATTTTTTGGGAGGGACAGTGGTGTAGAGTATGCGTATGTGTTTGTACATATATATACATGTATATATATAAAAAAAAAAAGGAAAAAAGCGCCCAAAGGACGCGTGGGGTCAGCGCCTTGAGCGCTGTGCGCTTAGGTGCTGTGCGCTTAGGCGCTAACGCGCCACGTGTCGGCATGTGGGCGCTTTGCGCTTGAGCGCTGGGCGCAAGCACGCCACGTGTCGGCACGTGGGCGCTTTGCGCTTGAGCGCATGGCGCTGGAGCGCAAGCACGCCATATGTCGGCACGTGGGCGCTTTGCACTTGAGCGCAAGCACGCCACGTGGGCGTTTTACGCTTGAGCGCAGGGCGCTGGAGTGCAAGCGTGCCACGTGTCGGCATGTGGGCGCTTTGCGCTTGCGCGGGGCGCTTGCGCGGGGCGCTTGAGCGCAAGCGCGCCACGTTTCGGCATGTGGGCGCTTTGCGCTTGAGCGCTGGAGCGCAAGCACGCCACGTGTCAGCATGTGGGCGCTGAGCGCTGGAGCGCTAGCGCTCCACGTGTCAGCATGTGGGCGCTCTGCGCTCGAGCGCTAGCGCGCCACGTGTCGGCACGTGGGCGCTTGGGCGCCGGCGAGAAAAAGGGGGGGCTTTTAGTGCCAGAACCAGAAGCTATGCTTCAGAAAGGAAATATTTATTATTTATATATATATATATATATATATATATATATATATATATATATATATATATATATATATGGAGCTAGACTTCTAGAATGTTTTGGGGTTGATGAAAAGGGTTCTTCTTCTCCTCTAGTTGCTGGATCTTGAAGATCAAGAGATGTGGGATTTTAAAAATCTCTTCTTTTTGAGATCTGATGGTAGATCCAAGTTCCTCTTTATGAGTTTTATGGTGAAAAACTATTTAGTTTTGAAAAAAGAAGAGTAAAACTCTTGATTTAATTCAAAAGAAAGAAGAAAGCTTGGAACCTTCAGGGAAGGAAAAGAGGCAAAAGCCCTAGATTTTTGAGGGGATTGAAAAGTATTTTTTTATTCATCATCATGTTGCCTTTTATAGGCTTACATATTTACATATAGGCCCTTGGGCTTCACAAAATGGCATTTTGCCTATCCCATGGCTCATGTACCATTTCATTTTTGCACATAAGCCATGGGCTTACAAAATATTGGCTTTATGCCCATTTTGCATACATTCATGTATAAAAAATTACATAAAAATTATTTATTATATGATTTTGTTGTTGGCATGGAGAGGCTGGCCGCGGGTTTGGGCCCACCTAGCTTGGGGGTTGACCTTGACTTTGACTCGGTCAACCGGGGTGCAAATTTTTATGCCAACAAGCGCCGTTAGATAGAGCTAGTTAAGGATTATGATTGTGAGATCCTCTATCACCCGGGCAAGGCGAATGTGGTAGCCGATGCTTTGAGTCGTAGGCCCGGGGGTAGCTTGTCTCAGTTGAGCGCAGTTCAGAGACAGTCTTCTGCAGATTGGAAGATCTTGTGTGATAGTAGAGTACAGTTTGAGTTCACTTCCACTAGGGGACAGCTTGCTTATGTCTACGCCCGTCCACTTCTACTTGATCGTATTCGTGAGGCACAGCCCGCCGATGCCCGTTTGTCTGAGATTCTTGAGCATGTTCGGCAGGGTAGAGATTCGGAGTTCTTGATTGATGACCGAGGTGTGCTTCGTTTCGGGACTCGTTTGTGTGTACCTGATACCGATGGGTTGAGACGCGAGATCCTAGAGCAGGCATATCAGTCAGCTTTTAGTGTTCACCCAGGTTCTACCAAGATGTACCGTGACTTGAGAGATATCTACTAGTGGTCAGGGATGAAGAGTGATGTTTTGAATTTCGTTTCGAAGTTCCTGACTTGTCAGCAAGTCAAGGCTGAGCATCAGAGACCGGTAGGAGAGTTGCAGCCTTTACCCATTCCGGAGTGGAAATGGGAGCAGATTTCCATGAACTTCGTTGTGGGTCTACCCAGGTCTAGTCGAGGGTATGACTCCATTTGGGTGATTGTTGACCGGTTGACGTAAGAGGCTCACTTCCTTCCAGTGAAGACCACTTTCGGTTATGCTCAGTATGCTCAGTTGTACATTGATGAGATTGTGTGTTGCACGGTGTTCCCACATGCATCGTATCCGACAGGGGCACCCAGTTCACTAGCCGTCTTTGGCAGAAGCTTCAGGAAACTTTGGGTACCCGTTTGAGTTTTAGCACCGCTTTCCATTCGCAGACCGATGGTCAGTCAGAGCGGACTATACAGACTCTGGAGGACATGCTTCGTGCGTGCGTGCTTGATTTTGGTGGCAGTTAGGATCGTCACTTGCCATTGATAGAGTTCTCCTACAATAACAGTTATCAGGAGATGATTTAGATGGCGCCTTTTGAGGCTTTGTATGGTAGGAAGTGTCGATCGCCAGTCTGTTGGACCGAACTCAGCGAGAGCAAGATATTGGGACCCCAGCTAGTTCAAGAGACTACGGAGAAGATCCAGTTGATTCAGGATAGGATGATAGCAGCCCAGTGCAGATAGAAGTCTTATGCCGACCGTCGTCGTCGCAGGCTCGAGTTCGCAGTAGGGGATCATGTATTCCTACGGATTTCTCCGATGAAGGGCGTGATGAGATTTGGGAAGAAAGGGAAGCTTAGTCCCAGATTTGAAGGGCCTCTTGAGATCCTTGAGCGAGTTGGTACCGTTGCCTATCGTTTGGCACTTCCGCCCAGTTTTCTGGATGTTCACCCCGTATTCCATGTATCGATGCTTCGCAAGTACTTTCATGACCCTTCTCACACGATTCAGCACCAGACCGTTCAGCTAGAGAGCGACCTTTCGTTCACCGATGTAACGTTTTGAAAATCGTTTCGGTGAAAATTCGGAAAATCGGTAAAATAAGGGGGTTTTCTGTAAAAAGTCAAAATACAAATATCTTTATTAAAAAATTAAATATACATATTCTAGCTATTTAATTTCTAGTATTTGGTGTTTATTGAGCCACTGATAACATTTCTAATTTTCCGAAATTAATTATTTTAATATTATTTTAAGCCGTCACTAATACAATTAATTAGGGAAAATTACAATATGGAATGAGTTGAAACAAATTTTGTGCATCATAACACATTAAACAAAATTTTAACATGTGGTTTTTGAAATGAAATGAAGTTGTTAAACAGTGTTAGAAAATATTGAAGAAAAAGACTTAAATAGTGAAATTAGTGTAAATAGATGTTGGGGTATATCATTTATCATTTTTTCCTCACTCACACTCACCCACACCCTCTCTCCTCTCCCCAAATCAGCAGCCCAAGTTTCCCCCTCCTCATTTCCCCACTTGTTTTGCCCAAAAGAAATGAAAAGAAAAGGAAATGAAAGAATAACAGAATATATAAGTATGGGCTTTGACCTTGAGTTGACTTGATATCATTTTCCCCACTTGACTCTCTCTCCTCTCTCCCTCAACTCCTGGCCGAGCTCCCCTCCTCCAACAGCAGCAGCCCACCCTTTTTATTTAAATACAAATTGATGAGATAAAAATATGGAGGTGATTTGTATGACCTAATTATGTTATTAAGTGAGCATTTTGGCCATTAGAATCGTTAAATATTTAGTTTGGGTAAAACATCAAGTTTTGAGCCGAAATGGGAATTTGTGCTAACTAGGTTTTTGGGAAATAAAACGATTTGTTTACTTTTATGGTTTTGATGAATTAAAACCTATTTCTTATATAATTAGTGAGTTTTGAAACCACGATTGGTGCGTTTGGGTTTTTCTCGATGGTTTGGCGTTTGTACGCCGACGTCGAGGGTTTTTGGGTTGATTTGTGAAAGCAACCATAGGTTTTGACCTATGTGGGATTCGTGTGTCGTTTTGGTCATGAGTCGGATTTTAATGCGATACGGTGCGTTATGATATGTAGGTACCCCATGTGGACTTCGAGACGACAAGAAAGCGCGTGGCGACGTCGGCACCGGCGAGCAAGGACCAGGTGAGTAGATCTATATCTACGGGGAGAAGTCGGGTGGATGGCGTATAGCACCCCCGCAGTTCGTGGTGATGTATACGAATATGTATACACACATATATATTGACTATATTGTTGAGTTTATTGATGATAAAGATAGATTTTAGGTGTGATTGGATAGGTTTAGTGTTGCGAGACCCTAGACTAGAGGTTGCACCACATTTACACACACACCCATTGTTCAGTTGATAAAACTGCATATTTAATATGACATTTTTCCTACTATTTCTATATAATAAAAGGTGTTTATTATAATATATGATACATATGAGGGTTTATCTGTAAAAATACTAATTTCATGTGTTTATATATTATAAATAACATTTTGTAGGAAAAAGTAAGCATATAATATCCATGTAACATTTGGCCCATTTAAATATGCTTACCTTATTAATACCTTTGACCAATTCTTAATGGTTAAGTTAATATCTCAATAAAATAAACTCTACTAATATTGTTTGTTGAGTTATTGTGCAGAATTTTCAGCGCTGAAATCAAGGAAATCAAAGTTGGCAAATCAAATTTACCAAAGATATTCAAGAAACTAATTCTGGTAGAAATGTAGAAAAGATTTTCAAAGTCTAGATACTCAAAAGATTACCAAGTGTTACAGATATGAAACTAAAAAAATTAGAGGCCATGATCTCACCAAAAGGGGGCGAATCCACGACCAAACATATCCAATGGTCGCGGTTCCGCCGCGGATTTGAAGAGTTGAGATATGGGATTATGGTGGTTAGGATCCTAACAACTAGTTTCCATATTAGGAAACTATGGTTTTGGCTCTGTGACTATAAATAAGGACCGAGAGGCTCTTGGAAAAATTATCAAGTCGACGAGATCACGAAGTCCAAGACGGCTCACGCATCCAGACTGATCATCAGCTGTTCGGCTACCTCCTTGGAAGAGATCGAGAAGCAAACTAGTCTTTGTAATCATTTTCTAAAGAATCAAAGTATAATGAATATTGTTGATTAATAAAGGTAGCTTTCTTTTTCTTATTCTATTTCTTCGTAGTTTAATTATGCAATTTCTCTCCATCTCTTTTTCTCCCAACATGCGCGAGTAATTCTCCGCTTGTTAGGGTTCGTAGGATTAGGGTAGGCTAATGGATGATGAACATCTCTAAACTCTTTTTAAGTCTTATAAAGTTTATAAACTTTATCAAAAGAATCATTAACTTCCTAATCGGGCGCGCTAACAATTCATTGTTAGTCCCGACCGCGATTAGAGATTAGATTAATGATTGTTTTGGTAAAGGCTAGATATGAACGGAGTTCCGTGTCGAGATAAGGGTTAAGAGTGGGATTCCTTTTCCCTCCAGAAACCCTAATTTACACGCATCACCGTCGTTCTAGTTTTAAATCTATTAAAGGATAAAAAGAGTAATTTTTAATTAATCATCCATAACTACTAAATCCTAATGAACCCTACAAGCCCTCTTCTTATATAAACTTACATCCGTAGATAATCTAGATCTATATTTTGCATTAGTGCTTAACGTAGATCTAGAAACCATTCCTCAATATTCTCCCTCCTCTCTCTTTCAACACATCTAAAGTAAGAATAAAAGGTCCAACATTTCCCAGAGGACGACCCGTACTCACCTCGGTCTAGCTACACGCGATACCGTTCTGATTGCGGTTAACTACAAACACAAATTTTTCGTACCAATCAAATGGCGCCGTTGCCGGGGATCCGTGCGTAATTTTTATTCTTGCTATTTGTGTTGAATTCTTAGATGATTTATATCATTATTAACACAAAACTGCAAATTGCATATTTAACGACTTGTGCATGAATTTTGCAAGGAGATCTTGAGTCACAGAATTGAGGAAAACAGAAGACAGAGCCATTCATCGAGATCCAGAGGAGCACAGAGGGACATAGAAAAAATTTCAGCAACTGAACCATCCACCTCGCGGCGGAACCGCGGCATAAAGGTGCTTCCGGCGGTGGAATCGCGGTAGGTTAGAGGGATTAGGGCTACAGAACTCTCTGGTAAGATTCTCAACTCCTTCTCTCTCCTCTCAAATCCAATAAAATCTATCTTCTGCAGGATTCTTTGCAAAATAGTGCCGCTCAAAAATCTTTTTGCAAAAGTTTTGTGATTGGTTTTGTTTTGCATATTTTAATACGGACTCTAAGAGGAAAAAAGACCAAATCAAGATTAGGTGGGGATTTCATCACCCTTCCTAAGCCCCACAAATCACAAACCGAGCATCTGCATCAACCCTACAATAATTTAAAAAATATCTAGACCAGACTCTAAGGACTGTCGCGCTCATTAAGGATAGAGGAAGGTTGTGGGCAATCTATCGTTTATCCGCATTACTTTTGTAGTGCCTAGGCAAGTGTGTCAAAGGCTAGTGGTTTTTAATTAGGCCCACCACAACGACCGAGATGGACGGCATTCCATCAAATTATAACACCACGTTTCCACCGCCCGAAGGTGCACAGAATCCACCGCGCATCTCTCTCCAAGAGAGATGCTATCCTATCCGTGGTCCTCTTCCCACTTGTCTATCTCTTCCACCACCTAACGGGGATAATTTCGAAATTAAACCCCACTACATCAATCTGCTGCCCAAATTTCATGGGCTTGAGTCGGAAGACGCGTATGTTTTCATCACCAAATTCGAGAACGTATGCGCAATGATGGGTACTTCACAATTGACTTTAGATGCTATGCGCTTACGTCTTCTCCCATTCACACTGTGCGACTTGGCAGAAAAATGGCTTTATAATACTGCCGCACACTCTATCACTAATTGGGATGAATTTGTCATAGCATTTCTTAAGAAGTTTTACTTAAACCATAAGGCTGCCCATATTAGGAGCGAGATCAACCAGTTCACCCAGCTTCCCAATGAACCATTTTGGAAGTGCTTTGAACGTTTCAAAGATCTGCTTGTCCAATGCCCCCATCACGGAATACAAAGATAGGATTTATGTCGGATTATATATGAGGGCATTAATCCAGCGACAAAGCAGATGCTTGAAACAATGTGTCAATGCAATTTCATGTCTAAAGATGACGGTGAAGCTTGGAAGTATCTGGAAGACCTTGTTGAACACACGTTGCAGTGGGAAAGCGTAAGACCACCTTCAACTAAGGGAGGTATTCACCAGCTCGATGTTTCTATCGCAGTAAAAGCCGAAATGGCAGCGATACAGAAGAAACTCGACGCTATTGAAAACAAGTTCTCATCATTCTCCCTAAATCAGGTCACGCTTCCTAAGACCGTCTGTGGTTGTTGTTCGGATCCTTCACACTTAACGGAAGAATGTCCTATGAATGCATCGTTTCAAGCTAATGCTGCTTTTCAGCAGCGACCTAGAAACGATCCTTATTCTTCCACGTACAATCAAGGATGGACGAATCATCCTAACTTTGCTTGGAATCAAAACCAACAAAGAAATTATCAAAGACCTCCTCCACAGCAAACACAGCGACAGAATCAGGCCTCCTTTCAGTCACAGAATTTCCAAAATCCGGCCAACATTTCTACACCACAAGTGGCCGGTACTGATAACTCACTTGCACAAACTTTGGATATGTTCATGAAACAATCCATGCAATTTTCGGCTGAGATGAGGTCTTCTATTGATACCATAACGAAAAACTCCGCCTCCCATGGTGAGAGTATTAAATCAATAGAAAACCAAATCGCACAGTTAAATGCCGCAATGAGTGCGGGAGAGAAAGGGAAACTCCCATCTCAACCCCTACCGAATCCTGGCCATTCACAAAATCATAATGTGAATGCCGTTACTACGTTGAGATCGGGGAGAGTGCTGAATAACCGAGTGGGTGAGCAATTTGATGTTAGTGACACATTTGATACCCCATCTTCTTCTTCTTCTTCCCCTAATTCGTCTAGTCTTCCACCTTCACCCGAGCCTATTCTCCGTTTTCCCCAAGGCTCGAACATTTCACCGAATCTATCTATGTCGATTCCCACTCCAATTTTAGGATCGAATCCATCCCCACAGTATTCTCCACAAACGTTGGACCCAAAACTTATTGATCAAGCACCTTATCCAAACAGGTTAAGGGGAAACAGACCAAGTCCACAAATGGAGAAGATTGTGAAAATTTTTAAGCAAGTTAACATAAACATTCCTCTCCTAGATGCTATTCAACAAGTTCCTTCATATGCGAAAATCCTAAAGGACTTGTGCACTAGGAAGAGAAAAGTTCAAGTACCTAAAAAAGTTTTCCTTGCGAGTAATGTGAGCACAGCTTTTACACAACAACTTCCCAAGAAACGAAAGGACCCCGGAAGTCCTACAATTTCAATTTCTATTGGGGGTAAAAATATCAATCGTGCTCTACTTGATTTAGGTGCTAGTGTTAACTTGCTTCCGTATTCTTTTTATAAGCAAATAGGGATCGGAGAGTTAAAGCCGGCGCATTGCACTCTTCATATGGCCGATCGATCTATCACCCAACCTAGGGGTGAGCTAGAGGATGTGTTAATCAAAGTCGGGGAATTCATATTTCCTGTGGACTTTATCGTTATTGATACACAACCTGTGGCAAACCCACGCAATCAAATCCCGGTGATACTCGGTCGACCCTTTTTGGCCACTTCCAACGCAGTAATCAATTGTAGAAACGGCTCTATGACCCTATCCTTTGGAAATAAGTCAATTGAGCTTAACATTTACAAGTTGGGAAGTGAACCCTCCGAACCATATGCTCATGTGTGTTCTGTCGAATTAATGGATGTCGACAGCAGCGAATATGATCAACCTCATAATTCTGACTCTTTTCATATGTTGTTGGTTGACACGGATTCTTCCACCGAGTTGTCCGGGTCAACATCTAACGCTGATAAGGAACTTTTTATAGAGTCTGACGATTACCCCATTTTTTCTGATGACATTATTTTTCGGAGTATCGATGAAAGCTTTGAGGAAATTTTCGCTGATGAACTCGCATTTTTACAAGACACGGGTGTTGAGATGAATCAACTCCAAGATGAAGAAATTGGACCTCCACCCCTTCTTTTGGACAATCATGATAATGTGAGTAATCCATCATTACTATCACTGTGTCGTCTCTCCAAATTGAGATGCAATCCTTTTCCATTACACCTCTTATCTCCTCCCCACTTCTTCACGTCGAAAGGTGACATGTTCTTCCACCAACCTTGGTGCTTCATCGATAAAATTTTTGAATGGTTGGTGTTGACCTTCGGTCTTTGCAAAGCTTGGCATTGACCAATAACCTTACCCCCCTCGTGTGATTTTAAAAGATTAACATTGTTTAACTCAAGTTTGGAGGGTATATTTTGGCTCTTGAAAGAAAATGATTTTTACAAAATTGTGAGCCAAGAAATAAGTTGGGGGAGGAGTTCACTTGCATTATTTCTTGTCCCCTTTTTCCTCCCAAGTCTACAGGTTTTTGAGCTTAACGGATGACATCAGTGAGGACACTGCTGTGAACAGGTTTGGGGGAGGTTTGTGCTTATTTACGCATCAATTTGCATCATACTTTGCATAAGCACAACATTTTCAAAAATTTCAAAAATTTTCTTTTATAACAAAAGAGTCGAAAGTGCAAAATTACATCCAAAAGATAGGAATAGTTTAAGAAAACCAAGAAAATTAGAAGTTTTCTTAAACAAACTAATAATAAGTAGTTATGAGCTGTTGTCCCAAGGGTTAGTAAGATGAAGGAAGTCACTAATCTGAGGATAAAAATAAGTCTGAAAAATAGTTTCTATTCTGGAAGCCAAACATTTGAATGTTGATACCCTACTATATGCACTTACATACGTCTTGAAACTCGGGATAGTAGAGAATACCTTGAAATGCTCTTGTCTAAAAGCCAAAGTATGAAGGAAATGAAAAAAATAAAGAAAATATAAAAATGGTGAAAAGAAAAAATGAACACTGGTTTTGTATCGCCAAGGCAGCAATAAAAAAATATAGCGAGGGTGCCTCTTCACCTAGTGCCCTAATGACAACTGGTCTAGGAGTCACTGCTAAGCCTTAGGTGGTGCAAGACGAGGAAAATATTATCACCTAATCAGCAAGCACTTGAGTAATCGGTCGATTAGTACCTCAAGAAGTATTAACGGTCGCATGAAAAGGTGTGAGCAAACCTAAGTATTCATCAAATTAAAAAGTACTAAGGTAGATGGACAAGAGCATGATAGCTTGAATTGAATTCTCCGAGTGTAGGGATGTCCATTTCACACACGTAGGGTATATGATCAATGTTTGGATGAAAGGTAGGAATGAAGAATAAAGACGATGTTTTATTGAGGGATAATGTGATTTCTAACATCTTTTCATGACTATTAAGATAGGGCTCATGACAACCGAAAAGCTAGTGTAGTTGGAAACTCTTATTTTCAAAGTCTTTCTTTTATGGTTCTTATCTTTATATGTAAATTTCACCATCTCTTTTGTTATAGGATTTTGTGGGTGTAATCCGCTGAAAACCCTCAGGAGACAACACTCCTTCTACCAGGGACACCTAGAGGTTTAACGGCTTGTTGCATGTGCTCAGTGCAATCGTGTATGCCTACGAAAGTGTGCTTAGTTTTCTCCTTTCTTTTTCTCCTCTTGAATAAACTAGTTTGCTCGGGACGATCAAAAATAAGTTTGGGGGTATTTGTTCAGTTGATAAAACTGCATATTTAATATGACATTTTTCCTACTATTTCTATATAATAAAAGGTGTTTATTATAATATATGATACATATGAGGGTTTATCTGTAAAAATACTATTTTCATGTGTTTATATATTATAAATAACATTTTGTAGGAAAAAGTAAGCATATAATATCCATGTAACATTTGGCCCATTTAAATATGCTTACTTTATTAATACCTTTGACCAATTCTTAATGGTTAAGTTAATATCTCAATAAAACAAACTCTACTAATATTGTTTGTTGAGTTATTGTGCAGAATTTTCAGGGCTGAAATCAAGGAAATCAAAGTTGGCAAATCAAATCTACCAAAGACATTCAAGAAACTAATTCTGGTAGAAATGTAGAAAAGATTTTCAAAGTATAGATACTCAAAAGATTACCAAGTGTTACAGATATGAAACTACAAAAATTAGAGGCCATGATCTCACTAAAAGGGGGCGGATCCACGGCCAAACCTATCCAATGGTCGCGGTTCCGCCGCGGATTTGAAGAGTTGAGATATGGGATTGTGGTGGTTAGGATCCTAATAACTTGTTTCCATATTAGGAAACTATGGTTTTGGCTCTATGACTATAAATAAGGACCGAGAGACTTTTGGAAAAATTATCAAGTCGACGAGATCACGAAGTCCAAGACGGCTCACGCATCCAGACTGATCATCAACTGTTCGTCTACCTCCTTGGAAGAGATCGAGAAGCAAACTGGTCTTTGTAATCATTTTCTAAGGAATCAAAGTGTAATGAATATTGTTGATTAATAAAGGTAGCTTTCTTTTTCTTATTCTATTTCTTCGTAGTTTAATTATGCAATTTCTCTCCATCTCTTTTTCTCCCAACATGCGCGAGTAATTCTCCGCTTGTTAGGGTTCGTAGGATTAGGGTAGGCTAATGGATGATGAACATCTCGAAACTCTTTTTAAGTCCTATAAAGTTTATAAACTTTATCAAAAGAATCATTAACATCCTAATCGGGCGTGCTAACAATTCATTGTTAGTCCCGACCGCGATTAGAGATTAGATTAATGATTGTTTTGGTAAAGGCTAGATATGAACGGAGTTCCGTGTCGAGATAAGGGTTAAGAGTGGGATTCTTTTTCCCTCCAGAAACCCTAATCTACACGCATCACCGTCGTTCTAGTTTTAAATCTATTAAAGGATAAAAAGAGTAATTTTTAATTAATCATCCATAACTACTAAATCCTAATGAACCCTACAAGCCCTCTTCTTATATAAACTTACATCCGTAGATAATCTAGATCTATATTTTGCATTAGTGCTTAACGTAGATCTAGAAACCATTCCTCAATATTCTCCCTCCTCTCTCTTTCAACACATCTAAAGTAAGAATAAAAGGTTCAACGTTTCCCAGAGGACGACCCGTACTCACCTCGGTCTAGCTACACGCGACACCGTTCTGATTGCGGTTAACTACACACACACTTTTTCAAACCAATCACCCATACTTCCATACATTCTTCTTTCATATGTGCTTATATGGGGTTATATTGTTATGTGTTCACATGGGTATGGGACTATGTGTTCACATACTGGATTTGAGGATAGTATTTGGGATTTGAGACGAGTCGATAAGATTTGATTGAGACCGCGAGAACGGTGATATGGCAGGATTCGTACTTGAGATACATCCTGATATTATAGCCAATCTTGGGACGACGATACATGTGAATAGTGTTATACATTGAATGGTTGACATGTGATCGTGATATGAGATAAGATATGTTAAAATATTCATAATAGGTCGCATTAGGTGATATATACCTCTTTATGACGATATATGATGATGATATCGGTTTGTATGAGGCTGTAGATCAGCAGTCAGATCATGATTAGATTGATGATATTAGTATTGTACTAGACGTAGATCAGTACCCCGGATTATGATCTTTGATAAAGAGGATACCAAATGATTAATTTGATGAATGTGATACTGACATGTACCCAGATTTGGTGATGCCGTACGACGGATTTACGTACGAGCTATATATTGATGTTTGATCCGCACTCTTGACTTGGGAATGTCTGATTATGGATATGGTATCGGATGTGATATTATTGAGGCAGGATCACCGACTAACATATACATGTAGGTATATGTATCGACTCAGAGGTTAAGAGGTTTCCTAACCATCTGTAGCCAGTTAGCTTAGCCCTTTAGTTTAGTGTAGTTGTTAGACTAGATTTATATTAAATTTAGATTTGTTATCTTTGTGTCTAGTATTTAGCTCCCGCTCATTATTGTTGTTGCTCCGCATCGCATACTTATTGTGATTCATATTCCATTATTGATATCATGTTGTTAGGACACCAGCACCATTACCGATGATGCGTATGTACCACGTACACTTACTTGCCGGCTCACACACATCTTCATCGGTAATTGCCATGTCACGTACACTTAGAAAATATTATTGCTTGACTTAGCTTGTTAGATAGTAGTTTTGACATGATATTAGTGTACTTGTCTTATATACCAGTTTAGACATTGTAGTTATTACTTGTCATTTCGTGCATACTGTTATTCATTGTTATGCAGCATTCATGGATTCTCATGCATATATTCACTATTTTACGTGCTATTGAGGTTTTGGATTCGGATTTCCATGAGATTTTCTGGATTTGGGGGAAAACCGCAAAACTTATACAAACTTCTTCTCTCTCTTTTTAAATGAAAAGCGCGGTTTTCCCATGATATATGAGTCGTCCACCATGAGTTTGCTGATGGATTTCGAGACCCGATTCGAGGAGACAGATGAACCGTTTCGGGTACATGGTGGACCCGGTAAGGTATCCCGGGGCAAGAAGCGCGTGGTGATGATGATATGAGCCTGGCAGGGGAGCACTACCTACCGGTGATTTTACCCGACGCGTCGGATATCCGGAGGATACCGTCGTGGTCTTGAGATGGATATTAGGGGCCGGTCTGGACTGACGGCGCCCTAGATTGTGAGATTGACATACAGAGATTTTAAGATATTGAGGTACAGAGATTGCGACACACAGATATCGAGAGATTTGGATACTTGTTTTGTGTCGATGCTAGGCACTGTTTATGCTGATTTCATTTATGATACCTCGTTTTTAAAAAGTTACAGAAATCTCACTAATTTATGAAAGCAGTTTCCTTCAGTACATGCATTCTGTTTCATGCATTCATACATCATCCATATGATATATTACTACCCGAGGCACTGACACGGGCACATGGGATTACACTTGGGTTAGATATTTACCCTAGCCATTGTTATAGGCTGCAGGTTTTATATTTGAGAATTATATATTATGATCGTATGACCTAGGATTGCGTCATACATGCGATTCCTGTTCGTAGATGTATTCTATTCACGAGTTGGAAACTCACCCCCGTTATGCCACAGTTCTTGTAGGTTTTGCCTTACAGGTTTCATTACGGATTTGCTGGCACTGCTTCTTTTCGGGTGACTTCCTAGTAGGTGGGTTTATTTGTATCGTACCCATCATTATACCTTGTATATTATTATTCTGTTGTATCTAGAAGTTCCATCAACCAAACATGTATTTATTTCAGAGATAGAGACCAGTGATGTTTATTCTTTCGACCTTAGAGTCACGCGTTGTATTTCTTGCTGTTTTGAGTTTCCTTTTGAGTTTTGATCCTCGCCCTTGGCGTTGTATATTATATTGTTTGCGTGGTTGTGACCGTCGATTGACGAAGAGCTAGCTCCCGCTTGGGGATGCTTTTTTATTCATTTCGTATATTATTCATGTTGTATCCCGTTTGGGGCCAGTATTTACAAAGGAGACTCTGCCGAAATTTTCAGAAAATACTTGATGTTTTTAAAAACGCATAATTCGGCATATGCTATTAAAACTACTTGCTTTAAATTGGTTTTCCTTTACTCTATTACTTTTTTTGGTTTGGATTTCTGGGTTTTCGGCTTACTTAGATTGCGTACGTCTCGAGACGTTTCATAGTCTAAGTGTCGGTCATGTTCCGTACTTTCGGGTCGTGACAATGTTGGTATCATAGCGTTAGGTTTTACCTTCGGAGCGTAGGATGACCCTTGGTTGATGGAATAGGTGACTAAAGTAGAGTGACGTACCGTGGGTATGTTCCGCGGCATACTTAAGATACGCTACTCCACTTAAGAAGTCTTAGGATGTACATTTCTTTGTTCAGTATTATATTCAATCCTGATTTAGCCTCATCGGTACCAGTCATGGTTTTGCTGCCACGATTACGGGCAGGAAGAGCTACGGATGGAGTTGCGGTCAGCACGAGGTCGTCAAGATCGAGGACTGACCAGGGTGTGATTCCGGCGACACACGATTGCAGAGATGTGTCTTTTTATTGTGTTTTCGCGCCACGAGCGTTGGGTGGATTGCTGTATGAGATTACTCAGACGTGCAGATCAGCCCTAAAGGATTGAGCCACTGATAGAGGCCAACCAGATTTTGATGACCATTGATGTATTGCTTATTCATGATGATTAAGGCACGGTTCAGCATGCAGACGAGTGAGCCAGTTGCTGCTGCGAACGACGAGATATCGTCCCAGATGTTGGAGCTATTGCAGTACGAGTTGTACTAAGAGATGATAGAAGGTCGCTAGTCACCCGAGGATGAATGACTAGGACATGTGGTTCGTTCGCCTACCCCGATGCGAGGTCATCAGATAGATTGATTCCAGCTAGAGACGACTTCACGCGGAGACGTTGAGAGTCGACAGAGACGATCGAATGTCAGAAACCTATTATTCTTAGTTTAAAAGTATTTGGAAGAGCATGCAGGCAATTCTATAGACCCTCTAGAAGAATGAAACCATAACTCGACTTAATGACCGTGTGAAAGCCTTGAAACCTTAGGGTTTGCGGCAATTCCGCGTCGCCATTAGTGAGGCTTGGGTTTGCCCTTCTACGGCTGGACCATCGATGTTGTGGTACGTACTCGATACTATTAAACTGTACCCAAGATGTTGAGCTTTTGGGGGATTATGAGGTTTTGACGAATCGATCAAATGGTTCGACTTCATTCGGATGCCAGGTGGTGAGATGAATTTCTTGGGGGACTCCAGATACGAGGATAGCCGTTGGAGCTCAGTCCATGCAGCCACGACGAGACGAGTCCGAAGCAGTCGACATTAGAGAAAGTGGAGTAAGAGGTTCGTACGAGATCTTGATGAGACGACGTTCCACTCCACCGACATCAGAGACGCGATACGCATGTCGAGGAATTGTACTTGTATATACCTTCCAGAAGGAGTCGCGATGAGTATGCAGCCATTTTGGAACGAGAACAGATCTAGTAAGGGACGATGGCTTCCGGACAGTTCGGCAGAGACGAGATTTGGGAGAGATCTCGACAGGACCTTTCTGGGATGAATTACGAGAAAACTTGGACCCAAGAGTGGTCATGTTACGCACACCGGCAAGCCAGAGTTCAGGATCGTCGACGAGACATGCTATGAGTGACCACGACAGTTGGCCAGAGATTCTTGGAGGATGTGCTTGAGCGGGACTATTCCGCCATATTTGATTTCGGTATTTTGGGCGGTCTATTTGCATGATTGATTTTGATGATGGAGTTTCATGATATTTGTTTTCATGCACTATGGTTGCACCTACTGAGTACTTACGATTTTTGCACAGTTGTTGCATCTGATATCGTTTTCGTGCCTTGGTTTCACATGTTTCTGATTTTATGGGTTTCATACAGTGAGATGATTTTGAGCATATGTACGTACACGATTTGGTTTTTGCACTCGGTATAGTTCACATATGCTTGCAGTGCAGTGATACGCATTTTGTGCACTACAGTTGCACTGGACTTCGATTTCGATGGTGATGTTCGATATTTGTTTTGTACACCTTGTGCACCTGATTGGATTTTGCACATGTTCGGCGCTTGATATTGGATTTCATGATTTCGTGCATGATGGATGCACCTGATTTGGGTTTTCGCGCATGCTGGGCGCATGTTTTGAGATGCGATTTTGGTGCACACCAGATGCACTAAATCGAGATTCTTCGTGCATGTCAGATGCACCTGTTTGTGCTGTCAGGCGCACACGTTGCCTTTGACAAATGTTTCGTGCTCACCCGATCCACTTAGATATTGTTTTTGTGCTCATGTATGGCACATTCATAGATTTTGATTTCCGTGCGCACCAGACGCGCGTAGTATTCATATGCATATTTTGGGATTGATTTCTTATGGAGCAGTACGTTTTTATGATATTCGCTATGTGTTCTCGTACTGAGCAGGACTACTTAGAGGACAGTACCTGAATATATTTTGCATGCATTTATAGTTATCGAAGGGATTTCCAAAAAGCGAGCTATAGTCTCAGTATTTACCTACATGTCCGATATGACACGAAACGTTCAAAACAAGGAAACCCTTCTAAATTGTTTCCAAAATGGCGGAACGTACATATTAAACAAAAGATATATACGTATATGGTTATCTTCTTATAAGAGGCGTTCGCCACTGTGCAGTATTATGCGCATTGCACAGCGACTTTAAAAGATTTGGCATGCATTTCCTTCAGATATTTACATATATAGAGTTGATATTTACATGTATAGTTTCGAGATTATATCATATCGGTTTTGCTTTAGATTTGGCATATGTGTCTTCACCTTGATTCTGATGATTGCGGGATGCTGAATGAAGTTTTAATTTTGAGTTATATGCTCATTTTTCATGCGCATGCGCTGCGCTACGATTTGTTTTATGTATTTATGATTTCGGAGCCCCGACGACTTAATGGTTTTTCTTAGTTGTTTTAGTATTTGGGGGGAGTTTTAATTTAAATTCGGGGACCGAATTTCTTTAAGGGAGAAGATTGTAACATTTTGAAAATCGTTTCGGTGAAATTTCGGAAAATCGGTAAAATAAAGGGGTTTTCTGTAAAAACTAAAAATACAAATATCTTTATTACAAAATTAAATATACATATTCTAGCTATGTAAATGCTAGTATTTGGTGTTTATTGAGCCACTGGTAAAATTTCTAATTTTCAGAAATTTTTTCCGAAATTAATTATTTTAATATTATTTTAAGCCGTCACTAATACATTTAATTAGGGAAAATTATAAATTGGAATGAGTTGAAACAAATTTTGTGCATCATAACACATTAAACAAAATTTTAACATGTGGTTTTTGAAATGAAATGAAGTTGATAAACAGTGTTAGAAAATATTGAAGAAAAAAGCTTAAATAGTGAAATTAGTGTAAATAGATGTTGGGATATATCATTTATCATTTTTCCCTCACTCACACTCACCCACACCCTCTCTCCTCTCCCCAAATCAGCAGCCCAAGTTTCCCCCTCCTCATTTCCCCACTTGTTTTGCCCAAAAGAAATGAAAAGAAAAGGAAATAAAAGAATAAAAGAATATATAAGTATGGGCTTTGACCTTGGGTTGACTTGATATCATTTTCCCCACTTGACTCTCTCTCATCTCTCCCTCAACTCCTGGCCGAGCTCCCCTCCTCCAACAGCAGCAGCCCACCCTTTTTCCTCGCCTCATTTCACACCCAAATCCAATAAAAAATGCTTCAAAATCAACACAAAAATCCCATAAAATAAAAATCCAACTCCTACCCATTTTTCCTTAGCCTAACATGCATGGATTGTGATGAAAAGAGAGCAGATTGGAGGTCAAGATTTTCATGCTAGATCTCAAATCTTATGAGGTATAAATCTTGAACTTTTGTCAAATTGTTGTTTGAATACTTTAAATCAAGCATAATTAATTAATAATTTGGGTTTAATTGAATGTTTTGAAAAATATAGTAAGGGTTTGTGATTTCAATTAGGGTTTTATTATATCATTAGGGATGCAATGTTTAGTTTAACATCTTAATGTATGTAAAACCTAGTTTGGTTGATTAAATTGCACTTGTTATATGTAATTTGTCCAAATCACACATATTTGTAAACTAGGTTTTGGTAATTAATTCAAAATTGAGAATTTAAAATATGGTTAGGGTTTTTATGACCTCATTAGCAAATTAATGTGTAGTTTAACACTTTAGGGCTATGCAAAACCTAGCTAGTTGTTGAATTGAGAATTTTGTTTTAAAATGTTAAAAGAATTGATATCTTTGCAAACTAGAAATTTTGTTTAGATACAAATTGATGAGATAAAAATATGGAGGTGATTTGTATGACCTAATTATGTTATTAAGTGAGCATTTTGGCCATTAGAATCGTTAAAATATTTAGTTTGGGTAAAACATCAAGTTTTGAACCGAAATGGGAATTTGTGTTAACTAGGTTTTTGGAAAATAAAACGATTTGTTTACTTTTATGGTTTTGATGAATTAAAACCTATTTCTTATATAATTAGTGAGTTTTGAAACCACGATTTGTGCGTTTTGGTTTTTCTCGATGGTTTGGCGTTTGTACGCCGACGTCGAGGGTTTTTGGGTTGATTTGTGAAAGCAACCATAGGTTTTGACCTATGTGGGATTCGTGTATCGTTTTGGTCATGAGTCGGATTTTAATGCGATATGGTGCATTATGATATGTAGGTACCCCATGTGGACTTCGAGACGACAAGCAAGTGCATGGCGACGTCGGCACCGGTGAGCAAGGACCAGGTGAGTAGATCTATATCTACGGGGAGAAGTCGGGTGGATGGCGTATAGCACCCCCGCAGTTCGTGGTGATGTATACGAATACGTATACACACATATATATTGACTATATTGTTGAGTTTATTGATAATAAAGATAGATTTTAGGTGTGATTGGATAGGTTTAGTGTTGCGAGACCCTAGAGTAGAGGTTGCACCACATTTACACACACACCCATACTTGCATACATTCTTCTTTCATATATGCTCATATGGGGTTATATTGTTATGTGTTCACATGAGTATGGGACTATGTGTTCACATACTGGATTTGAGGATAGTATTTGGAATTTGAGATGAGTCGATAAGATTTGATTGAGACCGCGAGAACGGTGATATGGCAGGATTCGTACTTGAGATACGTCCTGATATTATAGCGGATCTTGGGACGACGATACATGTGAATAGTGTTATACATTGAATGGTTGACATGTGATAGTGATATGAGATAAGATATGTTAAGATATTCATAATAGGTCACATTAGGCGATGTATACCTCTTTATGACGATATATGATGATGATATCGGTTTGTATGAGGCTGTAGATCAGCAGTCAGATCATGATTAGATTAATGATATTAGTATTGTACTAGACGTAGATCAGTACCCCGGATTATGATCTTTGATAAAGACGATACCAAATGATTAATTTGATGAATGTAATACTGACCTTTACCCAGATTTGGGGATGCCGTAAGACGGATTTACATATGAGCTATATACTGATGTTTGATCCGCACTCTTGACTTGGGAATGTCTGATTATGGATATGGTATCGGATGTGATATTATTGAGGCAGGATCACCGACTAACATATACATGTTGGTATATGTTTCGACTCAGAGGTTAGGAGGTTTTCTTACCTTCAGTAGCCAGTTAGCTTAGACCTTTAGTTTAGTGTAGTTGTTAGACTAGATTTATATTAAATATAGATTTATTATCTTTGTGTCTAGTATTTAGCTCCCGCTCATTATTTTTGTTGCTCCGCATCGCATACTTATTGTGATTCATATTCCATTATTGATATCATGCTGTTAGGACACCAGCACCATTACCGATGATACGTATGTACCATGTATACTTACTTGCCGGCTCACACACATCTTCATCAGTAATTGCCATGTCACGTAGACTTAGAAAATATTATTGCTTGACTTAGCTTGTTAGATAGTATTTTTGACATGATATTAGTGTACTTGCCTTATATGCCAGTTTAGACATTGTAGTTATTACTTGTCATTTCGTGCATACTGTTATTCATTGTTATGCCGCATTCATGGATTCTCATGCATATATTCACTATTTTACGTGCTATTGAGGTTTTGGATTCGGATTTCCATAAGATTTTCTGGATTTGGGGGAAAACCGCAAAACTTATACAAACTTCTTCTCTCTCTTTTTAAATGAAAAGCGCGGTTTTCCCATGATGTATGAGTCGTCCACCATGAGTTTGCTGATGGATTTCGAGACCCGATTCGAGGAGACGGATGAACCGTTTCGGGTACATGGTGGACCCGGTAAGGTACCCCGGGGCAAGAAGCACGTGGTGATGATGATGTGAGCCTGGCAGGGGAGCACTACCTACCGGTGATTTTACCCGACGCGTCGGATATCCGGAGGATACCGTCGTGGTCTTGAGATGGATATTAGGGGCCGGTCTGGACTGACGGCGCCCTAGATAGTGAGATTGACATACAGAGATTTTGAGATATTGAGGTACAGAGATTGCGACACACAGATATCGAGAGATTTGGATACTTGTTTTGTGTCGATGCTAGGCACTGTTTATGCTGATTTCATTTATGATACCTCGTTTTTAAAAAGTTACAGAAATCTCACTAAGTTATGAAAGCAGTTTCCTTCAGTACATGCATTCTGTTTCATGCATTCATACATCATCCATATGATATATTGCTACCTGAGGCACTGACACGGGAACATGGGATTACACTTGGGTTAGATATTTACCCTAGCCATTGTTATAGGCTGCAGGTTTTATATTTGAGGATTATATATTATGATCGTATGACCTAGGATTGCGTCATACATGCGATTCCTGTTCATAGATGTATTCTATTCACGAGTTGGCAACTCACCCCCGTTGTGCCACAGTTCTTGCAGGTTTTGCCTTACAGGTTTCATTAAGGATTTGCTGGCACTGGTTCTTTTCGGGTGACTTGCTAGTAGGTGGGTTTATTTGTATCGTACCCATCATTATACCTTGTATATTATTATTCTGTTGTATCTAGAAGTTCTATCAACCAAACATGTATTTTTTCAGAGATAGAGACCAGTGATGTTTATTATTTCGACCTTAGAGTCGCGCGTTGTATTTCTTGCTGTTTTGAGTTTCCTTTTGAGTTTTGATCCTCGCCCTTGGCGTTGTATATTATATTGTTTGCGTGGTTATGACCGTCGATTGACGAAGAGCTAGCTCCCGTTTGGAGATGCCTTTTTATTCATTTCGTATATTATTCATGTTGTATCCCGTTTGGGGGCCAGTATTTACAAAGGAGACTCTGCCGAAATTTTCAGAAAATACTTGATGTTTTTAAAAATGCATAATTCGGCTTATGCTATTAAAACTACTTGCTTTAAATTGGTTTTCCTTCACTTTATTACTTTTTTTGGTTTGGATTTCTGGGTTTTCGGCTTACTTAGATTACTTACGCCTCGAGACGTTTCGTAGTCTATGTGCCGGTCATGTTCCGTACTTTCGGGTCGTGACAACCGAGCAGCCGGTAGTTATATTGGATCTGCTGGTGAAGATACTTCGGTCAAATGCCTTGCCATCTGTGATAGTTCTTTGGCGTGGCCCGAATAGTGAAGAGGTCACTTGGGAGGCCGAGAGAGAGATGCGGAAGAAATTCCCTCATCTCTTTGAAGGTACGCATGATAAGATTTTTAAATTCGGGGACGAATTTCTTCAAGGGGGGAAGATTGTAACACCTTAGAATGTGATTAGTGTTAATTAAGCGGTAATGCGGATTTTTAGTAAAAAGTTTTCCAAAAGAGTTTTCAAATATTTTATAAAAATTAATTAATATTTTATTAATATTTATTTCGGGCTTGCACACACATGTGCATGTTAACCTAGGGTTAATTAGGGGTTAACCATGCTTAACTAGCCATGGCACCTTAACCCCGTTCCATTAAGTTGTAATATGTATTTATCTAAATAATTTAGTTTTAAAAATTAAAGTTTTGAATTTTTTTGACTTGGGAGAGAGAGGGAGAGAGAGGGTTGACATGGAATGATGAGGGAGGGGCAAGCATGGCTTGCATTAAATGAAGAGAGAGAAGAAGGGGGCATGGCACACACTAAACTCACATCCTCATTCCCTCACCCTCACTCATACACTCACTCACATTCCCTCATTCACACTCTCATTCTCACATATTTTCCTCAACTCATTTCTTCACCCCCTCAAACTGAAACCCTAACCCAACCCTCACAAACCCAAACAAAATCTTCATTTAACCCCACCAAAACCCTTCACAAGTTAAGATCAAGCCACTAAGATCACTTGGAGCATAGAAAGCTAGGATTTTGAGCAAGTGTGGATAGGTAACGACCTCTAAACTGTTAATTAGGTTGTTATATTATTGTGTTGCATAGTGGTCGCTGTTTAGAACGATAAAGATATATTTTTGTACACGTATCGTGTTTTTAGTGTCATTTTAGGATGTCTGTAATCTTCTACGACCACGAGTGTTTACTGGAAAATCTAGCGATGTAGTGGTGTTGTACTAGTTGCCCTGAGTGTTCACCTGAAGCACGAACCCCACCTGACCTGTTTTGGCCGGCGACACGAGTGGAAAATCCGGCGAGCTCGGCCGTTTGGGGGACTGGGGTGTCGTGTTTTTATGGGTATCTGTCTGCAGTTGTTTTAGGGTGTTTGGTACTGCTAGATTTTTAGGTTTTTATAATAGGTAAAATCTGGGATCAAATTGCTAGTTTTTAGTGTTTCGACTAAGTGCGATACGATTGACCCGACGTAGTTTTAGTGTTTCGGGTAGCTTGCTATCGTGGGTTTGTTTTGGTGATGTCGACACACACGTTAGCCGCTAAGCGAACCCTTTTATAGCCTAAGGGAACCAATTCGTTAAACCGGCGTTGTGTTCGTTGTTATTGCGTAGTTTTCTAAATCCATGCGTTATTGTGTTTTATGTTAATAGGATCGCAGACAGGGATTTCGGACACTGCGAAGAAAGGGAAGCAGGTGGTCGGATTTACCTAGCTCGAGATCTTAGGTGAGTAACATCTGCGGGAAATCGCCCGTACGGCGTTATGCGTCAGGGCTAGATATGATATTATAGCCGCATGTTTATATGTATATATGTTGATTGTGTATGAGTATCATTGCATACCATTACCTGTTGTGCCTTGACTTAGTATCTAGTGGACACTGCATCATTACTGACGGTCCATGTTGCACGAGCACTAAATTGTATGCTATACCCACACCGTCGGTAATGTTAGTTATATGTATGCCCTAGAGGCCATTACTGTACATACGTTGTTTATTGTAGTGGATGCTTGGACATATATAGGGAGGACTTTCTTGTTCGACATGATAGTATGCATCTGGTTACTCTTTATCTTAACATGTACTCTGATTGTCTCTATGTCACATGTTGATAAAGCCCTTAGGTTGAGTACTTGACTACCAGGACTATGATGCAGATCATACTAGTGGGGACAGTGTAGTCTCCAAGTACATCCTTCAAATGTTCCTAGTCGTGGGAGTATCGAGACAGGGCATCGATACTCCAGAGTAGACTAGCGTATGCGCTTCTTGAACCATATGTTGGGCGATGGAAGATCTCATATCCATTGGTGTTTGACATCAGAGAAAGTATACGGGTGCTCAGTGGAGACTGGGTACACTGGACGGACTCGCCGAGAACTCCCAGATGGTATTATACCTCACGTCAGATGGAAGTTCTCTGGTAACACTGGTACAGGTTAGTCTGTAGACCCGAGATCGTCATAGAGTCTTATGTGATTCCTATTATGCTTTGATTTCCATCATACCATATCCAAGAGAGCGTGCAAAACGGTGGCTTTTGGGTACAGTCCCGAATCACTTGGAGGCAATGAGCGATAGGAGGGGTTTCGTCTCTCCCGGTATAGGGAGTTGATGTTGCGCTGTGTTCAATTAGCTATAACTGGAAATCCCTAGCCAGGGTTGCTGATATTTACTGGTAAGTGTTATCGGTAGTTTCTCGAACTGTTATGGACCTTATATCGACATGACTTATCAAGCTACTAGGGTCTGACGTTTACCACCCCTAGGCGAGATATGCGACATATCAGACGAAGAGACCGGACTGTACGGGAGTGTTACTGGATGGATTCACGGGAGAATGTATAGGCTTGCTTGTTGATCTTCTGATTGCTCAATACCTGGGTGGCTGTTACGTTTAGCTGACCACTTGCAGCTTGTGGGTGTTTGATATGATCATCACCTACTGCCGGCGTATTGACGATTCTTTAGAGTCCTACACAGAGGTTTCCTGGCTCAGGCAAAACGGAGTAGGAGAATATATATGATATGTGCGGGACCGAGAATAATACGTGTATGCGATACCGTATTAGATTCTCGCGATATGAGATATCAGACGGGTATATGTGATATAGCCGGGTCATCGGATCAAGTGTTGATTCGATGAACTGATACAGATTATATTAGTCGGTTATTTGTGAAATAGCCGGATTATCGGATAAAGTGTTGATTCGATAATTTAATGTTTAATTATATTTTTGATATATTAAATTACATTAACTAATATAAGCTCATTTAAAGATTCTTTTTCTCACTCGGATAATACATTGATATATATGTGATATATGTTAATTATATAATTTTATTTTGTTACAATAAATATTGTATATATGATATATAATTTTTTAACAAGTTATGATTACTAATGCAACATGATTTGTGGAGATTAAACATGATTAGGGTTTGATTTGGGTTAGCACTTTCATGAAGCTTCTAGAAGCTTTGTGTTTTGTTTTAAGCAAAGATAATTTGTTATGATATTTTTGAAGATATTTTCTTAACCCAACCCAAACCCTTTACCATGGTTTATTCTCTACAATGGTTAAGTCTTTTGTTTCTTAACCAAGGGTTGATTTGTAACCATAACTAATGATTTCATTATTCATCACAAAGTAATTTCTTCTTCTTCTTCCTTGTGGAAAAAGCTTTCTAGCTTTTTCATATGTGATGAAAATGAGTGACAAATTGAAAACAAATGAGAGCTAAATTCCTACTTCATCATCCTCATCTATCCTTGCCACTTAGATTATGGTGTTTGTGTAACACTTTGAATTTCCGTTAGAATGTTTTTCGTGATAATTAGTATTTGTACGTGTTATTATTTTGTGTGCCTAGGATTATTAGTTATTTTAGTCATGTTAGCAAATTGGAAAATTTTTCTTTGTAGTGTACACTTGCACACTTAGCCCTTTTTGAGACATAGGTTTAAAGTGTTAGCAAATTCTTTTGTTGCATGGTTGCTAACTTATCCCCACCATTTTAATCATATCATAACCCTTTTTATAATTCAAATACTAATAAAAAGAAAATGAACCATGGTGTTAGGTAGAAATTTGACTTTTGACCCCCATTTCCCTTCTCTTCTCTCTCTCTTTCCCCATCTCAGAATTTCTACAACTTTCCAGCAGAAAAACCTTGCCTTTCTTCATCTTTTCTTCTTCTCTTCATTTCCCTTTGATCCCCAAACAAAACCCTACTCAAATCATCACTTTTCCTTCACAAAACTATGGAAAAAGGGGCTTTTTGGGGTGTTTGAAGGCTAATCTGCACACCTGAGGGAAGAGCTGGGACTTTTGGTGTTTTATAAGGTTTTTAGAAGGTATTAACTCATGTTAGCACTCCTTTTCCTTAAACTTGTAGTATTGTTTAGCAAAAATCTCATTTTTGTGCATTTTTAGTGATATTAAAGGATATTTGTGATTCACATGTTAGATTAGGGTTTTGTTAGTTTGGTTAGCTCTATTATGTGTTATTAGAACTATTTTAGGCCAGGTTTTGTTTCAGTTTGCACAAAAATACCATAAAGTTCCATTTTAGTGCAAAAGTGTGGATTTTGACTTGATTTAAGGCTCTGTAGGATCTGCTACTACCCGAGATGTTCCAGAACAAAACTAGATGTTACTGTAGCATGTATGGTGGGTATAGAGTGCACACACCAAACCTGGGATCCCACCCCCTACCCAGGCCGCCGGAATATTCATTCTGGCCGCAATTTGCGGCCAGATGGGTGAGTTGGGATTTGGGGTTTGGGCCACTGGAGTCTGCTGCTATGTGGGTTATTTTGGTATATATAGTTTTATAATATCATTTCTATATCAAAATCTAGAGGTGAATACCTATTTTCCCGTATTTTAATCTTCGCGACACGCGTGATACGTGTGTATGGGTTTTTGGTTTCTGCGTATCGCGACGCGTCGGGGTGGCTTCAGCCGCGTAATCACACGTTGTAGCGTATCACGCGCACACGCGCTTGGTTCGCGACACGAGTTACTAGTTCGGCTTTAATGTCGTGTTTGTGTGACTTCAAGCTTATGTATGATATATTGTGAAATTCTAGTTTCGCAGGCGAGTACGGCGGACGCCGCGCAGAAGGGGAAATAAGTTGTTGGCTATACCTAGCGAGAGACTACGGTGAGTAGATTTAACATCTACGGGGATATCGCCCGCATGGCGTTCTACGTCAGGGCTGATAGGACCATATAGCTACATTTACATACATTGACTGTTCATGGCTACTATTTAGTGCATACTGCATTCCCTGCTATATGGATATAAACTAGAATTGATAGAACACCGCACCATTACTAACGGTTCATGTTGCACGAGCACTATCCTGCAAGTTACACACACACCGTTAGTAATTGCCATGACACTCATACTGTAGAATTTCCATCGGATCATTATGTTGTAGCTCATCTTTATGTGACTTGACATAATATTCATACTTGATGCATATATCACATCGGATCATTATGTTGTAGCTCATCTTTATGTGATTTGACATGATATTCATACTTGATGCATATATCACATCGGATCATTATGTTGTAGCTCATCTTTATGTGATTTGACATGATATTCATACTTGATGCATATATCACATCGGATCATTATGTTGTAGCTCATCTTTATGTGACTTGACATTGTATTCATACTTGATGCACATATCATATCGGATTATTGACTTGCATATTGGTTTGGATTATATGTGATTTTTGGATTTGGGAACCGGGGCTATTTCAAATAAGTAATCATTTAAAAACCCGGTTCCCTTGATATGATATTTCGGTGCGTCCACCATGTGTTTCCTCGGTGCTAGAGTGATATATGTGAACCCGAATCGAGGAGTTGGTTGAGGCCGATTACGGGTACGTGGTGGACCCGGTATGGTACCCCGGGGCGAGAACGGTTTCGCTGTGTAGTAGACGGTGAGCCTGGCAGAAGGACTACAACCTACCGGTGATTGGTTGGACCTGACAGTTATCCAGAGGATACTGATCAGAGTCGATAGATGGATGCGGGGTGATCCGTACTGCCGGGGCCGATACCGCAAACGGAGCCCGTGGGCTGACCCAGACTGACGGGTCCCGATGGATGAGGATTTGCGTGTCGATGCTGGACACGAGTATTTATGATATTTGGGTGCCGATGTTGGGCACTCGTGATTCACAGAGATTTACAGGATTAGAGGACCGATGAGAGTGCCGGCGCCTGAGCTATTTGGGAGATCTGGGTGCATTGATGGACACCGATTATATATTCCATGTTGACATTCCGTGTAGATGTTATATTGCCCATGCTCAGCATTTATTATTGTACCTCATCCTGTAGTTATATTACCTGATAGAGCACTGGCATGATTATTGCACATACTGCTTATCACATATTGATATCATCTGTTGGCATATGATAGAGTAGCACAGTACGTGCATGCTCGCGATTACCTTTATATGTTATCTCTATTCACGAGTTGGCAACTCACCACCGTTGTGCCACAGTGTTTGCAGGTTGCCCTTCGGAGTAGTCGCGGCAGGATGCGCTTTGCATCTTTTGACACAGATACCCTCATAGTTTGTGTTCTAGCTCTTTTGCTGATAGGTGGGTTTTGTGCGGTATCTGTTTATCTTTCAGTTATGTACATTGTTGTATCTAGTATTCGCCATCTACCATGTATGTATTTGACTTAGAGACAGTGTGAGGACGGTGATGTATATTATTTGTTTCTGGTGTCGAGCTCATTGTGAGCCAACTGTACTTGCAGTTATTTCTATCTGTGATGTTCCCACTTGTGGATCTTGATCTTCGCTACGGCGTCGTATATTGCTATCTTGGTGATTGTTTACTTAGATTTCTTAACATGTTAGTAAGTGCTTTCATTTTAAACTTATAACACTCTATACTTTCACTGGTTTGATTTCTGGGTTTTCGGTTCACTTAGTCGCGTTACGCCTGTAGACGTTACGTGGTTAAGTGCCGGTCGCGGGCCAAACTTTAGGTCGTGACAAAGTTGGTATCAGAGCGTAGGTTTTACCTCTCGGAGTGTAGGATGACCCTGTTATGATGGAGTAGGTAGCTGCAGCAGAGTAGCGTATCGTGTGTATGTTCCGCGGCATACTCACGACACGGTACTCCACCCACGTGACCTTAGGACTTGTTGATTTAAATTCCTTCTTGAGTATATATATTTTTGCGATTCGATTTCCGTATCCTTATCGAATCCTATTGTTCCTTTCAGCCATTATGCCGCCAAAGACTACGAGGGCGCAGAGAGCGGCCGCGAGGGCCGAGATTCGACTTGACTCGTCCGAGACGAGGACTGATCCGGGTAGTACACCAGTTGTGCCCGAGCAGGCTGTTCCTGCCGTGACAGATCAGATTGCTATGTTGGGGGCTGGTGTGCAGAAGATGCGCCAGACGATGGGATCCAGTATGCAGGAGATGCGCCAGATGATGGGATCTCTAGTTGAGACACTTCGAGCGCAGCGACCAGAGGTAGTTCCAACCGTTGCAGAGACAGCGGTGGTACCCACAGTGCAGGCAGTTGCACCTGCGACTACAGAGGTTATTACAGTATCGCTGTCAGAGTTTATAAGGCTGAAGCCTCCGGTCTTCACAGGCACCGATGTGGCCGAGGACCCACAGTCTTTCATTGATAGGATGGCGCGGATATGTCGTTCACTTAGATGCGCAGATGCGAGGTGGGTTGAGTTCGCGAGCTTTCGCCTGGAAAGTCTTGCGCAGAAATAGTGCGAATCAGTCGAGAAGGGTAGAGCAGCAGGTCTTCCTTCTATGACCTGGACAGAGTTCGTGGCGCTATTCCTTGCCCGCTTTCTTCCCCTGAGTGTCAGAGATGCTAGAGCACGCAGGTTCGAGTCCTTACGTCAGACTCCGGAGATGTCAGTGGCAGAGTATGATGTCCTGTTCACCGAGCTATCAGTTTATGCTCCGTACCTAGTGGCTACTGAGGAGTTGCGAGTTAAGAGATTTGTCCGAGGCTTGCTCACACCACTGTTCCTTGCGATTAGCGCGCAGCACTACGAGACATATGCAGCAGCTGTAGATGCAGCCTTATTGGTTGAGGAGCGCCTTGCTGAGACTTCGGCGGTCCCAGAGCCGAAGAGAGTTCGTGCAGATACGTCAGTGCAGAGACGACCTTTTCGGCATCGTGACAGGCACCTTGCAGGTGGCAGAGATTCGAGGCGAGGCCGATTGTTTAGCTCCTATCCCCAGGAGGGTCAGCGACCATCATCGGGATGTTACCGTTGCGGGAGTTCTTATCATCGTGTGCGAGATTGTCCTGAGGTACCCCGGAGGGAGGCGGCAGCACCGCATATTACATTACCACCTTCACCACCCCAGACGGCATTGCCGCTAGTACCTACTGTTACTCCGCGTCAGACGCATGCACAGAGAGGACGTGGTCGCGGAGGATTTGTTCATAGAGGACGAGATGACCGAGGCAGAGGGCAGCCAGCGGCCGGTAGGGGACAGTTAGTTGCAGGTGGAGGACAGGCACGAGTTTTTGCTTTGACGCATCAGGACGCGCAGGCGTCCAATGCGGTGGTCTCAGGTATCCTTCCTGTATGTTAGGTTGATGCACACGTGTTATTCGATCCCGGATCCACGCACTCGTACGTATCCACACACTTTGTGCCGAGTTTGGGTAGAGAGTCCGGTTTGCTTGACCAACCTCTTGTTGTGACTACTCCTGTGGGAGAGTCGTTTGTTGCTAGGCACGTGTTCCGATCCTGTACCGTCCGTATTGGCGAGAGAGAGTTGCCAGTCGATTTGATCCTTCTTCAGATGTTGGACTTCGACGTTCTTTTGGGCATGGATTGGTTAGCCACGTGCTATGCTTCTGTTGACTGCCGCGAGAAGACAGTTCGATTTTGTTTTCCCGGCGAGTCGGTTGTTGTTGTGTTGGGGGACCGTGGTGTTATCCCTCACAGTGTGATTTCTTCTTTTCACGCTGGACAGCTTTTGAGGAAGGGATGTCAGGGATTTCTCGCCTATGTTTACGATACTAGAGCTACAGAGGTTCCGGTGGATCAAGTTCCGGTTGTTAGCGAGTTCCTTGATGTGTTCCCTGACGAGCTTCCTGGGCTACCGCCCGAGCGTGATATTTCTTTCTGTATTGATTTGGTTCCTGGCGCGGGGCCTATTTCTGTACCGCCTTATCGGATGGCCCCGGCGGAACTTAAAGAATTGAAGGGTCAGTTGCAGGATTTGCTGGATAAGGGACTTATTCGGCCCAGTGTTTCTCCTTGGGGTGCTCCAGTCCTGTTCGTCAAGAAGAAGGGCGGCAGTTTGCGTCTTTGTATTGACTACCGCCAGCTGAACAGGGTGACAGTACGGAACAGGTATCCTTTGCCACGCATCGACGATTTGTTCGACCAGCTTCAGGGGGCAGGATACTTTTCGAGGATCGATTTGCGATCAGGCTACCATCAGCTGCGGGTTCGACAGGAGGACATTTCTAGGACAGCTTTCCGCACGCGCTACGGCCATTATGAGTTTTTGGTGATGTCGTTCGGACTCACCAACGCGCCAGCAACATTTATGGCTTGATGAACCGCATTTTCCGGCCGTATCTTGATATGTTCATCATAGTGTTCATTGACGATATCTTGGTGTATTCTCAGAGTAGAGAGGAGCATGAGCAGCACCTGCGGATTACACTGCAGACATTGAGGGAGCATCAGCTTTTTACCAAATTTTCAAAGTGTGCTTTCTGGCTAGACAGCGTAGACTTCTTGGGGCACGTGATTACATGAGATGGTATATGTGTAGACCCGAGGAAGATCGAGGCAGTTCGGAGTTGGCCTAGACCCACGTCAGTGACGGAGGTTCGCAGCTTTCTAGGGCTGGCAGGCTATTACAGGCGATTCGTGCAGGACTTCTCTCGCATTGCTACACCTTTGACCGGGTTGACCCGGAAGGGAGTTCGCTTCGATTGGACGGAGGAGTGTGAGCACAGTTTCCAGCAGCTACGGGCTCTACTGACTACGATACCAGTGCTATCATTGCCTTCAGGATCAGGCGGATTTATGGTCTACTGTGACGCTTCACGAGTGGGACTAGGCTGTGTTTTGATGCAGCATGACAGGGTGATCACATATGCTTCGCGGCAATTAAAGAAACATGAACAGAATTACCCCACTCATGATCTGGAGATGGCTGCAGTGGTCTTTGCACTTAAGATCTGGCGACATTATCTGTATAGAGAGTCGTGTCAGATATTCACTGACCACAAGAGCTTAAAGTATATATTTCAGCAGCGAGACCTGAACCTTAGACAACGCCGATGGATGGAGTTAGTGAAGGAGTACGATTGTGAGATCTTGTATCACCCGGGCAGGGCGAATGTAGTGGTGGATGCTTTGAGCAGGAGGCCCGGGGGTAGTCTATCTTGTTTGAGCGCAGTGCAGAGGCAGTCATCGGCAGATTGGCAGATCTTATGCGACAGCCGGGTACAGTTCGAGTTTACGCCGATCGGAGGACAGATTGTGCATGTTCGTGCACGCCCACAGTTGCTTGACCGTATACATGAGGCACAGCACAGTGATGACCGCTGTTCAGAGATCAGGACACAGATAGGACAGGGCAGATTTTCCGAGTTCGTGATCGATTATCAGGGGATATTACGATTTGGGACTAGACTGTGCATACCAGATGCTGAGGGATTGCGGCGCGAGATTCTTGAGGAGGCACATCGATCGGTATATAGTGTTCATCCCGGTTCCACCAAGATGTATCATGACTTGAGAGGTGTTTACTGGTGGAATGGAATGAAGAGAGACATCGCAGATTTTGTGTCGAGATGCCTGACTTGTCAGCAAGTCAAGGCTGAGCACCAGAGGCCCGCGGGAGAGCTACAGCCGTTACCCATTCCGGAGTGGAAATGGGAACAGATCTCTATGGACTTCATTGTGGGTCTACCCAAGACCAGTCGAGGGTATGACTCCATCTGGGTGATCGTGGATCGTTTGACGAAAGCGGCTCACTTCCTACCAGTGAAGACGACTTTCGGATTTGCTCAGTATGCCCAGATTTACGTTGATGAGATTGTACGACTGCACGGAGTTCCGACATGTATCGTGTCCGATAAAGGCACCCAGTTTACCAGCCGGTTATGGCAGAGGCTTCAGGAGGCTTTAGGCACTCACTTGAGTTTCAGCACAGCATTCCATCCGCAGACCGACGGACAGTCAGAGCGGACTATTCAGACTCTCGAGGACATGCTCAGAGCATGCGTATTAGACTTCGGAGGTAGCTGGGATCATCATTTGCCCTTAGTAGAGTTCTCCTACAACAACAGCTACCAGGAGACCATTCAGATGACACCGTTTGAGGCTCTTTATGGGAGGAGATGCAGATCGCCTACCTGTTGGACGGAGCTCAGTGAGAGCAGTATTTTAGGGCCGCAGATTATGAAGGAGACGACCACGAAGATCCAGTTGATTCGCGATAGGATGAGAGCAGCCCAGAGTAGGCAGAGGTCTTATGCGGACTGTCGTCGGCGCAGACTTGAGTTTTCTGTTGGTGATCATGTTTTCTTGAGGGTCTCCCCAATGAAAGGCGTGATAAGGTTTGAGAAGAAGAGGAAGCTTAGTCCCAGATATGTAGGCCCCTTCGAGATTCTCGAGCGTGTTGGTGTGGTTGCGTATCGATTAGCCCTTCCGCCCAGTTTTCCAGACGTGCAGCCCGTATTTCACGTATCGATGCTCCGCAGATATCTTCATGATCCTTCGCATGCGATTCAGCACCCGACGATCCAGCTTGAGCGCGACCTTTCCTATGCAGAACAGCCAGTGATGATCTTGGATCGACAAGTGAAGAAATTGAGGTCGAAAGAGATACCGTCCGTCAAGGTACTTTGGCATGGCCAGAGCGGCGAGGAGGTCACTTGGGAGACAGAGAGCGAGATGAGGAAGAGGTATCCCCATCTTTTTGAAGGTGCGTATAGTTAGATTTTTAAATTCGGGGACCGAATTTCTTTAAGGGGGGTAGATTATAACACTTTGAATTTTCGTTAGAATGTTTTTCGTGATAATTAGTATTTGTACGTGTTATTATTTTGTGTGCCTAGGATTATTAGTTATTTTAGTCATGTTAGCAAATTGGAAAATTTTTCTTTGTAGTGTACACTTGCACACTTAGCCTTTTTGAGACCTAGGTATAAAGTGTTAGCAAATTCTTTTGTTGCATGGTTGCTAACTTATCCCCACCATTTTAATCACATCATAACCCTTTTTATAATTTGAATCCTAATAAAAAGAAAATGAAGCATGGTGTTAGGTAGAAATTTGACTTTTGACCCCCATTTCCCTTCTCTTCTCTCTCTCTTTCCCCATCTCAGAATTTCTGCAACTTTCTAGCAGAAAAACCTTGCCTTTCTTCATCTTTTCTTCTTCTCTTCATTTCCCTTTGATCCCCAAACAAACCCCTACCCAAATCATCACTTTTCCTTCATAAAACTATGAAAAAAGGGGCTTTTTGGGGGTGTTTGAAGGCTAATCTGCACACCTGAGGGAAGAGCTGGGACTTTTGGTGTTTTATAAGGTTTTTAGAAGGTATTAACTCATGTTAGCACTCCTTTTCCTTAAACCTGTAGTATTGTTTAGCAAAAATCTCATTTTTGTGCATTTTTAGTGATATTAAAGGATATTTGTGATTCACATGTTAGATTAGGGTTTTGTTAGTTTGGTTAGCTCTATTATGTGTTATTAGAACTATTTTATGCCAGGTTTTGTTTCAGTTTGCACAGAAATACCATAAAGTTCCATTTTAGTGCAAAAGTGTGGATTTTGACTTGATTTAAGGCTCTGTAGGATCTGCTACTACCCGAGATGTTCCAGAACAAAACTAGATGTTACTGTAGCATGTATGGGGGTATAGAGTGCACACACCAAACCTGCGAGCCCACCCCCTACCGAGGCCGCCAGAATATTCATTCTGGCCGCAATTTGCGGCCAGATGGGTGAGTTGGGATTTGGGGTTTGGGCCACTGGAGTCTGCTGCTATGTGGGTTATTTTGGTATATATAGTTTTATAATATCATTTCTATATCAAAATCTGGAGGTGAATACCTATTTTCCCGTATTTTAATCTTCGCGACATGCGTGATACGTGTGTATGGGTTTTGGGTTTTTGCGTATCGCGACGTGTCGGGGTGGCTTCAGCCGCGTAATCACACGTTGTAGCGTATCGCGCACACGCGCGCTTGGTTCGCGACACGAGTTACTAGTTCGGCTTTAATGTCGTGTTTGTGTGACTTCAAGCTTATGTATGATATATTGTGAAATTCTAGGTTTGCAGGCGAGTACGGCGGACGCCGCGCAGACGGGGAAACAAGTTGTTGGCTATGTTGGAGATAGTGCCCTCATAGTAAATTATTGGATCGCAGGTACGTGATTGCAATGATTGCGGAGGACCTATACCGGTAGGACAATCTTACTCGAGATGATAGTATGCTATCTGGTTTGCCTTTATCAGTCGTCTACATGTTCAGGTGACTGATTACATGTTACACTTTGATAGAGCCCTTAGGATCTTGCTTTACCACCAACAATATGATGGCGATCATATACGTGAGAGTTGGGTGGTTTATACGCATATCCTTAATTGTGGTCCCTAGTCGTGGGAGTTTCGAGACAGGGCATCGATACTCCGGAGTAGACTAGTGTGTATAGTCGAGACCCCGACGAGGGGCGGTGGCCGGTCTCACAAGCCACTGGTGTTAGTTGGATCACCTAAGATGTATACAGGTGCTCATTGGGTTATGAGTACACCGGACAGGACTCGCCGGGAATCTGCTAGTTAGTACTATATCTATCGTCAGATAGCAGTTCCCTGGTGACATGTGTACAGGTTAGTTCATCGACCTGAGGTCGTCATTTGTCTCGTGTGAGTTCCCACTGTGCTTTGATTTCTACCCTACCACGGCTCAAAGGAGTCGTGCAAACAGGTAGCTTTTGGGTACAGTCCCGAGCCATATGGAGGCACGTGAGCGGATCGGCAGGGGATTCGTCTCTCCCGGTATTGGGGGCGAGATCGTGCTGTGTCTAGGAGAGCCATTACATAAAGCCCACGGCCGTGGCAGGAGATTTACTGGTAGGTACTCCAGTAGTATCTCAGGGTGTTATTGGGCTTCACTCCGACACGACTTATACTGCTATTGGGGGTCTGACGTTACTAGCCCCCTAGGCAGATATACGATACTCATAGACGAACGGACCGGACTGTATATACATTGTCACTGTTAGGCTCAGTAGGGTTTCAGGATGAGTTCGCTCATCGGCATCGCTTGAGGTCAGTCCATGGGCAGCCGTTACACATTGCTAGTGCCGTTGAAGGTTTGTGGTTAAATCCACTGCCAGGGTACTGACGAGTCATTAGAGTCCCCCACAGACAGTTTCCCAAGTTCGGGCGAAACGTTGTAGAGGCCGTATGGTTTTATGGCAGGGTTCGGAAAATGCACGTGCGTTTACGCACGTGTTATTTTTCGGGCAGATGATACTGGTCGGCTTTGGTTTAAGCCGGATCCGAGTATTATATTGAGTAGGTATAATATCTTTGTCTCAGTTGCATTTGTATTCGGTCGTAATACAAATGCGGGTATATTTATACAGTTTCGGGGTTATCCTGAAAGTCGTTTCAGGATCACTTTTGGAAGTTGCCAGTCTCCAGTTTTCTATCAGCCGTCTTTTAACATTTGGTTAAAGACGGATTTATCTTTTCTTGGATGAGGTGAGTCAGTGTTCTAGAAGTTTCTGGAAGTGATGACAAGGATGGTGACTAGGTTCATGACTCATCTTTGCATTTATTAAATGGTGACTAGGTTTTTGTGACTCATGGTTTTAATTAATATCTTTTGGATTGCTTAAGATCTTTTGTTATGATAAGGATCATTCTTGTGGTCACCCCCCTTCTCCTACACTCACCCCCTCTCCATATATGAGGCCGGCCCCCCCCTCTCTCTCACTACTTGAGGTTTTCATTTGTAGAAAAGATATGATAGTATTTGGGGTGCATGGAATTTTACAGTCCATTTCATTCCATCACCCAATTCCCTCGGCAACTTCATTAACCGATCGTCCACGGATTTGGACGAAGTGAGACAAAGTCATCTACTCATTCTCTACATCATTCTTGGTCGTCTCTTTTAGCAAACTTGACGATCGAGTTGCTTCAAGTCAGAGGCGGGAGCCCGTTTAAAGAATCAGTGACGTGGTGCACCTGGACGAGGAGATCGGAGATCGACGAGATCGGAGCAGCCGCAACGGAGCGTGGTATGATGGTTAAAGAACGAAGGACTCGGATCGTTCGGTATAACTTTTCTACACTCTTTGCAGTTTGTTAGTTTAGCAATAATGGCAGATCCGGGTTAAAGTATACGATAGCGCCAGTTAAAAAGTTTTTGTTCCGCATTTTGGCGTCTGTAGACGGCTGGGGCGCTAGAGTAGACTTACAGTGGTATCAGAGCCTAACCATTTTGCTATACTAACTTGTGCTAACACGTTTAAAATATCGATCGAAACGGAAATCAAAAATCGCATTTTTCCAACTTGATAGTTTCTGTTGATTTTAAATGGTGTCCTAAAAATATTCCACACATCTCAGAAAACTGTGCAGGTTTTTTTAAGCACACGTGCAAAATTTGAGCACGTGAGCTCACCAAAGCGCCGCGGATTAGCGGCCAAACCCATGGTTTAGCCGCGCATCCGCGGCCATATGATGGGATCAGTGCACCAAATTTTGTATGTGTCTTCTCTGTTGGAATTTGGGGGTTTTGGTATATATCATTTGGGCTCAGGTTTTGTTACTGTTCACCAGTAAGTCGTGGGGCTCACTTCTTGATATTTTGTCGATCGAAATTTAAACACGTTAGTTTACAGTGCTTACATTATATCTCCGACCGGGAATGTCATTTGATCGGTAAACCGCGTCTGATTGCTATAGTTCTTTTAGACAGGTTTGCGAACGTGACATTCACGTTGATGTTCTGTGTTGTGCTGTGATGTTGCGGATTTGTCGTGGTGGATAGCAGTGTGCAATGATAGTACAGTTTGTGTTTATTTGTACATTTGATATTGCGGGGCGAGCGTCCAACTTGTGGACTACCGTCACTGCCTGTTGTATAATATTCTTTTGGGGCACGACCAGGTTGCGGTCGATGTACCTATTGTACTATTTTTCATTACTGTACTAGGTTTTGCCCCGAGACGGAGTGCACGGATAGCCGGGTTCTGAGAAGCAACGGGTCCGCATCTCATGGCTTTGAGAGGCAGAGGGGTCCCACTCTAGAATTGGCAGACTATTCGCCGCACTCGTAGGGGGTACAGGTTGACCCAAGGAGGGGTGCCCAAGATTACCGGATTCCGTGAAGTGCTGGGTGGTCCATTCACTATGCTGTAGGGGGCTGCCTCGCTTCAGGTTTTGGCGGGTAACTTGCCGCGCCCGTAGGGGTCTAGGTTTCATTGCACAGGCTATCCACACGACAGGGGAACGTCGAGTTTCAGCAGCGGCTCTGTGAAACTCGGGGATCCCAGATTATCTGTATTGTTCTATGATGCTTATTACTTTTCTGTAATGTTGCATACTATCACGCCTGGAGCGATTATTGTATATTGGTTTATATACTATTAGATGTTGTATATGTTTTACACCCGCGCTAGTCCAGTCCCCGCTCTGTCGTTAGTTAAGTAACCTAACGGGTGATGACGGGACCCAGTGACGAATGCGGATGGCATATACGTACATTTTATTTTCGTTCTTTTCTGGTGTGATTAAATGATGGGACTGTGTTGATTCTGATCAATGCAAAGTAAAACAAACCTGTTTGGATGTTGTTGGAACAAATTTAAAAGGTGTTATTGGAAAGACGTTTTCTTTTGTTATGCATAGCGGTATTCAGTGGAATATCCTGCACCTCATTCGACGGGGTAAGGGCCGATATCCCTTCACCGGGACTGATCCCTTGGGCAGAAGTTTGCGTCAGCGTTATAACTTCACTATAGTCGATTACAAGTTGCTTTGCATAGCGGTATTCAGTGGAATATCCTGCACCTCATTCCACGAGGAAAGAGCCGAGATCCCTTCACCGGGAGTGACCTCTTTAGCAAAGGTTTTCGCCACTATATTTATAAAAAGCAATCAGGTTCCTTCAACGAGATCAAGTTCATTACGTTAAAGGTTTTTTCGCCAAAAACTAGCCGTAGCCCTCCGTCGTTTCTTATGGATGGTCAGTAATATTCAAGCTATATTTGTTGGCTTTCGTCAAGGCATAGTGTTTGGTAGTTGCTGGGGTATTCATTTGTTGCATAGATAGATGTGTTGGTTTGGGACAGTCGTATTACCTTGTTGGCTTTCATCAAGGGTATGTACGGGTGGGTTCAAATTAACAAGATAATGACGGGCAGAACTTGACATGTGACTTATGATTTGTTGACTTTCGCCAAGGTCATAAGAACATGGGGTAAAAATCATATCGGGAGTTTCTAAAGAAACTGAAACTTGCCAGGCATGCGCATACCTTCTGGAGTGTGATAACGCGAGTGGATTCCGTCACGTTATCATGCGATGAGAGTTGGATCCCGATTCCCACTGATGAGTTGGTTTACTCTTCGGGTGATCCCGATTGATTCTTCTTTAGGTTTGGAGGAGAATTTGACAGGACAGTGGGAGGTTTCCGGATTAGATAAAGTGATGACCATTCTGATCTAGGTTAGAGTGCACGCAGAGTGTTTCTTTTCTCTCTCTCTTTGGCAGCGACCTTTGACCGACCCTAGACTATGACTCAGTGACCAGGTTGACCGAACCTTCTTAAAATACTGGCTTTTGGATTGTCTGAGTTGCATAAGTCATTGCCACTCCTTCTTTTACCCTTTGAATTTCTCAGAACACCCGTATTACTACGGATATCCACTTCCATTGGATAGATCCATCGTATGGTTATATACGAACTCGAAGGGACTTCTTCGAGGATGGATCCAGGTTCAGGAGAAATAGAATTGGTTTATTCAGTTGTCTTTTATTATCACCTTCTCTCAGGTTGCGAGAGCTCCTTGGTTTAGGAGAGTACACCTATTACGCCTATTGGATAGTCTTTTTCCAAACCATAGGCTGGTGCCGAAGTGTAGGGAATGAAGAAAACCAATTAGCCTAAGTAGGGTGTGCAGAAGGTAATATGTAAAGACAAAATAAAGGGATTAGAAAGAGGGCAAAGTAAATTGCGACTGATATCATTCACGACCAAAACCGCGTACTTCATCGCCACTCCTATTTCACCTTTAAAAGAATAAGGTATTATTCAGTTGTCTTTTATCATCACCTTCTCTCAGTTGCGAGTACTCCTTGGTTTAGGAGGGTACACCTATTATGCTTACTGGATAGTCTTCTTCCAAACCATAGGCTGGTGCCGAACGGTAGGGAAGGAAGAAAACCATTTAGCCTAACAATGGTGTACAGAAGGTAACGACTAAAGACAAATAAAGTGATTTGGAGAGATGGCAATAAAATATACGGTTGAAGTCTTGAATTGGATTATGGAAGAGGCATTGCTATGAATACCAAGATACCCCTACGAAACATTTTCATGTTTCAGTGCATTGTTAAAGGAAAAACTGTTTTCCCGATTAGACACTTACTCCAAGGGTATGTATTTACCAGGTTTCATTCTCATATCTGTATGGTTTTACAGATGATGAGTGGGAGTAAGATATTGGGAATTAGGTGATCATCCTCATTATATCGGAATTCGTTGTAATTGGTGATATTTGAGGAAATCGCCAGGGTACAGTTTTCAACCTACGACGCACAGGCTTTGAGTTGTTTAACTCAGCGGACTTATACAGAGTATTGTATGTTGTCCAGTGTCCATCAGGATAAAGGGGTAGGTCCTCGTACTATGTTCTGTTTACTTATAACTTCTCTAGTTTTTAGACAAGTGTTTCGTAGAAATACAAGGTCTAAGTTTTGAGAAGTTGTGGGTATAAGAATAAAGTAGAGAACCAGGTATCACAAGTATCGAGATTCTTCAAAGAGATCGAAGATGTAGATTCTTGTGATTGGTATTCAGATGATAGTAATAGTTTTGAGAAACATGTTTCTCTTTCAGGTTGCTCATAATTGGATGGATTCCTAAGTTGAGTAATGCTGATTAGCCTCCTTCCATTAAGTTGATATGCACTGGAGACAGCTGCATGGTTTGAATATGGTTCTAATTAAATAAGTGCCAAAGTTTCTGTATTGGATATAGAATGGATCGTACCTTAAAAGATATTAAGGTACGGGGAGTTGTCCAGCTTATGCTTAAAACCAGACTCTGGATAACTCAGGGCACGTTTCTATAATGGCTGTTTGTGGGTTGACCCTGGCTATGACGAGGGTTGATATTCTACCATTTGGAAGATCAATAGTGATATTGTTCTTGACTCGCCACAGTTTTAGTAAAATGGATTTTTTTTTTCAGAAAACAGTAGTGGGAGTATGGTAGAACTGGAAGTGATTCCAGAACCGCGAACGATTACGGAAAATTTAATAGGACCTATATATTCAATCAGGTTTGACATTCCAGTAGCCACTCCGCAGATATGGTGGGTAACCTCAGACACCCGAGAGGTACTTCGGTAGCCTCAAGGACGGTGTCAGGGAGGTTCTTATCTACCAAGACTTGACACTACTGATGTTCCAGGCTATGAGACTCGGTAGGAGGGTTGTCGTAGTCAGTGGGAGCAACAGAAGCATAGTGGGCAAGTAGCTTATATCTATTTATAGACTTGAGCAGTTATAGCGGAGATAGATCATCTAATTTTGATGTGACAGTCATGGGTTTGACTTCAATCAGAATAAGGGATGGATCTGTTAAGAAGGTAGTAGGGTGTGATGTCATGGTATCTGGATGACATACACAGAGTAGGAAGTAAAATTCCTATACTACGATCGGTTGAACTGTGGTCGTCACACAGTTGTTTCTTCAGACAGGATATGGATATAATATTTGACATTCTGGTTTCTAGATCTATGGTTTTAGATCTAGATTTGGGTAGTTTCCCAATGTGAGTACTTTGACAGTATTCTAATGGTTTTTAGAATAGATGACTCCTAGCATGGTGGTGTACCTGCAGGTGGTGGAGTCACCCTCTCTAAAGGTGTCTTACAGACTAAAGGGGAGAGGGATGTGCATGATTGGCAGATCACTTGCTTAGGCAATTGAGTCAATCATGAGATGTCAAGTACCACACCAAATGTTGGTTTTGCACTAGATGCAATAAGTTTGTATTAATCCAATCCTGGAGAAACATAAGGAAGCAGTTTTAGAACATAAGTATATGTTCTACGGATTTGAAAACGGTAGCCTCCTTCGGGAGACGGTTATCATTCCAAGCTTCAAAGGTGACATGGTTGACAGAGTGATTGTCAGAGTTATAGTTTTCCCTCTGACGAAGAGGGACAGTATTATGGACAGGTGGTCCAAGAGGATACTGTGGGTGGCATGGTGCCCGATACTGATTAGGTTCAGTGATCGATACAGTCTAAGAAGTTTGGATTTGGAGTTCATTTATGAACTAGGTCCCATCAGATATCCAGACATATTCTAAGATAGGTATTCTCATTTCGGGAGATGGCTTTCTCCGCGAATTTGAGATTAAGAGAGATATAGAAAGATACTTCTAGGCGGATCCACTCACTAAGGCTATTTCTCGAACACAATAGTTTTACAAACGGGCTTTGTGAAACTGATTAGTAGAGGAGTTGGGTGTTGGTTTCACACGGGCTGTGAGTACGCAACATCGCAATAATTAGCCTTGAGTGCAAGTGGGAGATTATTGGAGATAGTTCCCTCATAGTCAATTATTGGATCGCAGGTACGTGATTGCAATGATTGCGGAGGACCTATACCGGTAGGACAATCTTACTCGAGATGATAGTATGCTATCTGGTTTGCCTTTATCAGTCGTGTACATGTTCAGGTGACTGATTACATGTTACACTTTGACAGAGCCCTTAGGATCTTGCTTTACCACCAACAGTATGATGGCGATCATATACGTGAGAGTTGGGTGGTTTATACGCATATCCTTAATTGTGGTCCCTAGTCGTGGGAGTTTCGAGACAGGGCATCGATACTCCGGAGTAGACTAGTGTGTACAGTCGAGACCCCGACGAGGGGCGGTGGCCGGTCTCACAAGCCACTGGTGTCAGTTGGATCACCTAAGATGTATACAGGTGCTCATTGGGTTATGAGTACACCGGACAGGACTCGCCGGGAATCTGCTAGTTAGTACTATATCTATCGTCAGATAGCAGTTCCCTGGTGACATGTGTACAGGTTAGTTCATCGACCTGAGGTCGTCATTTGTCTCGTGTGAGTTCCCACTGTGCTTTGATTTCTACCCTACCACGGCTCAAAGGAGTCGTGCAAACAGGTAGCTTTTGGGTACAGTCCCGAGCCATATGGAGGCACGTGAGCGGATCGGCAGGGGATTCGTCTCTCCCGGTATTGGGGGCGAGATCGTGCTGTGTCTAGGAGAGCCATTACACAAAGCCCACGGCTGTGGCAGGAGATTTACTGGTAGGTACTCCAGTAGTATCTCAGGGTGTTATTGGGCTTCACTCCGACACGACTTATACTGCTATTGGGGGTCTGACGTTACTAGCCCCCTAGGCAGATATGCGATACTCATAGACGAACGGACCGGACTGTATATACATTGTCACTGTTAGGCTCAGTAGGGTTTCAGGATGAGTTCGCTCATCGGCATCCCTTGAGGTCAGTCCATGGGCAGCCGTTACGCATTGCTAGTGCCACTGACGGTTTGTGGTTAAACCCACTGCCAGGGTACTGACGAGTCATTAGAGTCCCCCACAGACAGTTTCCCAAGTTCGGGCGAAACGTTGTAGAAGCCGTATGGTTTTATGGCAGGGTTCAGAAAATGCACGTGCGTTTACGCACGTGTTATTTTTCGGGCAGATGATACTGGTCGGCTTTGGTTTAAGCCGGATCCGAGTATTATATTGAGTAGGTATAATATCTTTGTCTCAGTTGCATTTGTATTCGGTCGTAATACAAATGCGGGTATATTTATACAGTTTCGGGGTTATCCTGAAAGTCGTTTCAGGATCACTTTTGGAAGTTGCCAGTTTCCAGTTTTCTATTAGCCGTCTTTTAACATTTGGTTAAAGACGGATTTATCTTTTCTTGGATGAGGTGAGTCAGTGTTCTAGAAGTTTCTGGAAGTGATGACAAGGATGGTGACTAGGTTCATGACTCATCTTTGCATTTATTAAATGGTGACTAGGTTTTTGTGACTCATGGTTTTAATTAATATCTTTTGGATTGCTTAAGATCTTTTGTTATGATAAGGATCATTCTTGTGGTCACCCCCCCTTCTCCTACACTCACCCCCTCTCCATATATGAGGCCGGCCCCCCCTCTCTCTCACTACTTGAGGTTTTCATTTGTAGAAAAGATATGATAGTATTTGGGGTGCATGGAATTTTACAGTCCATTTCATTCCATCACCCAATTCCCTCGGCAACTTCATTAACCGATCGTCCACAGATTTGGACGAAGTGAGACAAAGTCATCTACTCATTCTCTACATCATTCTTGGTCGTCTCTTTTAGCAAACTTGATGATCGAGTTGCCTCAAGTCAGAGGCGGGAGCCCGTTTATAGAATCAGTGACGTGGTGCCACCTGGACGAGGAGATCGGAGATCGACGAGATCGGAGCAGCCGCAACGGAGCGTGGGATGATGGTTAAAGAACGAAGGACTCGGATCGTTCGGTATAACCTTTCTACACTCTTTACAGTTTGTTAGTTTAGCAATAATGGCAGATCCGGGTTAAAGTATACGATAGCGCCAATTAAAAAGTTTTTGTTCCGTATTTTGGCGTCTGTAGACGGCCGGGGCGCCAGCGTAGACTTACAGGCTATACCTAGCGAGAGACTACGGTGAGTAGATTTAACATCTACGGGGATATCGCCCGCATGGCGTTCTACGTCAGGGCTGATAGGACCTTATAGCTACATTTACATACATTGACTGTTCATGGCTACTATTTAGTGCATACTGCATTCCCTGCTATATGGATATAAACTAGAATTGATAGAACACCGCACCATTACTAACGGTTCATGTTGCACGAGCACTATCCTGCATGTTACACACACACCGTTAGTAATTGCCATGACACTCATACTGTAGAATTTCCATCGGATCATTATGTTGTAGCTCATCTTTATGTGACTTGACATGATATTCATACTTGATGCATATATCATATCGGATCATTATGTTGTAGCTCATATTTATGTGATTTGACATAATATTCATACTTGATGCATATATCACATCGGATCATTATGTTGTAGCTCATCTTTATGTGATTTGACATGATATTCATACTTGATGCATATATCACATCGGATCATTATGTTGTAGCTCATCTTTATATGACTTGACATGGTATTCATACCTGATGCACATATCATATCGGATCATTGACTTGCATATTGGTTTGGATTATATGTGATTTCTGGATTTGGGAACCGTGGCTATTTCAAATATGTAATCATTTAAAAACCCGGTTCTCTTGATATGATATTTCGGTGCGTCCACCATGTGTTTCCTCGGTGCTAGAGTGATATATGTGAACCCGAATCGACAAGCTGGTTGAGGCCGATTACGGGTACGTGGTGGACCCGGTATGGTACCCCGGGGCGAGAACGGTTTCGCTGTGTAGTAGACGGTGAGCCTGGCAGAGGGACTACTACCTACCAGTGATTGGTTGGACCTGACAGTTTTCCGGAGGATACTGATCAGAGTCGATAGATGGATGCGGGGTGATCCGTACTGCCGGGGCCGAGGGCCGATACCGCAGACGGAGCCTGTGGGCTGACCCGGACTGACGGGGCCCGATGGATGAGGATTTGCGTGTCGATGCTGGACACGAGTATTTATGATATTTGGGTGCCGATGTTGGGCACTCGTGATTCACAGAGATTTACAGGATTAGAGGGCCGATAAGAGTGCCGGCGCCTGAGCTATTTGGGAGATCTGGGTGCATTGATGGACACCGATTATATATTCCACGTTGACATTCCATGTAGATGTTATATTGCCCATGCTCAGCATTTATTATTGTACTTCATCCTGTAGTTATATTACCTGATAGAGCACTGGCATGATTATTGCACATGCTGCTTATCACATATTGATATCATCTGTTGGCATATGATAGAGTAGCGCAGTATGTGCATGCTCGCGATTACCTTTATATGTTATCTCTATTCACGAGTTGGCAACTCACCCCCGTTGTGCCACAGTGTTTGCAGGTTGCCCTTCGGAGTAGTCGCGGCAGGCTACGCTTTGCATCTTTTGACACAGATACCCCCATAGTTTGTGTACTAGCTCTTTTGCTGATAGGTGGGTTTTGTGCGGTATTTGTTTATCTTTCAGTTATGTACATTATTGTATCTAGTATTCTCCATCTACCATGTATGTATTTGACTTAGAGACAGTGTGAGGACAGTGATGTATATTATTTGTTTCTGGTGTCGAGCTCGTTGTGAGCCGACTGTACTTGTAGTTATTTCTATCTGTGATGTTCCCACTTGTGGATCTTGATCTTCGCTACGGCGTCGTATATTGCTATCTTGGTGATTGTTTACTTAGATTTCTTAACATGTTAGTAAGTGCTTTCATTTTAAACTTATAACACTCTATACTTTCACTGGTTTGATTTCTGGGTTTTCGGTTCACTTAGTCGCGTTACGCCTGTAGACGTCACGTGGTTAAGTGCCGGTCACGGGCCAAACTTTGGGTCGTGACAGTTTGCTTTGCTAATACTTGATTAGCAAAGCAAGAGCTTGGGTTTGAGTTTCTTCAAGGTAGATCATCTTTGTTAGTGAAGATCGGAAGCAAGCTTGCATCTTTCTCTTCATGGAGCCTCTCATGAGTCTGGGTACTCGATGATCACAGCCAAGGGACCTCAACACGGAGCTTTAGAAGTGAAGGAACGGACTACAAAGGTTGTAATCCCAAACTCTTAGATGTAAAGTTGTTTACATGCTTTGTTTCGCCTAATCTCTAGTCTAAGATCTTGGTTAGGGTTGTTCGGCACATGAAAAAATTTGATTTTGGCATGGTTGATGCCTTGTAGACCCTTGTTCTAGTGCCAAGTAACCCTACAGGTAATTGCCATGACACGCACAACCTATACACATATGCGGTATTGTATTGTTATTGACATTTAGACATTGATTCTTGTTCTATTGCACTTATGCATCATGCATACATACCTACATGTACACCTTTATATGATGTTGCATTGGATTTTGGGAGGAATTGGGAACCGCGTGATATATTTAAAACTAGATTCATTTAAAAGAGCGGTTTTCCCTTGATATGTTCATATTTCTGTTTTATGTTGTATATATCATATTTCATGATTTTACGTATTGAGATACGGATTTCATGTGATTTATGGATTTGAGAACAGTGGTATTATTTCAAGAAATTATGCATTGTTTTGAAAACCCGGTTTCTCTTGATATGATATTTCAGTGCATCCACCATGAGTTTTCTCGGTTCTGAGACTTATGTTAGAAACCCGATTCGAGGAGCGGTACACACTATTTGCGGGTACATGGTGGACCCGATGAGGTACCCCGGGGAAAGATGACTCGTATAATTAGGCGGTGAGCCTTGCAGGGGAGCACTACCTACCGGTAATAGTTTGGACCCGGCGGTTATCCAAAGGATACCGACCGGAGTCATGAGATGGATATGGGCCGATCCGGACTGACGGAGCCCGAGTTATGTGAATTTACGTGTCGATATTGGACACGAGTTTTCGTGATGTTTTCAAGTGCCGATGTTGGGAACTCAGGTTCCATGAGACTTATAGGATATGAGGGCCGATCAGAGTGACGGCGCCTGAGGTATTGGGATTTGGGGTGTCATTGATGGACACCGGTTTTTCCACGATGATGATTCATTGATGATGATATGTTTTATCCCATACTCAGTATTCATTTGATATGCATTGCTTCATATATTTGTAGTACCTGATAGAGCACCTTTCATAATTATTGCATATCCATATTACCAGATTTATGCTATCAGATTGCATGTGATAGATTATCATTGTACGTGCATACCTGCAATTATCTGTATGATGTTACTTACTATTCACGAGTTGGCAACTCTCCCCCGTTGTGCCATAGTGTTTTGCAGGTTTGACACTCAGAGTAGTCGCGGCAGGGCTTCTTATTATCTCTATTTTTGCGGATACCGCTACGGTTGGCTCTGAGCCTTTTTACTATAGGTGGGTTCGTGGTTATCCATTTATATTCATTGTACATCTCTCATTGTATCTAGTACTCTCCATCTACTATTTCCATGTATTGACTTGGACACGAGTTGTGAGGACGGATATTATATATTTTTGTGACTCTGGGTGTCGAGCTCCTGTGAGCCGACTTTTATTATGTAGTGTTATCTTTTTATGCTGTTTTCACTTATATTGTCTATTTCTTCACTACGACGTCGTATATATACATGTGGTGGTTGTTTCCGCCTTTGGGCGTGATTTGCTCCCGTTTGGGGATGCTTTATTTTTATCCTATGTTGCTTTACTTATATCTTATGTTTATACCCGTTTCAGGGCTAGTTTTTACAAAGGAGGTGCTGCCGAAATTTTTAAGAAAATAAACTTAAGTTTAAAGATTTTTACTTGAGATTTCCAAATGTTTTTATCACTTAGTACTTTTGATGGTTTAGATTTCTGGGTTTTCGGCTTACTTAAATTGTGTTACGCCTGTTGACATCACGTGGTTTAAGTGCCGGTCACATGCCTAATTTGGGTCGTGACAAGGAACCTATAGTATCAGCTAACCGTACAAAGCGCAATATCAACTCCCAATAGTAGGAGAGACGAATCCCTTCTATCTCCTACTGCCTTCAAGTGCTTCGGGACTGTACCCAACTACTATCGGTTTGCATGACTCTTTAAAGCCGTGGTATGGTAGTAATCTAAGTACAGTGAGAACACAGTCGAGACTAATAGTGATTTCAAGTCATCGAACTAACCTGTACTCATATCACCAAAGAACTGCTATCTGATGATATGTATAATACCAAGTAGCAGTTCCCAGCAAGTCCGTCCAGTGTAACTTATAACCAAATGAGCACATGTATACTATCTTTAGTTCCATTTATCAATGGCTGCGTGACATGTCATCTCCCTGACGGGGATAAGAAACATATACACTAGTCTATTCTGGAGTATCCATACCCAGTCTCGATAATCGTACGACTAGGGACAATTTTAAGGATGTGCTTATAGACTACCCAGCTCTTACAAGTGTGATTGTCATCACAATGCTGGTAGTCAAGTAAAAATCCTAAAGGCTCTATCAACGTGTATTAGCGATTTACAAAAATGAACATATACACATGTTAAGATATATTCAAACCAGGTAGCAAGCTATCATATTGAGCATGACTGTTATTATACATGTATATATCCCAAGCTTCTAAAATTTAATATACAATCCTGTACTATACAATAATGGCCTCTAGGGCATATATCTCTAACAATTACTAAGAATACATTGCCACCCCTAAAAACATTTTCATGTTTCAGTTTTCTATGTAGTTGTTACTGAGATCTGTTTTCCCAATTAATTCTGACTCCAGCGTATGTATGTACCGAATTTGGATCTCATATTTTTACGGCGTTACAGATAATGAGTAGGAGCAGAATATTGGGAAATGTGCAATTTGATCCTCAATATCGGAATTCGTAGCAATTGGTGATATTGGATTAAATCACATGGCTTTACCTTATGGCAAATATTTGGTTTCAAATAACCGTTGTTTTGCACTAATTTTTAAAATAAAATATTTGTATCTTTATTTTATAAAGCAAGATATAAATTTTGAAAATTGTGTTATAAACTTTGCCTTTATCAGTTGAGAATAAGATAAGGTGCATTGAATAACGAATAAACGTTTTTAACCAAAATACAGTTTTTCAATTTATGACACACGGAGTTTGAGTTAGTATACTCTTGGGACATATACATGATAATGTATGTTGTCCGGTGTCCTTTAGAACAAGGGGTTAGTAATCTAACTTTATTCAGTTTACCAATGAGTTCTTTGGTTTTAAACACGCATTCATTGAAATGCAAAGTCCAAAGATTTTGAGAAGTTTATAGGTATAAGAATAAAGTAAAGAATCATACGTTGGAAGTATCAGGAATCTTTGAGCTGATAAAAAATGTTGATACTTTTTCTAGGTATTCCGTTGTAATAATATTAAGAACTTGATTTTCTCATAAGTTACTCATCCGCGGGTATGCTTCATGATGAGTAATGTTCTATGGCCTTTTTTCATTTGCGATATGAACTGGAAATAGTTGCATAACTTTTAAATTTGGTTCCATCTAAATTAGTGTCTTTGATTCTATATGGGCATAGAATGATTGCATATTTTGAGGTTGTTAAGATATGGAGTTATCCAGTTTCTTTATAAAAGAAGATCCGGACAAACTCAAGGTACGCTTCGGTAATGGCAGTTTGTGGTTTATCCCAAACATTTGCTAGGGTTTTGCTTCTACAATTTTCAAGATTAAATATTGGTTTGTTCTTAACTCGCCACCTTTTTATAAAAGGGATCTTTTTGCACCAAAAAAAAAACAAAGTGGGAGTATGGTAGAACTGGAAGTGATTCCAGAATCATAAACGGTTATTGAAAATTTAGTAGAACCTAAGGATTCGATTCAACTCGACAAACTTTAGCCACTCCGCTGATTTTAGTAGGTATCCTCAGTCACTCGAGAGATACTTCAGTTTTCTCATAGACGGTGACAGGGAGGTCGGCATCATGGTTATGATGGGCCTACTAGTTATCAGCAAGTCATAGGAAATGGTGACTTCCAGGTGACCAGATGCATTATATCTAAGTTGGACTCTACGCACTTCAGCAAATTATGGAATTTGTTGGGTGCTCCTGAAGTGGTAAAATCCATTAGGAGCAAATAGATCTTTCGAAATCTGTGCAGGTGGAAAGGTATTAACCTAATAAGGCTAGACTTGTTGTAAATATTTTCATCAAATATCCAGTGTGGATTATGATGACTTTTACTTCAGTGTCTACGCTGAAGTCCATACGGATATGACTTGGCACTGGTGCTGTTCTTGGCTATGATATCTAGCAAGTGAATGACCATAACGTCTTTTTAAATGGAAATTTAGAAGATCACGTCTATATGACTTTGCTGGAAGGTTATCGTAGTTATTGGGAGCAGTGGAAGGTGTGCAAGTTACTTATGTCTATTCATAAACTAAAACATGCATAGAGGAGACGGATCATCTGTTTTGATGTGATAGTTAAGCTGATTGACTTCATCAAAACAACAGATGAACCTAGTATGAAAGATGTAGGGAGTAATGTCCTGGGATTTGGATGACATACTCCTGATAGGAAGTGATGTTCTCATACTACAATCGGTCAAATTTTGGTTGTCACGAGGTGTTTCTCAACATAGAATCTGGATAATACATCAAAGACTCTGGTAACTAGATCTATATCATAGATCTAGATTTGGGAAATGTCATAATTTGAATACTTGGATACCATTTTAAAGTAGTTTAGAATGGATGAATCTTGGCGTGGTAATCTACCCGCCGCAGGTAATGGAGTCACCCTCTCTAGAGAGATGTCTTCTTGACTGATGAAGAGATGGACTTGCATGAATGATATATCACTTACTTAGGCAATTTAGTTAATCAGGTAATATCATATACCAAACCAGATGTTGCTTTTGCACTTACTGTAGTAAGCAGATATTAATCCAATCCTGGAGAAACAAAGGGAAGCAGTTAAGAAAATAAGAGGATGTTCTTGGTATATGGTAACGGCGGCCTCCTCCAGAAGGCGGTTATCGGTTCATGCTTCCAAGGTGACGTGGATGACAAAGATGCTGTTAGAGTTTTGAGTTTACCCTCTTCTGACGAACAGTATATTGGATAGGGTTCCAATAGGGATACTGAGGTAGATATAGTGCATGATGCTGGTTATGATTCAACGGAGAATACAACTGTTAGTTATATGTATGTCCTAGAGGCCATTACTGTACATACGATGTATATTGTAGTGGATGCTAGGACATATATAGGGAGGACTTTCTTGCTCGACATGATAGTATGCTATCTGGTTGTACTTTATCTTAACATGTACTCTGATTGTCTCTATGTTACATGTTGATAAAGACCTTAGAATATGTACTCGACTACTGGGACTAATGATGAGATCATACTAGTGGGGCCACGGTAGTCGATGAGTACATCCTATAACTGTTCTTAGTCGGGGGTGTATCGAGACAAGGCATCGATACACCAGAGTAGACTAGCGTATACGCATCTTGACCCAGATGATGGGCGATGGATGATCCCATATCCATCAGTGTTTGACAACAAGGATGGGTTACGGGTGCTCAGTAGAGACTGGGTACACTGGACGGACTCGCCGAGAACTCCCAGATGGTATTATACCTCACGTCAGATGGCAGTTCTCCGGTGACACTGGTACAAAGTAGTCTGTTGACCCGAGATCGTCATAGAGTCTTGTGTGATTCCCACTGTCCTTTGATTTCCATCATACCACGTCCAAGAGGGCATGCAAAAAGGTGGCTTTTGGGTACAGTCCCGAATCACATGGAGGCAATGAGCGATAGGAGGGGATTCGTCTCTCCCGGTATAGGGAGTTGATGTTGCGCTGTGTTCGATTGGCTATAACCGGAAATCCCTGGCCAGGATTGCTGAGATTTACTGGTAAGTGTTATCAGTAGTTTCTCGAACTGTTATAGACCTCAAATCGACACGACTTATCGAGTTACTGGGGTCTGACGTTTACCACCCCTAGGCGAGATATGCGACATATCAGACGACGAGACCGGACTGTACGGGAGTGTTACTGTTTGGATTCACAGGAGAATGTACAGGCTTGCTTGTTGATCTTCTGAGCACTCAATACCTGGGTGGCTGTTACGTTTAGCTGACCACTTGCAGCTTGTGGGTGTTTGATATGATCATCACCTACTGCCGGCGTATTGACGATTCTTTAGAGTCCTACACAGAGGTTTCTTGACTCAGGCAAAAAGGAGTAGGAGCACATATGTGATTTGTGCGGGACCGAGGATAATGCGATATGTGATACCGTATTCTATTCTCGCGATATTTGATATCAGCAGGGTCATCGGATCAAGTGTTGATTCGATGAATCGGTAAATGAGATATTAGTCGGTTATATGCGATATAGCCGGATTGTCGGATCAAGTGTTGATTAGATAAATTAATGTATAATAATATATATGATATATTAATTTACATTAACTAATATTAGCTCACTAAAAGATTCTTTTTCTCACTCGGGTAATACATTGATATATATGCGATATATGTTAATTGTATTATTCTATTTTGTTACGATAAATATTATATATGTGATATATAATATTGTAACATGATATGATTATTAATGCAACATGTTTTGTGGAGTTTAAACATGATTAGGGTTTGGATTAGGGTTAAGAATTCTAGTAGATTCTAGAAGCATTTCTTTTGTCTTGAATGAGATATTATGCTTGATATTTATGTGTGACTCATTCTTAACCCAACCCAAACCCTAGCCCTAGTTAAATCTCTACATGAGTCATCCTTGACCATGGTTGCAAGATTAATCATTATCACACTTTCATTATTCATCACAAAAGAGATGATTCATTGTTCATCTTCTTCCTTCTTCTTCTTTGCTTGCAAAGCTTTCTAGCTTTGATTTTGTGATGATTTATGTGTGAGAAAAAGATTATAAATGAGAGAGAAAATCCTACTTCATCATCCTCATCTATCCTTGCCCTTTAGATAAGAGTGTTCACTTCATTTAGTGAGTGTTAGCTTGTGTTAATGAAACTTCAAGGTAGATCATCTATGTTATCGAAGATAGGAAGCAAGACTGCATCTTTCTCTTCGTGGAGCCTCTCGAGAGTCCGGAACACGATGATCGCAGAGAAGGGACCACAACATGGAGCTTATGAAGTGAAGGACCGGATCTACAAAGGTTGTAATCCCTCTCACTTAGTGTTAAAGAGTTTAAGATGCTGGTTTTCGCCTAATCTCTAGTTTAAAGATCCGGCTTTGGGTTGTTCGGTACGGCTATTTTTTTAAATCGGGCATGGTTGATGCCCCGTAGTCCCTTGTGCGCGTGCCCAGCATCCCTACAGTGGTATCAGAGCCAAGTTAGAGCTTTAGGCGAAGTCTGAGCGATGTTTAAACTCCGATCGAACCCGGCAAACCCCGATTTTACCCCTCTCTGTACATTTTCAAAAATGTTGATTTTTTCCTAATTAAAAATGCTCAGAAAAACAAGCAGGAAAAACTAAGAATTACTGTGAAGTACGGTCCACTAAGTCGCTCATATGACCGCGGAACCGCGGCCAAACCAAGGGTTTGGCGGCGGTTCCACGGCCAAAATTTAGACTTAGTCCCTCATATTTCATATATTTATTTTTAGGTCCTTTCTTGTCATTTTGTTCTGGGAATTTTTTAATTCCACTCAAGTGTTGAGTTTTCTAGGGTTGTATTGGGGACTCGTTGATTCGATCGGATAATTTAACTTTGTTTAGTTTCTCCGGGTAATTTTTAGAACGTGTTAAAAAGTTCGAACGGATATCAATAACTCACTTTTTCCCCTGCCGGAAAATTTCCAAGCGTTGGATTTTTTCGTAGTTTAAGAACGTTCTAAGTCATGCAAGTAACGCGCTGGACCCTCTAGAAGACAACAAAGCTTAACTCGATTATGTGACCGTCTTGAACTGCCTCTAAACCTTAGGGTTTGCGGCAGTACGGCGTGCCACATATGAAGCGTTGGCTTGACCCTTCTACGGCTGGACCATTGGTACTGTAGCATGTGATGGATGTTTTAAAACTAATTTCAAGTGTTGAGAACTATTTGGGAAAACTTGGGTGTTTGATTATTCGATCGGAAAGTTTAACATTGTCTATTTATCTGGAATGTGATACAATATTTGGAATCCACAAATAGTTATGAGATAACTGATTTGAATATTATAAACATAGCAGTTTAGTCTCAGGTGATCGTTTGCCACGGAATTTTGATGTGATCAAAAGTCCGTCGCAATCACGTAGCGTACGCGGATACTTGCCGGGTAAACTTAATAGATAGCCACTCCCCATAGCCCCGACCAAGTGACTGTAGGAGAACCCCGTCGCCGAAAGCATCCGTTTGGGTGCTCGCGGCAGCGGTGTTCCGCCTTAGTGCACTTCGTCGACGGCATCCGGGGGGGGGGGGGGGGGGGGCGGTCGTCTACTAAAGTTTGCGACGAGCATTCGATCAGTATGTCGGGAATCTTGTTGAATTGCCCGACTTGATATTGAAAAGTGTTTTTGATAAAGAGACTAAAATGCGGGGTTTATAATTGTTAGGCATGCGATGTCTAAGGAATTCATTTGGTTAGGCATGCGATGTCTAAAGAGGTTGCGGATTCCAACTGTTGTAGTTTTACACTTTCTTTTCTGTGACCGTAAGCGTAGTATATGGTGTATCGCCGGCTTCGTTGCTATACATCAATGACAATCGGGATACGCATACTTGCTTACGTTGATGATATGAGATATTATGTGTTGCTGTGATATGTTATATTGGATCGTCGCGTTCTGAATAGCCGGGGGTTTTTATGTGAAATGAGAGTTTTTCTTTTTCATTCATGTAAAATTCATTTGTATGTAATATTCTTTTATTGGGGCACTTCCGGGCTGAGGATGATGTCACCATTGTATATTATTTACTTTTCCGCATTAGGTAGACCCAAGTCGGGGAGCACAAGTAACCGGGTTCTAGGGTCCAGTGGGAGACCATCTGGAGGAGTCGAGACCGGGTCTCCTAACCCTAGAATTGGCAGTGTTGCTTGCCGCTCTCGTAGGGGTCTAGGGATGTGGGTTTGGCTATTCATCACGTTCGTGGAATCCGTATTTTATACAGGCTCGTATTGAAAACACGGACGTCCTAGTATATCCAATATTTCATATATGTTCTTCTGCTGCAATGTTCTGTGATGAGATCATATTACTGCCTGAGACGAATGTTTATATTATATATATGAGATATATGTTATATTGCAGATTTCGTTTCAAATGTGATGCTTGTGAAGCATAATAAAATGGGACTTCATTAATAAGATTAATGAAACTAAAAGAAACCTAAAGATGTTGTAGAAACTTGTTTAAAAACTGGTAGCTCTAGTTCTTTCTTTGCATAGCGGTGTTCCTTGTAGAACATCCAGCACCTTATTCGATAAGGAAAGAGCCGAGATCCCTTCACCGGGAGTGACCTCTTTAGCGAAACTAGCAGATGCTACAAACTCGATTTGTCTTTTGATTGCTTCTATAGTTCTTGTTTTGCATAGTGGTATATATGATATGCCCTGCACCTTATTCGATGAGGAAAGGGCCGCGATCCCTTCACCGGGAGTGACCCCTTTAGCAAAACTAGAAAAGCCTAAAAAACACTCCATTTAAAATCACTCGATTCTATAACGATATCAAGTTCATTACGCAAAGGGTTTTCTTAAAAACCTGTCGTAGCCCTCCGTCATTTCAGATAAGTCCTACTTAGTATTCGTGCTACGTTTGTTGACCTCCGTCAAGGCGTAGTGTGCGGTAGCTGACTAGTATTTATCTGCTTATGCATATGATGCAGATTGGATTAGGGTAGTCGTACGACCTTGTTGACCTCCGTCAAGGGTCGTGCGGGTGGGTTTAATTCAATCAGGAAATGACGGGTTGAACTTGACTAGTAGCCTATGGTTTGTTGACCTCCGTCAAGGTCATAGGACGCTAGGGGTAAAATATTATTGGGAATTTCAAGTGTTGAAATTTGAAATTAGATTGCATACATTCTATTAGATAGTTGGATCCCGATACCCGCTGCGAGTAAGAGTTGCTCCTGGGAGAGTTTTACACATTAAAATTAGCCGATCAAGTAGGTGTATAGAAAGGTGTTAACGGGGTTACGCCTCTGGAAAAACGAGGTTTACTTTAATTAGGTCCATGCGAAAGCACGGGAAACCTCCCTCAAAGTACCGACACTGGCCTGGCTGAAAGATTGGCGAACTTGTAGGGTGTAATTAATCCCAGCTAGTCTTTCCTTTTAGGGTTTGAAGGAAGATTTGACTAAACATTAGGAGACATCCTGATTATATATATTAGATAACCAATCTAATCTTGCAAGAGCATACGCTGAGTGTTTTCTTCTCTCTCTCTCCAGGTAGCGACCATATCACGCCTTAATCAAGATAATAATATGGATGTATTGACCGAACCCGCTTGTTATACTGCGCTAAGGAACGTTGGTCCCGCTCCAACTTATAATTGTTATAAGACAGAGCAGGAAAATGGGGAATACCAGATTTCCCGTGCCGCCCAAACGAAGAAAGTGCATGCTGATGCATCTTCTTCGGGTGTGTTCATTACATAGAACCGTTTCTCAGTATCCTTTACGTCCTGGGTATTAGATACCGGATCAGGATCCCGTATATGTAATTTATTACATGGGCTACAGATAGGTAGAGAACTGAGAACGGGTGATAAGTTTCATGAGATAGAAACGGTGCAAGTGTTGCAGCCAAGTCTGTTGGTCACTATCACCCTGTATTACCAGAATACATTGATTCTGAACGAATGTTATTAGATACCGAACCTGATATACAAAACATATCAGTCCCTTTATTAGTAAAGAAGGATATAATTTTGTATTGTTGGATAATGTTTTGAACATTTCCTATATCAAGTGTTGATAGGTTCAGGCACGTTATCTAAAAGCATAAACTTTCTAAATCAAACCACAGTTCTTAGTATATAGAACATACACAAGAGGAAGAGTTCAGAAATGAACGAATCCTTCTTGAGGCATTGTAGACTGGGTCATATCTATGCGACCCGACTAGCTGAAGTTACATTAAGATGCATATTTAAATTTGTTTGAATTTACATCTTGTGAAACTTGCCGGTCATGTCACAGATATAAGATGACCACAGCTCTGTTTATTGGAAACAGAGAAAGAGTTAGTGAACTCTTGGGATTGATACATGCTGATGTATGAAGGTCCCCTGTCTACACATGCCAAGACCGGTTCTTTGTACTTCATTACATTCTCTGATGATCTCTCAAGATTCAGACATATGTTCCTGTTGAAACACAAGTCCGAACCTTTTGAGATATTCACAGAATATAAGTTAGAAGTAGAGAATCAAAATACGGGTAAAAGTATTATGTCCTTTGATGTGATCAGGGAGGAGAATACTTGAGCACGGAATTCCTGGACTATTCTAAAGGAGAATGAGATTCTCTCTCAGCATTACTCCTCCGAATACACCATAGCATGATGGTATATCGGGGCAGAGCAATAGCACCCTATGTGATATGGTGTGCTCTATGATGAGTACTACTGAGTTTCCTATTTCCTTTTGGGAGTTATGCACTTGAGAAGTTGCATGCCTATTGAATATGGTTCAAATCAAATCAGTTGCCTACCACTTCATATGTGATATGGAAAGGGAAGAGCCCATATCTTAAGTTTGTTAAGATTTGGGGGTTGTCCGGTCTATGTCTAAAAGCAAAATCCGGACAAGCTCGAGGCAAGGTCTGTTATGTAGAACTGGAAAGGTTCCAGCTATACAAACTGCAGCTGATGATTTAGTAGAACCAAAGGATTCAATAGTTTCCAACAAACCTCAGCCTCTCCGCCGATCTAGTAGGGTTCCTCACCCACCTGAGAGATACTTTGGTTTCTCCATGACAGTGGGAGCGAGGATTGCATTATGAGATGATGACCCAACTAGTTTCGAGCTGGCCATTAGGAGTGGGACTCTATAAGAATGGCTGGATGCTTAGCGATCTGAGATGGAATCCTTATACACCAACAAAGTATGGACTTTGGTTGCTTTATCTGAAGGGTTAAATCCCCATCAGGAGCAAGTATATCTTGAGAAGATTACTTGGTGTACATGGAAAAGTTGAGACTTTCAAAGCTATGCTTAAGTCCATCCAGATCCTACTTGCCACGGCTACATACCATGACTACGATATCTGGCGGTTGGGTGTCATGACTGCTTTTCTAAATGATGTTTTAGAAAAGAGCGTCTATAAGTACACAGCCAGAGGGCTTCGTAGACAGTGGGAGCAGCGGAAACGTGTGCAAGATGTTTTATATGATAAAACAGGCATCGCGGAGTTGGAACATCTGTTTTGATGTGGTAGTCAAAAAGTTTGACTTCATCAAAATGGTAGATGAACCTTGTATATACAAAAAGGTTGTAGGGAGTATGGTGGTGATCCTCGTAGAGTACGTGGATGACATACTCTTGATAGGGAAGGAGTTTCCTATGCTACGCTCGGTCAATCTCCGCTTATCACAACGATTCTTCATATAGGATCAAAGTGATACCTCCTGAATCCTGGATTTTGGATCTATGGGATAGATCTAATTGGATGTTAGGATACTCACTAGTTATAGTGAGATGGTATCAATCGATCCTGGGGAGAATCACTGGAAAGGTTCCAGGGTGGTAAGGACGACTGAATGTCAGTCGCAGGCATTGTCTTTACCCTCAGTGGAGGGACGGTATGTTGGAAGAGTTCCAAGCTAGATACCGTGACATACTAGACGATTAATGGCAAGATACATCGTTACCAAGGATGCTACCAAAGAGGCAGTCTGGATATATAAGTTCATGAGATGAACTTCGTTCCTACCATTGTATGGCAATGGAGTTGTGGCTTATGCCAAGGAACTACGGTCCCATCAGAAATCCAGATATAATTCTTAGGCAGTATCACCTGATCATGGAGATGGTTGATCTCCAGGGAGAACGAGGTTAGGAGAGTAGACACAGAGGAAAACAGCGCGGATCCACTCACAAAGGCCTTTTTCCCAAGTAGAGACTTTTATGGGATGGTTGAGTATGAGATACTTCAACCACAGCTAATTGTTGGGTATGTGATACCACAACAGATGGCCCTAGTGCAAGTGGGAGATTGTTAGTTATATGTATGCCCTAGAGGCCATTACTGTACATACGATGTATATTGTAGTGGATGCTAGGACATATATAGGGAGGACTTTCTTGCTCGACATGGTAGTATGCTATCTGGTTGTACTTTATCTTAACATGTACTCTGATTGTCTCTATGTTACATGTTGATAAAGCCCTTAGGATATGTACTCGACTACTGGGACTAATGATGAGATTATACTAGTGGGGCCACGGTAGTCGACGAGTACATCCTATAACTGTTCCTAGTCGAGGGTGTATCGAGACAGGGCATCGATACACCAGAGTAGACTAGCGTATACGCATCTTGACCCAGATGATGGGCGATGGATGATCCCATATCCATCAGTGTTTGACAACAAGGATGGGTTACGGGTGCTCAGTAGAGACTGGGTACACTGGACGGACTCGCCGAGAACTCCCAGATGGTATTATACCTCACGTCAGATGGCAGTTCTCCGGTGACACTGGTACAAAGTAGTCTGTTGACCCGAGATCGTCATAGAGTCTTGTGTGATTCCCACTGTGCTTTGATTTCCATCATACCACGTCCAAGAGGGCATGCAAAAAGGTGGCTTTTGGGTACAGTCCCGAATCACATGGAGGCAATGAGCGATAGGAGGGGATTCGTCTCTCCCGGTATAGGGAGTTGATGTTGCGCTGTGTTCGATTGGCTATAACCGGAAATCCCTAGCGAGGGTTGCTGAGATTTACTGGTAAGTGTTATCAGTAGTTTCTCGAACTGTTATAGACCTCAAATCGACACGACTTATCGAGCTACTGGGTCTGACGTTTACCACCCCTAGGCGAGATATGCGACATATCAGACGATGAGACCGGACTGTACGGGAGTGTTACTGTTTGGATTCACAGGAGAATGTACATGCTTGCTTGTTGATCTTCTGAGAGCTCAATACCTGGGTGGATCTTACGTTTAGCTGACTGTTTGCAGCTTGTGGGTGTTTGATATGATCATCACCTACTGCCGGCGTATTGACGATTCTTTAGAGTCCTACACAGAGGTTTCTTGACTCGGGCAAAACGGAGTAGAAGCACATATGTGATATGTGCGGGACCGAGGATAATGCGATATGTGATACCGTATTCTATTCTCGCGATATTTGATATCAGCCGGGTCATCGGATCAAGTGTTGATTCGATGAATCGGTAAATGAGATATTAGTCGGTTATATGCGATATAGCCGGATTGTCGGATCAAGTGTTGATTCGATAAATTAATGTATAATAATATATATGATATATTAAATTACATTAACTAATATTAGCTCACTAAAAGATTCTTTTTCTCACTCGGGTAATACATTGATATATATGCGATATATGTTAATTGTATTATTTTATTTTGTTACGATAAATATTATATATGTGATATATAATATTGTAACATGATATGGTTATTAATGCAACATGTTTTGTGGAGTTTAAACATGATTAGGGTTTGGATTAGGGTTAAGACTTCTAGTAGATTCTAGAAGCATTTCTTTTGTCTTGAATGAGATATTATGCTTGATATTTATGTGTGACTCATTCTTAACCCAACCCAAACCCTAGCCCTAGTTAAATATCTACATGAGTCATCCTTGACCATGGTTGCAAGATTAATCATTATCACACTTTCATTATTCATCACAAAAGAGATGATTCATTGTTCATCTTCTTCCTTCTTCTTCTTTGCTTGCAAAGCTTTCTAGCTTTGATTTTGTGATGATTTATGTGTGAGAAAAAGATTCTAAATGAGAGCAAAAATCCTACTTCATCATCCTCATCTATCCTTCTTGCCCTTTAGATAAGAGTGTTCACTTCATTTAGTGAGTGTTAGCTTGTGTTAATGAAACTTCAAGGTAGATCATCTATGTTATCGAAGATCGGAAGTAAGACTGCATCTTTCTCTTCGTGGAGCCTCTCGAGAGTCCGGAACACGATGATCGCAGCGAAAGGACCACAACACGGAGCTTATGAAGTGAAGGACCAGATCTACAAAGGTTGTAATCCCTCTCGCATCGTGTTAAAGAGTTTAACATGCTTGTTTTCACCTAAACTCTAGTTTAAAGATCTCGTATCGGGTTGTTCGGCACGGCTAATTTTTAAATCGGGCATGGTTGATGCCTCGTAGACCCTTATGCGTGTGCCTAGCAACCCTACAACAACCCGAGAAGTTTGTTGGATAAAATTGTTCATTTATGAATTTCGTCCCATCAAGTATCCAGACAAATTCTTGAGGCGGGGTATCGCCCAGTTTGGAAGACCGTTAATTTCCATGAAGTTGAGATATAGAGAGAGGAAGTTGAAACATTATGCGGATCCACTCACTGAGGCTATTTCTCGAACATGGATGTTTCATAAATACGGTTTGCGAAACTGATTTGTAGAGAAATTGGGTATTCGGTTACACACGGGATGTGGGTATGCGATACTGCAATAATTGGCCTTAAGTGCAGGTAGGAGATTGTTGGATATAACGCCCTCAAGGCAATTATTGTAATTGCAGGTTTACGATTATGATAATTGAAGGAGACCATATACAGATAAAAAATGATAGTATGCTAACTGGTTTGTCTTTATCATTGATATGTATACATTTTACTTGTTATTACATGTTGTTAATACATAAAGATAAAGCCCGTAGGATTCTTGCTTGACTATCAGCATTATGATGGCGATCATATATGTGAGAGTTGGGTTGTCCATAAGCACATCCTTAAATGTCCCCAGTCGAGAGAGTATCGAGACCGGACATCGATATTGTTGTCTATAGTGCCCTCAAGTCAATTATTATAATCGCAGGCACGCGATTGTGATAATTGAGGGAGGAATTATATGGGTAGAACAGTCTTACTCGAGATGATAATATGCTATCTGGTTTGCCTTTATCATCATGTACATGCATTATGTGGTATTACAGATCACTATTACATGTTTATAGAGCCTATAGGATTCTTGCTTGACTACCAGCATTATGATGGCGATCATATACGTGGGGGCTGGGTGGTCTATAAGCATATCCTTAAATGTCCCTAGTCGAGGGAGTATCGAAACCGAGCATCGATACTCCAGAGAAGACTAGTGTATACTTTTCGAGACCCCGACGAGGGGCGGTGGCCGGTCACATAAGCCATTGGTGTCAGTTAGTCACCTAAGATAGTATACATGTGCTTATTGGGTTATGAGTACACTGGACGGACTCGCCGGGAACATGTTAGATGGTATTATACCTATTGTCAGATAGCAGTTCCCAGGTGACATGAGTACAGGTTAGTCTGTCGACCTGAGATCGCCATTTTTCTTGTGTGAGTTCCCACCGTGCTTTGATTACTACCCTACCATGGCTCAAAGGATTCGTGCAAACAGGTTTTAGTTGGGTACAGTCCCGAGCTACATGGAGGTTGTGAGCGGATCGTCGGGGATTCGTCTCTCCTGATATTGGGGGTTGATGTCGCGCGGTGCATGGGTGGCTATCACTAGAAATCCTTGGCCAAGGTAGACGAGAATTACTGATTTGGATCAATAGTTTCTCAGTTGGTGATGGGCTTCATACCGACACGAAATATCGCGTTATTAGGGGTCTGATTTTATCCACCCCCTAGACTCTGTTAGGAATATGTATGCCCTAGAGGCCATTATTGTATGATAGTGGATGCTTGGATATATATATAGAGGACTTTCTTGCTCGACATGATAGTATGCTATCTTGTTGCTCTTTATCTTAACATGTACACTTGTATTATTATACTGTCTTACTGATACATGTTGATAAAGCCCTTAGGATGTTAGCTTGACTACCAGGACTATGATGCGGATCATACTACTGGGACTTATGTAGTCCACAAGCATATCCTTTAACTGTTCCTAGTCGAGGGGATATCGAGACATGGCATCGATATTAAAGAGTAGACTAGTGTGTACGTTTCTTGACCCTGTATGGGGCGATGGTTGATCCCATAACCATTGGTGTTTGACATCAAAGATTGTACACATGTGATCATTAGAGAATGGGTACACCGAGCAGGACTCGCCGAGAACTCCTAGATGGTACCATACCTATCGTCAGATAGCAGTTCTCTGGTGACACTGTTACAGGTTAGTCTGTAGACCCGAGATCGTTATAGTGTCTTGTGTGGTTCCCACTGTGCTTTGATTTCCTCCCTACCACGGCTCAAAGGAGTCGTGTAAACATGTGGATTTTGGGTCCAGTCCCGATTCATATGGAGGCAGTGAGCGATAAGAGGGGTTCCGTCTCTCCCGGTATAGGGAGTTGATGTTGCGCTATGCTCGATTGGTTATAACAGTAAGTCCCTGGCCATGGCTGATGTGATTTACTGGTAAGTGTTATCAGTAGTTTCTCGAACCGTTATAAGCCACATATCGGCATGACACAGCAAGTTACTGGGGTCTGACAATTCCACCCCTAGACTTTATATGCAATATATCATATGAAGAGACCAGACTGTACGGTAAGTGTTACTTATAGGCTTCATGGGAGTTTGGACAAGCTTACTTGTTGATCTTCTAATCGCTCAATACCTGGGTAGCCATTACATCCAGTTAGTACCGCTGACGGCTTGTAGGTAACTGATGTGATCATTACCTACTGGTGGCGTATTGACGAGTCTTTAGAGTCCCATACAGAGGTTTCATAGTTCAAGCGAAACGAAGTAGGGCACATATGCTGATATGTACGGGAGCCTGATTAAATACGAGCATGTGATACCTTATTCTAATCTGGTGACATTTGATATCGGTTAGGTTATATGTGATATAACAGGATTATTGAATCAAGTGTTGATTTGATAGTGTGATATACAGATAAATTATATTAGTCGGTTATATATGATATAACCGGATTATTAAATCAAGTGTTGATTACTTATATTTGATATAATTATATATTAACTAATATTAAGCTCACTTAAAGTTTATATTCTCATAATATATATTTATATGTGTGTGTGTGTGTGTGTGTGTGTGATATATATATATATGTGTGTGTGTGTGTGTGTGTGTGTGTGTGTGTGTGTGTGTGTATGTATGTATACGTGTGTGTGTGTATCTATGTATATGTATATGGATTTTCTATTTTGAGAAAATAGAAATTGAGGTGGAAAATGGGAGATATTTTAGGCATGGTTGTGAAGCATGGTTCATAGATTATTTTATTCATTTGGCTACACTATTGAAGTATGGTTGTATATTTCTATTAAGTTTTATTCATGCTTCAATAAGTGATGAGCCATATGAGAGCCATTCTTTACTTGATCTTGAGTCTTAGCTCTTTTCCTCTTGCTCTCTCCCATTATCTTCTTCTTTATCAAACAAGCCCTAACCCTCACATGAGTTGTGAACCCTAGGGGTTGTGAGAATCCTTAGTGAGATAAAACCCCTACTTCATCAACCTACACTATATTAGCCAATAAGTATAGGTTGTTTCCTTCATTAATGAAAGATTAATGAAGAGCTAGCTTGAACTAGAGAAGCTTCAAAGTGGATCATCTTTGACACAAAGATCGCAAAGCAAGCTCGTTCCTTCTTCAAGTGGAGCCTAGAGGAGTCGTAGGAACTACTACCCGAAGCTATAGTAGTGAAGGACTCGATCTACAAAGGTTGTAATCTCTTTCACTTAGTATAGTTTTTTTTGTGATATCATTGTTTAAACCCTAATACTCTAGTTAGATTCTAGGTTAGTGTAGCTTAGCACTAAGAAATTTTTAAAATTGCATGCTTGATGCCGGTTAAAACCCAGTGGTGGTGCTAGGATACACTTTCAGACTCGACATGCAATACTCTTAGACGAACAAACTGTACTGTATGGAGATTGTCACTGACAGGCTCAGTAGGGGTTCGAATGAGTTTGCTCGTCGGCCTTCCTTTCGCTCAATACCTGGGTAGCAATTACGTACAACTAGTGCCGCTGACGTGCTTATGGTTAAACCCACTGCCATCATATTGACGAGTCTTTAGAGTCCCACACAGAGGGTTTCCATGGCTCTGGCGAAATGATATAATAGCCGTATTGGATACGTGCAGGGTTCCGATCGAATGATTGTACTAGTTACCCGGACTTTCGATCGGATGGTTAATAATACTAGCCAGCTCGGATTTGAGCCGGATTATTAAACCAGGTATCGATTTAATAATTTAAGTATGTGTATTTCAATATGTATATTCTAGTACTCTTTGTGTTATTCTATCTCTTTAGGTATTCGTATTTCGGTACGAATACAGGTATGTATATACAGTAGAGTGTAATCCGTATTTATACGGAAAACATTCTAGAAGATGGACACCTCATTTTAGATTTTATCCATTTATATTAAATGAAAAATGAGGTGTAAAAGAAGAGAGGGTAGTATGATGAGAGTCATGCTTCAATAGTGTTGCACAAATGAATTAACAATTCATTTGTGCAAACTATTCAAGCATGGTTGGATTTTAAAATTGAAAAAATAAGATATACAAAACCATGTTTCATGGTTTTCTCTCTTGGTTGAATGGTTCATTTTTTGAGATGGATTTTTTGGCTCACCATTAGCTTCACTTTCCTCACTTCTTTTCTTGAGCTCCTCCACCTTCATCTTTAACCTCCTCTTTACAATCTCATGTGTTGAGAATCAAGAGAGGATGTGAGATATATACACACATAGAACACTTCACTACATCCTAGGCACTCTAGATTAGCAACCTAGAGTCCCTAGTTGTTTCAATAGATTCTTAGTGTGGAGCTAGAGCCATTAGCTACATCCCTCGGGTGGATCATCTTCGACGGAGGAAGACCGGCGATCAAGCTCGATCCCGGAGACCCCTAGGAGCTAAGGAAGATGGTAGAAGACCGAAGGACACAGATCATTCGATATAACTCTTCTATCACAGTAGATAGACTCTTTTACATTGCTAGTTTCATGTTTGGTTTCAATTCTAGGTAGTTGTTTCTAGCACTAAGTTTTAAATTTTAAAACACCAAAAATTTTCGTTCCGCAACGGCCGCGGTCGACGGTCAGGGCATTAGGAATCCTAACAAATATTCCAGAGTAGACTAGTATATACGTTTCTAGACTTCGACGAGGGGCGATGGCCAGTCTCACAAGCTGTTGGTGTTGTGTCACCTAAGATAGTATACATGTGCTCACTGGAGGTGTGTATGCTGGACGGACTCGCCGAGAACTTCTAAATGGTATTATACCTATCGTCAGATAGCAGTTCTCTAATGACATAAGTACAGATTAATCCTTTGACATGAGATCGTCATTTTTTCTCGTGTTAGTTCTCACTATACGTAGATTACTACCCTACTACTGTTCAAAGGAGTCATGCAAACAGGTTTTAGTTGGGTACAGTCCCGAGCCAAATGGAGGCAATGAGCGATTGTCAGGGATTTTTCTCTCCTGGTATTAGGAGTCGATGTCGCGCTGTGTTCGGTTGGCCATCACCCTAAATCCGTGGCTACAGTGGATGAGATTTACTGATAAGAGTTCAGTAGTTTCTCGGTTGATGATGTACTTGACTTCGGCACTACTTATCGGGTTATTAGGGATCTGACGTTATCTACCCCTAGACCCGGTATGCGATACTCTTAGACAAAGAGACCAGATTGTATGAAGATTATCACATTCAGGCTTGATAGGGTATGGACGAACTTGATTGTCAACCCCCCTTTTGGCAGATACCTAGGTAGCCGTTACGTACAGGTAGTGCCGCTGACGTGCTTGTGGTTTTGAATTTATCCAATAAATAATTGCCAGCATATTGTTGAATCTTTAGAGTCCCACACAGAGTGTTTTCGCAGTTAAGACGATATGATGTAGAGACCGTATATTAATACGTGCAGGGGTCCGATTAAATACGTATACTTGCTACACGAAGTTTAATCGGACGGTTGATAATACTAGCTGGTTTAGGATTAATTCGGATTATTAAATCATATTTTGATTTAATAATTTATATATATATATATATATATATATTTAATATATATATCTTAGTATTTTGTTCACTATTCATTTTCTCTCTCTTGGCTATTCGTATTTTTATACGGATACGCATATATATAGCGATACATATACCGGGGGATGTATTCCATATTTATACGGATACCTTCTAGAAGGAGGACACCTCATTTGTGAATATTTATTTATGAATATTCAAGAAAATAAGGAGGAGGGTGAGGTGGTTTTCAGTATGGTTGAAGGCATATAGAGAGGGATGAGCTTCAATTGTTTATTGCAAAGTGGTTGTAAAATATATGAAGCCATTCCATTCTCTCAACCACATTACAAAACTTAGCTCAATTTGTGTTATGGCTAGCTATCCTCTTCCTCCTCTTTCTTCCTCATTGCTCTCTTAAGCTTTGTTTTAGAGTGAAAATGATAATGGAAAATTTCTACATCCCCACACTCCACTTCTAGCAAGCTTGGAGCGTCGGTTGCTTCACTAGGTGAAGCAAGAGCTTACATTGGTTTCCTCGGGTGGATCATCTTCGGTAAGAGCGGTCGCCTCTCAAGCTTGTTCCCGAAGGTCTACAAGGAGCTTGGAGGGGGATTCCACAATTGTGTGGATACACATCAAAATTTGTAATCTCTAAACCTTGCATGCTTAGTTTTCTAGTTTAGTATTTGGAACGACTGCTAGGGATTAATTTCTAGTGCTCCCCGAAATTTTTTTGTTTTTTGATTCCGCATTGACCGCAGTTGTAGCGGCAAGCGCACTAGAAACTTTCAACCTCAATTGTGGGTTATGGATCCACCACACTTCCAGTGCGCGATGTTGATAAAAACTTAGAGATATGGAACTTAATAAGACAACTTTGAAGAAATGAAGACGTGAGAATGCATCGGATTCGGAAAGGAACGTAAGCAGGAATATGACCGTCAAGGAAAAGTACATGTTTGAAGAAATGGAAAATAGATAAGATAACAAGGGAGATAGAGATTTGATAACCAAAACAAGAATATGCGGTAGGGTAATACTCAATTGAGAAAGGAATCGAAAGTAGAATTCCAAATCACACAAGTAGAGTACCGCATTATAACTATGCTGCAGTTCATAGTTACAACCATATAACTCTACCAAATTATCCAAACTCTGTCGAATATGGTCAAAATATGTGGCAGGACACACTATAGGAATCTAAGTCAAGGATAACAAGTTTACAATCTAAACCGAATGGGTGACTTAAATTGTCAATCCTTAGTCGGAAACTGTAATCTCATTCTAAACCTGGTACTCTAATACCAACAAAACCATGTCACGCTTCACTTTCCAAAATACGGAATACGAGAGTGACTAGGCCAGCCATACTCCTACGGTCAAGGAATAATCATGTCGTAATCACACTTCGGTTTCTAGCATTACATGGTAATCAGTAAACACAACACAAGTAAAGGAAATCACAATCAATACTTTATTACATTAATTCAAAAGAGTTCAATGGTTAAAAGGAGTTCAATGATAAGATAAACTACTAACCAAAATAACAAAGTTCTTTATTGAAAATAAGAAGGGCGATAACTCCAAGTCACTGTCTAAATCTCTGCGATCTCGTAGGGCTGTTCCCTTTAAAAAAAAAGAAAGAAAGGAAATAAGGAGATAAAACAAAACCCTCCCACGTGTTGAACATGTGAGCGCTCACATGCAAAGCATGTGACCTCCGGCTTCACGGAGTATTAAATCCTATGAAATGGTCCCACGTATTGAACACGTGAGCACTTACATGCAAAACATGTAACCTCCGGTTTCAGTAAGGATTAAATCCTGGTATATAAACCTCATGTGTTAAACACGTGAGAGCTCACAAGCAAAGCATGTGAACGTTGAATAGAGATAAACTAAAACCCATACCGGGCTCACGTGTTAAACACGTGAGCGCTCACGATAAAAACACGTGAGCGCATCAATTTGAAGCACTAGCTTCAGATTAAATTAAATTCTATTTAGAACTAAGTTCTACTTGGGAAATATTTTCTCCTGATCTTTCTAATATTAGGAAGATTTTCTCTGTTAAAAAAATGAGAACTTTTGGATTTAAAATCCAACGGTGATTATAATATCACCGATAAATCAGAAGATTCTTTGTTAAGAAAATATTTTCCTAATCAAGTTAAAACCGACATGAAATATTTTCTGTTAAACAGAAAACTACTAGATCAAAGATCCAACGGTGGACAAAATTCCCTAGGTGATGTTTAAAATCAATTAAATCAATTGATATCTCTCAATAAGAAATTTTCTCAAACTAATTGATAGTTTTTCTTTACCTATATAAAGGATCCGAGACTTCAAGTCTCGTATACAGAATCAACCCCATAAAGTGATAAAAATGTACAACGGAGAATTTAATTCTCTTTTCAAAGAAAGATCATCTTCCTCCTTCAAAAACTTTAGGTAAAGAAAGCAAAGAGATCAAAACATCTGTTTTACCTATATATATATATATATATATATATATATATATATATATATATATATATATATATATATGAGAATAATAGAGGAAAGATACCATAGGAAGGAATTTCCTCCTATGGCGTCGAAAAATTAAGCCCTCCATTGTGTTTTCTGACGATCGGAATCCATCATCTTCATCGTTATCATCTATGATGTGGGTACGCCAAATTTCATGTGATGCTACAACTTTTTCACCGTTGAATTAGTGGGTTCAAAATTAACGGTTTACCGACAATAGAACTTTTTACATTGCTAAATCAATGGTGAAAAAGTTGTAGAATCACATGAAATTTGGCGTACCTACATCTTAGATGATAACGATGAAGTTGATGGATTCCGATCATCGGAAAACAGGATGGAGGGCTTACTTTTTCGACGCCGTAGGAGGAAATTCCTTCCTATGGCCTCTTTACTCCATTATTCTATATATATATATATATATATATATATATATATATATATATATATATATATATAAGGGTTCAACCTTCTAAAAAGGAACTTAGTTCTTTCCCTGGATCTAAGATCAGCAACTCAAATCTTCCATAAGTTGAGAATTTAATTCTCATCGGGAAGATCTTGTTCTTCAGACTCAAGATCTAGACGAAAACTATACTGTTTTGTCATCCCCATATAAACATGAGAGAAGAACATGGAAGAAAGAGATCGAACTTACATTCCAGGAATTTAATTCCTTTGAAGATATATTTAGATAGGCTTTAACCCTTTAAGGAACTTAGTTCCCATAAAAAATGAAGAACTTAGTCCTCACAAAAAAAGGAGAGGAAAGAAGAACTTACGTCTTGCAGTTGGTCTCTACATGAATATGGTAGAATATCACGTGAAAGGCATAAGAAAACCCAGAAAATAAAGACTCACATGATATCCACGTGAGCGCTCCAGGAGACGTCATCCAAAATTGAAAATCTCACGTGAAGAACACGTGAGCATTAGGAAGAAGCTAAAGGATGCCCTCATGTGATATCCGTGTGAGCAACACTAATAGGGCAACGCCCAAGCTTTAGCGGCTCACGTCTCACGTGAAAGCCAGAGCCTCAGCGCCTCATGTGATACCTACATGAGCGCTATATAAAATGTTCTTAGCACTAATAAGGCAACGCCCAAACTTTAGCGGCTCGTGTGATACTCACGTGAATGCCAGAACCTAAGCATCTCATGTGATACCCGCGTGAGCGCTGTATAAAAAGTGTTTAGCATTAACAGGGCAATGCCAAACCTGAGTGTCTCACGTGATACCCACATGAGTGCCAAAGCCTTGGTGCCCCACGTGATATTCATGTGAGCGCCAATGCACAATCTGTATATTATATCCATAGTCTAAATGACTAGGTGCTTAGCACTGCTTAGTAATATAAAAGCCTAATACTGAGCTCTAAAATTGGCCAAGTCTTTGAAGTTTTAAACTCCTTAAGTCCATATTGCTCGTGGTAGTCGAGCCCGTATGCTTCTTAAATAGATCTTAATAAGATTAATGATTCATAACTGTACCTCTAAGTTGATCTTGCTGGGAATTTAGACGCACTAGCAAACTAATTTTAGAAGATGGCAACACAGATTTCAAAATTTTCTAGTTTGCTAAAGTTCCAAAACTATGAATCAAACCAAAGAGCTAGAACTTGCTAACAAAAACTTAGAGAGCTATGTTAATCTACTATGTTAGCGATACTCACATCCTCAAACTTTATTCAAGTGCTCCGGATCGCGCTTGCATGCCGGTCTTCCTTCGCCGAAGATGATCTATCCGAAAGAACCGATCCAAACTCCAGCTTCGCCTAGCGAAGCAACCGACGTTCCAAGCTCTCTAAGAATGGACAGTGGGGATGTAGGAATTTTCCACTATCTTTTTCTCTCAATTCTAAAGCTCAAGTGAGCAACTAAAGAAGAAGGAGGAGAAGGTGAAGAAGTGGCCATGAGCTAGTGTTGAAGGCATGAGAGAGTATTGTTGTTGTGTAGAAAAATAATATAATTACTTCATAATGTTTTAGCAACAATGCAAAATCAAATCTCACAATAATTTCTAATATTCTAATGAAGCCCATCCTTCTCTACATGTCTTCAACCATGCTTAATGCCACCTTACCCTTCACCTCATTTGCAAATGATTTTCTAAAAAGAAAATCATATAATGAGGTGTTCATCTTCTAAAAGATATTCCGTTGAAATACGGAATACAACCCGGTATACGTATCGAAATATATATACGCATATTCGTATAAAAATACGAATAGCCAAGAGAGAAAATGAATAGTGAACAATAATACTAGAATACATATATTGAATATATATATATATATATATATATATATAAATTATTAAATCAAAACTTGATTTAATAATTCGGCTTAATCTTAAGCCGCTATTATTATCAACCGTCCGATCAAAGTCCGTGTAGCTTGTACGCATATATAATCGGACATATGTATATACCAACATACGTCATCTACATCATATCGCCTGAATCGGGAAAACCCTCTGTGTGGGATTCTAAAGACTCGTCAATACGCTGGCAGTAGTTTAATCACAAGCACGTCATCGGCACTAGCTGTATGTAACAGTTACCCAGGTATTGAGCGAAACGAAGGCCGACGAGCAAACTCATCCGTACCCCTACTGAGCCTGTCTGTGACAATCTCCGTATAGCCCGGTCTATTTGTCTAAGAGTATCGCATATCGGGTCTAGGGGGTGGATAATGTCAGACCCCTAAGAATGCAATATTTCGTGTCGGTGTGAAGCCTATCACCCATTGAGAAACTATTGATCCAAATCAGTAATTCTCGTCCACCTTGGCCAAGGATTTCTGGTGATGGCCACCCATACACAGCGCGACATCTACCCCAAATACTGGGAGAGACAAATCCCTGACGATCCGCTCACTATCTCCATGTCACTCGAGACTGTACCCAACTAAAAGCTGTTTGCATGACTCCTTTAAGCCATGGCAGGGCAGTAATCAAAACACAGTGGGAACTCACACGAGACAAATGACGATCTTAGGTCGACAGACTAACCTGCACTCATGTCACCTGAGAACTGCTATCTGACGATAGGTATAATACCATCTAGCATGTTCCCGACGAGTCCGTTCAGTGTAATTCATAACCCAATGAGCACCTGTATACTATCTTTGGTGACTAACTGACACCAATGGCTATGAGACCGGCCATCGCCCCTCGTCGGGGTCAAGAAATGTATACACCAGTCTACTCTGGAATATCGATGTCCAGTCTCAATATTCCCACGACTAGGGACATTTAAGGATTTGCTTATAGACTACACAGTTCTCATAAGTGTGATCGCCACAATAAGCTTGGTAGTCAAGCAAAAATCCTATGGGCTCTATCAACATGTAATAGTGATATGTATTACCGCATAATGCATGTACATGATGATAAAGTCAAACCAGATAGCATACTATCATCTCGAGTAAGACTGTTCTACCCATATAGGTCTTCCTTCAATCATCATAATCGTCTGCCTGCGATTAAAATAATTGCCTTTAGGGCACTATATCTAACAGATCTTAGTTTTATATAAGACTAACGTATCCTTAGCTCATATATATTCATATATTTAAGTCGATCTTAATCTAAAACAAGATTAACGATCCTTAAACCCCTGAACTGATGGAATATATGACCTAGGTTCAAACCTAAGTCTAATATATACAGATTTGGACTAATCCGTGCCCTACATGCGACGACATAAACTAGTCTCCGTATACAATCCATAGACAACATAATAAAGAATATATATAACACGACACGAAGTGACCTACTGGAGCAGGTGAAAGTTGTTAGTATAATGAGAAAGCGTAATTAAGTACAGGGGCTTGCACCTGCAGGGAAGAGCGTCCCCACAATAAAAAAAAAACCACTCAAAGAGGGGGAATCTAATAAAGTCATGCTATATCGGTCGCATTTATCCAAACCTTCGATATACGATGTCATAAATCAACTTGGCATCTTTGGAGAGGTGGATGGATATGTTCCAGTAGCATCTGCTCCCAAATTCAGGCAAGACGTCCTATCCCAGTTAGTTTTCGTTTTCGGTGGTAAAAAGATTCTGGCACGCTCGGTGGGACCTCTTCCTCTTCACACCACACTTTGTGTGTCGTGTTTCGTGAACAAAATCATGGTTCGCTGTGTTCATGGTTGCCCTTGGATTCGAGATACTAAAATTTAGTGAATGGCCTCTGATCAGACTCAATGGCCTCCAACTGCATTTCCTGCAATAGCCACTCTCTCTCCATCTCATCCGGAGGAGTTACTTATGGGCCCAATGCGGTCTCCATCTTCTCCATGACGGGGGGTAGGTCACACAAGCGACCACTGGAATGTTCTTTTGGACCATGCTCCAATCCCTGAACTTTGGCGTCCCAACACCCAAGGAAGAAGCTCCCTAAAAGTCGGTTTTTGATCGGCTAGCTACCGTGGCGACCCCCGTTAACAAGTCGTCCAACTCTGAAGTTTCAGTTTTCAATAGGTTGAAGAAAAGCTCGACGGGCCCCGCAAAGAAGCCATGATACCTGAGGGGGTGGCCTCTAAACGGCTAGCTCTCCCAGCTTTCGCCCTACGTGAAGCTAACGAGAGTGCTTCCATAGGCTGACACCAGGCAAATCTCCCAAGCAACACTGGGGGCATGATGAGGGCGCCTCCAATACTGATACTGTTCATATAGCGAGACATGCTCAACGTCGTCATTAGCGCCAAGTGAGACAAGCTAGGGACGGTTCCTCTCCGGACTTACCCCACCAGCTCCTATAGTAGCTATCGATGCTGCTGTTCAACTGGGAACAGTTTTGAACCGCTTAGAAGGGTTCGCAAACCCCTTTCCCCCAGCTATATTGAAGAGATCACCTTCTCCTGCAGAAACTCCAATGCAGACGGAGCAGTCTTATCAGCGACTTTCATCACAAATCCACAGATCTGACAGAAAGTCCAGGACTCAGTGCTTGATGAAAGCTATTCTCGTCAACCGAAAAAATCTAAGGTTCAACAAGAGAATGATTATTCCTTTGCCATACAACAAAGGACTTATCGAAAGGAGGTGCCTATTATAACGGTTCCTTTTGTTACGTCTTCTTATAAAAGATCGAGGCCGGAGAAAATTCTATCGCTAGAGGCAAAACCTAAAGGCGAGAGCTCCAAATGCCATAAGTCTGGGGGTATAACTATACACACAGTCTATATGACTGATGATAAAGAGGAGAGTCGTGCTTCTGTGAGTCACAGACTGCAAACTCGGTCACTGACGAAAGCTCAGGAGCAACAACAGAAGCTCCATGATATGCTCACCAAGATGGCAGCGCTCACTGAGCCAAAAGGAAGTCCATACAAAGAAGCAGAAGAGCGCCACGAGCAGGAAGCCAATACTGAGTTCTTGCGATAGGTGCTCGAAAAGAAAGATAGGGAAGCAGCAGAGCAGGCTACGAATATAAAGCAGATGGCTCTCTTGTTTCAAGACATGGTTGGGATGATGATCCAACCAGAACCACCGGCTGATGATCCTTCGGTGATTACCGACGGCGATAAAGGGGAAACGTCAAATCCTCCCCAGGCCCTATCAACGGTCAAGGAGGAAACGATCTCCAAGGTGGAGTTGGATGATTATATCGCTCAACAAATCAAGGCTCATCAGGCCAATGAAGCTGCCAATCAGCTCGTCAAAATGCGACGACCATATTCGGCCTGGTATGACCAAATGAAATACCCACAGGGATATACGATTCCGAAGTTCCACGTATATAAAGAAACGGGTAAACCTCATCAACACGTTGCACAGTTCAGAGCTCTGTGTGGAAATACCGAAGGCGATGACAAATTGCTGCTTCGACAATTCGTCGGAAGCTTATTAAAGACAGCTTCCGAATGGTACTCGGAGTTCCCAAATGACACCGTAAAGACCTTCTCTGAGATGGAGCTACTATTCACGCAAAGGTTCGCCAGTGTGAGTGAGCGCACCCCAATTACAGCGTTGATCAATTCCAGGGTAAAACCAGGGGAAATATAGGTCCAATATGATATCTGATAGCAAAACTTGTGGTCCAAATGCGAACAACGCGTTGAAGAGTCTCCAGCTGTAGGGATGTTCATTGAGACTATCAATCCTTACTCAACTGTGTCCCAGTTTATGACTTTCTTCAAGCCAATTACAGCGTTGATCAATTCCAGGGTAAAACCAGGGGAAATATAGGTCCAATATGATATCTGATAGCAAAACTTATGGTCCAAATGCGAACAACGCGTTGAAGAGTCTCCAGCCGTAGGGATGTTCATTGAGACTATCAATCCTTACTCAACTGTATCCCAGTTTATGACTTTCTTCAAGCCAATTACGTTCCAGACGTTGATTGATAAACTGGCCCAGATGGATCATGGTCCTTCCTCTTTAAGCAAGGAACCCCGAAATAATAAGGACAAGGGAAAAGCAGCTTTTGTCGCCAATGCGCAGCAACAGCCGGGCGGTCCGAAAACAGCTGTTCGCCAAAACAACAGCCGTATGCGCCCGACCTTAGAAGAAATTATGGGACGTGCATATTCCTTCCTTCACGATAAGACGAGGAGGTTGTTCAAGCTGGCTATGCGAAATAATTTGATAATATTGCTGTAACGACTCTGAAATCACTGTTCAGAAATTTCTTGTTATTATACAGAAAAGAGTATTACAGCCTGTGTAAGAGTTATATGTTAGATTTGTTTAATAAAAACAAGAAATAACTTGTAGTTCACTAGTAAAACCTCTACACTGATGTGACATAGCCTGTGTGTTCGAAGCCCATTAGACACAATTATTTTTTAGATTTTTCTTTTTAATTTTTCGGAAGCCCAAGAGTTGCACGTGCAATTCACGGAGAAACGAAAAGTTTCAGAAAAATCAAACAGGCGCAATGAGGTGTACACATACAACTTGACACGCGGCACGAATCTCGAGACAAGGCCTCAAGATCCGACCACCAAAATCAAATGGCCGGCGCCGACGGTCTAAAATGCCCCAATCGCCTCTGTGCTTTGCACACTTGTCTCTTCGACTCCCCTTAACTCCCTTGCAATGTTTGATTTTCCTGCAATCAAATAGAGACACTTCAATTCACCATTTAACGCCTTTTTAATACATTTTAATCCAAAATTTTAATTTCCAAACCCTAATTCTTCAATATAAATACCACCCCATGCCCTAGCTCCTCTCTATTCTGAAAATTTCTAGCAAAATCATTCCAAAAGTTCCTAAGTGCAAGTGGAGTCAAGTGGAGTTAGCAACCAAGCTCCTTCCATCGAAGATCGAAGCCATTTCTGAAGCTTTCGCGACGCCACGAAGCCCCCTCCCTTTTCCTTATTCCTTTTTCGATGTTATAAAGCCGTAAGTCTCTCTCATCTCTTCTTCTTTTTATTTCAAATCATCTCCTAAAAATATATCGGTAAAGTGGAGTTATCTCCGATACTTTTTTTATAACTTGGAACTTCCTTTTCCTTAATACATAGGTCAAACTAACTTTACCACCCTATTTGTAACTTTGATTACAATCTTTTAGCTTTGATTTTAACCAAAATTTTCATGTGAAACTATCATATAACGAACTTTTCATTAAAATACCATGAACTTTAGTATGACCCTCATTTTCAATAATCGTTAAATACCTTTACGAAAAACTTCATAGGGTAACGACCTATCCCACACGCACACTATGGTTTCATAGCACGGTACTCTAAACATATAGCTATTTTAAAGAATAAGCTTTTCATTAAAATACCACACATTTTCAAAATAGGTTTCTTTTAATCAGTATTTTGTAATTCTTGGCAAATACGCCTCTACAACCCTCGTTAGGGGACTCACTAATGGATGGTGTGGATTATCACACATCCTTGGGATAGTAGAGCGAGATACAGAACTACTCACGGAGTATTAGGTCCCGAAAGGAAATAAAAATACGGTTTTTAAGAAATACGAATTTTCTAAATAAAAACTAAATTTTGGAAAATTATATAAAATTATGAATTTGTATTTTCAATAAAAACATGTTATGAAACTTTATTTTTAAAAATGAAGATTTAAATTTTTTAATAAAATATTATCAAGTTTCCAAAAGAGCTGGTTTTTAATAAAATACCACAAACATTTAAAATGCCTAAGTTTCATCACCAAAAATACCATTTAAATTAAAATCCATGTTCATGAAAACCCTAAATATTATAAATCACTCTCGATGTTTATTTTTAAACTATATTAAAGTATTTTTCATAAAAACCCCTCAAGATATGCAAAACAATATTTTAAGAACTCTAGTTTAATATAGGTTTAAGCGGGATCAATTCTCTTGAGCCCCAGGGAGCCGGAGAAAGTGAGTGCTTGTCTATTCAGGTTAAACAACTTAACGGAGTTATCAATGGCAATTGTCTTGGAAAAAAACACAAATCCTGCCGTCCATGTGCAGCGGTTGCCGATTACTCCCGAACTTAAGATGTTGCAAGAACAAAGTCCTTTCATAAAATTCTAACTCCAACAAGAATCCAAACTCAAACCAGAATCTAAAATCAAACACAAGCTTGAATACTTGATCATAAACCTGAACACACGAATTCAAATATCAAACTCAAACTTGAATACTTGACTTGACTTGACCGAACCATGGTTATAACTTGATATGAACTTGACATGATAATCTGAATACATGATTATATCTTGAACATGAACCTGTACATTTTATATCCATGGATTCGGCCAAGACCTATAATCTTAACTTATACAATACAATACGCGGGGATAAAGGAGTAGATTAGTACGGAATGCATATCGTGGCACGAGAGGTCACTTAAAAGACACCTACATGAAATCATGTGTCGTTGTCCCGTAGGTTATGACGGAGTCTTGTACTACATGTTACCATAGTCCACGGGGTAAAATGGACTCCTCTCATATACATGAATACGTTCCTTATCAAACTACAAATAACCACGTTTGAATAACTATCTTATACCTATGAACGATCATATACAACTTTACCTGTTCATTTCACATTATATACTATCTTCTCTTTCTTCTTTTGGGACTTGCCGAACGCTAGTTCGCTGACGACATTCCTCTCTGTTTTCTTTCTTCGGAATGTCCGTCAGGAGGACCGGACTCTGAAGACGTAGAGCCGAGCCTGTAAGCCTTGGACCAGATTGCAGCTCAGCCTGACTACTAGCTCCTTCTGTCCTGCACTTACTTTCAGTATGCCATTGTTTAGGCATTTGCTTTTATTATTGAATCTTCAAACAGTTGTTTGTAAAGTTAAATATAAATAAAGTTGTCGTTTCATTTTATTACTCTTGTCATTCTTGCTCATTGTTATATTGCTTAATTACGCTAAACGTATTTTCATAGTAATACGTTGCGAGCTTGCCACGTCACCGTTTCCGCCTACTGGGAAGCGGGGCGTGATAGGTTTTGTTGGTGGCCCAAGCAGGTCAGTTCTGCATGAAGTCTTAAGCAATATATCACAAGAATTGTTAGAATCAGCAACTATACATTCCTTGCTTTTCAAATTTTTGAATCTATCCTAACTTTTCTTTTTCTATCAAGGTGATGGATTCTCCCAACAACACCAGTACCAACGTCAATGGAAACATACCACCACCTACCTTACCACCTCCCCCTACCGTTGCTTCTCCGATCAATGAATATACGGTGCTTTTAGAAGCCATCAAAAGTCTTCTAGAGGGCCGGCCAGTAGCAGACTGCTATTCTCATGAACCGCCTGGAAAACGAAGCATCTAGAGTAAAGCAATTTCGTGCGTTGCATCCAAGAAACTTTTCAGGGAAAGAGAGTCCTCTTGAGGTTGAAGAATGGGCCCAGAGTATCGAGAACGACCTTACCACAGCACAGGTACCAGACATAGCTTGGGTTCATGTGGCTATGCTCCAGCTCACCGACAACGCAAGAGTCTGGTGGAAAGCCGAGGAAAGCCGTCTCACACAACCCATAGAGTGGAAGATGTTCCGCAATCTGTTCGATGCGAAGTTCTTCCCCGAGATTGCCCGTTTTGAGACGGAACAATAGTTCATCCACCTACAACAAGGCTCTATATGGGTAAAATCAGTGGATGAATATGATGCATTCATCATGCTTAGCAGGTAAAGAATTCGTATCAAATTCTGTTCCATAAGAAACGTCACTATCCTGACATCATCATCTTATCAGGTTCGTGGCACGCTTGATTCCGACCGATGAGATTTGGGCTAGACGATTCCAACAGGGCTTAGACCCGGAGATTCAAGCGGCATTAGCCACAGGCAACTATCCAACTCATGAACTCGCCCTGAAAGCAGCACGCCTTTATGAAGCTTTGGTCAAGAATAAGGGTAAGCTTCAAGCAGCCGGAATCAAACACCTTGCTACCCAGATGATAGGAGGTGCCTCTTCTAGGCCGACTTTTGCACCTATGGGGCCAGGGGGATCGTTTAACCGGTTCGGTCTAGATTTCTGATTCTACTGCAAGAGAATTGGACACTCGCCGGACAGTTTGACTACACAGAAGAGCGCTGGCGAAGGACCGCAAGCATGCAAATGGCCTGTGTTTGATTTGTGGCGCATCTACGCACGCTATAGAAGCATGCCCATATCGTATTAATACAGCACCAGTACCCAGACCCGCAATTACAGCTCCGCAAATGCCAGCCATTCAGGCACCTGTACCTCGCCTAGCTCTTCCTGCACTAGCTCCACGTGGACCACCTACATAGCCTCATCGTCAATTCCACCAGGCACAGAGAAACGTGTTTCAAGGGCAGAGGAATGTGCCTCCGGCAAGGAGGAATGTACCGACACAACAGGCTTTTATAATGACGGTCGATAAGGCCAAAGCCACATGACAAGTCATCACTGGTAAATTCCCCCATCCTTTCAACCTTTCAATTCTTGTGTATCGTTATACTTTTCCTATATCTAAACATGATCTCACACAACATAGGTACAATACTAGTAGCCACCCTTGCTGCACTCGCACTTTTCGACACTGGAGATTCACACTGCTTCAGGTCACAACGATTCATGAGAATGCATGCGTTTCCCATGAAGCCACTCATTTCAAGCTGGAATGTCAATTTCGGGAATGGAGTCTTAAAGGCAACTTTGGGGTATGATCAATGCCCGGTTGTAGTTTGCGGTCGAGAATTTTATGCAAATTTCAAAGTATCGGACATACCAAATTTCGTTTTTGTGTTGGGAATGGATTGGCTCGGAGTATTCTATGTTACTATTGATTGTCGTCAAAGGAGGGCAGTATTTGAGATACCAGATAACCCTGTCTTCTATTTCAAAAGTATAGATAGAACCTTGGAGCCAAGAAACTACCGTGCTAAACTGAAGAATACAGAAGTGTTCTCTCTACCTGCGGAAGAAGAAAAGCTTGAAGTAGTTCGAGAGTTCGAGGATGTGTTCCTTGAAGACATATCAAATTTGCCTCCCGGTCGAGCTCTTGAGTTTAGTATTGATTTACAACCTGGTGCACAACTTGTAATCAAAGCTCCATACCGATTAAGTCCAGAGTGATTGAAGGAGATCCGTATCCAGTTGGATGAACTTCTGAAGAAAGGTTGGATCCAACCCAGTACTTCAAGTTGGGGATCTCCAGTGTTACTCGTGAAGAAGAAGGAAGGTTCTTATAAGATATATGTAGATTATCGAGCTCTGAACGAAGTAACGATTAAGAACAAGTATCCACTACCACGCATCAATGACATTTTCGATCAGTTTAGTGGGTCTTGTGTCTTTTCAAAGCTAGACCTTCGTTTGGGTTACCATCAGGTGAAGGTCAAGGAGTCCGACATTCCGAAGATGGCGTTTAGGACCCTTTATGGCCATTATGAATATCTCGTAATGCCATTTGGAGTGACCAATGCACCTGCCATCTTTATGAACCTGATGAATGAAGTTTTCCGAGAGTACTCAGACAGGTTTGTTGTTATCTTCATCGACGACATCCTGTTGTATTCAAAGAATCAGAAAGAATACGCTGAGCACTTACGCATTGTCCTGGAGACATTACGACAACACCAGCTCTATGCCTAGTACAGCAAGTGTGAATTTTGGCTAGATCAAGTCGGATTTCTTGGACATATTGTTTTAGGAGAAGGAATCTCGGTGGATCCAGCTAAGGTGTCAGCTGTCAGTGAGTGGCTGACACCAAAGACGGTGAAAGATATAAGAAGTCTCTTGGGATTAGCAGGATACTACCGATGACTCATTGAAGGCTTTTTAAAGATCGCAGCACCCCTGACCAAGTTCACACGTAAAGACGAAGCATTCGTGTGGTAAGAAGCGTGTGAAAAGGCTTTTGCAAAACTCAAGTCGAGGTTAACCTTTGCTCCTATCCTGGTAATACCGGATCAATCTATTGGATTTGTCGTGCATTATGATACGTCCGGTAAAGGATTAGGACGTGTTCTACACCAGCAAAGAAAGGTTGTAGCTTTTGCATCAAGACAACTAAAATTTCATAAGCGCAAATATCCAACACATGATCTGGAATTGGCAGCCGTCATCTTCGCACTCAAGATTTGGCGCCACTATCTTTTGGGAGAACGAATGGATATATACACTGACCACAAAAGTCCGAAATATGTATTTACTTAGAAGGAACTCAACATGCGGCAGAGAATATGTCTAGTGTTAGTGATATGTATACCCTAGAGGCCATTACTGTACATACGTTGTATATTGTAGTGGATGCTTGGACATATATAGGGAGGACTTTCTTGCTCAACATGATAGTATGCTATCTGGTTACTCTTTATCTTAACATGTACTATGATTGTCTCTATGTCGCATGTTGATAAAGCCCTTAGGATGAGTACTTGACTACCAGGACTATGATGCAGATCATACTAGTGGGGACAGGGTAGTCGCCAAGTACATCCTTCAAATGTTCCTAGTCGTGGGAGTACCGAGACAGGGCATCGATACTCCAGAGTAGACTAGCGTATGCGCTTCTTGACCCATATGATGGGCGAAGGATAATCCCATATCCATTGGTGTTTGACATCAGAGAAGGTATACGAGTGCTCAGTGGAGACTGGGTACACTGGACGGACGCGCCGAGAACTCCCAGATGGTATTATAGCTTACGTCAGATGGCAGTTCTCTGGTGACACTGGTACAGGTTAGTCTGTAGACCCGAGATCGTCATAGAGTCTTGTGTGATTCCCACTGTGCTTTGATTTCCATCATACCACGTCCAAGAGGGCGTGCAAAAAGGTGGCTTTTGGGTACAGTCCCGAATCACATGGAGGCAATGAGCGATAGGAAGGGTTTCGTCTCCCGGTATAGGGAGTTGATGTTGCGCTGTGTTCGATTGGCTATAACTGGAAATCCCTGGCCAGGGATGCTGAGATTTACTGGTAACTGTTATCAGTAGTTTCTTGAACTATTATGGACCTCATATCGACACGACTTATCAAGCTACTGGGGTCTGACGTTTACCACCCCTATGCGACATATCAGACGAAGAGACCGGACTGTACGGGAGTGTTACTAGTTGGATTCACGGGAGAAAGTACAGGCTTGCTTGTTGATCTTCTGATTGCTCAATACCTGGGTGGCTGTTATGTTTAGCTGACCGCTTGCAGCTTGTGGGTGTTTGATATGATCATCACCTACTGCCGGCGTATTGACGATTCTTTAGAGTGCTACACAGAGGTTTCCTGGCTCAGGCAAAACGGAGTAGGAGCACATATGTGATATGTGCGGGACCGAGAATAATACGTTTATGCAATACCGTATTAGATTCTTGCGATATGAGATATCAGCCGGGTATATGTGATATAGCCGGTTCATCGGATCAAGTGTTGATTCGATGAACTGATACAGATTATATTAATCGGTTATTTGTGAAATAGCCGGATTATCGGATCAAGTGTTGATTCGATAATTTAATGTACAATTATATATTTGATATATTAAATTACATTAACTAATATAAGCTCACTTAAAGATTCTTTTTCTCACTCGGGTAATACATTGATATATATGTGATATATGTTAATTGTATTATTTTATTTTGTTACAATAAATATTGTATATGTGATATATAATATTGTAACAAGTTATGATTACTAATGTAACATGATTTGTGGAGATTAAACATGATTAGGGTTTGATTTAGGTTAGCACTTTCATGAAGCTTCTAGAAGCTTTATGTTTTATTCTAAGCAAAGATTTTTTTTTATGATATTTTGAAGATATTTTCTTAACCCAACCCAAACCCTTTACCATGGTTTATTCTCTACAATGGTTAAGTCTTTTGTTTCTTAACCAAGGGTTGATTTGTAACCATAACTAATGATTTTATTATTCATTACAAAGTAATTTTCTTCTTCTTCTTATTTTGAAAGAAGCTTTCTAGCTTTTTCAAATGTGATGAAAATGAGTAAGATAAAGAAAACAAATGAGAGCTAAATTCCTACTTCATCATCCTCATCTATTCTTGCCACTTAGATTAGGGTGTTTGCTTTGCTAATACTTGATTAGCAAAGCAATAGCTTGGGTTTGAGTTTCTTCAAGGTAGATCATCTTTGTTATTGAAGATCGGAAGCAAGCTTGCATCTTTCTCTTCATGGAGCCTCTCTAGAGTCTGGGTACTCGATGATCGCAGAGAAGGGACCTCAACACGGAGCTTTAGAACTGAAGGAACGGACTACAAAGGTTGTAATCCCAAACTCTTAGATGTAAAGTTGTTTACATGCTTTGTTTCGCCTAATCTCTAGTCTAAGATCTTGGTTAGGGTTGTTCGGCATTTGAAAATTTTGATTTTGGCATGGTTGATGCCTTATAGAAGCTTGTGACAGTGCCTAGTAACCTTACAGCTAGAACTCATGGCGGACTTCGACATCAACCTACAGTATCATCCTAGAAAGGTGAACATAGTTCCTGATGCACGTAGTCGCCAGCCATCAGCAATGAACCTCACCTCTCAGTAGAAGCTAAAGCAAGAACTGCACGGATTGGGGATTGAATTAGTTGTGCTGGGTAACATTTCATCTTTGATGAACTTACAAGTCCAGTCCACTCTTTTCAATCAGATCAAGACAACTCAAGCAAATGATGCCAAGCTACAAAAGATCCGAGAACAAGTAGAAAGTGGACTACGAACTGACTTCATCTTCCATGAAGATGGATCCTTGTGATATGGAAGTCGTTTATGTGTGCCAGTCGGATCTGTTCGAGAAGAGTTGATGAAAGAAGCTCACAACTCTCCTTATTCTGTACACCCCGGTGGCACGAAAATATATAAGGATCTACGGCAACACTACTGGTGGTATGGAATGAAGCGCGAAGTAGCTAGAAGCGTAGCAAAGTATTTGGTGTGTCAGCAAGTGAATGTTGAACATCACAGAACTGGTGGTCTAATTCACCCGTTGCCAATCCTAGAATGGAAATGGCAGCGCGTAACCATGGACTTCGTGACTGCTCTCCTTTGCATCACGAAGGGTAACGATACAATTTGGGTTATTGTGGATCGACTCACCAAGTCAGCTCGCTTTATTCCATTCAGAGTTGGCTAGTCAACCGAGACGTTAGCAAAGAAGTACATGGAGGTGAGTATAAATCTAAACTAAGATTTAAACCTTCAAGATGTACCATATTTGATACCCATAAACTCATGCAGGAGATCATGAGATTACATGGAGTACCTGTTTGCATCGTCTCCGATCGTGATACAAGATTCCAATCACAGTTCTGGTAGAGTCTACAAGCTACCCTGGGATTGAGTCTGAATTTCAGCATGGCGTATCATCCACAAACAGACAGACGGTCCGAGTGAATAATTCAAATTCTGGAAGACATGCTAAGAGCCTGTATGCTAGACTTCGGAGGTTCATGGGAAGAACACCTATACCTTGTGGAGTTTTCATACAACAACAGCTATCAGGCAAGCATTGGGATGGCACCATTCGCAGCACTCTACGGATGGAAATGTCGTTCCCCGCTGAGTTGGGACAACGTTGGAGATCATGAACTCCTTGGACTAGAGATGATCATGGTAACTGTAGATGTGGTTCACATGATCAGAGAAAAGATGCGCATAGCCTAAGACCGACAGAAACATTGGATAGATGCGAAGCGCCGACACTTGGAGTTTCAACCCGGAGAACATGTATTCTTGAAGATCTCTCCAAACAGAAGAGTGATACGTTTTGGCAAAAGGGGTAAATTAATTCCAAGGTACATAGGACCGTTTGACATACTGGAACGAGTTGGAGAAGTGGCATACCATTTAGCACTACCACCCTCATTAGAAGAAGTGCACAACGTGTTCCACATATCCCAGCTACGATGATATGTGAGCAACCCCAACCACATATTTGATCACTCAGAGCCCACAGTACAAACTGACCTAACCTGCGAGTAACAACCAGTTGAGATTCTGGACCGAAAGGTGAAAACTTTTAGGAACAAGGAGGTAAACTTGGTCCAAGTGATGTGGAGAAAGGATTCACCAGGAGAATCAACTTGGGAAAGAGAAGAAAATATAAGTGCACGATACCCTTACCATTTTGAAAATTAGTCTCTATGTAATTGCAAATTTCGAGGACGAAATTTTTATATGGAGAGTAGAATGTAACAACTCTGAAATCATTGTACATAAATTTCTTGTTATTGTACAGAAATGAGTATTACAGACTGTGTAAGAGTTATAAGTTAGATTTGTTTAATAAAAGCAAGAAACAACTTGTGGCCAACTGGTAAACCCTCTACACTGCCGTGACATATCCCGTGTGTTCGAATCCTATCAGACACAATTATTTTTAAAATCTTTCTTTTTAATTTTTCGGAAGCCCAAGAGTTGCACGTGCAAATCACGGAGAAACGAAAAGTTTCAGAAAAATCAAACATGCGCAATGTGGTGTACACACCTAACTTGACACGTGGCACGAATCTCGAGGCAAGGCCTCAAGATCCGACTGCCCATACTCATCAAATGCCGGCGCTAACGGTCAAAAATGCCCCAATCGCCTCCATACTTTGCATACTTGTCTCTTCGACTCCCCTTAACTCCCCTGCACTGTTTGATTTTCCTGCAATCAAACAGAGTCTCTTCAATTCACCTTTAACACCTTTTTAATTTCCAAACCCTAATTCTTCACTATAAATACCATCCCATACCCTAGCTCCCCTCTATTCTGAAAATTTCTAGCAAAATCATCCCAAAATTTCTTAAGTGCAAGTGGAGTCAAGTGAAGTTAGCAACCAAGCTCCTTCTATCGAAGATCGAAGCCATTTCCAGAGCTTTCGCGATGCCACGAATCCCCCTCCCTTTTCCTTACCCCCTTGCCGAAGTTATAAAGCCGTAAGTCCCTTTCATCTCTTCTTCTTTTCATTTCAAATCATCTCCTAAAAATATATCGGTAAAGTGGAGTTACCTCCGATATATTTTTTTAGAACATGGAACTTCCTTTTCCTTAATACATTGGTCAAACTAACTTTACCACCCTATTTGTAACTTTGATTACAATCTTTTAGTTTTGAGTTTAACCAAAATTTTCATGTGAAACTATCATATAACGAACTTTTCATTAAAATACCATGAACTTTAGTATGACCCTCATTTTCAATAATTGTTAAATGCCTTTACGAAAAATTTCACGGGGTAACGACCTACCCCACACGAACACTATGGTTCCATAGCAAGGTACTCTAAACATATAGCTATTTTAAAGAATAAGCTTTTCATTAAATACCACACCTTTTCAAAACGGGTTTCTTTTAATTTGTATTTTGTAATCCTTGGCAAATATGCCTCTACAACCCTCGTTAGGGGACCCGCTAATAGATGGTGTGGATTATCGCACAACCTTGGGACAGTAGAGCGAGATGCAGAATTCCTCACGGAGTATTCGGTCTCGAAAGGAAATAAAAATACGGTTTTTAAGAAATACGAATTTTCTAAATGAAAACTAAATTTTGGAAAATTATATAAAACTATGAATTCGTATTTTCAATAAAAACATGTTATGAAACTATATTTTTAAAAATGAAGATTTAAAATTTTTAATAAAATATCATCAAGTTTCCAAAAGAGCTAGTTTTCAATAAAATACCACAAACTTTTAAAAAGGCAAACTTTCATCACCAAAAATACCATTTAAATTAAAATCCATGTTCATGAAAACCCTTAATATTATAAATCACCCTCGTGATTTATTTTTAAACGATATTAAAGTATTTTTCATAAAACCTCCTCGAGATATGCAAAATAATATTTTAAGAACTCTAGTTTAATATAGGTTTAAGCGGGATCAACTCTCTTGAGCCCTAGGAAGCCGGAGAAAGTGAGTGCTTACCTATTCAGGTTAGACAACTTAACGTAGTTATCAATGGCAATTGTCTTGGAAAAAGACACAAATCCTACCGTCCATGTGCAGCAGTTGCCGATTACTCATGAACTTAAGATGTTGCAAGAACAAAATCCTTTTATAAGATTCTAACTCACACATGAATCCAAACTCAAACCAGAATCCAAACTCAAACTAGAATCTAAAATCAAAAACAAGCTTGAATACTTGATCATGAACCTGAACACACGAATTCAAATATCAAACTCAAACTTGAATACTTGATTCGACTTGACCGAACCATGGTTATAACTTGACATGACTACCTGAATACATGATTACATCTTGAACATGAACCTGTACATTTTATATCCATGGATTCGGCCAAGACCTATAATCTTAACTTATACAATACAATACGCGGGGATAAAGGGTCGATTGGTACGGAACATATACCGTGGGACAAGAGATCACTTAAAAGACACCTACATGAATTCACGTGTCATTGTCCCGTGGGTTATGACGGAGTCTTGTACTACATGTTACCATATTCCACGGGGTAAGATGGACTCCTCTCGTATACATGAATATCTTCCTTATCAAACTACAAATAACTACATTAGAATAACTATCTTATACCTGTGAACGATCATATACAACTTTAACTGTTCATTTCACATTATATACTATCTTCTCTTTCTTCTTTTGGGACTTACTGAGAGCTAGTTCGCTGACGATATTCCTCTCTATTTTCTTTCTTTGGAATGTTCGTCAGGAGGACCGGACTCTGAAGACATAGAGCCGAGATAAGAGAACTTGGACCAGAGTGCAACTCAGCCTGACTACTAGCTCCTTCCAGCCTGCACTTACTTTCAATATGCCATTGTTTAGGCATTTGCTTTTATTATTGTATCTTCAAACAGTTGTTTGTAAAGTTGAATGTAAATAAAATTATTGTTTCATTTTATTACTCTTGACATTCTTGCTCATTGTTATATTGCTAAATTACGCTTAACGTATTTTCATAGTAATACGTTGCGGGCTTGCCACGTCACCGTTTTGGCCTACTGGAAAGAGGGGCGTGACAATTGCCAGACCCGCGGCGACCCGCACAAGCTGGTGATGTTAACAACCCTAACTATTGCCCTTATCATTGGGTAGTGAGCCATCCAATTAAGGATTTCCACGTCTTCAAAAACTGGATCGAGAACCAGTATCAGTAGAGAAAATTCACACTATCAGATAATTGGATGATAGATCCGCCCCAAATGGACGCTCCCAAGAAAGTGGATTGGCAAGGGACATCTTGCTCGCTCGTGGAAAAGCTTCATGGGAAGTATTTCTTTCGGAAAAAACTAAAAAATTGCCGAAAGATCTACGAGCATGCCCGGCAATCAAGTGAAAAAGCCTGCTTGAGCTTAAAATTATAGAAGGGATGTTGAAACCGTGTCCCGCACCGAAAATTGCTAACAAAGGGAAAAGCTTCCAAATTAAGCCTTTGAAATCTTCTAAGAAAAAGAAGAAGACTAAGAAGCCTGTGCAGCCTGCTGAAAATGTCGACAGACGCATAGACCTCCAAAAATATATAGACGCGTTGGAAGAATACAATCAGAAAGCACAAATACAAGTCACACATGAAGAGTTCCTCCAGCATGTTCTTGAGGACAAGGACAGTGACAAGGATGAAGAAAATGACTCATCGGAAGAAGCCGAAGAACGTGTGGAAAGTTGCCACATGGTCTCTCATTCATCACTATATGATGAAGAAGCCTCGCCAGCGTCGGAAAGCAACATGGATGAACTGGGGGCAAAATCGGTATGAAAAATCCCAAAACTGCCAGAAGAAGATCCGATTGAAAGGCTGCTGAAAGAAGTCTTTCAAAAAAGCAAAGATGATCATAAACGCGAGACGAACATATTGAAAAGGCTAAAAGTCGGTGTTTGAACAAAGAAGCTGCGGCAAAGACGAGTCATAAAGTTCTCCGACCAAACCAAGACATGCCTTGCAATAAATAAGAGCAGGGCTAAATCTGAGAAATGGTTTTCCAAGGCCTTATCAATGGGGATAATGCTACCACCACTCATTATGTACACTCCTGGGGTCCCATATTTCAATGGTGGAGAGGGATACTCAAAATACCGCGCATATCACCGAAGGATCGCTCATCTCATTGAGAAATGCAACGCCATCAAGAAGTGGTGGCAAGAATATGATGCCCATAGAAAACACTTCAAGAAAGAGAAACGCGAAGCTCGCGCTCATCGATATGAGAGCAGTGAGACGACAGTGTATAAAGAGGCAACTGGCAGCTGTCATATGGTTGGTACCAGTTGATTAGTTGAAAATATTGCACATTTGAATGATTGTTTCCCCCACTATTGTTAAGTTCTAAAAGGTGATTATTGTAATTATAAAACATATGAGGGTTTATGTGTAAAAAGTTTATTATCATATGTTTCTACATTATAATTAACATAATGAGGGAAAATACATGCATATAATATTTATATAAAATATTAGTATTAAAATATGCAAATCATATCAAATAATTTTAATCAATATTCTTAAAATATTGTATCATACAAATGGTTAGGATAATATCTCAAAATAATAATAAATATTACTAACACTATGACTTGAGATATTGTACAGATATTAGCTCAGATCTGGAGATCACAAGATCCGAGATGTCGGAATCAAATTTGTCGAAATATTAAAGGAAAATATAAGATCTGGCAACGACAGAGACTCAGAGTAAGATTTCCAAAATCCAGACATCGAAGAGATCTACAAATGTCAACACCAGAGACCACAAGAAATCTTAACCCATGATTCCACTAAACCGCCGCGGTTTAGCGGCCAAATGCGTTATTTGCGACGGATCCACGGCATTATTATGGCCGTACGATGAGAGATTTGGTAGATGTGATTGTAACAGCATATGCTCACATCTGGTAACTAAGGTTTCTAGTTTATGTGACTATTTAAAGGACCGAGAGCTTCACATCTAAAATTATCAACCGAAGAGATCAAGAGGTCCAAAACGATCCACGCATCCAAGTTGATCATCAGCTGTTCATCTACTTCCAACAAGATAGAAATCGAGAGCAAAAACTAGGGTTCTTGTACTCTACTTTAAAAAGGATTTGTACATGATATAGTTGATTAATAAAGGTATAGTTTTTATTAGTCTTTTCACAATTACTTTCTGCACTTAATTTCTGCATCTTACATTATGATCTCATTCTTCATCCTTTCTTCTCCAACCATGTGTGAGTAATTCCTAGCTTGCTAGGGTTCATAGGCTAGTGTATATCAATGGATTATAAAATATTTTAATTTCTTTTATACATTTTAAATTTTATAAACTTTAGCAAAATAAATGTTAATATTCTTATCGGGCGCGCTACCAATTTATTGATAGTCTCGACCACGATTTGAGATTAGATTAACACTTATTTTGTTAGGGGCTGGACATGAATAGAGATCAATAGAAGGACAAGGGTTAAGAGTGGGAAAACCCTAGTTTCTTCCAAAAGAACCCTAATCTACATTCATCACTATCGATCTAATTTTAAACTATTAAAAGATAAAGGAGCCATTTTTAATTATTCATCGATTACCTCTAGGTCATATGAACCCTACAAGCCTCTTCTTCATAAATTCTACATCCGTAGTATATCCGTAACGACAAACAATCAACCCATCTTTCAATCATCTTGTCTAAAGCAAGAAAAAGGTTTACGTTTCCCTGCGGACGACCCGTACTCATCGCGGCTAGCTACTAGCGATACCGTCTTGATTGTGGTTACTTTATTTAAAAAACACTTCTCTTCAAACACATCAATCACCAGTTCAGGAAGGGGAAATCTCATGTTCTCACGTTCGGGAGTGATTCTAAGGATGAAATGCCCCTCAACTCTCTCCTTGAAAGCTCGGCCTTGGAAAAAGAAGAGAAGGAAAAGGATTGTGAGAACATCCAGTTGTGCAACCGCACTCTATCGAAAAAGAACCTCAGACCTGCAAACAAAGATTCGAATAAAGTGGTTAAAGGGAAGGGGAAATGCCCGAGAAGATCGCCCTTGATGAAGAGGTGGCCAAAGAGTTCGCCGCAAAGGACCTACCTAAGAAAACTAAGGTGGACTATAATGTCCTTACGCATTTGTGGAAGATACCCTCACAAATGAATATATTGGATGCTCTACTCTTGTCCAAAGAGGCACGAGACTCCTTGATCAAGGCCTTGCAAGATCCTGAACAGTTTCAAACCTTCCTTGCAGAAGAGAAATTGAAAAATGAACTGGCAGAAGTCTACACGGCTATATTATATTCAGCGATGAAGATCTACTCCTCAGTACATGCGAGCATAATCGACCGCAATATGTCACTGGGTACTGCCACGACAGTAAAATAGGGAAAATCCTTATCGACAACGAATTCTCCGTCAATCTTCTCAACGTGAGAGTGCTGAAGGAGATATGTATTAATGTACAGCATCATACCCGAGATAAAATTACCCTCTCAGGGTTCGACTCGCAGTTGTCATAGACGTTTGGGTCCATAATATTGACTCTTCGTTTTGGGCTGCTCGTCACTGACATCAAACTCCATGTCATTGACGTCAAGACTTATTATAACACTCTACTCGGCAGGCCTTGGTTACATAAGTATAACGTCATCCCTTTTACACAACATCGGTGTATGAAGTATTTCAAAGATGTCTTGGAGTACACCATCACAGGAGAGCTCAATCCTTTCTCGGTGAATGAAGTGCAAAAGTATGAAGATGCAAAATTCTTTCAGCCGGACTTCGAGGATACTGAAAGGTGCCACAAGCCGAAAAATAAGCAAAAATCCATGGCCACCATCCTAGTCTTCGGAAGAGATACCGAAGAAGACGAACAAATAGTCTATTCGGGATAGCCTCACCGGGAGAACAATAAATCCGGACCATCGACCCCTATCCTGGTCTTTGGCAGCGACTCCGAAGACAAGACTAACGCAGTGTTCTCCTTTCGCCCATCGACGTAAACTCTTGCCGAAGCGGATCAGAGTCTACATATTATGATGGCTCCCCCCCCGACATTATAAGGAGCTTAATGCGCTCAATACATATAGAGTGAAATAGTTGAAAACTTTCTACGTGCCTCCAAGGAGAAGAGGTGAAAAGGCGATTCTCTTCTATAAATATATAGAGACCAAAGTGGAAAAAGAAGTTTGGCATAGGGATGATCCGACTCTTGACAAGTTACAACCCATCTGTATGCCAAGATATTATGTGGAGGGATTAAAGGAGCTGTTAAAGCGCCAAGGTGTGCCTCTCGAAAAAACTGTTCGACAAACCCAATTCTATAAACAATTTAGGGTATCCCCAGGACTCAACGAAAGGAGAACAACGAGAAGATGGAAACAACTGGGCTGGGATATGTTCGGCCTAAGAAACGGGATCAAATCTACAGTTGTCATGCTATAAATAGCTCGAATGGAGAAGAAAATGTTTCTCTAAGTAGCCATGTCGCCGAATGAGGAAAAAGTCCTGCTCGAAGAACTCTAAGTCTGTCACATGAAGGGAAAATCGATAATATAATAAACAAAACTAGTCAAGCGAGCCGAGACAACCACATTCGCGAAATGGCCATATATGAAAAGGTCAAGACACGATGTCTCAGTAAGCAATCAGTGGAAAAAGCATAGCATGATACTCTCCATCCATAATCCATCATGTGTTCTCGCGAAGAAGGAAGATCCCAAAGCGGAGACGAGAATAAGGCGACGATCGCAAGTGACGTTCAAGGATGACGAAGCAAGTCCAAGACGCCTTCTAAGCAAGGAAAGTTCACTCTTATCCTGTTCCTCACAAAGAAGATGGGTCAGAAATGTTAGTGTATATGCCCTAGAGGCCATTACTGTATCATACTAGTTTGTATATTACTTAATGGAAGCTTGGGATATTCACCTTGTATAAACAATCTTGCTCAATATAGTAGTATGCTACTTGGTTTGTTTCTACTTCAATGTGTACTTGTGTTTATTTTACTATATCACTTATACGCATTAGTGGAGCCCTTAGGATCATTTGCTTGATTACCAGCGTTGTGATGGCAGTCGCACTAGTGGGGGCTGGGTAATCTATAAGCACATCCTTGTACAGGTCCCTAGTCGCAGGACTATCGAGACAGGGCATCGATACTCCGGAGTAGACTAGCGTATGCGCTTCTCATCCCAGTGTGGGAGATGGTCTGTCCCACAGCCATCAGTACGTCGTACTGGAGATAGTATACGGGTGCTCGTTGGGTTACGAGTACACTGGACAGGACGCGTCGGGAACTGACAGGTTGGTATTATACCTATCGTCAGTTATCAGTTCCCAGGTGACATGAGTACAGCTTAGTCCGCTGACTTGACACTGGCACTTCGCCTCGAGTGTGTTCCCACTGCACTTTGATCACTACCCTACCACGGCTCAAAGGAGTCGTGCAAACAGGTGGTGGTTGGGTGCAGTCCCGAAGCACTTGGAGGCAGTGACGGTTAGATAGGATTCGTCTCTCCCGGTATTGGGGGTTGACATCGCGCTGTGTCTAGGAGAGCCATTACACGAGTAGTCCCTGGCCAGGGCAAGCGAGATATACTGGTAGGTTCCAGTGTTATCTCAGGGTGTTTTGGGCTTCACTCCGACACGACTTGTACCGCTATTGGGGGACTGACGTTTTACCGCCCCCTAGGCCCGACATGCGATGTATCAGATGAACAGACCGGACTGTACGGAGACTGTCACATTCAGACTCAGTAGGAGTACAGATGGGGTTTCACCTCGTCAGCCTTCTTGTCGGCATCTACCTGGGGACCGTTACGCACAGCTAGTGCTGCTTGCGGTCTGTGGTTAAACCCACTGCCAGCGTAGTGTCGAGTCTTTAGAGTCCCACACAGAGGGTATTCGCCTCTGGGCAAAACAGAGTAGAGGTCGCATGGTTTTGCGACAGGGTTCGTTCTCCTCCGCGCACTTGTGCACGTTTGGAGTCCGGACAGATATTGCCAGCAGGCTCTGGTTTGAGCCGGATACTGGTATATGTTTTGGGGTTGCTTTTATCTCTCAGTATTCATGTTCCTCGGAACAAGAATGCAGGTGTGTATGCACAGTTATTTGAGGAGGAGGAAGATGACTTTCATTAGGGTTTCGGAACGGGTGCGTATGCTCAATTGACAGTTATCTTTTTCCAAACCCTAATGGATTTATGGATTATCTATTAATAATAGTAATTAAATGAGAATTTTGTTATGGTTGATTTTGTTGACTTGTTGACCATGGTTGACTTGTTGACCATGGTTGAATGTTGACCACCATCATGCTTTGTAAAGATCCTCCTTGATTCATGCTTACATTTCATTTAATGAAGCATGATAGTGGTCATTCCAAATTACCATCAACTATTCTTATTTTGAATTATTATTATTTAGATAATTCTTTTTCTTTTGGCATTATGGTTGCAAGAAAGAAAAATATAGCTCATTATCTCATTTAGCTTCTCTCTCATCACTTCATCTTCTTCTTCCTCAAGCTCAAGGTGATTCCTTCTCATGTGTTGAGAATCCTTCACCTTGAAACGAAAACAACCCCTAGACACTCTCTACTCTCTCTAGGGTTCAAGGTTTAGCAAGCCGGAAATCCTAGTTCACTCCAAGTTCGAGAAAGAGCCCAAAGGTTGAACCTTCGAGGTGGATCCATCTTCGACGGAAGAAGGCTACGAGGCAAGAACCATCAACCTCTACAAGGTTTGAAGAAGAAGGAGTTCAAGTTTAGGTATAACCTTCATCCGAGTAGCTAAGTCTCTTTAGCAAGTTTGCTAGTTTAGTTTAGACACGATCCCGACCTTGTTTAGTCCATGTTGCCTCTTGCGATAAAAATTTGTTTTTTATACCGTTTCCGCCTCCCCGTAAGAACCGAGGGTCGCAATATGGACTCACAGTGGTATCAGAGCCTAACTAAACTTAAACTAGCTTGGTAGTGAAGTGTAACGAAGTTCGGAACCGGAAAAATCACAAAACCCGAAAAACAAAACCCTAAGTTTCTGTTGAAATTTTTTCTGCTCTAAATGAAAAACTTTATACTTGTAAATTCGGCTCAGGGTTTTGTGTGAACACCCAAGAAAAACGATACAGTGATTCGTTCAAACCGCCGCCCTTCCGCCGCACGAGGTAGGCATGTGCCGCGGAAGCGCCGCGGTTTGTCATCTTCTCTGCATCGTTTTTCGTGCAGTGTGTGTCTGTGTTGGTTTTGGGATTTTTAAAATATATTATATGTGCCCAGTTTTTCCAGAACTGAAATTCACTTTTGGGGTCCTATAATTCCGTATTTTTCCGAACTTCACTGCACTTTGACTATGATAGTTATATCTGTGATGCTTGCATGTATTGAACGTTGGCTAATCGCTATAAGACGATTAGTCGGGGTTATACATGATCTGTGTTTGGCATTGGAATGTGTATATGAATGTGTTGGACTGTCGCGGGTGAATAGCCGGGGTGGATGTGAGATGAGCTCTTGTTTTTCTTTCATTCATTGTAAATGTAAATTGATGTAATAATTATTATTTGTTTGGCCGCACAACCGGGTCGGGGTTGTAGCCGTCATTGTATAATTCTTTTTACTGTTTTTGCTCCTAGGATAGACCCATGGAGGGGTGCACAAACTGCCGGGTACTTGGCGGGTAGTTTGCCGCACCCGTAGGGGTCTTGGGTGGGGTATTGGCTATTCACCGCGACCGTGTTATCCGCTTTTCGTTTCAGGCTCGAAAGGATTGCGGATTGCTAGTATATCCAATGTATTCATCTGTGATCTGTAATGTCTATCATTGCTTTCTATTTAGGCGTTGCTTATGTTTTACAGCCGCGCTAGCCCAGCCCCCGCTCTGTCGTTAGTTAAGTAACCTAACGAGTGATGACGGGACCCCGTGGCGAATGCGAATGGCATAAGCGTACGTCATATTTTGGTTGTTTTCTGCAATGGTAGGATTTAAATGATGGGACGCATTAAAAGTACTAATGCAAGAATATCACGCATTAAAAGAACTAATGCAAGATAATGAACCAAGTTAAAATCGTTGGAACACTTTCGAAAAACCACTCGGTTCTTTTCAAAACTAACTTTTAAATGCGGAGTTTGAGCCACTCCTTCTAAAAGCTATCTCGTTCCATCGATTATATCAAGTTCACTACGTTCACGGTTTCGCCAAAACCATTCGTAGCCCTCCGTCGTTTCATATGAATATTCAACGGTATTCAAGCTGTGTTTGTTGGCCTTAGTCAAGGCACAGTGTTTGGTAGCTGGTGGGTATTCATATGTTGCATAGATAGAATGCGTTGGTTTGGGACAGTCGTATTGCCTTGTTGGCCATAGTCAAGGGTAGATACGGGTGGATTCAAATTAACCTGGATAACGACGGGTAGAACTTGACATGTGACTTATGATTTGTTGGCCTTAGTCAAGGTCATAAGAGCATGGGGCAAAAATCCACATCGGGAGTTTCATAAGTACTGAAACTTGCTAGATTTGCATACCATTTGGAGTGTGGTGATTCTGGTAGGATTCCTTCAGTTTCGTCACGCAATGATATTTGGATCCCGATCCTACTGTGAGTATATGCTACTCCTCGGGAAATTTTTCACTAAACGATCAATGCTATAAACCTAGTAGGTGCCTAGAAAGGTGTTAGCGGGGCTACGCCCCCAGGGAAAAGAGGTTATTTAATTAAGGAACTTCGCGAAAGCGTTGGAAAACCTCCCTCGAAGTACCGACACTGGCCTGGCTGAACGGTTAAGCAAGTATTGTACGGTGGGATTGATCCTGACTAATTCTTCCTTTATGGTTTGAGGAGGGATTCGAGAGACAGTGAGAGCCATCCTGTTTAGACAAATTAAAAACCATTCTAAACTTGCAAGAGCATCGTGCTAAAGTGTTTCTTCTCTCCCCCCTGCAGCGACCAAATCGAAATGACTGGACTTAAGTTGATTCTAGATAAAAACATATTGACAGGGCCAAACTACAAAGATTGGCTCAGGAATGTCAAGTTGGCAATCACTTACGACAAGCTGGGGTATCTTCTTACCACCAAAGCTCCCCCCATCCCAGGTCCCACCTCCAGTGTCGCGGATAAGGAAATCCGTAAGACTTGGGAGATTGACAGCGCGAAGGCCAGGTGCCTCGTACTTGCCTCGATGGACAACGAACATCAGAGGAGGCACGAGAATATGGATTTGGAATCCATATTTCTTCATACAAAAGAACTGTATGGAGAGCAGTCTCGTATCGCAAGATACGAAGTGACGAAGAAGTTGTTTTCGACAAAGTTGGCCGTCGGATCATCGGTAGCGGACCACGTGCTTAAGATGATTGGCTACACTGAGGAGCTCGCGGAACTTGGGACCACGTTGGACAGTGAACTCTATACGGATATAATTCTCCAGTCCCTTCCATCCACTTACGCCCAGTTCATACTGAATTTCAACTTGCAAGAAAAGGAAGTTGAACTTTCAGAACTCCTCAACATGCTGAGGAGCGCAGAGGGCACCCTACAGAAGGGTAGGGAAACACCCGCTTTGTTTGTAGGAGGATCTTCTTCCTCTAGGTCCAAGGCGAAAGCCAAGGGAAAGAGGAAGAAAGCCCCCGCCAAACCAAGAGGCGGTGTTAGTAAAGTGGGTACGAAGGGAAAAGAAATGGCAACAAAGATTGCGGGGAAGATTGTGGGTAAAGAGGAATGCTTCTATTGTCACAAGAGTGGACACTGGAAGAAAGATTGCAGGGCTTGGAAGGCCAAGACACAGGAAGTGAAGCAGGTTGCGGCTTCAGCTTCAGCTTCAGGTGTGTATGTTATTGAAAACTGTCTTTCTATAAACTCTACTTCCTGGGTATTGGATACCGGATCAGGATCTCATATCTGTAATTCTTTGCAGGCGTTGAGAAATCGTAGGTTTTTGAAGGCAGGTGACATGACCCTCAGAGTTGCAAACGGAGCTAGCATGGATGCTAAAGCCGTGGGGGACTATCACCTAGGAATGACAGATGGGCATGTTTTGGTTTTGCGTAATTGCTTTTTTGTACCCAACTCAACTTGTAATATCATTTCTGTATCTTTGGTTTCTAAAGAAGGTTATGAATTTGCGTTTGTAAGTAATGTTGTAAACATTCACCTTAATCAAGTGCTGATTGGGTCAGGTACACTGAGCAATGGTATATACGTATTGAACCAACCACAGATTTTCAATGTCCAGAATACACACAAAAGAATGTCTCCAGATATCAATCAGGCTTTCTTATGGCATTGTAGACTGGGTCACATCAATGAGACACGGTTGACTAAGTTACATAAAGAAGGATACTTGGATCCGTTCGAGTATCAGTCTTATGCCACTTGTGAATCTTGTCTCATGGGAAAGATGACAAAGACTCCGTTCACTGGACACGGAGAAAGAGCGAGCGAGCTCTTGGGACTCATACACAGTGACGTGTGTGGTCCAATGTCTACACATGCGCGAAGCGGTTATTCATACTTCATTACTTTCACGGACGATTTCTCTAGGTATGGACATGTCTTCTTAATGAAGCACAAATCCGAGGCCTTTGAGAAATTTCGGGATTACAAGAATGAAGTTGAAAAACAAACATGCAAAAGTATTAAGATTCTAAGATCGGATCGAGGTGGAGAATACTTGAGTGCCGAGTTCCTGGACTATTTAAAAGAGAATGGAATTCTCTCTCAGCGTACTCCTCCATACACTCCGCAACATAACGGTGTATCGGAAAGGAGGAATCGAACCCTATTGGATATGGTTCGTTCCATGATGAGTAAGGCTGAGTTACCGCGATCTTTCTGGGGTTATGCACTGGAAACAGCTGCACATCTCTTGAACCAAGTTCCTACTAAGACAGTGCCTACCACACCATATCAGATGTGGAGTGGGAAGAAACCCTGTCTTAAATCCTTCAAGACATGGGGATGTCCGGCTTTTGTAAAAAAGCAGCATGCGGACAAGCTCGAGGCACGCTCAGTACAGTGCAAGTTTGTGGGATACCCAAAGAACTTCAAAGGGTATCTTTTCTACTACGAAGAGGAACAAAAAGTTCTTGTTTCTCGTCATGCCTACTTCTTGGAAACTGAGTTTTTGGAAAACCAGATAAGTGGGAGCGCAGTAGAACTGGAAGAAATTCCAGAACCACAGAACATTACTGAAAGCTTAGAGGAACCAGAGGGTTCGAGAGAACAGGACATTCCTATGCCGCTCCGCAGAAGTAGTAGGCAGTTTCATCCGCCCGAGAGATACTACAGTTTTCTCATAGACGGGGATAGAGAGGATTGCATCATAGATTATGATGAGCCTACTAGCTTCCAGCAGGCCGTTCAGAGCGTTGACTCGGTAAAATGGCTGGATGCAATGCGGACCGAAATGGAGTCCATGTACACCAACAAAGTATGGACGTTGGACATTGCTCCAGACGGGGTAAAACCCGTAGGATGCAAGTGGATCTTCAAAAGGAAGATTGGTGTAGATGGACAGGTTGAGACCTATAAAGCTAGACTTGTAGCAAAATGTTTCCGTCAAAGACCTGGCTTGGACTATGACGAAACCTTTTCTCCAGTGGCTATGCTGAAATCCATTCGGATCCTTCTTGCCATTGCTGCCTTCCACGATTATGAGATTTGGCAGATGGACGTAAAGACCGCTTTTCTAAATGGAAATTTAGAGGAGTGTGTCTATATGGATCAGCCAGAGGGTTTCATTCAGAGTGGGAGCAGCGGAAAGGTGTGCAAGTTGCTTAAGTCCATCTATGGACTAAAGCAGGCATCGCGGAGTTGGAACATCTGTTTTGATGAGACGGTCAAGGAATTTGGCTTTATCAAAAATCCAAATGAACCATGCATCTATAGTAGATTTGTAGCGAGAACTGTAGTATTCCTCGTTTTATATGTGGATGACATTCTCTTGATAGGAAATGACATTCCTATGCTACAATCTGTCAAGGGGTTCTTGTCACACAGGTTCTCCATGAAAGACCTGGGTGATGCCTCATACATCCTGGGGATCCGGATCCATCGTGATAGATCCAAGAGGATATTAGGACTTTCTCAGTCCAGGTACATCGACACCATAGTGAAGAGATTCAGTATGGAAGATTCCAAGCGCGGTAACCTACCGGCTTGTCACGGGATCACCCTCTCTAAAGAGATGTCTCCCAAGACTGATTTGGAGAGGGATCGCATGTCTATTATACCCTACGCTTCTGCGGTAGGCTCTATAATGTATGCGATGTTGTGTACCAGACCGGATGTAGCTTATGCACTGAGTGTGGTAAGCCGGTATCAGTCAAACCCTAGGGAGAAACACTGGATAGCGGTAAAGAACATTCTCAAGTACCTGAGAAGGACTAAGGAGATGTTCTTGGTGTATGGCGGAAAAGACCTCCAGATCGAGGCCTTTGCTGACTCCAGCTTCCAGAGTGACAAGGATGATTCCAAGTCCATGTCGGGTTTTGTCTTTACCCTCAATGGAGGGGCGGTGTGTTGGAAGAGCTCCAAACAGGAAACCGTTGCAGACTCGACTATGGAAGCGGAATACATCGCTGCATCTGATGCCGCAAAAGAAGCTGTCTGGATGAGGAAGTTCTTAAAAGAACTTCAGGTGGTTCCGTCCATTGTTGACCCAATACCTCTGTATTGCGACAACAACGGGGCTATAGCTTTAGCAAAGGAACCCAGGTCCCATCAGAGATCCAGGCACATCTTGAGGCGGTATCACCTGATCAGGGAGATCGTGGATCGCAAGGAGATCGAGGTTCGGAGGGTTGCTTCAGAAGAGAACACTGCAGATCCATTCACCAAGGCCCTACCCCAGACTCAGTTCGAGGGGCTGATCGAGATGATAGGTCTTCGATACACCAGTACATGGCCTTAGTGCAAGTGGGAGATTGTTAGTGTATATGCCCTAGAGGCCATTACTGTATCATACTAGTTTGTATATTACTTAATGGAAGCTTGGGATATTCACCTTGTATAAACAATCTTGCTCAATATAGTAGTATGCTACTTGGTTTGTTTCTACTTCAATGTGTACTTGTGTTTATTTTACTATATCACTTATACGCATTAGTGGAACCCTTAAGATCTTTTGCTTGATTACCAGCGTTGTGATGGCAGTCGCACTAGTGGGGGCTGGGTAATCTATAAGCACATCCTTGTACAGGTCCCTAGTCGCAGGACTATCGAGACAGGGCATCGATACTCCGGAGTAGACTAGCGTATGCGCTTCTCATCCCAGTGTGGGAGATGGTCTGTCCCACAGCCATCAGTACGTCGTACTGGAGATAGTATACGGGTGCTCGTTGGGTTATGAGTACACTGGACAGGACTCGTCGGGAACTGACAGGTTGGTATTATACCTATCGTCAGTTATCAGTTCCCAGGTGACATGAGTACAGCTTAGTCCGCTGACTTGACACTGGCACTTTGCCTCGAGTGTGTTCCCACTGCACTTTGATCACTACCCTACCACGGCTCAAAGGAGTCGTGCAAACAGGTGGTGGTTGGGTGCAGTCCCGAAGCACTTGGAGGCAGTGACGGTTAGACAGGATTCGTCTCTCCCGGTATTGGGGGTTGACATCGCGCTGTGTCTAGGAGAGCCATTACACGAGTAGTCAGGGCAAGCGAGATATACTGGTAGGTTCCAGTGTTATCTCAGGGTGTTTTGGGCTTCACTCCGACACGACTTGTACCGCTATTGGGGGACTGACGTTTTACCGCCCCCTCGGCCCGACATGCGATGTATCAGACGAACAGACCGGACTGTACGGAGACTGTCACATTCAGACTCAGTAGGAGTACAGATGGGGTTTCACCTCGTCAGCCTTCTTGTCGGCATCTACCTGGGGACCGTTACGCACAGCTAGTGCCGCTTGCGGTCTGTGGTTAAACCCACTGCCAGCGTAGTGTCGAGTCTTTAGAGTCCCACACAGAGGGTATTCGCCTCTGGGCAAAACAGAGTAGAGGTCGCATGGTTTTGCGGCAGGGTTCGTTCTCCTCCGCGCACTTGTGCACGTTTGGAGTCCGGACAGATATTGCCAGCAGGCTCTGGTTTGAGCCGGATACTGGTATATGTTTTGGGGTTGCTTTTATCTCTCAGTATTCATGTTCCTCGGAACAAGAATGCAGGTGTGTATGCACAGTTATTTGAGGAGGAGGAAGATGACTTTCATTAGGGTTTCGGAACGGGTGCGTATGCACAATTGACAGTTATCTTTTTCCAAACCCTAATGGATTTATGGATTATCTATTAATAATAGTAATTAAATGAGAATTTTGTTATGGTTGATTTTGTTGACTTGTTGACCATGGTTGACTTGTTGACCATGGTTGAATGTTGACCACCATCATGCTTTGTAAAGATCCTCCTTGATTCATGCTTACATTTCATTTAATGAAGCATGATAGTGGTCATTCCAAATTACCATCAACTATTCTTATTTTGAATTATTATTATTTAGATAATTCTTTTTCTTTTGGCATTATGGTTGCAAGAAAGAAAAATATAGCTCATTATCTCATTTAGCTTCTCTCTCCTCACTTCATCTTCTTCTTCCTCAAGCTCAAGGTGATTCCTTCTCATGTGTTGAGAATCCTTCACCTTGAAAAGAAAACAACCCCTAGACACTCTCTACTCTCTCTAGGGTTCAAGGTTTAGCAAGCCGGAAATCCTAGTTCACTCCAAGTTCGAGAAAGAGCCCAAAGGTTGAACCTTCGAGGTGGATCCATCTTCGACGGAAGAAGGCTACAAGGCAAGAACCATCAACCTCTACAAGGTTTGAAGAAGAAGGAGTTCAAGTTTAGGTATAACCTTCATCCGAGTAGCTAAGTCTCTTTAGCAAGTTTGCTAGTTTAGTTTAGACACGATCCCGACCTTGTTTAGTCCATGTTGCCTCTTGCGATAAAAATTTGTTTTTTATACCGTTTCCGCCTCCCCGTAAGAACCGGGGGTCGCAGTATGGACTTACAAGAAATACTCGTTCCCCCGAAACAAGACAAGGAAGATATTCATCCTTATCATGAAATGTAAGTCTACGGTAGCGCCCCGGCCGTCTACAGACGCCAAATGCGGAACAAAAACTTTTTAACTGGCGCTATCGTATACTTTAACACGGATCTGCCATTATTGCTAAACTAACAAACTGTAAAGAGTGTAGAAAGGTTATACCGAACGATTCGAGTCCTTCGTTCTTCAACCATCACCCCACGCTCCGTTGCGGCTGCTCCGATCTCGTTGATCTCCGATCTCCTCGTCCAGGTGGCACCACGTCAACGATTCTTTAAACGGGCTCCCGCCTCTGACTCGAGGCAACTCGGTCGTCAAGTTTGCCAAAAGAGACGACCAAGGATGATGTAGAATATGAGTAGAATACTTTGTCTCACTTCGTCCAAAAACGTGGACGATCGGTTAATGAAGTTGCCACTCGGATCGGGTGATGGAATGAAAAAGGCTATGAAATTTCCATGCACCCTAAACCATAGTCTTTTCTCTCAAAAATGAAAATTAATCTCTCTCTCTCTCTCAAAAGGTGGCCGGCCAATATAAGTAGAAGGAGGAGAGTGAGTGTAGGAGCAAAGGGGGTGAGTGTAAGCATAAAGATCTAAAGCAAATATCCTTAAGTAAACAAGAAACATTAAAGCTTAAAGCATGAGTCATTATACACCTCATCAAGACATTAATGTTAGTTATATGTATGCCCTAGAGGCCATTACTGTACATAGGATGTATATTGTAGTGGATGCTGGGACATATATAGGGAGGACTTTCTTGCTCGACATGATAGTATGCTATCTGGTTACTCTTTACCTTAACGTGTACACTGATTGTCTCTCCGATACATGTTGGTAAAGCCCTTAGGATGTGTACTTGACTACCTGGACAATGATGCAGATCATACTAGTGGGGACATGGTAGTCTATAAGTACATCCTTCAAAGTCCCTAGTCGTTGGTGTATCGAGACGGGGCATCGATATACCAGAGTAGACTAGCGTGTACCTTCTCGACCCATACAAATGGGCGATGGATGATCCCATATCCATTGGTGTTTGACATCAGAGATGATATACGGGTGCTGAGTAGAGACTGGGTACACTGGACGGACTCGCCGAGAACTCCTAGATGGTATTATACCTTACGTCAGATGGCAGTTCTCTGGTGACACTGGTACAGAGTAGTCTGTTGACCCGAGATCGTCATAGAGTCTTGTGTGGTTCCCACTGTGCTTTGATTTCCATATTACCACGTCCAAGAGGGCGTGCAAAACGGTGGTTTTTGGGTACAGTCCCGAGTCACATGGAGGCAATGAGCGATAGGAGGGGATTCGTCTCTCCCGGTATAGGGAGTTGATGTTGCGCTGTATTCGATTGGCTATAACTGGAAGTCCCTGGCCAGGGCTGATCAGAGAATTGCTGGTAAGTGTTACCAGTAGTTTCTTGACCCGTTATGAGCCTCATATCGACACGACTTATCGAGCTATTGGGGTCTGACGTTTACCACCCCTAGGCAAGATATGCGACATATCAGACGATCAAACCGGACTGTACGGTAGTGTTACTGGTTGGATTCACTGGAGTGTGAGCGGGCTTGCTCGTCGATCTTCAGATCGCTCAATACCCGGGTGGCCGTTACGTTTAGCAGACCGCTTGCGGCTTGTGGGTGCTTGATATGATCATCATCTGCTGCCGGCGTATTGACGAGTCTTTAGAGTCCTACACAGAGGTTTCCTGGCTCAAGCGAAACGAAATAGGAGCACATATGAGATGTGTGCGGGACCGAGAATGATACCAGTATGTGATACTGTATTCAATTCTCGCGATATGTGACATTGATCGGTTATATACGATATAGCCGAGTTATCGGATCAAGTGTTGATTCGATAAGTTGTTACTGTTGATATTAGCCGGTTATATGCGACATGACCGGATCATTAAATCAAGTGTTGATTTAATGATTTAATGCATAATTATATATTTGATATATAAGTTTGCATTAACTAGTATCGGTTTACTTAAGATGGATTTTCTCACTCGGGTGTACACATTGTATATGTGATATACTTTTGTGCACTCGATTGTATCATGTTTGATGATGCATACAAAATTGGTTTGTGTAAAGAATTAAACCTAGGTTAAGTAAATGGTTAAGGTTTCTATTTATTTGTCCATTCATTTATCTTTTTATTTTGGAAGAAAATGAAATGACAAAAGAAAACAAAATGGTTTTGTTCTTTCTTTCTTTCTTTCATGAAGCTTGATGAAGCTTCATGAAGCTTTGACCATATGACCATTTTGTCTTCAAGCTTAACCCTAACCATTCTTTTAACGTTAGTCAATTCTCTACTCCTAACTATAGTTAATGTTATGATAAATATTCTTTTTCTTTATTATTCTAATTAACTTATCATATCATTATCTTCTTCTTCTTCATCTTCTTCACTTGAAGAAAACCATTCTTCATCAATGGTGATTGATGAAAACAAGTGAGAAATCCAATTCTAAAGTCTACCCACTTCCTATTTCTTCATCCTCTACCTCTTGCCAAGTAGTAGAGTGTGTTTTCTTCACAAGTTTAATGACTTGGTGAAGTTGGAGCTTGACCTAGTGATGCCTCGACGTAGATCATCTTCGGCACGTCGTCGATGACCTAGCACGTCCATTCTCCGATGAAGCCGACGCTAGAGCACGGGGTTCGACTTGGACAGCGAGGACACTTCATTGCGGAGCTATGGAGGTAGAGCACCGGATCTACAAAGGTTGTATTTCCGTATTTTAGTAGTTAAGTGTTAACTAGTTTGTTTTATCGCCTAGACATCTAGCTAACGATCCGTAGTCTAGGGTTTCTCGGCACCGTAATTTTTGAAACGGGCATGGTTGATGCCTTGTGAGACCCCTTGAGAGTGTCTAGGAACCCTACAGTGGTATCAGAGCCTAGCTAGAGCCTTAGGCGAAGTCTAGACGACGTTTGAATCCCGATCGAACCCGAAACCCCATTTTTCCCATGCTCTCTGTCCTTTTTTCAAAAACAGGGATTTTTGTGAATTAAAAATTGCCAAAAAATTCATCAGGGAATCCTATGATTTACTGTGAAGCACGTGACTCTAAATCGACCAATGAGCCGCGGAACCGCGGCCCCACCCTGGGTTTCGCGGCGGTTCCGCGGCCATGTTGGTGAATTAGACCACGTGTCTTGCACAGTAATTCTTGTGTCAAAGTGCTGAGTCTTCTGGAAATTTTTATATTTTACTCAAGAGTTGAGTTTTCTGGATTGTTTTGGGGATTCGATGAATCGATCGGATTATTTAAACTTTGTCTTTTTGGCTTTCCGGATAATATTTGAATATGTTAAAAAGTTCGACCGGATATAAATACCCCATTTTTCCCCTGTCGGGAAATTTCCAAGTGTTGGATTTTTCCGTGGTTTAAAGACGTTCTAAGTAGTGCAAGTAACTCGATAGACCCTCTAGAAGACAACAAACCTTAACTCGATTATATGACCGTCTTGAACTGCCCTTTGAACCTTCGGGTTTGGGGCAGTACGGCTTGCCACATGTGAGGCGACCCTTCTACGGCTGGACCGTTGGTACTGAGGCACGAACTGAATGTTTTTAGACTTGTTTCATGTGTTGAGCTGTATCGGGAAAACTTGGGTGTTCGATTGTTCGATCGGAAAGTTTAACATTTTCTGTTTATCCGGAATGTGATACAACAATTGGAATTCACAAAAGTTATGTGATAACTGAATGAATGTTATAAACATAGCAGTTTAGTCTCACTTGATCGGTTGCCACGGAATTTTGATGTGATCAAAATTCCGTCGCAATCACGTAGCGTACGCGGATACTCGCCGGATAAACTTAATAGACAGCCTCACTCCATAGCCCCGACCAAGTGACTGTAGGAGAACCCCGTCGCCGAAAGCATCCGTTCGGGTGCTCCCGGTAGCGGTGTTACGCCTTGGTGCACTTCGTCGACGGTATGGGGGGTGCGACCGTCTACTAAAGTTTGCGACGAGCATTCGATCAGTATGTCGGGAATCTTGTTGAATTGCCCGACTTGATATTGAAAAGAGTTTTCGATATAGAGACTAAAATGCGGGGTTTATAAATGTTAGGCATGTGATGTCTAAGTAATTCATTTGGTCAGGCATGCGATGTCTGAGGTGGTTGCGGATTCCAACTGTTGTAGTTTTACACTTTCTTTTCTGTGACCGTAAGTGTAATATGTGATATCGCCGGTTTCGTTGCTATATGTCAACGACAATTGGGATACGCATGTTTACTTACGTTGATGACATGTGATGTTATGTGTTGCTGGATATGTTATATTGGATCGTCGTGTTCGAATAGCCGGGGGTTTTTATGTGAGATGAGTGTTTTTCATTTTCATTCATGTAAAAACTTGTATGTAATATTCTTTTATTGGGGCACTTCCAGGTTGCGGAAGTTGTCACCGTTTGTATATTATTTACTTTTCCGCACTAGGATAGACCCAAGGAGGAGGGCACAAGTAACCAGGTTCTGGGGTCCAGTTGGAGACCAACTCGAGGAGTCGAGTCTGGATCTCCTAACTCTAGAATTGGTAGGGTTGCTTGCCGCTCTCGTAGGGGTCTAGGGGTGTGGGTTTGGCTATTCATCACGACCGTGGAATCCGTGTTTTATACTGGCTCGTATTGAAAACACGGACGTCCTAGTATATCCAATATTTCATATGTTTCTTCTGCTGCGATATCTGTGATGTGATCATGTGATGTTCTGTGATAGATACAGTATATAGTATATATGATATATTATATAGACGTTACTTATGTTTTACACCCGCGCTAGCCCTGCCCCGCTCTGCCGTTAGTTACCTAACCTAACAGTGCACGAGGGGACATCGAGGCGAATGCGGATGGCATAAGTGTACGTCGTATTTATCTGTGATGTTTAGGTACTTAAATGATGGGACTTCATTAATGTGATTAATGAAAGAAAAGAAACCTAAGATGTTGTAGAATCGAATTTCAAAGTAAAACAGGTAGCTACAGTTCTTGCTTTGCACAGAGGTATATATGATATATCCTGCACCTTATTCGATAAGGAAAGGACCGAGATCCCTTCACCGGGAGTGACTCCTTTAGCAATAACTGGCAGATGCTATACACTCGGTTTGTCTTTTGATTGCTTTTAAGTGTTTTTGCTTTGCACAGTGATATATATGATATATCCCGCACCTCATTCGACGAGGAAAGGACCGACGATCCCTTCACCGGGAGTGACTCCTTTAGCAAAACTAGAAAAGCCTAAAAAACACTCCATTTTAAAATCATTTGATTCTACAACGATATCAAGTTCATTACGCAATAGGTTTTCAGAAAAAACCTGTCGTAGCCCTCCGTCATTTCAGATAAGTTGTATATAGTATTCGTGTTGCATTTGTTGGCTTTCGTCAAGGTGCAGTGTGCGGTAGCTATATGCTGCTTATCTGCTAGCATACGATGCGATTGGATTAGGGTAGTCGTGCGGCTTTGTTGGCTTTCGTCAAGGGTCGTGCGGGTGGGTTTAATTCGATCAAGAAATGTACTGGTTGAACTTGACTAGCGGGCTATGGTTTGTTGGCTTTCGTCAAGGTCATAGCACGCTAGGGGCAAAATATTATCGGGAATTTCAAGTGTTGAAATTTGCAATGAGATTGCATACCTTCTATGAGATAGTTGGATCCCGATACCCGCTGCGAGTAATTGTTACTCCTGGGAGAGTTTTATACATTACAATTAGCCGATCAAGTAGGTGTCTAGAAAGGTGTCAATGGGGTTACGCCTCTGGGAAAACGAGGTTTACATTAATTAGGTTCGTGCGAAAGCACGGGGGACCTCCCTCAAAGTACCGACACTGGCCTGGCTGAAAGATTGGCGAACTTGTAGTGTGTAATTAATCCCGGCTAGTCTTTCCTTTTATGGTTTGAAGGAAGATTTGATAAAAAGCAGTGGGAGCCATCCTAATTAGATAAAATAATAACCAATCTATTCTTGCAAGAGCGCACGCTGAGTGTTTTCTTCTCTCTCTCTCCAGGTAGCGACCATATCACGCCTTAATCAAGATAATAATACGGAAAATTGACCGAACCCGCTTGTTATACTGAGCTGGGGAACGTTGGTCCCGCTCCAACTTATAATTGTTATAAGACAGAGCAGGAAATTGGGGAATACCAGATTTCCCGTGCCGCCCAAACGAAGAGAGTCCATGCTGATGCATCATCTTCGGGTGTGTTCATTATACAGAACTGTTTCTCAGTATCCTCCGCATCCTGGGTATATGATACCGGATAAGGATCCCAGATATGTAATTTGTTACATAGGGCTACAAAAGGGTAGAAAAACTGAGAACGGGTGATAAGTTTCATGAGACAGAAAATGGGGCAAGTGTTGCAGCCAAGTCTGTTGGTCACTGTCACCCTGTATTGTAATACATTGATTCTGAACGAATGTTATTAGATACCGAACCTGATATACAAAATCATATCAGTCTCTTTATTAGTAAAGAAATGATAAAATTTTGTATTGTTGGATAATGTTTTGAACATTTCCTATATCAAAAGTTGATCGGTTCAGGCACGTTATCTAAAAGCATTGATGTTCTAAATCAAACTACAGTTCTTAGTATACAGAACACACACAAGAGGAAGAGTTCAGAAATGAACGAATCCTTCTTGAGGCATTGTAGACTAGGTCATATCAATGCGACCCGACTAGCTGAAGTTACATGTAGATGCATATTTAAATCAGTTTGAATTTACATCTTGTGAAACTTGCCAGTCATGTCACAGAGATAAGATGACCATAGCTCCGTTTACTGGAAACAGAGAAAGAGTTAATGAACTCTTGGGACTGATACATGATGATGTATGTAAGGTCTCCAGTCTACACATGCCAGGACTGATTATTTATACTTCATTATATTCTCTGATAATCTCTCAAGATTCAATCATATGTTCCTGTTGAAACATGAGTCCGAATCTTTTGAGATATTCACAGAATATGATTTAGAAGTAGAGAACCAAAATACGGGTAAAAGTATTATGTCCTTTGATGAGATCAAGGAGGAGAATACTTGTGCATAGAATTTCTGGACTATTCTAAAGGAGAATGAGATTCTCTCTCAGCATCACTCCTCCGTATACACCATTGCACGATGGTATGTCGGGGCGGAGCAATTGCACCCTATTCGATATGGTGTGCTCTATGATGAGTACTACTGAGTTACCTATTTCCTTTTGGGAGTTATGCACTTATGAAGCTGCATATCTATTGAATTAGGGTTCGAATCAAATCAAAGCCTACCATTTCATATGTGATATGGAAAGGGAAGAGCCCATATCTTAAGTTAGTTAAGATTTGGGGTTGTCCGGCCTATGTCTAAAAGCAAAATCCGGACAAGCTCGAGGCAACGTCTGTTATGTAGAACTGGAAACGGTCCAGCTATACAAACTGGAGTTGATGATTTGGTAGAACCGAAGGATTCAGTAGATTCCAACGAACCTCAGCCTCTCCGCCGATCTAGTAAGGTTCCTCACCCACCTGAGAGATACTTCGGTTTCTCTATGACAGTGGGAGCGAGGAATGCATCATGAGATGATGACCCAACTAGCTTCGAGCTGGCCATCAAGAGTGAGACTCTGTAAGAATGGCTGGATGTTTATCGATCTGAGATGGAATCCTTATACACCAACAAACTATGGACTTTGGTTGCTATATCTGAAGGGTTAAATCCCCATCAGGAGTAAGTATATCTTGAGAAGATTACTTGGTGTACTTGGAAAGGTTGAGACTTTCAAAGCTAGACTTGTTAAAGGTTTTCGTCATCAACCAGGCATGGATAATGATGAAACCTTTTCCAGTATCTATGCTTAAGTCCATCCAGATCCTACTTGCCACGGCTACATACCATGACTACGATATCTGGCGGTTGGGTGCCATGACATCTTTTCTAAATGATGTTTTAGAAGAGAACGTCTGTAAGTACACAGCCAGAGGGCTTCGTAAACAGTGGGAGCAGCGGAAACGTGTGCAAGATGTTTTATCTGATAAAGCAGGCATCGCGGAGTTGGAACGTCTGTTTTGATGTGTTAGTCAAAGAGTTTGACATCATCAAAATGGTAGATGAACCTTGTATAAACAAAAAGGTAGTAGGGAGTATGGTGGTGATCCTCGTAGAGTACGTGGATGACATACTCTTGATAAGAAAGGAGTTTCCTATGCTACGCTCGGTCAATCTCCGCTTATCACAATGATTCTCCATATAGGATCACTGGAAGTGTTCCAGAGTGATAAAGACGACTGAATGTCAGTCGCAGGCATTGTCTTTACCCTCACTAAAGGGACGGTATGTTGGAAGAGTTCCAAGCTAGATACCGTGACATACTAGACGATAAAGGCAGGATACATCGCTACTTAAGATGCTACCAAAGAGGCTGTTTGGATGTATAATGGTTCATGAGATGAACTACGTTCCTACCATTGTGAGACAATGGAGTTGTGGCTTATGCCAAGGAACGCCGGTCCCATCAGTGATCCAGACTTATTCTAAGGAAGTATCACCTGATCATGGAGATGGTTGATCTCCAGGTTGATCGAGGCAAGGAGAGCAGACTTAGAGGATAACGCAGCGGATCCACTCACGAAGGCCTATTCCCAGAGAGAGACTTTTATGGGATGGTTGAGTATGAGATACTTCGACCACTGCTACAGATGGTCCTAGTGCAAGTGGGAGATTGTTAGTTATATGTATGCCCTAGAGGCCATTACTGTACATAGGATGTATATTGTAGTGGATGCTGGGACATATATAGGGAGGACTTTCTTGCTCGACATGATAGTATGCTATCTGGTTACTCTTTACCTTAACGTGTACACTGATTGTCTCTCCGATACATGTTGGTAAAGCCCTTAGGATGTGTACTTGACTACCTGGACTATGATGCGGATCATACTAGTAGGGACATGGTAGTCTATAAGTACATCCTTCAAAGTCCCTAGTCGTGGGTGTATCGAGACGGGGCATCGATATACCAGAGTAGACTAGCGTGTACCTTCTCGACCCATACAGATGGGCGATGGATGATCCCATATCCATTGGTGTTTGACATCAGAGATGATATACGGGTGCTCAGTAGAGACTGGGTACACTGGACGGACTCGCCGAGAACTCCCAGATGGTATTATACCTTACGTCAGATGGCAGTTCTCTGGTGACACTGGTACAGAGTAGTCTGTTGACCCGAGATCGTCATAGAGTCTTGTATGGTTCCCACTGTGCTTTGATTTCCATCTTACCACGTCCAAGAGGGCGTGCAAAACGGTGGTTTTTGGGTACAGTCCCGAGTCACATGGAGGCAATGAGCGATAGGAGGGGATTCGTCTCTCCCGGTATAGGGAGTTGATGTTGCGCTGTGTTCGATTGGCTATAACAGGAAGTCCCTGGCCAGGGCTGATCAGAGAATTGCTGGTAAGTGTTACCAGTAGTTTCTCGACCCGTTATGAGCCTCATATCGACACGACTTATCGAGCTATTGGGGTCTGACGTTTACCACCCCTAGGCAAGATATGCGACATATCAGACGATCAGACCAGACTGTACGGTAGTGTTACTGGTTGGATTCACTGGAGTGTGAGCGGGCTTGCTCGTCGATCTTCAGATCGCTCAATACCCGGGTGGCCGTTACGTTTAGCAGACCGCTTGCGGCTTGTGGGTGCTTGATATGATCATCATCTGCTGCCGGCGTATTGACGAGTCTTTAGAGTCCTACACAGAGGTTTCCTGGCTCAAGCGAAACGAAATAGGAGCACATATGAGATGTGTGCGGGACCGAGAATGATACCAGTATGTGATACTGTATTCAATTCTCGCGATATGTGACATTGATCGGTTATATACGATATAGCCGGGTTATCGGATCAAGTGTTGATTCGATAAGTTGTTACTGTTGATATTAGCCGGTTATATGCGACATGACCGGATCATTAAATCAAGTGTTGATTTAATGATTTAATGCATAATTATATATTTGATATATAAGTTTGCATTAACTAGTATCGGTTTACTTAAGATGGATTTTCTCACTCGGGTGTACACATTGTATATGTGATATACTTTTGTGCACTCGATTGTATCATGTTTGATGATGCATACAAAATTGGTTTGTGTAAAGAATTAAACCTAGGTTAAGTAAATGGTTAAGGTTTCTATTTATTTGTCCATTCATTTATCTTTTTATTTTGGAAGAAAATGAAATGACAAAAGAAAACAAAATGGTTTTGTTCTTTCTTTCTTTCTTTCATGAAGCTTGATGAAGCTTCATGAAGCTTTGACCATATGACCATTTTGTCTTCAAGCTTAACCCTAACCATTCTTTTAACCTTAGTCAATTCTCTACACCTAACTATAGTTAATGTTATGATAAGTATTCTTTTTCTTTATTATTCTAATTAACTTATCATATCATTATCTTCTTCTTCTTCATCTTCTTCACTTGAAGAAAACTATTCTTCATCAATGGTGATTGATGAAAACAAGTGAGAAATCCAATTCTAAAGTCTACCCACTTCCTATTTCTTCATCCTCTACCTCTTACCAAGTATTAGAGTGTGTTTTCTTCACAAGTTTCATGACTTGGTGAAGTTGGAGCTTGACCTAGTGATGCCTCGACGTAGATCATCTTCGGCACGTCGTCGATGACCTAGCCCGTCCATTCTCCGATGAAGCCGACGCTAGAGCCCGGGGTTCGACTTGGACAGTGAGGAGACTTCATTGCGGAGCTATGGAGGTGGAGCACCGGATCTACAAAGGTTGTATTTCCGTATTTTAGTAGTTAAGTGTTAACTAGTTTGTTTTATTGCCTAGACATCTAGCTAACGATCCGTAGTCTAGGGTTTCTCGGCACCGTAATTTTTGAAACGGGCATGGTTGATGCCTTGTGAGACCCCTTGAGAGTGCCTTGAAACCCTACAATTAATGACTCCATTAATGCACTAGTGACTCACCAAGCCAAGTCACCCTCTCTAGAACCTTCTAGAAGCATGACTCACCCTCATCCAAGAAAAGATAAATCCGTCTTTAACCGAATGTTAAAAGACTGCTGATAGAAAACTGGAAACTGGCAACTTCCAAAAGTGATCCTGAAACGACTTTCAGGATAACCCCGTAACTGTATAAATATACCCACATTTGTATTACGACCGAATACAAATGCAACTGAGACAAAGATATTATATCTACTCAATATAATGCTCGGATCCGGCTTAAACCAAAGCCCACCAGTATCATCTGCCCGAAAAACAACACGTGCGTAAACGCACGTGCATTTTCCGAACCCAGCCATAAAACCATATGGCCTATACAACGTTTCGCCCGAACTTGGGAAACTGTCTGTGGGTGACTCTAATGACTCGTCAGTACCCTGGCAGTGGGTTTAACCACAAACCGTCAGCGGCACTAGCTATGCGTAACGGCTGCCCTTGGACTGACCTCAAGGGAGGCCGATGAGTGAACTCATCCGGAAACCCTACTGAGCCTAACAGTGACAATGTATATACAGTCCGGTCCGTTCGTCAATGAGTATCGCATATCTGCCTAGGGGGCTAGTAACGTCAGACCCCCAATAGCAGTATAGGTCGTGTCGGAGTGTAGCCCAATAACACCCTGAGATACTATTGGAGTACCTACCAGTAAATCTCCTGCCACGGCCGTGGGCTTTGTGTAATGGCTCTCCTAGACACAGCACGATCTCGTCCCCAATACCGGGAGAGACGAATTCCCTGCCTATCTGCTCACGTGCCTCCATGTGGCTCAGGACTGTACCCAAAAACTACCTGTTTGCACGACTCCTTTGAGCCATGGTAGGGTAGAAATCAAAGCACAGTGGGAACTCACACGAGAAAAATGACGACCTCAGGTCGATGAACTAACCTGTACACATGTCACCAGGGAACTGCTATCTGACGATATGTATAATACCAACTAGCAGGTTCCCGGCGAGTCCTGTCCGGTGTACTCATAACCCAATGAGCACCTATATACATCTTAGGTGATCCAACTGACACCAGTGGCTTGTGAGACCGGCCACCGCCCCTCGTCGGGGTCTCGACTGTATACACTAGTCTACTCCGGAGTATCGATGCCCTGTCTCGAAACTCCCACGACTAGGGACCACAATTAAGGATATGCATATAAACCACCCAACTCTCACGTATATGATCGCCATCATACTGTTGGTGGTAAAGCAAGATCCTAAGGGCTCTATCAAAGTGTAACATGTAATCGTCACCTGAACATGTACACGACTGATAAAGGCAAACCAGATAGCATACTATCATCTTGAGTAAGACTGTCCTACCGGTATAGGTCCTCCGCAATCATTGCAATCACGTACCTGCGATCCAATAATTGACTCTGAGGGCACTATCTCCAACAATCTCCCACTTGCACTCAAGGCTAATTATTGCGATGTCGACTACTCACAGCCCGTGTGAAACCGAACATCCAACTCCCCTACTAATCAGTTTCACAAAGCCCGTTTGTAAAACTATTATGTTCGAGAAATAGCCTTAGTGAGTGGATCCGCCTAGATGTTTCTCTCTATATCTCTCTTAATCTCAAGTTCACGGAGAAATCCATCTCCCGAATTGAGTATACCTGTCTTAGAATATGTCTGGATATCTGATGGGACCTAGTTCATAAATGAACTCCAAATCCAAACTTCTTAGACTTTATCGATCACTGAACCTAATCAGTATCCGGCACCATGCCACCCACGGTATCCTCTTGGACCACCTGTCCATAATACTGTCCCTCGTCAGAGGAAAAACTATAACTCTGACAATCACTCTGTCAACCATGTCGCCTTTGAAGCCTGGAACGATAATCGTCTCCTGAAGGAGGCTGCCGTCATCAAATCCGTAGAACATGTACTTATGTTCTAAACCTGCTTCCTTATGTTTCTACAGGATTGGATTAATACAAACTTATTCATCTAGTGCAAAAACAACATCTGGTGTGGTACTTGGCATCTCACGATTGACTCGATCGCCTAAGCAAGTGATCTGCCAATCATGCACTTCCCTCTCTCCTTTAGTCCGTAAGACACCTTTAGAGAGGGTGACTCCATTACCTGCAGGTACACCACCATGCCAGGAGTCATTTATTCTAAAAACCATTAGAATATTGTCAAAGTACACACATTGGGAAACTACCCAAATCCAGATCCAAAACCATAGATCTAGAAACCAGAATGTCAAATATTATATCCATATCCTGTCTGGAGAAACAACTGTGTGACGACCACAGTACAACCGATCGTAGTATAGGAATTTTACTTCCTACTCTGTGTATGTCATTCAAATACCATGACATCACACCCTACTACCTTCTTAACAGATCCATCCCTTATTCTGATTGAAGTCAAACCCATGACTGTCACATCAAAATTAGATGATCTATCTCCGCTATAACTGCTCAAGTCTATAAATAGACATAAGTTACTTGCCCACTAAACTTCTGCTGCTCCCACTGACTACGACAACCCTCCTACCGGGTCTCATAGCCTGGAACAACAGTAGTGTCAAGTCTGGGTAGATAATAACCTCCCTGTCACCGTCTTTGAGGCTACCGGAGTACCTCTCAGGTGTCTGAGGTTACCCACCATATCTGCGGAGTGGCTATTGGAATGTCAAACCTGATTGAATATATAGGTCCTATTAAATTTTCCGTAATTGTTCGGGGTTCTGGAATCACTTCCAGTTCTACCATACTCCCACTACTGTTTTCTGAAAAAATCCATTTTACTAAAACTGTGGCGAGTCAAGAACAATATCACTATTGATCTTCCAAATGGTAGAATATCAACCCTCGTCATAGCCAGGGTCAACCCACAAACAGCCATTATAGAAACGTGCCCTGAGTTATCCAGAGTCTGGTTTTAAGCATAAGCTGGACAACTCCCCGTACCTTAACATCTTTCAAGGTATGAACCATTCTATATCCAATATAGAAACTTTGGCACTTATTTAATTGGAACCATATTCAAATCATGCAGCTGTCTCCAGTGCATATCACCTTAATGGAAAGAGGCTAATCAGCATTACTCAACTTAGGAATCCATCCAATTATGTGTAACCTGAAAGAGAAACAAGTTTCTCAAAACCATTACTATCATCTGAATACCAATCACAAGAATCTACATCTTCGATCTCTTTGAAGAATCCCGATACTTGTGACACCTGGTTCTCTACTTTATTCTTATACCCACAACTTCTCAAAATTTAGACCTTATATTTCTATGAAACACTTGTCTAATAACTAGAGAAGTCATAAGTAAACAGAACATAGTACGAGGACCTACCCCTTTGTCCTGATGGACACTTGGACAACATACAATACTCTGTATAAGTCCGCTGAGTTAAACAACTCAAAACCTGTGCGTCGTAGGTTGAAAAACTGTACCCTGGCGATTCCCTCAAATATCACCAATTACAACGAATTCCGATATAATGAGGATAATCACCTAATTCCCAATAACTTACTCCCACTCATCATCTGTAAAACCATACAGATATGAGAATGAAACCTGGTAAATACATACTCTTGGAGTAAGTATCTAATCGGGAAAATAGTTTTCCTTTAACAATGCACTGAAATATGAAAATGTTTCGTAGGGGTATCCTGGTATTCATAGTAATGCCTCTTCCATAATCCAATTCATGACTTTAACCGTATATTTCTTTGCCATCTTTCCAAATCCCTTTATTTGTCTTTAGTCGTTACCTTCTGTACACCATCGTTAGGCTAAATGGTTTTCTTCCATCCCTACCGTTCGGCACCAGCCTATGGTTTGGAAGAAGACTATCCAGTAAGCATAATAGGTGTACCCTCCTAAACCAAGGAGTACTTGTATCTTGAGAGAAGGTGATGATAAAAATCAACTGAATAATACCTTATTCCTTTAAAGGTGAAATAGGAGCGGCGATGAAGTACGCGGTTTTGGTCGTGAATGATATCAGTCGCAATTTACTTTACCCTTTTTCTAATCCCTTTATTTTGTCTTTACATATTACCTTCTGCACACCCTACTTTGGCTAATTGGTTTTCTTCATTCCCTACCTTTCGGCACCTGCCTATGGTTTGGAATAAGACTATCCAATAAGCGTAATAGGTGTACTTTCCTAAACCAAGGAGCCCTCGCAACCTGAGAGAAGGTGATAATAAAAGACAACTGAATAAACCAATTCTATTTCTCCTGAACCTGGATCCATCCTCGAAGAAGTCCTTTCGAGTTCGTATATAACCATACGATGGATCTTATCCAATGGAAGTGGATGTCCGTAGTAAAACGGGTGTTCTGAGAAATGCAAAGGGTAAAAGAAGGAGTGGCAAAGACTTATGCAACTCGGACAATCCAAAAGCCAGTATTTTAAGAAGGTTCGGTCAACTTGGTCACGGAGTCATAGTCTACGGTCGGTCAAAGGTCGCTGCCAAAGAGAGAGAGAAAAGAAACACTCTGCGTGCACTCTAACCTAGATCAGAATGGTTATCACTTTATCTAATCCGGAAACCTCCCACTGTACTGTCAAATTCTCCTCCAAACCTAAAAGAAGAATCAATCGGGATCACCCGAAGAGTAAACCAACTCATCAGTGGGAATCGGGATCCAACTCTCATCGCATGATAACGTGATGGAATGCATCCACGTTACTCATACTCCAGAAGGTATGCGCATACTTGGCAAGTTTCAGTTTCTTTAGAAACTCCCGATAGGATTTTTGCCCAATGCTCTTATAACCTTGGCTTTGGTCAAAATGTCATAAGTCACATGCCAAGTTCTACCCGTCACTATCTTGTCAATTTGAACCCACCCGCACATGTGTAACCGTTCGAAAACCGTTTAGGCAGTTTTTCGGTAATCGGCTAATTTTTCAGCTTTTTCCGTAAAAAGTCAAAATAGGTATTTTTCATTATAGACCTAATTATACAAAATTTAGATATGATATTACTATAAATTGGTCACTAAAATGCCACTTATAATTTTCTAGTTAAATAAATTTTTTTTCGTAATTAATTATTTTTTTTTTATTTTAAGCTTTTAAAAATACATTTAATTAGTGATAAATACAAATTTAAATGGGTAAATTACACACTTAGAAACCATTATAAACTAAAATTTAGTGTTAATAAAATTGTGTCAAGAATTTTCTAGAATGTAGTTCTATGGTTTGAAATTTGAAGCAAATATGAATTGAAAAAAGGGTTTTTTTGTAAAAATTGTTGTGTTAAGCATTAAATACATGTGAGAGTGACTTTTTCTTAGAACTTTCTACATTTTTCCCACACTCTCCCTCACCCTCTTGCTCTGGCCGAGCTTCACCCCTACAGCCCCATATTTTCCCTCACTTTCTTTCTTCAAATTTCATGCAAAAATCCACAAAAATGCACTTTTTTTTCTCTAATTCAAACCATAATCCTATTCCACCTCTTCTCAAACCCTAAATTGTTTAAAGCAAGGATAAAGAAGACCTCTTTGGTGGCTTGAGCAAGCTAGGGTTCACACTTGTGAGGTGAAAATTCTAAACTAGTTGTTAAATTGTAGTTTAAATGTGCTAAAATTGAATTTTGAAGTGTTAATTTAGTAGTAATTGTTTGTTTATGAAAATCAAGAGAGGGATTTGATTTTGATTAGGGTTTGTAGCATGGTTGTTGGATTAAAGCTAGGTTTTGGTTATCTAATTGGTTAGAATGGGTAATTGTGCGATGTTGCGTTCGCTAAATCGATAAATTTCGATGTTTGTATCGAATCGGCTAGAAAGTTGCTTGCTAGATTTTTACGAAAGGCAGAATGCGACCAAATTGTGTTATGTTAGCGATGTAATTAGCTTCGTATAGTACTATTAAAGTGCACGAACGCGGGGTTTCCTCTATTCGGGTTGTAGTTTTGCCGATTTCCCCGAAATGACGGTGCTAGTTCAAGGATTGCGATTTTCGTGCGTTTTCCCGCGCACCGAGTGCATGCTATGAGTAATTCGAGAGCGTTGATAATTGTATATTGTGACTTGCATCATTTTAGGTTTTGTAATCTTATGCTTGATATTGTGCAAATATAGGATCGGTCGGGGAAACTTCGGACACGGCGCGAAAAGGCAAGGCGGTGGCCGGATCGGATTAGCGGAGATTTCAGGTGAGTAGATGTATTCATCTATGGGGGAATCGTCTGGATGGCGCGAGGCGCCCCCCCTAGTTAGGATTACCCTACTTTATGCAAGATTTATATTGTTAGATAGCTTACCCCTTTATGTACATTGCATACCCTCACAGCTAACCGTATGCTAGATTGCATGGATATTCATCTTCATACATGCGATATCACTTCGTAGGACACGAACACCATTACCATTGGCATCTGTTGCACACGCACTATTCATTTGACACACACGCCTTTGGTAATTGCCATGCCACGTGCACTATAGAACCTGTTTAACTTAATAACACCATTTGCATTCATACATGATATTTGAGATTGAATCGCATGCATATACCTCGCATTACCATTATATTTACATAGATTTCTAGTCAAAACTCACATCATATACATTGGTATCATAGACATTTATCATATATAACATGTGGACATTATGATTTTCTTAAGGATTTCAGTTTTGCTGCGATTTCTGGATTTTTGGGGAAAACCGCAAGAATTTAACAAAAAGCTTATATTTATCATTTTTAAAACAAAGTTGCGGTTTTCTCGTGATGTATGTGTCGTCCACCATGAGTTTTCATGTTTTCTGTTGGATTTCGAGACCCGATTCGAGGAGTGGATGAACCGTCTTGGGTACATGGTGGGCCCGGTATGGTACCCCGGGGCAAGAAGATCGAGTTGTAGACGATGAGCCTGGCAGGGGAAGACTACCTACCGGTGATGTCTGGCACGGCGGATATCCGGAGGATACCGACCGTTGTCGTGAGATTTATGATATGGGCCGATCCGGACTGACGGAGCCCGATATTGAGACAGATATGATTCCTATTTGGTGTCGATGCTTGACACGGGTTTTCAGATGATTTCTTGATGATATTTAGCTATTATACAGACATTCATTTTCTAAAAGTTAGGAATGCAGTAAATTTAACATTTAAAACACTTAAAGAGTTAGAAAAGATATTGCATACATGTGCATGTATACTAGAGTTATTATATCACATATGGACATACATGTTGCTCCGCATTGCGTGCATTCTTACGATTGCCTTATTAGATGCTATATTCTACTCACGAGCTGGCAACTCACCCCCGTTGTGCCACAGTGTCTTGCAGGTCGGACCCGTCACTCTTGTAGCGGCGGCTATCTTATCATCAGCTCCTTTTGCTCAGACTCGCGACATCGCCCGTAGGTGGGTTGCGAGCACACTTTATTTCTTTTTGCTCTATCATTGTATCTAGTATTCTCCATCTACCACTTTTTATTTGTATATGCGACCTAGTGATGAGACTGAGAGATTTGTATATATGTTGTTTCTTTTGGGTCGAGCTCACTTGAGCCGACGTGTGTTTTCTGATATTTTGCATTTCTTTTATGCTCTTTTTCTTGATATTACTTATATATTGCGTGTGGTTGTGATCCGCCTTGGGCGAAGAGCTAGCTCCCGCTTGGGGATGCCATTTTATGATTACAGGTTATATATATCTTGTTGTACCCATTTTGGGGGATAGAAAATACAGGGGAGACTCTGCCGAAATTTTCGGAAATTTTTGATGTTTTTTTTTTAAAAAAGAATTCTATGCAACTTAAATGATTTAAAAACCGATTTTTTTAAGGTTTTCCTTCACTCTCTTTTGATTTTGGTTTAGATTTTCTGGGTTTTGGCTGACTTAGGTTACGGTACGCCTTTAGACGTCTCGTAATCTAAGTGCCAGTCGCGTTCCGTACTTTCGGGACGTGACAAAGTTGGTATCAGAACGTAGGTTTTACCTTTCTGAGTGTAGGACGACCTTGGTAGATGGAGTAGGTGACTTAAGCAGAGTGGCGTAGCGTGGGTATGATCCGCGGCATACTTACGATACGGTACTCTGCCTAAGTGACCTTAGGACATAATTGCTTGTATTTCCTTTATTGATTCCTTGCATTCCTTGATTCAATTGCAATGTTCTTATCAGTCCTGTTTCTTATTCCAGCTTTGATGCCGCCAAAGACTACGAGAGCTCAGCGGGCTGCCGCTAGGGATGAGATTCGAGCGGGCTCTTCTGAGGCGAGGATCGAGCGGGAGGATACGCCTACCCCTCAGGGTCATACTGATCCGCCTTATCCAGAACATATTGCCAGATTAGAGGCCGACATGCAAGAGTTGCGGCAGATGATGGGATCTTTAGTTGAGTCCAGCCGGGCACAGAGATCCGAGGACGTTCCTTCCACCGCACAGACCACGATTTTACCAGCTGCACAGATGGTCACTCCTGCTGCTACTACGGAGACTATCCCTGTTTCACTACAGGAGTTCATGAGATTGAGACCTCCAGCTTTTACCGGTACAGATGCGACAGAGGACCCACAGGCATTTCTAGATAGGATGGCTCGGATTTGTCGTTCGTTGAGGTGTTCTGTTGATAGATTGGTGGAGTTTGCGAGTTTTCGTCTGGAGGGTCTTGCCCAGACATGGTACGATTCAGTAGAGATAGGCCGAGCTGCAGGTCTGCCTTCTATGACCTGGATGAGTTTACATCTGCATTTCTTGCCCGTTTTCTTCCGGAGAGTGTCCGAGATGCTCGAGCCCATAGTTTTGAGTCTTTGCGCAAGACTCCTGGGATGACGGTGTCGGAGTATGATATAAAGTTTACCCAGTTGTCTCGATATGCTCCGTACCTAGTCGACACAGAAGAGAAGAGAATAAAGAGGTTTCTGCGAGGGCTTGATACACAGCTATTCCTTGCCATCGGCACCCAGCACTTTGATACATACGCAGCCGCGATGGATGCAGCCTTACTTTTGGAGGAGCGTATTTTTGAGACTCCGGTCGTTTCTGGGCCGAAGAGGATCCGTACTGATACGCCATCTCAGCGGAAGATGGGTATACACCGCGATAGATTATTTCCGGGAGATGGTGGAGGCAAAGGATTGAGACGAGGTCAGTTATTTGGTTCATATCCACAGACCCAGCAGTTGTCTCCAGGATGTTTTCGGTGTGGGAGTCAGTACCACCGTGTCAGAGAATGTACCATGGGACGCCAGGGCACGGCGACAGTCCCGTATGTGACCTTACCACCCTCACCACCTCCTCAGAGAGCTCTACTTCCTACTCCTGATGATGCTCCACGCCAGTCAGATGCTTCTAGAGGCCATGGGCGTGGCGGTCCAGTTCAGAGAGGACGAGGCGACAGAGGTAGAGGCAGAGGCCGAGGTAGAGGCATAGGACAGCCAGCTATTAGTGGTGGACAGGCCCGAGTGTTCGTGTTGACTCCTCAGGATGCACATGCATCCAATGCCGTCGTGACAGGTACTCTGCCAATATGTTCTTTTGATGCACGGGTATTATTTGATCCAGGCTCCACACATTCCTATGTTTCCACGTACTTTGCACCGAGGTTGGGCCGAGAGTCTTCTCCGTTAGATCAGCCGCTTGTCGTTATTACACCGGTAGGCGAGTCTTTTGTTGCCCGTTTCATGTACCGATCGTGTTCCGTTCGTATTGGGGAGAGAGATTCTTCAGTTGATTTGATTCTCCTCGATATGCTAGACTTCGACGTTCTTCTTGGTATGGACTGGCTAGCCACCTGTTATGCATCCGTGGACTGCCGTGAGAAAGCAGTCAAATTCAGTTTTCCTGGTGAGCCGGTTCTTATTATTCAAGGAGATCGTAGCGCTACCCTTCCCAGCTTGATTTCTTCTCTTCGCGCTGGTCAGCTCTTGAGAAAAGGGTGTCAGGGATTCTTAGCCTATGTTTGTGATACTAGCTCCACAGAGGTTCCTTTTGACCAGGTCCCTATTGTGAGAGAGTTCCCTGATGTATTCCCTGACGAGCTGCCTGGTCTGCCACCAGAGCGCGAGATTGAGTTCTGTATTGACTTGATCCCTGGCACAGGGCCTATCTCTATACCGCCTTATCGGATGGCCCCGGCGGAGCTGAGAGAGCTAAAGGATCAGTTACAGGACTTGCTGGACAAAGGGCTTATCCGACCGAGTGTGTCACCTTGGGGTTCTCCCATCCTGTTTGTTAAGAAGAAGGACGGAAGTATGCGCTTATGCATTGAGTATCGTCAGCTGAACCAGGTTACTGTGCGGAACAGATATCCACTACCCCGCATTGATGACTTATTCGATCAGCTCCAGGGTGCAGGGTTCTTCTCGAAGGTTGATTTGCGGTCAGGTTATCACCAGTTGCGGGTTCGGAAGGAGGATATTCCGAAGACCGCTTTCCGTACTCGATATGGTCATTATGAGTTCTTGGTGATGTCGTTCGGGCTCACCAATGCCCCGACAGCATTTATGGATTTGATGAACCGCGTATTCAGGCCGTATCTCGATCAGTTCATCATTGTGTTCATTGACGACATCTTGGTTTATTCTCGGAGCCGGGAGGAACATGAGCAGCACTTACGTATCACATTGCAGACTTTGAGGGAGCATCAGCTGTTCGCCAAATTCTCCAAGTGCGCATTCTGGCTAGACAGTGTCGATTTCTTGGGTCATGTGGTGACGAGAGATGGTATTTGTGTGGACCCGAGGAAGATCGAGGCAGTTCAGCGTTGGCCTAGACCAGTATAAGTTACAGAGGTTCGCAGTTTTCTAGGTCTGGCCGGCTATTATCGACGTTTCGTCCAGGATTTCTCCCGCATTGCTGCATCGTTGACCGGGTTGACCCGGAAGGGGGTTCCTTTTGATTGGACTCAGGCATGTGAGGATAGTTTCCAGCAGTTGAAGACTCGTCTGACTACTGCAACAGTGTTAGCGTTGCCTTCAGGATCAGGCGGGTTCGTGGTATATTGTGATGCTTCTCGAGTGGGGCTGGGCTGTGTATTGATGCAGCACGACAGAGTTATCGCGTATGCTTCTCGGCAGCTGAGGAAACACGAGCAGAACTACCCCACCCATGATTTACAGATGGCTGCAGTAGTATTTACACTTAAGATCTGGAGACATTACCTATACGGTAAGTCGTGCCAGATATTCACTGACCATAAGAGTTTGAAGTATATCTTCCAGCAGCGAGATCTGAACCTGAGACAGCGCCGTTGGATGGAGTTGGTGAAGGATTATGACTGCGAGATTCTATACCATCCGGGCAAGGCGAATGTGGTGGCAGATGCTTTGAGTAGGAGGCCCGGAGGTAGCTTATCTTGTTTGAGCGCAGTACAGATGCATTCGACGGCGGATTGGCAGGTTTTATGTGATAGCAGAGTACAGTTCGAGTTTACTCCTACAGGGGGACAGCTGGCCCATTTCAGAGCACGCCCACAGTAACTTGACCGTATCCGTGAGGCACAGTCCGGCGATGCCCGTATTTTAGAGATTATTGAGCAGATTCGGCAGGGCAGAGTTTCTGAGTTCGTGATTGATGAACAGGGGATACATCGATTTGGGACTCGACTGTGCGTGCCAGATTCAGAGGGACTGAGGCGTGATATTCTCGAGGAGGCACATAGATCAGTATACAGTGTGCATCCAGGGTCCACCAAGATGTACCATGATTTGAGAGAGGTTTACTGGTGGGACGGGATGAAGAAGGATGTTACAGACTTTGTGTCGAGATTCCTGACTTGTCAGCAAGTCAAGGCCGAGCACCAGAGGCCAGCCGGCGAGTTACAGCCTTTGCCCATCCCTGAGTGGAAGTGGGAGCAGGTCTCCATGGACTTCATTGTGGGTCTACCCAGGACCAGTCGAGGGTACGACTCTATTTGGGTGATTGTTGATCGACTGACGAAAGCGGCTCACTTTCTGCCAGTGAAGACCACTTTTGGATTTTCTCAGTACGCCCAGGTTTATATTGATGAGATAGTGCGACTGGTGTTCCGACTTGCATCGTGTCCGACCGTGGCACCCAGTTTACCAGCCGATTGTGGTAGAAACTTCAGGAAGCATTGGGCACCCGATTGAGTTTTAGCACAGCCTTTCATCCGCAGACTGACGGTCAGTCGGAGCGTACGATTCAGACTCTTGAGGACATGCTCAGAGCTTGTGTTTTAGATTTCGGTGGTAGCTGGGATCGTCATTTTCCTTTGATCGAGTTTTCCTACAATAATAGCTTCCAGGAGACGATTCAGATGACACCTTTCGAGGCTTTATATGGGAGGAGATGTCGATCGCCTGTATGTTGGACAGAGCTTAGGGAGAGCAGTATTTTGGGGCCGCAGATTGTACAGGAGACGACCGAGAAGATACAGCTGATTCGGGACAGGATGAGAGCGGCACAGAGCAGGCAGAAATCATATGCTGACAGGCGCCGTCGCCGACTCGAGTTCGCTGTTGGCGATCATGTTTTCCTGAAGGTCTCTCCGATGAAAGGTGTGATGAGATTTGGGCGGAAAGGTAAACTGAGTCCTAGATATGTTGGTCCATTCGAAATCCTAGAGCGTGTTGGTCCAGTCGCTTATCGGTTAGCTCTTCCGCCTAGCTTCCCCGATGTTCACCCCGTATTCCATGTCTCGATGCTTCGCAAGTACCTTCATGATCCTTCCCAGGTGATTCAGCACCAGACGATCCAGCTAGAGCGTGATCTTTCTTTCACCGAGCAGCCGGTGGTCATCTTGGATCGGCAGGTGAAGAAATTGAGGTCGAAGGTCATACCGTCTGTCAAGGTACTTTGGCGTGGCCCGAACAGCGAGGAGGTCACCTGGGAGACCGAGGTCGAGATGAGGAAGAGATATCCCCATCCTTTTGAAGGTACGCGTAGTTAAATTCCAAATTCGGGGACCGAATTTCTTTAAGGGGGGAAGATTGTAACCGTTCGGAAACCGTTTAGGCAGTTTTTCGGTAATCCGCTAATTTTTCAGCTTTTTCCGTAAAAAGTCAAAATAGGTATTTTTCATTATAGACCTAATTATACAAAATTTAGATATGATATTACTATAAATTGGTCACTAAAATGCCACTTATAATTTTCTAGTTAAATAATTTTTTTTTCGTAATTAATTATTTTTTTTTATTTTAAGCTTTTAAAAATACATTTAATTAGTGATAAATACAAATTTAAATGGGTAAATTACACACTTAGAAACCATTATAAACTAAAATTTAGTGTTACTAAAATTGTATCAAGAATTTTCTAGAATGTAGTTCTATGGTTGAAATTTGAAGCAAATATGAATTGAAAAAAGGGTTTTTTTTGTAAAAATTGTTGTGTTAAGCATTAAATACATGTGAGAGTGACTTTTTCTTAGAACTTTCTACATTTTTCCCACACTCTCCCTCACCCTCTTGCTCTGGCCGAGCTTCACCCCTACAGCCCCATATTTTCCCTCACTTTCTTTCTTCAAATTTCATGCAAAAATCCACAAAAATGCACTTTTTTTTCTCTAATTCAAACCATAATCCTATTCCACCTCTTCTCAAACCCTAAATTGTTTAAAGCAAGGATAAAGAAGACCTCTTTGGTGGCTTGAGCAAGCTAGGGTTCACACTTGTGAGGTGAAAATTCTAAACTAGTTGTTAAATTGTAGTTTAAATGTGCTAAAATTGAATTTTGAATTGTTAATTTAGTAGTAATTGTTTGTTTATGAAAATCAAGAGAGGGATTTGATTTTGATTAGGGTTTGTAGCATGGTTGTTGGATTAAAGTTAGGGTTTTGGTTATCTAATTGGTTAGAATGGGTAATTGTGCGATGTTGCGTTCGCTAAATCGATAAATTTCGATGTTTGTATCGAATCGGCTAGAAAATTGCTTGCTAGATTTTTACGAAAGGTAGAATGCGACCAAATTGTGTTATGTTAGCGATGTAATTAGCTTCGTATAGGACTATTAAAGTGCAAGAACGCGGGGTTTCGTCTAGTCGGGTTGTAGTTTTGCCGATTTCCCCGAAATGACGGTGCTAGTTCAAGGATTGCGATTTTCGTGCGTTTTCCCGCGCACCGAGTGCATGCTATGAGTAATTCGAGAGCGTTGATAATTGTATATTATGACTTGCATCGTTTTAGGTTTTGTAATCTTATGCTTGATATTGTGCAAATATAGGATCGGTCGGGGAAACTTCGGACACGGCGCGAAAAGGCAAGGCGGTGGCCGGATCGGATTAGCGGAGATTTCAGGTGAGTAGATGTATTCATCTATGGGGGAATCGTCTGGATGGCGCGAGGCGCCCCCCTAGTTAGGATTACCCTACTTTATGCAAGATTTATATTGTTAGATAGCTTACCCCTTTATGTACATTGCATACCCTCACAGCTAACCGTATGCTAGATTGCATGGACATTCATCTTCATACATGCGATATCACTTCGTAGGACACGAACACCATTACCATTGGCATCTGTTGCACGCGCACTATTCATTTGACACACACGCCTTTGGTAATTGCCATGCCACGTGCACTATAGAACATGTTTAACTTAATAACACCATTTGCATTCATACATGATATTTGTGATTGAATCGCATGCATATACCTCGCATTACCATTATATTTACATAGATTTCTAGTCAAAACTCACATCATATACATTGGTATCATAAACATTTATCATATATAACATGTGGACATTATGATTTTCTTGAGGATTTCAGTTTTGCTGCGATTTCTGGATTTTTGGGGAAAACCGCAAGAATTTAACAAAAAGCTTATATTTATCATTTTTAAAACAAAGTTGCGGTTTTCTCGTGATGTATGTGTCGTCCACCATGAGTTTTCATGTTTTCTGTTGGATTTCGAGACCCGATTCGAGGAGTGGATGAACCGTCTCGGGTACATGGTAGGCCCGGTATGGTACCCCGGGGTAAGAAGATCGAGTTGTAGACGATGAGCCAGGCAGTGGAAGACTACCTACCGGTGATGTCTGGCACGGCTGATATCCGGAGGATACCGACCGTTTTCGTGAGATTTATGATATGGGCCGATCCGGACTGACGGAGCCCGATATTGAGACAGATATGATTCCTATTTGGTGTCGATGCTTGACACGGGTTTTCAGATGATTTCTTGATGATATTTAGCTATTATACAGACATTCATTTTCTAAAAGTTAGGAATGCAGTAACTTTAACATTTAAAACACTTAAAGAGTTAGAAAAGATATTGCATACATGTGCATGCATACTAGAGTTATTATATCACATATGGACATACATGTTCCGCATTGCGTGCATTCTTACGATTGCCTTATTAGATGCTATATTCTACTCACGAGCTGGCAACTCACCCCCGTTGTGCCATAGTGTCTTGCAGGTCGGACCCGTCACTCTTGTAGCGTCGGCTATCTTATCATCAGCTCCTTTTGCTCAGACTCGCGACATCGCCCGTAGGTGGGTTGCGAGCACACTTTATTTCTTTTTGCTCTATCATTGTATCTAGTATTCTTCATCTACCACTTTTTATTTGTATATGCGACCTAGTGATGAGACTGAGAGATTTGTATATATGTTGTTTCTTTTGGGTCGAGCTCACTTGAGCCGACGTGTGTTTTCTGATATTTTGCATTTCTTTTAAGCTCTTTTTCTTGATATTACTTATATATTGCGTGTGGTTGTGATCCGCCTTGGGCGAAGAGCTAGCTCCCGCTTGGGGATGCCATTTTATGATTACAGGTTATATATATCTTGTTGTACCCATTTTGGGGGATAGAAAATACAGGGGAGACTCTGCCGAAATTTTCGGAAATTTTTGATGTTTTTTTTTAAAAAGAATTCTATGCAACTTAAATGAGGTTTTCCTTCACTCTCTTTTGATTTTGGTTTAGATTTTCTGGGTTTTGGCTGACTTAGGTTACGGTACGCCTTTAGACGTCTCGTAATCTAAGTGCCAGTCGCGTTCCGTACTTTCGGGACGTGACAAAGTTGGTATCAGAGCGTAGGTTTTACCTTTCTGAGTGTAGGATGACCTTGGTAGATGGAGTCGGTGACTTAAGCAGAGTGGCGTAGCGTGGGTTTGATCCACGACATACTTACGATACGGTACTCCGCCTAAGTGACCTTAGGACATAATTGCTTGTATTTCCTTTCTTGATTCCTTGCATTCCTTGATTCAATTACAATGTTCTTATCAGTCCTGTTTCTTATTCCAGCTTCGATGCCTCCAAAGACTACGAGAGCTCAGCGGGCTGCCGCTAGGGATGAGATTCGAGCGGGCTCGTCTGAGGCGAGGATCGAGCGGGAGGATACGCCTACCCCTCAGGGTCATACCGATCCGCCTTATCCAGACCATATTGCCAGATTAGAGGCCGGCATGCAAGAGTTGCGGCAGATGATTGGATCTTTAGTTGAGTCCAGCCGGGCACAGAGATCCGAGGACGTTCCTTCCACCGCACAGACCACGATTTTACCTGCTGCATAGATGGTCACTCCTGCTGCTACTACGGAGACTATCCCTGTTTCACTACAGGAGTTCATGAGATTGAGACCTCCAGCTTTTACCGGTACGGATGCGACAGAGGACCCAAAGGCATTTCTAGATAGGATGGCTCGGATTTGCCGTTCGTTGAGGTGTTCTGATGATAGATTGGTGGAGTTTGCGAGTTTTCGTCTGGAGGGTCTTGCCCAGACATGGTACGATTCAGTAGAGATAGGCCGAGCTGCAGGTCTGCCTTCTATGACCTGGATGAGTTTACATCTGCATTTCTTGCCCGTTTTCTTCCGGAGAGTGTCCGAGATGCTCGAGCCCATAGTTTTGAGCCTTTGCGCAAGACTCCTGGGATGACGGTGTCGGAGTATGATATAAAGTTTACCCAGTTGTCTCGATATGCTCCGTACCTAGTCGACACAGAAGAGAAGAGAATAAAGAGGTTTGTGCGAGGGCTTGATACACAGCTATTCCTTGCCATCGGCACCCAGCACTTTGATACATACGCAGCCGCGATGGATGCAGCCTTACTTTTGGAGGAGCGTATTTCTGAGACTCCGGTCGTTTCTGGGCCGAAGAGGATCCGTACTGATACGCCATCTCAGCGGAAGATGGGTAGACACCGCGATAGATTATTTCCAGGAGATGGTGGAGGCAGAGGATTGAGACGAGGTCAGTTATTTGGTTCATATCCACAGACCCAGCAGTCGTCTCCAGGATGTTTTCGGTGTGGGAGTCAGTACCACCGTGTCAGAGACTGTACCATGGGACGCCAGGGCACGACGACAGTCCTGCATGTGACCTTACCACCCTCACCACCTCCTCAGAGAGCTCTACTTCCTACTCCTGATGATGCTCCATGCCAGCCAGATGCTTCTAGAGGCCGTGGGCGTGGCGGTCCAGTTCAGAGAGGACGAGGCGACAGAGGTAGAGTCAGAGGCCGAGGTAGAGGCATAGGACAGCCAGCTATTAGTGGTGGACAGGCCCGAGTGTTCGTGTTGACTCCTCAGGATTCACAGGCATCCAATGCCGTCGTGACAGGTACTCTGCCAATATGTTCTTTTGATGCACGGGTATTATTTGATCCAGGCTCCACACATTCCTATGTTTCCACGTACTTTGCACCGAGGTTGGGCCGAGAGTCTTCTCCGTTAGATCAGCCGCATGTCGTTATTACACCGGTAGGCGAGTCTTTTGTTGCCCGTTTCATGTACCGATCGTGTTCCGTTCGTATTGGGGAGAGAGATTCTTCAGTTGATTTGATTCTCCTCGATATGCTAGACTTCGACGTTCTTCTTGGTATGGACTGGCTAGCCACCTGTTATGCATCCGTGGACTGCCGTGAGAAAGCAGTCAAATTCAGTTTTCCTGGTGAGCCGGTTCTTATTATTCAAGGAGATCGTAGCGCTACCCTTCCCAGCTTGATTTCTTCTCTTCGCGCTAGTCAGCTCTTGAGAAAAGGGTGTCAGGGATTCTTAGCCTATGTTTGCGATACTAGCTCCACAGAGGTTCCTTTTGACCAGGTCCCTATTGTGAGAGAGTTCCCTGATGTATTCCCTGACGAGCTGCCTGGTCTGCCACCAGAGCGCGAGATTGAGTTCTGTATTGACTTGATCCCTAGCACAGGGCCTATCTCTATACCGCCTTATCGGATGGCCCCGGCGGAGCTGAGAGAGCTAAAGGATCAGTTACAGGACTTGCTGGACAAAGGGCTTATCCGACCGAGTGTGTCACCTTGGGGTGCACCCGTCCTGTTTGTTAAGAAGAAGGACGGAAGTATGCGCTTATGCATTGATTATCGTCAGCTGAACCAGGTTACTGTGCGGAACAGATATCCACTACCCCGCATTGATGACTTATTCGATCAGCTCCAGGGTGCAGGGTTCTTCTCGAAGGTTGATTTGCGGTCAGGTTATCACCAGTTGCGGGTTCGGAAGGAGGATATTCCGAAGACCTCTTTCCGTACTCGATATGGTCATTATGAGTTCTTGGTGATGTCGTTCGGGCTCACCAATGCCCCGACAGCATTTATGGATTTGATGAACCGCGTATTCAGGCCGTATCTCGATCAGTTCATCATTGTGTTCATTGACGACATCTTGGTTTATTCTCGGAGCCGGGAGGAACATGAGCAGCACTTACGTATCATATTGCAGACTTTGAGGGAGCATCAGCTGTTCGCCAAATTCTCCAAGTGCGCATTCTGGCTAGACAGTGTCGATTTCTTGGGTCATGTGGTGACGAGAGATGGTATTTGTGTGGACCCGAGGAAGATCGAGGCAGTTCAGCGTTGGCTTAGACCAGTATCAGTTACAGAGGTTCGCAGTTTTCTAGGTCTGGCCGGCTATTATCGACGTTTCGTCTAGGATTTCTCCCGCATTGCTGCACCGTTGACCGGGTTGACCCGGAAGGGGGTTCCTTTTGATTGGACCCAGGCATGTGAGGATAGTTTCCAGCAGTTGAAGACTCGTCTGACTACTGCAACAGTGTTAGCGTTGCCTTCAGGATCAGGCGGGTTCATGGTATATTGTGATGCTTCTCGAGTGGGGCTGGGCTGTGTATTGATGCAGCACGACAGAGTTATCGCGTATGCTTCTCGGCAGCTGAGGAAACACGAGCAGAACTACCCCACCCATGATTTAGAGATGGCTGCAGTAGTATTTACACTTAAGATCTGGAGACATTACCTATACGGTAAGTCGTGCCAGATATTCACTGACCATAAGAGTTTGAAGTATATCTTCCAGCAGCGAGATCTGAACCTGAGACAGCGCCGTTGGATGGAGTTGGTGAAGGATTATGACTGCGAGATTCTATACCATCCGGGCAAGGCGAATGTGGTGGCAGATGCTTTGAGTAGGAGGCCCGGAGGTAGCTTATCTTGTTTGAGCGCAGTACAGATGCATTCGACGGCGGATTGGCAGGTTTTATGTGATAGCAGAGTACAGTTCGAGTTTACTCCTACAGGGGGACAGCTGGCCCATTTCAGAGCACGCCCACAGTTACTTGACCGTATCCGTGAGGCACAGTCCGGCGATGCCCGTATTTTAGAGATTATTGAGCAGATTCGGCAGGGCAGAGTTTCTGAGTTCGTGATTGATGAACAGGGGATACTTCGATTTGGGACTCGACTGTGCGTGCCAGATTCAGAGGGACTGAGGCGTGATATTCTCGAGGAGGCACATAGATCAGTATACAGTGTGCATCCAGGGTCCACCAAGATGTACCATGATTTGAGAAAGGTTTACTGGTGGGACGGGATGAAGAAGGATGTTACAGACTTTGTGTCGAGATTCCTGACTTGTCAGCAAGTCAAGGCCGAGCACCAGAGGCCAGCCGGCGAGTTACAGCCTTTGCCCATCCCTGAGTGGAAGTGGGAGCAGGTCTCCATGGACTTCATTGTGGGTCTACCCAGGACCAGTCGAGGGTACGACTCTATTTGGGTGATTGTTGATCGACTGACGAAAGCGGCTCACTTTCTGCCAGTGAAGACCACTTTTGGATTTTCTCAGTACGCCCAGGTTTATATTGATGAGATAGTGCGACTGCATGGTGTTCCGACTTGCGTCGTGTCCGACCGTGGCACCCAGTTTACCAGCCGATTGTGGCAGAAACTTCAGGAAGCATTGGGCACCCGATTGAGTTTTAGCACAGCCTTTCATCTGCAGACTGACGGTCAGTCGGAGCGTACGATTCAGACTCTTGAGGACATGCTCAGAGCTTGTGTTTTAGATTTCGGTGGTAGCTGGGATCGTCATTTGCCTTTGATCGAGTTTTCCTACAATAATAGCTTCCAGGAGACGATTCAGATGGCACCTTTCGAGGCTTTATATGGGAGGAGATGTCGATCGCCTGTATGTTGGACAGAGCTTGGGGAGAGCAGTATTTTGGGGCCGCAGATTGTACAGGAGACGACCGAGAAGATACAGCTGATTCGGGACAGGATGAGAGCGGCACAGAGCAGGCAGAAATCATATGCTGACAGGCGCCGTCGCCGACTCGAGTTCGCTGTTGGCGATCATGTTTTCCTGAAGGTCTCTCCGATGAAAGGTGTGATGAGATTTGGGCGGAAAGGTAAACTAAGTCCTAGATATGTTGGTCCTTTCGAGATCCTAGAGCGTGTTGGTCCAGTCGCTTATCGGTTAGCTCTTCCGCCTAGCTTCCCCGATGTTCACCCCGTATTCCATGTCTCGATGCTTCGCAAGTACCTTCATGATCCTTCCCAGGTGATTCAGCACCAGACGATCCAGCTAGAGCGTGATCTTTCTTTCACCGAGCAGCCGGTGGTCATCTTGGATCGGCAGGTGAAGAAATTGAGGTCGAAGGTCATACCGTCTGTCAAGGTACTTTGGCGTGGCCCGAACAGCGAGGAGGTCACCTGGGAGACCGAGGTCGAGATGAGGAAGAGATATCCCCATCTTTTTGAAGGTACGCGTAGTTAAATTCCAAATTCGGGGACCGAATTTCTTTAAGGGGGGAAGATTGTAACCGTTCAAAAACCGTTTAGGCAGTTTTTCGGTAATCGGTTAATTTTTCAGCTTTTTCCGTAAAAAGTCAAAATAGGTATTTTTCATTATAGACCTAATTATACAAAATTTAGATATGATATTACTATAAATTGGTCACTAAAATTCCACTTATAATTTTCTAGTTAAATAAATTTTTTTTCGTAATTAATTATTTTTTTTAATTTTAAGCTTTTAAAAATACATTTAATTAGTGATAAATACAAATTTAAATGGGTAAATTACACACTTAGAAACCATTATAAACTAAAATTTAGTGTTAATAAAATTGTATCAAGAATTTTCTAGAATGTAGTTCTATGGTTGAAATTTGAAGCAAATATGAATCGAAAAAAGGGTTTTTTTGTAAAAATTGTTGTGTTAAGCATTAAATACATGTGAGAGTGAATTTTTCTTAGAAATTTCTACATTTTTCCCACACTCTCCCTCACCCTCTTGCTCTGGCCGAGCTTCACCCCTACAGCCCCATATTTTCCCTCACTTTCTTTCTTCAAATTTCATGCAAAAATCCACAAAAATGCACTTTTTTTTTCTCTAATTCAAACCATAATCCTATTCCACCTCTTCTCAAACCCTAAATTGTTTAAAGCAAGGATAAAGAAGACCTCTTTGGTGGCTTGAGCAAGCTAGGGTTCACACTTGTGAGGTGAAAATTCTAAACTAGTTGTTAAATTGTAGTTTAAATGTGCTAAAATTGAATTTTGAAGTGTTAATTTAGTAGTAATTGTTTATTTATGAAAATCAAGAGAGGGATTTGATTTTGATTAGGGTTTGTAGCATGGTTGTTGGATTAAAGTTAGGGTTTTGGTTATCTAATTGGTTAGAATGGGTAATTGTGCGATGTTGCGTTCGCTAAATCGATAAATTTCGATATTTGTATCGAATCGGCTAGAAAATTGCTTGCTAGATTTTTACGAAAGGTAGAATGCGACCAAATTGTGTTATGTTAGCGATGTAATTAGCTTCATATAGGACTATTAAAGTGCACGAACGTGGGGTTTCGTCTAGTCGGGTTGTAGTTTTGCCGATTTCCCCGAAATGACGGTGCTAGTTCAAGGATTACGATTTTCGTGCGTTTTCCCGCGCACCGAGTGCATGCTTTGAGTAATTCGAGAGCGTTGATAATTGTATATTGTGACTTGCATCGTTTTAGGTTTTGTAATCTTATGCTTGATATTGTGCAAATATAGGATCGGTCGGGGAAACTTCGGACACGGCGCGAAAAGGCAAGGCGGTGGCCGGATCGGATTAGCGGAGATTTCAGGTGAGTAGATGTATTCATCTATGGGGGAATCGTCTGGATGGCGCGAGGCGCCCCCCTAGTTAGGATTACCCTACTTTATGCAAGATTTATATTGTTAGATAGCTTACCCCTTTATGTACATTGCATACCCTCACAGCTAACCGTATGCTAGATTGCATGGACATTCATCTTCATACATGCGATATCACTTCGTAGGACACGAACACCATTACCATTGGCATCTGTTGCACGCGCACTATTCATTTGACACACACGCCTTTGGTAATTGCCATGCCACGTGCACAATAGAACCTGTTTAACTTAATAACACCATTTGCATTCATACATGATATTTGAGATTGAATCGCATGCATATACCTCGCATTACCATTATATTTACATAGATTTCTAATCAAAACTCACATCATATACATTGTTATCATAGACATTTATCATATATAACATGTGGACATTATGATTTTCTTGAGGATTTCAGTTTTGCTGCGATTTCTGGATTTTTAGGGAAAACCGCAAGAATTTAACAAAAAGCTTATATTTATCATTTTTAAAACAAAGTTGCGGTTTTCTCGTGATGTATGTGTCGTCCACCATGAGTTTTCATGTTTTCTGTTGGATTTCGAGACCCGATTCGAGGAGTGGATGAACCGTCTCGGGTACATGGTGGGCCCGGTATGGTACCCCGGGGCAAGAAGATCGAGTTGTAGACGATGAGCCTGGCAGGGGAAGACTACCTACCGGTGATGTCTGGCGCGGCGGATATCCGGAGGATACCGACCGTTGTCGTGAGATTTATGATATGGGCCGATCCGGACTGACGGAGCCCGATATTGAGATAGATATGATTCCTATTTGGTGTCGATGCTTGACACGGGTTTTCAGATGATTTTTTGATGATATTTAGCTATTATACAGACATTCATTTTCTAAAAGTTAGGAATGCAGTAACTTTAACATTTAAAACACTTAAAGAGTTAGAAAAGATATTGCATACATGTGCATGCATACTAGAGTTATTATATCACATATGGACATACATGTTGTTCCGCATTGCGTGCATTCTTACGATTGCCTTATTAGATGCTATATTCTAATCACGAGCTGGCAACTCACCCCCGTTGTGCCACAGTGTCTTGCAGGTCGGACCCGTCACTCTTGTAGCGGCGGCTATCTTATCATCAGCTCCTTTTGCTCAGACTCGCGACATCCCCCGTAGGTGGGTTGCGAGCACACTTTATTTCTTTTTGCTCTATCATTGTATCTAGTATTCTCTATCTACCACTTTTTATTTGTATATGCGACCTAGTGATGAGACTGAGAGATTTGTATATATGTTGTTTCTTTTGGGTCGAGCTCACTTGAGCCGACGTGTGTTTTCTGATATTTTGCATTTCTTTTATGCTCTTTTTCTTGATATTACTTATATATTGCGTGTGGTTGTGATCCGCCTTGGGCGAAGAGCTAGCTCCCGCTTGGGGATGCCATTTTATGATTACAGGTTATATATATCTTGTTGTACCCATTTTGGGGGATAGAAAATACAGGGGAGACTCTGCCGAAATTTTCGGAAATTTTTGATGTTTTTTTTTAAAAAAGAATTCTATGCAACTTAAATGATTTAAAAACCGATTTTATTAAGGTTTTCCTTCACTCTCTTTTGATTTTGGTTTAGATTTTCTGGGTTTTGGCTGACTTAGGTTACGGTACGCCTTTAGACGTCTCGTAATCTAAGTGCCAGTCGCGTTCCGTACTTTCGGGACGTGACAACATGCCCCTGGCTTTGGCCAAATGGCAGAACGACTGTCCCAAACCAACTCATCTATCTCTGCAACAAATGAATACCCAGCGGCTACCAAACACTATGCCTTAGCGTTGGTCAAAATACATAGCTTGAATACTACTGAATACCCAAAAGAAGTGACGGAGGGCTACGGCTGGTTTTTGGCAAAAAACCATTAACGTAACGAACTTGATATCGCTGAAGGAACCTAATAGCTTTTTAAAATATAGTGGCGAAAACCTTTTGCTAAAGAGGTCATTCCCGGTGAAGGGATCTCGGCTCTTTCCTCGTGGAATGAGGTGCAGGATATTCCACTGAATACCGCGATGCATAGCAACTTATAATCGACTATAGTGAAGTTATTACCCTGACGCAAACTTCTGCCCAAGGGGTCAGTCCCGGTGAAGGGATATCGGCCCTTGCCCCGTCGAATGAGGTGCAGGATATTCCACTGAATACCGCTATGCAAAACAAAAGGAAACGTCTTTGCAATAACACTTTTTAAATTTGTTCCAACAACTATAAACATGTTTGTTTTCCTCTGCATTGATCAGAATCAACGCAGTCGCATCAATAATCACACCAGAAAAGAACGAAAATAAAATGTATGTATATGCCATCCGCATTCATCACTGGGTCCCGTCATCACCCGTTAGGTTACTTAAATAACGACAGAGCGGGGACTGGACTAGCGCGGGTGTAAAACATATACAACATCTAATAGTATATAAACCAATATACAATAATCGCTCCAGGCGTGATAGTATGCAACATTACAGAAAAGTAATAAGCATCACAGAACAATATAGATAATCTGGGATCCCCGAGTTTCACAGAGCCGCTGCTGAAACCCGACGTTCCCCTGTCGTGTGGATAGCCTGTGCAATGAAACCTAGACCCCTATGGGTGCGGCAAGTTACCCGCCAAAACCTGAAGCGAGGCAGCCCCCTACAGCAAAGTGAATGGACCACCCTTCACTTCACGGAATCCGGTAATCTTGGGCACCCCTCCTTGGGTCAACCTGTACCCCCTACGACTGCGGCGAATAGTCTGCCAATTCTAGAGTGGGGCCCCTCTGCCTCTCAAAGCCATGAGATGCGGACCCGTTGTCCCCAGAACCCGGCTATCCGTGCACTCCGTCGCGGGGCAAAACCTAGTACAGTAATGAAAAATAGTACAACAGGTACATCGACTGCAACCTGGTCGTGCCCCAAAAGAATATTATACAACAGGTAGTGACGGCAGTCCACATGTTGGACGCTCGCTCCGCAATATCAAATGTACAAATAAACTCAAACTACACTACCATTGCACACTGCTATCCACCATGACAAATCCGCAACATCACCGCACAACACAGAACATCAACGCGAATGTCACGTTCGTAAACCGGTCTAAAAGAACTATAGCAATCAGACGCGGTTTACCGATCAAATGACATTCCCGGTCGGAGATATAATGTAAGCACTGTAAACTAACATGTTTAAATTTCGATCGACTAAATATCACGAAGTGGACCCCACGAACATCTGGTGAACAGTAACAAAAACTGGGCCCAAAAGATATGTACTAAAAACCCCAATTTCCAGAGAAGAATACACTGTGCAAGTTTGGGGGCATGATCACATAGAATGGCCGCGGATGCGCGGCCAAACCATGGGTTTGGCCGCGATTCCGCGGCAGTCTTGTCGATTCATGAGCCCAAATTTGTACGGTGTTCTTATAAAACCCTGCACAGTTTTCTGAGATATATAGAATAATTTTAGGACATCATTTAAAATCGACAGAAACTGTGAAGCTTGAAAATTATGTTTTTCGATATCCGGTTCGATCGATATTTTAAACGCGTTAGCACAAGTTAGTATAGCAAAATGGTGAGGCTCTGATACTACTGTAAGTCTACGGTAGCGCCCCGGCCGTCTACAGACGCCAAATGCGGAACAAAAACTTTTTAACTGGCGCTATCGTATACTTTAACCCGGATCTGCCATTATTGCTAAACTAACAAACTGTAAAGAGTGTAGAAAGGTTATACCGAACGATCCGAGTCCTTTGTTCTTCAACCATCATCCCACGCTCCGTTGCGGCTGCTCCGATCTCCTCGTCTAGGTGGCACCACGTCAACGATTCTTTAAACGGGCTCCCGCCTCTGACTCTAGGCAACTCGGTCATCAAGTTTGCCAAAAGAGACGACCAAGAATGATGTAGAATATGAGTAGAATACTTTGTCTCACTTCGTCCAAAAACGTGGACGATCGGTTAATGAAGTTGCCACTCGGATCGGGTGATGGAATGAAAAAGGCTATGAAATTTCCATGCACCCTAAACCATAGTCTTTTCTCTCAAGAATGAAAATTAATCTCTCTCTCTCTCTCAAAGGGTGGCCGGCCAATATAAGTAGAAGGAGGAGAGTGAGTGTAGGAGCAAAGGGGGTGAGTGTAAGCATAAAGATCTAAAGCAAATATCCTTAAGTAAACAAGAAACATTAAAGCTTAAAGCATGAGTCATTATACACCTCATTAAGACATTAATGAATCCATTAATGCACTAGTGACTCACCAAGCCAAGTCACCCTCTCTAGAACCTTCTAGAAGCATGACTCACCCTCATCCAAGAAAAGATAAATCCGTCTTTAACCGAATGTTAAAAGACGGCTGATAGAAAACTGGAAACTGGCAACTTCCAAAAGTGATCCTGAAACGACTTTCAGGATAACCCCGTAACTGTATAAATATACCCACATTTGTATTACGACCGAATACAAATGCAACTGAGACAAAGATATTATATCTACTCAATATAATACTCGGATCCGGCTTAAACCAAAGCCGACCAGTATCATCTACCCGAAAAATAACACGTGTGTAAACGCACGTGCATTTTCCGAACCCTGCCATAAAACCATACGGCCTCTACAACGTTTCGCCCGAACTTAGGAAACTGCCTGTGGGGGACTCTAATGACTCGTCAGTACCCTGGCAGTGTGTTTAACCACAAACCGTCAGCGGCACTAGCTATGCGTAACGGCTGCCCATGGACTGAACTCAAGGGAGGCCGATGAGCGAACTCATCCGGAAACCCTACTGAGCCTAACAGTGACAATGTATATACAGTCCGGTCCGTTCGTCAATGAGTATCGCATATCTTCCTAGGGGGCTACTAACGTCAGACCCCCAATAGCAGTATAAGTCGTGTCGGAGTGTAGCCCAATAACACCCTGAGATACTACTGGAGTACCTACCAGTAAATCTCCTGCCACGGCCGTGGGCTTTGTGTAATGGCTCTCCTAGACACAGCACGATCTCGCCCCCAATACCGGGAGAGACGAATCCCCTGCCGATCCGCTTACGTGCCTCCATGTGGCTTGGGACTGTACCCAAAAACTACCTGTTTGCACGACTCCTTTGAGCCGTGGTAGGGTAGAAATCAAAGCACAGTGGGAACTCACACGAGACAAATGACGACCTCAGGTCGATGAACTAACCTGTACACATGTCACCAGGGAACTGCTATCTGACGATATGTATAATACCAACTAGCAGGTTCCCGACGAGTCCTGTCCGGTGTACTCATAACCCAATGAGCACCTGTATACATCTTAGGTGATCCAACTGACACCAGTGGCTAGTGAGACCGGCCACCGCCCCTCGTCGGGGTCTCGACTGTATACACTAGTCTACTCCGGAGTATCGATGCCCTGTCTCGAAACTCTCACGACTAGGGACCACAATTAAGGATATGCGTATAAACCACCCAACTCTCACGTATATGATCGCCATCATACTGTTGGTGGTAAAGCAAGATCCTAAGGGCTCTATCAAAGTGTAACATATAATCAGTCACCTGAACATGTACACGACTGATAAAGGAAAACTAGATAGCATACTATCATCTTGAGTAAGACTGTCCTACCGGTATAGGTCCTCCGCAATCATTGCAATCACGTACCTGCGATCCAATAATTGATTCTAAGGGCACTATCTCCAACATGAAACACCAAAGAATAAAGCTTCCAGAGTCTCGGCACCCCGAATAGATAAATAAAGTTCATCATCCGGACTATTGCTCTTATCACCGAGCAATAGGTCACCCCCTTGAAGACTGTTTCACGTTCAAGAACTGGATGGAGAACCAATATCAAAAAAGCAGGTTCATGTTGTCCGATAGCTGAAGGATAAGCCCGCCACAAAAGCACGAGCCAAAGAAGACCTATACCATCAGGATGGGACAGCTCAACTGCGAAAATGGAAGCGGACTTATACCTGTCATATGATAACACTCTCAAGAGAAGGAAGGGATGAGAATATGAATGACCTTTTCAGATGCGTCACAAATGAAGACGATGGCGAGGAGATCTCAGAATTTCCACTGGCACCAAAAGAGCTAGAGGATGGAATACATACCATGGCGGACAACCTAAAAAATCAACTTAGGAACGGAGGATGATCCGAGGCCGACGTTTGTTAGTTAGCTACTGTCCGAAAGACAGGTAGCCCTATTAAAAGATGTGCTTATGCAGAACAAAGACTGCTTCGCTTGGAACTACTCCGAAATGCCGGATCTAGATCCAGAGGTAGCAGTACACAAGCTGGACATATCGCCAGAGATAAATTCAGTTAAGAAGGCACCAAGAAAGATGTGGCTTGAACTCAAGATGAGTATTAACACCAATGTCAAGAAATTAATCGACTCCGGCTTCATCCAAGAAGTTCAATATCCCGACTGGATCGCTAACATCATTCCGGTGATGAAGAAAAATAGGAAGGTTTGCATTTGCGTGGACTTTCAGCACCTCAACAAGGCATGCCTGAAAGATGACTTCTCAGTGCCTGTTACCGAGATAATGATTGATAACACGTCCACCCATAAAGTCTTCTCCTTTATGTATGGATCCTCAGGATACAACCAAATAAAGATGGATCCTGAAGACCGGAAGTATACTGCCATCCAGACTCCATTAGGCGTATTCTGCTATAAGGTGATACGCTTCGGTTTGAAGAACGCTGGAGATACCTACCAATGGGCCATGACGAAGATATTCGATCACCTTATACACAAGATCGTCGAATGCTATATCGATGATCTTGTGGTTAAAAGCAAATCTCATAAAGAACATTAGGAGCATCTAAAGATCACGTTTGAGTGTCTTCAGAAGTATAATCTGAAGATGAACCCTCTAAAGTACGTGTTTGGAGTCTCCTAAGGCAAATTCCTAGGCTTCATCATTCACCACCGAGGTATCGAAATTGACCCCTCAAAGATCAAGGCAATTATGGAGATGCCCTTGCCAAGAACCCTCAAACAACCACGATCTCTTTAAGAAAAGCCTACATACATCTGGCGGTTAATAACCAACCTCTCCAGAAAATGTCGTCCCTATAGCTATTTAATGATGAAGAAGGGGACCCCATTTGTCTGAGATCAGAAATGCCAAAACGATATTAGCCGCTCCAGTTAAGGGGAAACCCCTTATCTTATATACAACAGCCCTTGAAGGTTCTCTAAACGCGCTGTAGGCATAAGAAAACGAGAAAGGAAAAGATAGAGCTCTTTACTATCTAAGTCGAGTTCTCCTGGGGCAGAAATCAACTACTCCCCCATTGAAAAGCACTGCTTGAGGCTGATCTTCGCAATAACAAAGCTCAAATATTACGCCTTGGCGCATAAGGACTATTTCATATCAAAAGTGGATCTTTTGAAGTATCTGATGTCAAAGGCCATGCTAATGGGAAGGCTTGCCAAATGGGCCCTACTGCTGATAAAATTCTCGATAATATATCGACCCTTCAAAGTGGTGAAAGGACAAGCCATTGCCGACTTTCTTGCAGAACATCAGATACCAGCCGACTCCCTCCTAAACTGCGAACTACCGGATGAACACGCGTTCGATGTAGTCGAGGAGGAGAAAGAAGAAAATGAATCTCGATGGGAACTCTACTTTGACGGAGCATCTTCCATGAAGCGGAGAAAGGGGAACACTCCCATAATCAAAGCCAGGATGGGCCTTATTTTCATGACCCCGCAAGGAGGGATATTGCGTTACACCCTTTCCTTGACGGAACCCAGGACTAATAATGAAGCAGAATATAAAGTTTTGATAGTCGATCTTGAGATCGCTATCGATATGGGAATCAATGGCCTCTTAATATATGGAGATTCTCAGTTGATCGTCAATCAAGTAAATGGTGACTATCAGACATGCAAACTAGAGCAGATAAAGTATGGAGAAAGAGTGCAGTAGCTGCTAACCCAAATCTCTTCCTATACCCTGAAAAGAGTACCGCGAGCGGAAAACAATAAGGCACATGCATTAGCCAAGTTAGCTAAAGAATTGGTTGACGAAGACCTCGATGACGTAAGGATCGTTGTCGAAAGCCACAGGATCCTGGCGCCGGCAGAAATGCCTTTGGAAGTTCTGGTGGAGCCCCCCAAAGAAAAAGAAGCGACCGAAGAAGATGCTATCCAAATAGAAAACGAAGATGAGGTCGAGGACTGGAGAGAAGCCTTTATAGGATACTTTAAGGCCCAATGAACACCCAAAGATGCGTCATCTAGACATCGGCTCAAGAAATGAGCTCTGTCATTCTCTTTTGTCAATAATACTCTATACAAGAGATCCTTCGACTTCGTATGGTTAAGATGCCTAGGGCTTAAGGAAGAAAAGAAAGTTGTCCAAGAAGTACATGATGGACTTTGCGGCTCCCATCAAGCAGGTCCAAAGATGAAGCTGAAGATAAAAAGGATGGGCTATTATTGGCCCACAATGATTCAGGAATTTTTCGAATATGCGAAGCAGTGTCACTCGTGCCAAATACACGGGGACTTCATACATAAACATCTGAATCCGCTGCATCCGACAGTAACTAGTTGGCCATTTGAGATGTGGAGAACAGATATAATCGGCCCTATTGAACCAACGTCATCTAGAGGACATTAGTTTATACTAGTAACAACCGATTACTTCTCTAAGTGAACAGAAGCAGTACCGCTAAGAGAGGTGAAGGCGGAGAATATCCTCCACTTCTTCAAAAACTCATGTTATCTACCGGTTCGGAACTTCACGATGGATAATCTCGAATAATGGACTAGCCTATAGAAGCCACAAAATAAGTCGCTTCATGCAGCAACACAAGATAGACCGGAGATACTCTTCAGTCTATAATCATCGGGCCAATGGTCTAGCTGAAGAATTCAATAAGACCTTGACCAAGATTATAAAGAAGACGGTGTCCAGAAACAAGAAGGAATGGCATGAAAGACTGCATGAAGGTTTTTGGGCGTACCGAACAATGTTCAAGACGGCCACAAATACAACACCATATGCATTGGTGTTTGGCACTAAAGCAGTACTCCCACTAGAAATAGAACTCCCTTCATTATGAGTGCTAGTTCAATACGATCTAATGGATGAAGAAAATGCTCATCTTAAGCTGTAGGAGCTCGATGCTCTCAATGAAACCCGCCGTGTAGCATATCAAAATGTGGAAGCTTACAAGATGAGGATGACACGATCATATGAAAGACTAACCAGGCCGAGAATGTTTCGCCAAGGCGAACTTGTGCTTGTTGTCAAAAGACTAATGATTCCCAATCATGCAAAATAGGGAAAGTTCGAGCCAAACTATGAAAACTCGTACATCATAGATAAGGTCTACCAAGGTGGAGCTTATCTGCTCATGGATATGCATAGCGAAAGGCCATTTCAGCCAATAAATGACCGATTCCTCAAAAAGTACTACGCTTGAAGAGTCGCGACTTAGGTCAATGATAGATGACGACGCTTGTGTCCGCTCGCTATCTTTCTGAGTCAAAACTTTGAAAGTGATACCGAATGATATGCGTCCGTTAGGGATGATGGACCGCGATGTCCTTAAACTAGCATGTTGCCCTATGGTATGGGTCATATGACCAGCCGTACACAATCCATGGGCATAAAAGATCCATGTTCTCCATGTCTCCATTGGACCAAAACATCCCTGAACTAATGATAGACCACTACATCCTTAAACTGGTATCGGAACGAAATTTCCTTAACTATCCTTTCGTCCCGACTACGGGAATGATGGACCGGAACGTAACTAAGCTAATGCTGGGCCAAAATGTCCCTAAACTAATGTGTTTAGCCCTATGTCATAGGCCATATAACCAGCCGTATACAATCTAAACAATTCATATCTCTCCAAGGTCCCAACGGCAAAACTACGCCTGAAATCCCCATCGGTCAAGAATCACTACCAACGATTCTAAAAACGTCGTGACCTAATGGACTTAACCCAGTATCAGTCAACGCGAAGGTATGATGGACTTAACCCAGTATCACGAACCTAATGGACTCCTATCATAAAAATGGGTTATATATATTTAATGTTAGGACAAGTTTGCCTATAAGCCTAAGGGAAAGGTAAACTAAACACTCTGAAACAAGTAAATAAACTAATCCACACCAACTCAGGACAATCAAGAAAAAAGGAGGCGCAAATATGAAAAGAAGTATCTTTTATTCATAAATCAAAATGGCTAAAAGATACAATCTAAAAAAAGAAAGGGAATACAACAAAGAAAAAGGTCTAAGACGGTGGATTATTCAACATGCCAGCCAAATCATTGCTCTTCCGTTGACCTTCGTATCGAGCACTATCAGCGCAGCAAGCTGAGCCCCTGCTTGTTTTTTCAGTTGTTGATACGAGGCGAATCGACGCTTGAACTCCTCCTCGGCAGTTCTGTGACCTTCCACCATTTCCTTCATGAAGTTAACGGCCCTATCAAGAGCCACCACTTCCGTCACGACTTGTTGGAGAGCTTGTTAGATCTCATAAGCCCGGGTGGCATTAGCCACAAGTTGAGCTTGGAGGTCTTCCAAGGCCTTCGAAGCTAGCTCCCTCTCTGAAAATTTCTGGGTCAGCCTCTTCTCGCAAGACCGGAGATTGGCGCCACATCTCTCAATCCATTCATTCAATCCGACCTTGAGAAATGAGATGTCCGGGGGAAGGCATTTGCATTCAAGCTCATGAAGTAGAGCTTCCACTCGCTGACAGTATTCAACCCTAGTACATATAGGATATGTATGCCCTAGAGGCTATTATTTGTAATGGATGCTATGGATATATGTATGTATGTATGTATGTATGTATGTATGCATGCATGTATGTATGTACATGACAATCTTGCTCGAAATGATAGTATACTATCTGGTTTGCCTTTATCTTAACATGTGCCTTTGTTTTATTAGTTATTGCGTATTTCTTATACATGTTGATAAAGCCCGTAGGGTTATTGCTTGACTATCAGAGTTGTGATGGCGATCATACTTGTGGGGGCTGGGTAGTCTATAAGCACATCCTTAAAGTGTCTCTAGTCGTAGGAATATCGAGAAATGGCATCGACATTTCAGAGTAGACTGGTGTATACGTTTCTAGACCCCAACGAGGGGCAACGGTTAGTCTCATAGTCATTGGTGCGTTTCACCTAAGATTGTATACATGTGCTCATTATGGATGGGTACACTGGACGGACTCGCCAAGAACTGCTGGAGGGTATTATACTAAGCGTCAGATGGAAATTCTCATATGGCATGTATACAGGCAGTCTTTAGACCTGAGATCATCATTTGTCTTGTGTGAATTCCCACTGTGCTTTTATTAGTACCCTACCATGGCTCAAAGGAGTCGTGCAAACAGGTTTTAGTTGGGTACAGTCCTGAGCCACATGGAGGTAGTGAGTGATTGTTAGGGATCCGTCTTTCCCGGTATAGGGAGTCATTGTCGCACTGTGTTTGGTTGGTCAAAACCATAAGTCCCTGACCAGGGCAGTTGGGAATACTGATAGTTAGATCAGTAGTTTCTCGGATGGTCTTGAGCCACACCAACATGACTTATCGGATTAGTAGGGGTCTGACGTTAACCACCCCTAGAACCGGTATGCGATACTCTCAGACATACATACCGGACTGTACGGATATTGTCACAGTTAGGCTCGGTAGGGGTTCAGATGAGTTTCTTCGTCGGCCTTCTTTTCGAAAGATACCTGGGTAGCCATTACGTACAGCCAGTGCCGCTGACGCGCTTGTGGTTAAACCCACAACCAGCGTACTGTCAAGTCTTTAGAGTCCCACATAGGGGGTTTCTCTGGTTCAAGATAAACAGTGTGGGTGTCATATGTTTATACGTGCAGGGTTCCTGTTAATTACGTGTACTAGTTGCGCAGAATTTAATCGGACGGATTATAATACTAGCAGGCTTAGGATTAAGCCGATTTGTTAAATCAGATATTGATTTAATGTTAGTATTATATTAGTAGTATTATTATATCTTTTGGGTATTCGCAGGTATGTATATACAGTAGAATGTATTTTGTATTTATACAAAATGTTGGCTATAGTGCCCTCAAGGCAATTATCATAGTCGCAGATAGGCGATTGTGATGATTGAGAGAGGACCTATACAATTAGAACAATCTTACTCGAGATGATAGTATGCTATCTGGTTTGTCTTTAACATCATGTACATATTGATAGAGCCCATAGGATTCTTGCTTGACTACTAGCATTATGATGGCGATCGTATACGTGGGAGCTGGGGGTTTATAAGCACATCCTTAAATGTCCCTAGTCGTAGGAGTATCGAGACTGGGCATCGATACTCCAGTGTAGACTGGTGTATACTTATCTAGACCCTGACGAGGGGCGGTGGTCGGTCTCACAAGCCATTGGTATCAGTTGTTCATCTAAGATAGTTTACAGGTGCTCGTTGGGTTATGAGTACACTGGACAGACTCGCCGGGAACATGCTAGTTGGTATTATACCTATTGTCAGATAGCAGTTCCCTGGTGACATGTGTACAGGTTAGTTTGTCGACCTGAGATCGTCATTTGTCTCGTGTGAGTTCCCACTGTGCTTTGATTACTACCCTACCACGGCTCAAAGGAGTCGTGCAAATAGGTTTTAGTTGGGTACAGTCCCGAGCCACATGGAGGCAGTGAGCGGATCGTCAGGGATTCGTCTCTCCCGGTATTGGGGGTTGATGTCGCGCAGTGCACGGGTGGCCATCACCATAAATCCTCGGCCGGGGTATACGAGAATTACCGATCCAGGATCGATAGTTTCTCAGGTGGTGATGGGTTTCATACCGACACGAATTATCGCGTTGTTAGGGGTCTGACTTTATCCACCCTCTAGACTCGATATGCGATACTCTTAGACGAATGGGCCGGACTGTACGGATATTGTCACTGTCAAGCTCAGTAGGGTTTTAGGATGAGTTCGCTCGTCGGCCTCCCTTTCGCTCAATACCTGGGCAGCCGTTACGTACAGCTAGTGCCACTGACGTGCTTGTGGTTAAACCCACTGCCAGCGTATTGGCGAGTCTTTAAAGTCCCAAACATAGGGTTTCCCTGATTCGGGCGAAACGTTGTAGAGGCGGTATAGTTTTATGGCAGGGTTCGATCATATACGTACACTCGTGCATGGATCATGAATCGGACGGATAATACTAGTGGGCTTTAGTTTAAGCCGGTTCCTAGTATTATATTATTAGAATATTTTCGTCTCGTTGTATTCGTATTCAGTCGGAATATGGATGCGGGTATGTATATACGGACGAGGGGTATTCTTGTAATTCGTTACAAGATTACTTTTGAAGTTGTCATTTCTTCTTTTTGGTTTTTGGCCAAATTCCTTGTGCCGGATATTTCTTGTTTTGGCTAATTTTCAAAGGCTGCCAAAATTCGAAATTCATGTATGTGTCATGGTGTGCTGGCAAGTGGCAGTGATGGGCTAATTCATGTGCCATGCTTTGCATTAATGAGGCATGGGCACTTGATTGGTGAGGTGGGTTTTCTTTGTGTGTGAGTGCTGGGAATTTTGAGTGAGGGATTAATTCATTTTGTGTTGCTTTTTCTCATCACTACACTTACAACAACAACAGAGCCCTTTTTTCTTTGTTTGGCCGAGCACCATTCTTCACTTGGGAAAATTCATATGCTCACATCTTCTTCTTCACTTGGCAATTTCATTTTACCTCCAGCCAAATCCTTGGATGCTTTAAGACAAAGTATTCACACACTATCTCTACTTCACCTTGGGTATATAGGTTAGCAAACTGGATGCCCGAGTTTCCTCGGTTTTGATGCGGGAGCCCGTATTAAGAATCCTCGAGATGGATAGTCTTCGACGAGGGAGACCGGAGAGCGAGCTTGTTCGGAGCAGCCGCGAGGACCTTGGGAAGAGGTTGAAGACCGAAGGACACGGATCGATCGGTATAACCATCTAACTCATTTTTACATTTAGCTAGTGTAGGGTTAATGGTAGATCCGGGAATCGGGTAATAGTGGCGCTAGTTTAGTAAATTTTTGTTCCGCATTTGGCCACGTTTTGATGGCCGGGGGGCTACCGTAACCCAACATGGTATCAGATCCAACCCTTAACCCCTTACTAGCTTTTTTAGACGCGCTTAAAAGATCGATCGAACAAATTTCCGAAATCACGATTTCATTTTTGCCAGTTTCTGCCGATTTTCAAATGCGGTCAAAAATATTTTCCAGAGGCTTAAAAATCTGTGCAGGCTTTTCTAGGAGTACAGGAAAAATTTGAGCTCATGATGCTTCTAAAGAGCCGCGAAATTTTTACTGTAGCTCTTTTACGCATTTGACTCCTATTCACGGCGGTTCCGCGGTCGTTCAGTAGCAACGGGGCACAAAATTTTTACTGTAGCTCTTTTACATGGAGTTATGATTTTTGTGATACTTGGTTTTGGCCCAGATTTCTGTTTGAGTGTTGAAGTTGCATTTAGGGCCAATTTGGGAAATTTAGTCGATCGAAATTTTAAGTGTGCGTTTAACAGTAAATGCATTATTATCTTTAACCGTGAATGTCATTCGAGCGGTACAACTCATTTAATTGCTATATGTCTTTTAGACGGGTTTTGCGAACGTGACATTCACATTGATGTTCTGTATTGTGCTGTGATGTTGGTTGGATCATCGTGGTGGATAGCTTGGGTGCAATGTTAGTACAGTTCATTTTCATTTTATTTGTACATTTGATATTGCGGGGCGAGCGTCCAATATGTGGACTGTCGTCACTGCCAGTTTGTATATTATTTGTTTGGGGCACGACCTGGTTGAGGTCGATGTCACCCTTGTATATTATTTTCTTTTCTGTACTAGGATTACCCCACGGTGGAGTGCACGAATAGCCGGGTTCTAGAGGGCAACGGGTCCGCATCTCATGGCGTTAAGATGTAGGGGACCTTACTTTATAATTGGCAGGCTATTCGCTGCACTCGTGGGGGGTATAGGTTGACCCACGGAGGGGTGCTCAAGTTACCGGATTCTGTGAAGTGCTGGTTGTCCCATTTACATTGTTGAAGGGGGTTACCTCGCTTCTGATTTTGGCGGGTAACTTGCCACACTCGTAGGGGTCTAGATTTCATTGCATAGGCTATCCACATGATAGGGAACGTCGGGTCTCATTTGCGGCTTAAGTGAAACCCGGGGCTCTAAGATTATCTACCATACTGTGTTGCTTCTGTGATATTTCTGTGATGTTGCTTTATATCATGCCTGGGACGAATGTTATATATATTTATATATACTAGTAGATGTTGTATATATTTTGTACCCACGCTAGTCCAGTCCCCGCTCTGTCGTTAGTTAAGTAACCTAACGGGTGATGACAGGACCCAGTGGTGAATATGAATGGCATATACGTACATTTTATTTTCGTTCTTTTTTTGGGTGTGATTAATTGATGGGACTGCATTGATTCGTATAAATGCAAGGATAAAACAAACCTATATTTGATGTTGTTGGAACCAATTTTAAAAACTGACATTACATACGTACGCTTTTGCTTTGCACAGTGGTATTCGGTTATAAATATCCAGTACCTCATTCGACGAGGCAAGGGCCGAGATCCCTTCATCGGGAGTGACCCCTTGAGTAAAAATTTGCGTCAACGTAATAACTTTATTATAGTCGATTATTTTTTCTTTGCATCGTGGTATTCAATTTGGAATATCCTGCACCTCATTCGATGAGGAAAGAGCCGAGATCCCTTCACCAGGAGTGACCTCTTTAGCAAAGGTATTCGCGGCTATATATTTATAAAAGCTATCTGGTTCCTTCAACGATATCAAGTTCATTACGTTAAAGGTTTTTCGCCAAAAACCATTCATGGTCCTCCGTCATTTCAGACGGGTAGCACTTAGTATTCATGCTATGTTTGTTGGCCTACGTCAAGGCATAGTGTATGGAAGCTACTTGTTACTTTTCTGTTGCATAGATAGATGCGTTGGTTTGGGACAGTCATACTACCTTGTTGGCCTACGTCAAGGATATGTACGGGTGGGTTCAAATTAACCTGGACAATGACGGGTAGAACTTGACATGTGACTTATGATTTGTTGGCCTACGTCAAGGTCATAAGAGCATGGGATAAAAATCACATCGAGAGTTTCAAACATACAGAAAACTTGCCAGGCATGCGCATACCTTCTGGAGTGTGATAACTTGAGTGGCTTCCATCAAGTTATCATGCAATGATAGTTGGATCTCGATTCCCATTGATGAGTAGGATTACTCCTCGGGTAATTCCGACTAATTCTCTATTTGGGTTTGGAGGAGAATTCGAGGAAACAGTGGGAGCCATCCAGATTAGATAAAGTTATTAACCATTCTGATCTAGGATAGAGTGCACGCTAAGTGTTTCTTCTCTCTCTCTCTCTGGCAGCGACCATGACCCGCCCTAAACTAAAACTTAGGAACCCAGTTAACCGAACCTTCTTAAAAACACTTTGGTTTTTGGAATGTCACGGTGTCGCATATATCCTTGCCACTTCTATATCACCTTTGCATTTCTCCAGAACACCCCGTATCACTACGAACATCCACACCTATTAGATAAATCCATCATATAGTTACATACGAACTCGAAGGAACTTATTCGAGGATGGATTCTGGTTCTCGAGAGATTGAATAGGGTTATTCGGTTGTCCTTTCCCTTTACCTTCTCTTAGGTTGTGAGGGCTCTTAGGATTAGAGAGTACACCTATTGCACTTATTGGATAGTCTTCTTCCAAACCATAGGCAAGTGCCGAAAGGTAGGGAATGAAGAAAACCAATTAAGCCTAAGTGTGGTGTGCAGAAGGTAATAAGTAAAGACATATAAAGGGAATAGAATATCGGCAAAGAAATTGCGACTGCTATCGTTCATGACCAAACCGTGTATATCATTGCCACTCCTACTTCACCTTTGCATTTCTCTGGTATAGGAGAAATTGAATTGGATTATTCTGGTTGTCTTTTATCATCACCTTCTCTCAGGTTGCAAGGGCTCCTAAGATTAGAAGAGTACACCTATTATGCTTATTGGATAGTCTTCTTTCAAATCATAGGCTGGTGCCGAACGGTAGGGAAGGAAGAAAACCATTTAGCCTAAGTGTGGTGTAAAGAAAGAAATGAGTAAAGACAAATAAAGGGATTTGGAGAGATGGAAATGAAATATACGGTTACAGTCATGAATCTGATAATGGAAGTGACATTACTAGGAATACAAGTTAACCTCTTCGAAACATTTACATGTTTCAGTTTCACTGTGTATTGTTAATAGAAAACTGATTTCCTAATTAGACCCTTAATCCAGGGTATGTATTTACCAGGTATGATTCTCGCATATGGGGAGTGGGAGTAAGATATTGGGAAATAGGTGATTATAACCTCATTATATCGGAATTCTTTGTAATTAGTGATATTTGAGGAAATCACCTGGGTTTTTCCCGACGGCAAATATTTGGTTTTGAATATCCGTTGTTATGCACCAATTTCAAACTGATATATCTGTACGTTTATTTTATAAAGTGAGATATAACTTTTTGAATTTATGTCTGTGACATTTACCTATATCGGTTGATGGTTAGGTAAGATGCATTCAACAATGGTGTAATTCTTCTTAACCATAGTACAGTTTTCAACATACGACGCACATGGTTTGAGTCGTTAAACTCAGTGGACTTATACAAAGTATTGTATGTTGTCTAGTGTCCATTAGGACAAAAGAGTTGGTACTCATACTATATTCTGTTTACTTATGACTTCTCCAGTTTAGGACAAGTATTTCGTTGAAATGAAAGGTCCAGATATTAAGTTATAGGTATAAGAATAAAGTAGAGAACCATTTGTTAGAATTATCAGGATTCTTCGAAGTAGTCGAAGATGTAGATACTTGTGTTCGGTATTCCGTTGATAGTAATGGTTTTGAGAACTTGCTTCTCTTTCGGGTTACTTATATATGGATGCACTCCTAGTTGAGTAATACTGCTAGGCCTCATTCCATTTGGTTGATATGCACTGGAAACAGCTGCATGATTTTGAATCTGGTTCCAATAAAATTAGTGCCTTTGTTTCTATATGGTATATAGAATCAATTTGTATCTTAATGATATTAAGATATAGGGAGTTTTTCGGGTGATGATTAAAACTAGAATCTATACAAACTCTGGGCACGTTTCAGTAATGGCAGTTTGTGGGTTATCCCGGGCTTTGACGAAGGTTAACTTTCTACCATTTGGAAGATCAATAGTGATATTGTTCTTGACTCGCCATAGTTTTTGTAAAATGGATTTTTTCAGAAAACAGAAGTGGGAGTATGGTAGAACTGGAAGTGATTCCAGAACCACAAACGATTACTGAAAATTTAATAGAACCTAAGGATTCAATTGAATTTGACATTCCATTAGCCACTCCTCAGATTTGGTGGGTAATCTCAGGCACCCGAGAGGTACTTCGGTCTTCTCAAAGACGGTGACAGGGAGGTTCTTGTTTACCCAGACTTGTCATTACTGCTGTTCCAGATTATAAGACCCGGCAGGAGGATGAGTATAGCATCGTTCTAAACTAGCTTTAGAAGTGCACATGTATATGACTCTGCCAGAGGGTTGTTGTAGTCAGTGGGAGCAGCGGAAGCATTGTGAGCAAGTAGCTTATGTCTATTTATAGACTGAAGCAGGTATAGTAGAAATAGATCATCTATTTTTTATGTGACGGTCATAGGCTTTGACTTCATCAGAATAGGAGATGGATCTGGTAAGAAGGTAGTAGGGTGTAATGTCCTGATATTTGGGATGGCATACACTTTATAGGAAGTGAAATTCCTATATTACGATCGGTTATACTGTGGTTGTCACACAGTTGTTTTCTCCACATAGGACATGGATATAATATCAGATTTTCTGGTTACTAGATCTATAGTTCTAGATCTAGATTTGGGAAGTGTCCCAACTTGGGTACTTGACACTATTTTTAAGTGTTTTAGAATGGACGACTCCTTGCATGGTGGTGTACCTGCAGGTGATGGAGTCACCCTCTTTAAAGGTGTCTTACAGGCTAAAGGGGAGAGGGATCTGCATGATTAGCATATCACTTGCTTAGGCGATTGAGTTAATCATGAAATGTCAAGTACCACACCAGATGTTGTTTTTGCACTAGCTGCAATAAACATACATTAATCCAATTCTGGAGAAATGTAAGGAAGCAGTTTATGAACATAAATGGATGTTCTAGGGATATGGTAACGACAGCCTCCATCATGAGACGGTTATCATTTCAGCCTTCCAAGGTGACCTGGATGACAGAGTGACTGTCAGAGTTATAGTTTTCCCTCTTCTGAGGGACAATATGTTGGACAGGTGGTCCAAGCTGATACTGAGGAAAGTCATGGCGCATGATACTGATTAAATTCAGTGGACGATACAGTCTAAGAAGTTTGCTGGATTTGGAGTTCATTTGTAAACTCGGTCCCATCAGATATCCAGACATATTCTAAGACAGGTATCGCTCATTTCACGAGATGGTTTTCTCCGCGAACTTGAGATAAAGAGAGACATAGAAAGAAACATTGGAGAGGATCCACTCACTGAGGCTATTTCTCGAACGCAATAGTTTTACAAACGGGCTTTGTGAAACTGATTAGTAGAGGAGTTGGGTGTTCGGTATCACATGGGCTGTGAGTATACGGCATCGCAATAATTATCCTTAATTGAAAGTGGGAGATTGTTGGCTATAGTGCCCTCAAGGCAATTATCATAGTCGCAGGTAGGCGATTGTGATGATTGAGGGAGGACCTATACCGGTAGAACAATCTTACTCGAGATGATAGTATGCTATCTGGTTTGTCTTTACCATCATGTACATGTTGATAGAGCCCATAGGATTCTTGCTTTACTACCAGCATTATAATGGCGATTGTATAAGTGGGAGCTTAGGGTCTATAAGCACATCCTTAAATGTCCCTAGTCGTAGGAATATCGAGACTGGGCATCGATACTCCTGTGTAGACTGGTGTATACTTATCTAGACCCTAACGAGGGGCGGTGGCCGGTCTCACAAGCCATTGGTGTCAGTTGTTCACCTAAGATAGTATACAGGTGCTTGTTGGGTTATGAGTATACTGGATGGACTCGCCGGGAACATGCTAGTTGGTATTATACCTTTTGTCCGATAGCAGTTCCCTGGTGACATGTGTACAGGTTAGTTTGTCGACCTGAGATTGTCATTTGTATCGTGTGAGTTCCCACTGTAGTTTGATTAAACCCTACCACGGCTCAAAGGAGTCATGCAAACAGGTTTTAGTTGGGTACAGTCCCGAGCCATATGGAGGCAGTGAGCGGATCGTCAGGGATTCGTCTATCCCAGTATTGGGGGTTGATGTCGCGCAGTGCATGGGTGGCCATCACCAGAAATCCTCGGCCGGGGTATACGAGAATTACCGATCCAGGATCGATAGTTTCTCAGGTGGGGATGGGTTTCATACCGACATGAATTATCGCGTTGTTAGGGGTCTGACTTTATCCACCCCCTAGACTCGATATGCGATACTCTTAGATGAACGGACCAGACTGTACGGATATTGTCACTGTCAGGCTCAGTAGGGTTTCAGGATGAGTTCGCTCGTCGGCCTCCCTTTCACTCAATACCTGGGCAGCCGTTACGTACAGCTAGTGCCACTGACATGCTTGTGGTTAAACCCACTGCCAGCGTATTGACGAGTCTGTAGAGTCCCACACAGAGGGTTTCCCTGATTCGGACGAAACGTTGTAGAGGCCGTATGGTTTTATGGCAGGGTTCGATCATATACGTGCACTCGTGCACGGATCATGATTCGGACGGATAATACTAGTGGGATTTAGTTTAAGCCGGTTCCTAGTATTATATTATTGGAATATTTTTGTCTCGTTGTATTCGTATTCAGTAGGAATACGGTTGCAGGCATGTATATACGGACGAGGGGTATTCTTGTAATTCATTACAATATTACTTTTGAAGTTACCATTTCTTCTTCTTGGTTTTTGGCCAAATTCCTTCTACCGGATATTTCTTGTTTTGGCTAATTTTCATAGGCTGCCAAAATTCAAAATTCATGTATATGTCATGGTGTGCTAGCAAGTGGCAGTGATGGGCTAATTCATGTGCCATGCTTTGCATTAATGAGGCATGGGCACTTGATTGGTGAGGTGTCTTTTCTTTGTGTGTGAGTGCTGGGAATTTTGAGTGAGGGATTAATTCATTTTTTGTTGTTTTTTCTCATCACTACACTTACAACAACAGAGCCCCATTTTCTTTCTTTGGCCGAGCACCATTCTTCACTTGGGAAAATTCATATGCTCACATCTTCTTCTCATTCACTTGGCAACTTCATTTTACCTCCACCTAAATGTTAGTTGTATGTATGCCCTAGAGGCCATTATTTTTATGAGATGTATATTATAATGGATGCTGGGATATATATAGGAAGGACTTTCTTGCTCGACATGATAGTGCGCTATCTGGTTGCTCTTTATCTTAACATGTACACATGATGTCTCTTTGTTACATGTTGATAAAGCCCTTAGGATGTGTACTCGACTTCCAGGATTATGATGCAGATCATACTAGTGGGGCCTGGGTAGTCCATGAGTACATCTTTCAATGTTCCTAGTCGTGGGAATATCGAGATAGGGCATCGATATTCTAGAGTAGACTAGCATGTATCTTCTCGATCCATGTCATGGGTGATTGATGATCCCATATCCATTGGTGTTTCACATCAGAGATGGTATGCGGGTGCTCAGTGGAGACTGGATACACTGAACGGACTCACCGAGAACTCCCAGATGGTATTATACTTCACGTCATGGCAGTTCTCTGGTGACACTGGTACAGCTTAGTCTGTCGACCCGAGATCGTCATAGAGTCATGTGTGTCTCCCACTGTGCTTTGATTTCCACCCTACCATGGCTCTACTGAGTCATGCAAACAGGTGGTTTTTGGGTACAGTCCCGATTCACATGGAGGCAATGAGCGATAGGAGGGGATTCGTCTCTCCCGGTATTGGGGGTTGATGTTGCGCTATGCTCGACTGGCCATAACTGGAAATCTCTGGCCAGGGTTGTTGTGATTTACTGGTAAGTATTATCAGTAGTTTCATGCTCGTTATGGACCTTACATCGGCATGAATTATCAAGCTACTGGGGTCTGACGTTTACCACCCATAGGCAAGATATGCGACATATTAGACGAACAGACCGGACTGTGCGGTAAGTGTCACTGATTGGATTCATAGGAGTGTGAGCAGGCTTGCTCATTGATCTTCTGATCGCTCAATACCCGGGTGGCTATTACGTTTAGTAGAGACCGCTTGCGGCTTGTGGGTGACTGATATGATCACCACCTACTGCCGGCGTATTGACGAGTCTTTAGAGTTCTACACAGAGATTTCCTGGCTCAAGCGAAACGAAATAGGAGCGCATATAAGATATGTGCGGGACCGAGAATAATACCAGTATGTGATACTGCATTCTATTCTCGTGATTTGTATCATCGGTCGGTTATATGCGATATAGCCGGGTTACCGAATCAAGTGCTGATTCGATATATTGATACACTAGATATTAGTCGGTTACATGCGATATGACAGGTTCATTAAATCAAGTGTTGATTTAATGATTTAATGTATAATTATATATTTGATATATTACTTTACATTAACTAGTATTGGTTCATATAAGATTGATTTTCTCACTTGATGTGCACATAATGTATATGTGATATATGTTTGTGTACATGATTGTATCATGCTTGATGATACATGCAAACTTGGGTGTGTGTAAGTCTTACACCATGTTTATTTATAATTGTGAGGGTTTTATTTATTTTAAGTACTTCAAAATGGTGGCTTTATTTTCATGGCTGAAAGCTTCATGACGCTTCAAGCATCTTTGACAAAGTCCACACATTTTGTTTTACTTAAGATATTTCTAAACCAAACCATTATATTAAACCATGGTTTAGTCTCTACAATAGTTAGTGGATAATACTAACTCACCCATGGTTGCATAATTATCATTATTCTTTTCTCATTTTCATTCTTGCTTCTTCTTCTTCTTCATTCAAAAGAAAACCTTGCTAGATTTTTATAAGTGAAGAAATAAAGTGAGAAATCAAAATCTAAAGTGAACCCATTTCCTATTTCATCATCCTCTACTACTTTCCATTTAGTTTAGGGTGTTCTCTTCACAATGTTCTTGACCTAGTGAAGTGGAAGCTTGAGTTTGAGTCTCCTCGACGTAGATCATCTTCGGCCTCGAAGACTACGAGCAATCTTGTTCATTTCTCCGGGGAATTCCATACTAGAGTCCGGGAGCTCGATGATCGCAGCGAAGGGACGTCAAAACGGAGCTTTAGAAGTGAAGGACCGGATCTACAAAGGTTGTATTTTCGTTCACTTCTCTTTCTAATGTAGATTACTTATTTTGGTTACCCTAGTTTCTAGTACAATTCGTAGTTGATTGCTTAGCACCCCCTTGTTTTTTTTGTTGTAGCATGTGTGATGCTTGCAATCCCTAGGCTAGGTGCTAAGGAATCCCAACATGGTATCAGAGCCTAACTAGAAACTTAGACGATGTTAGATGTAATACGAAACCGAAACAAATCCGTATTGCAATTTTTGAAACGTTGCAGTTCATGCTCTCTGTTGATTTTCAAAAGGTCTGTAAAAATTTTGCAAACAAGTGCAGAGTGATGTATGTGATACCTATAGTGCACAGAGCAAAAACGAGACCAAGTGCTCAGATTTCAACCGAGCACTCTTCCCCAAAAACCGAGGAGGCCAGCCCCCTAGGCTCATATTGGTGTCGTTTTTGTTTTGTGCTCTGGTGTGCTCATTTTGGGGTTTTAGGTATTGTTTGCTTGGTCCAAATTTTCATGTGATGTAAATTTTGCTATAGGACCAAAACGGAGTGTTTCGTAGTCGTATAATTTAACATTGTGATGGTAACCTAGGCTATGTTTGACAGTTTGAACGAATCTCAAACATCACCCCATGACCCCCCCTGAAATTTCCAATTGTTGGAATTTTTCTAAGTTAATCATATTCAATGTTTGTGCAAGTAACTCTATGGACCCTCTAGAAGAACAAAAACCTTAACTCGATTCTATGCCCTTGGAACCGCGACTTGAACCCTAGGGTTTGCCGTGGTTCTGCAGTGTCATAGGTGAGGCGTTGGTTTGACCCTTCTACGGCTGGATCATAGGTACTGTGGCACGTTTTGGGTACTTTAACTTCGCTCAAGTGTTGAGCTTATCGGGTGATGAGGGTGTTGGTTGATTCACTTGAAACGTTTAACATAGTCTAGTATATTGTGATACAATACTTGGAATCAACAACATTTGAATTTTATAAGTCTAGCAATTTAGTCTCATTTGATTGGTTTCCACGAGATTTTGATGTGATCAAAAGTCCGTCGCAATCACTTTATGTATTCGGATACTCGCCGGGTAACATTACTAGATTGTCACACACAATAACCCCGACCAAGTGACTGTAGGAGAACTCCGTTGCCAAAATGCATCCGTCCGGGTGCTCGCGGCCGTGGTGTTCCGCCTAACTGCACTTCATCGTTAGTATCAGGGGGTGCGGCCATCTACTAAAGTTTCCGACGAGCATTCGATCGGGATGTAGGGAATCTTGTTGAATTGCCCGACCGATTATTGGAAAGTGTTTTCAATATCGAGACTAAAATGCGGGGTTTATAATTTTTAGGCATGCGATGTCTAAGGAATTCATATTGTTAGGCATGAAATCCGCAATATGAGATATTACGTGTTTATGATGTCTAAGGTGGTTGCGGATTCCAACTGTTGTAGTTTTCAATTTTTTTTTTCTGCGACCTTAAGTGTAATATGTGGGGTATTCGCCGGTTTCGTTGCTATACGTCAACGACAATTGGGATACGCATATTTACTTACGTTGATGACATGTGATGTTATGTGTTGCTGGATATGTTATATTGGATCATCGTGTTTGGATAGCCGGGGGGTTTTATGTGAGATGGGTGTTTTTCATTTTCAATCATGTAAAAACTTGTATGTAATATTCTTTTATTGGGGAACTTCCGGGTTGAGGAAGATGGCACCGTTGATGTATATTATTTACTTTTCCGCATTAGGATAGACCCAAGGAGGAGAGCATAAGTAACCGGGTTCTAGGGTCCAATGGAGACCATCTCGAGGAGTCGAGACTGGGTCTCCTAACTCTAGAATTGGTAGGGTTGCTTGCCGCTCTTATAGGGGTCTAGGGATGTGGGTATGACTATTCATCACGGCCGTGGAATCCGTGTTTTATACAGGCTCAATATAAAACACGGACATCCTAGTATATCCAATATTTCATATGTTGTTTTCTGCTGCGATATCTGTGATGTGATCATTTGATATGTGGAGATAGATATTGTATATAGTATATATGATATATTATATAGACATTGCTTATGTTTTACACCCGCGCTAGCTATGCCCCGCTCTGCCGTTAGTTACCTAACCTAACGGTGCATGACGGGACATCGAGGCGAATGCGGATGGCATAAGCGTACGTTGTATTTATCTGTGATGTTTAGGTAACTTAAATGATGGGACATTCATTAATGAGATTAATGAAAGAAAATAAACCTAAAAGATGTTGTGGAATCGAATTTCAAAAATTAGGTAGCTCTAGTTGTTGCTTTGTATAGCGGTATTCCTTGTAGAATATCCAACACCTCATTCGACGAGGAAAGAGCCGAGATCCCTTCATCGGGAGTTACCTCTTTATCAATAACTAGCAGATGCTACAACCCTCGGTTTTGTTATTTGACTATTTTTTTCTAGTTCTTGCTTTGCATAGTGGTATTGTGAATATCCTGCACCTCATTCGACGAGGAAAGAGCCGAGATCCCTTCACCGGGAGTGAGCTCTTTAGCGAAACTAGCAAAAGCTTAAAAAACACTCCATTTTAAACCATTTGATTCTGCAACGAGATCAAGTTCAAAGCGTTAAAGGTTTTCTTAAAAACAATCCGCAACCCTCCGTCATTTTAGAAAGTAGAGTACTTAGTATTCGTGCTGCGTTTGTTGACCTTAGCCAAGGCGCAGTGTACGGTAGCCAAGTGATGTCTTCCTACACAGCATATGATGCGATTAGTTAGGACAGTCATGTGACTTTGTTGACCTTAGCCAAGGGTCATGTGGGTGGGTCTAATTAATCACGAAAGGACGGGTAGAACTTGACTAGTGCTTATGATTTGTTGACCATAGCCAAGGTCATAGGTGTTAGGGGTAAAAACCATTATCGGGAGTTTCAAGTGTTGAAATTTGCAATGAGATTGCATACCTTCTATATGATAGTTGGATCCTGATACCCACTGCGAGTAATTGTTACTCCTGAGAGAGTTTTGTACTTTACAATTAGCCGATCAAGTAGGTGTCTAGAAAGGTGTCAACGGGGTTACCCCCTAGGAAAATGAGGTTTATTTTAATTAGGTCCGCGCGAAAGCACGGGGAACCTCCCTCAAAGTATCGGCACTGGCCTGGCTGAAAGATTGGCGAACTTGTAGAGTGTAATTAATCCCGGCTAGTCTCTCCTTTTAAGGTTTGAAGGAAGATTTGATAAAAACAGTGGGAGCCATCCTGATTAGATAAAATATATAACCAATCTAATCTTGCAAGAGCGCACGCAGAGTGTTTTCTTCTCTCTCTCTTCAGGTAGCGACCATGTCACGTCTTAATCAAGATAATAATATGGATGTATTGACCAAACCCGCTTGTTATACTGAGCTGGGGAACGTTGGTCCCGCTCCAACTTATAATTGTTATAAGACCGAGCGGGAAATAGGGGAATACCAGGATTCCCATGCCGCCCAAACGAAGAAAGTGCATGCTGATGCATCTTCTTCGGGTGTGTTCATTACATAGAACTGTTTCTCAGTATCCTCTACGTCCTGGGTGTTTGATACCGGATCAGGATCCCGGATATGTAATCTGTTACATGGGCTACCGATAGGTAGAGAACTGAGAACGGGTGATAAGTTTCAAGAGTTGAAAACGGTGCAATTTTTGCACATGGCAATTATCACCCTGTATTACCAAATACATTGATTCTTAACGAATGTTATTAAATAACGAACCTAATATACAACATCATATCAGTCTCTTTATTTAGTAAAGAAGGATATAATTTTGTATTGTTGTATAATATTTTGAACATTTCCTATATCAAGAGTTGATCGGTTTCAGGCACGTTATCTAAAAGCATATACGTTCTAAATTAAACCACAGTTCTTAACGTACAGAACACACAAGAAGAATGGTTCAGAAATGAACGAATCCTTCTTGAGGCATTGTAGACTAGGTCATATCAAAGCGACCCGACTAGCTAAGTTACATAAATATGCATATTTAAATCAGTTTGAATTTACATCTTATGGAACTTGGCAGTCATGTCACAAAGATATGATGACCACAGCTCCGTTTACTGGAAACAGAGAAAGAGTTGGTGAACTCTTGGGACTAATACATGATGATGTATGAAGGTCCCCAGTCTACATATGCCAGGACTGGTTCTTTATACTTCCTTACATTCACTGACGATCTCTCAAGATTCGGACACATGTTCCTGTTGAAACACATGTCTGAAGCTTTTGAGAACTTCAAAGAATATAAGATAGAAGTAAAGAACCAATATAGGAATAAGTATTATATCCTTTGATGTGATCAAGGAGGAGAGTACTTAGGCATAGAGATCCTGGACTATTCTAAAGGAGAATGAGATTCTCTCTCAGCATTACTCCTCCGCATACACCACAGCACAACGGTGTATCGGGACGAAGCAATCGCACCCTATTAGATATGGTGCGCTCTATGATGAGTATTACTGAGTTACCTGTTTCCTTTGGGAGTTATGCACTTGTGAAGCTGCATACCTATTAATAAGGATTCAATAGTTCTCGACGAACCTCAGCCTCTCCGCCGATCTGGTAGGGGTCCTCATCCATCTGAGAGATACTTCGGTTTCTCGAGGACAGTGGGAGCAAGGATTGCATCATGGAGATGATGACCTAACTAGCTTCGAGCAAGCCATCAAGAATAGGGACTCTGTAAGAATGGCTGGATGCTAAGAGATCTGAGATGGAATCTATATTCACCAACAAAGTATGGACTTTAGTTGCTATTTCTAAAAGGTTAAATCCCCATCAAGAGCAAGTATATCTTGAGAAGATTACTTGGTGTAAATGGAAAAGTTGAGACTTTCAAAGCTAGACTTGTTGTAAAAGGTTTTCATCATTAACCAGGCTTGGATAATGATGAAACCTTTTCTCCAATAGCTATGCTTAAGTCCGTCCGGATCCTGCTTGCCACTGCTACATACCATAACTACGATATCTGGCGGTTAGGTGTCATGACTGCTTTTCTAAATATAGGTTTAGGAGAGAACGTCTAAAAGTACACAGCCAGAGGGCTTCATAGACAGTGGGAGCAGTGGAAACGTGTGCAAGTTGCTTTAAAAGTTAAAGCAGGTATCGCGGAGTTGGAACGTCTGTTTTGATGTGGTAGTCAAAGTGTTTGACTTCATCAAAATGGTAGATGAACCTTGTATATACAAAAAGGTAGTAGAGAGTAAGGTGGTCATCCTCGTATTGTACGTGGACGACATACTCTTGATAGGAAAAAAGTTTCCTATGCTACGCACGGTCAATCTTCTCTTATCATAAGGATTCTCTATAAAGGATCAAGGTGATACCTCCTAAATCCTGGGTTTTGGATCTATGAGATAGATCTAAATGGATGTTAGGATTCTCACTAGGTGTAGTGAGATGGTATCAATCGATCCTGGGGAGAATCACTGGATAGCTTACAGGGTGGTAAGGACGACTGAACATCAGTCACAGGCATTGTCTTTACCCTCAGTAGAGGGACGGTATGTTGGAAGAGTTCCAAGCTAGATACCGTGGCAGACTAGACGATAAATGCTGGATACATCGCTACCAAAGATGCTACCAAAGAGGTAGTCTGTGTGTATTTTTTGTTCATGATATGAACAAGGTTCCTACCATTGTGTGACAATGGAGGTGTGTCTTTGGCCTAGGAGTCCCGGTCCCATCAGTGACCCAGACATATTCTACGGCAGTATCACCTGATCAAAGAGATAGTTGATCTCCAGGGAGATCAAGGTTAGGAGAGTAGACTCAGATGGCGGATCCACTCATAAAGGCCTTTTTCCTAAAAGAGACTTTTATGGGATGGTTGAGTATGGGATACTACAACCACTGCTAATTGTTGGGTATTGGATACTACAACATATGGCCCTAGTGCAAGTGGGAGATTGTTAGTTGTATGTATGCCCTAGAGGCCATTATTGTACATGAGATGTATATTATAATGGATGCTGGGAAATATATAAGGAGGACTTTCTTGCTCGACATGATAGTGCGCTATCTGGTTGCTCTTAATCTTAACATATACATATGATGTCTCTTTGTTACATGCTGATAAAGCCCTTAGGATGTGTACTCGACTTCCAGGATTATGATGCAGATCATACTAGTGGGGCCTGGGTAGTCCATGAGTACATCCTTCAATATTCCTAGTCGTGGGAATATCAAGATAGGGCATCGATATTTCAGAGTAGACTAGCGTATATTTTCTTGACCCATGTGATGGGCGATGGATGATCCCATATCCATTGGTGTTTGACATCAGAGATGGTATGCGGGTGCTCAGTGGAGACTGGGTACACTGAACGGACTCGCCGAGAACTCCTAGATGGTATTATACTGTAGGTTAGCATAGCACCTTGTGAAGGTTTTGGCAAGCATCAACCATGCTACTTTAAAAATTTTGCGGTGCTAAACAAACCCTAACCAAGAACTTAACTAGAGAATTAGGGTTAACTTGCATGTAAACAACTTTACATCTAAGAGAGAGATTACAACCTTTGTAGTCCATTCCTTCGCTTCATAAGCTCCGAGTAGTAGTCCCTTCGCCGCGATCCATGAACTTACGGACTCTAGAGAGATTCCACAAGTCGAATGATCCATGCTTGCTTGAAGTCTTCCTTTTCGAAGATGATCTACCTTGAAGAATCTCAAACTCAATCTCTCACTTCTCTAATCAAGTATTAGTGAAGTGAACACCCTAATGTAAGTGGCTAGAATAGATGAGGATGATGAAGTAGAAATTTTGCTCTTTTTTGTTTTCAAATTCTCACTTTAAATCATCACAACTCAAAAAGCTAGAAAGCTTTTTCAAAGAGGAAGAAGAAGAAGAAAGCTTTTGTGATGAATAATGAATTATTGTTGTGGTTACAATTGCAACCATGAGTTAAGAATGAAGGCTTTAACCTATGTAGAGAATAAACTATGGTTAAGGGTTTGGGTTGGGTTAACAAATATCTACACAAAATATCAAGCTAGATGACAAAAGTAAAAAGCTTCATGAAGCTTCATGAAAAAGCTAACCCAAATCCAAACCCTAACTTGGTTTAAACTCAACAACCATGTTGCATTTGTAATCCTAACATGTTACAATATTATATATCACATATACAATATATTTTGTAACAAAAGAAAATAATACAATTAACATATATCGCATATACATCAATGTATAATCCAGTGAGAAAATGAATCAATAAAACGAGCTTATATTAGTTAACGTAATGTAATATATCACATATATAATTATACATTAAATTATCGAATCAACACTTGATCCGACAATCCGGCTATATTGCATATAACCGACTAATATAACATGTACCATTTCATCGAATCAACACTTGATCCGATGATCCGGCTATATCACATATACCCGGCCAATATCTCATATCGCGAGAATAGAATACGGTATCTCATATCGTATTATTCTCGGTCCCGCACATATCACATATGTGCTCCTACTCCGTTTTGCCCGAGCCAGGAAACCTCTGTGTAGGACTCTAAAGAATCGTCAATACTCCGGCAGTAGGTGATGATCATATCAAACACCCACAAGCTGCAAGCGGTCATCTCAACGTAACAGCCACCAAGGTATTGAGCGATCAGAAGATCAACAAGCAATCCTGTACATTCTCCTGTAAATCCAATCAGTAACACTCCCGTACAGTCCGATCTCTTCGTCTGATATGTTGCATATCTAGTCTAGGGGTGCTAAACGTCAGACCCCAGTTACCGATAAGTCGTGTCGATGTGAGGCTCATAACAGGTTGAGAAACTACTGATAACTCTTACCAGTAGAACTCCATATCATCCCTGGCCAGGGACTTCCAGTTATAGCCAATCGAACACAGCACAACATCAACTCCCAATACCGGGAGAGACGAAACCCCTCCTATCGCTCATTGCCTCCATGTGATTCGGGACTGTACCCAAAAGCCACCTTTTTGCACGCCCTCTTGGACGTCGTAAGGTGGAAATCAAAGCACGGTGGAAATCACACAACTCTATGTCGATCTCGGGTCTACAGACTAACCTGTACCAATGTCACCAGAGAACTGCTATCTGACGATAGGTATAAATCTATCTAGGAGTTCTCGGCGAGTCCGTTCAGTGTACCCAGTCTCCACTGAGCACCCGTACACCATCTTTGATGTCAAACACCAATGGATATGGTATCATCCATCGCCCATCATATGGGTCAAGATGCGTATACGCTAGTCTACTCTGGCGTATCGATGCCCTGTCTCGATACACCCTCGACTAGGAACAGTTATAGGATGTACTCGTTGACTACCCTGGCCCCTCTTGTATGATCTCATCATAGTCCTAGTAATCAAGTACATATCCCAAAGGGCTTTATCAACTTGTGAGAGTAAGACAGTAAACCAATACAAGTCAACATGTTAAAACAAAGTGCAACCAGATAGCATACTATCATATCGAGCAAGAAAGTCCTCTCTATATATATCCAAGCATCCACTATAATATACATCATATGTACAATAATGGCCACTAGGACATATACATAACTAACAATCTCCCACTTGCACTGAGGCCAGCTGTTGTAGTATCTCATACCCAATATCCCAAAGAGTCTCTCAAATTGTATCTGGGGTATGGCCTTCGTGAGTGGATCCACAATGTTGTCCTTCGTATCAACTCTCCTGACCTCGATCTCCCGGCGATCAACTATCTCCCGGATCAGGTGATACCGCCTCAGAATATGTCTGAACTTCTGATGGGACCTGGGTTCCTTAGCCAAAGCCATAGCTACATTGTTATCATAATACAAAGGTATTGGTTGCTCAATGGACGGAACCACACCAAGTTCAGTGATGAACTTCTTTATCCAGACAGCCTCTTTGGCAGCATAGTTGGCAGCGATGTATTCAGCCTCCATCGTCGAGTTCGCAACAGTTTCCTGTTTGGAACTCTTCCAACACACCGCCCCTCCATTGAGGGTAAAGACAAAACCCGAGTGCGACTTAGAGTCGTCCTTATCACTCTGGAAGCTCGAATCGGTAAAGGACTCCACCTGGAGTTCTCTATACCATACACCAAGAACATCTCTTTAGTCCTTCTCAAATACTTGAGAATGTTCTTCACAGCTGTCCAGTGATTCTCTCCAGGATCTGCTTGATACCGACTCACTACACTTAGTGAGTATGCTACATTGGGTCTGGTACATAGCATCACATACATGATAGAGCCTACTGCCGAAGCATAGGGTATCCCTTACATGGGAGCTCTCTCCAAATCAGTCTTGGGAGACATCTCTTTGGAGAGAGTGAGTCCAGAGATCGTGGGTAAATACGCACGCTTAGATTCATCCATGCTAAACCTCTTTAGTATGGTGTCAATGTACCTGGATTGCGACAATCCCAGTATCCATTTAGATCTATCTCTATAGATCTTAATTCCCAAAATGCAGGAGGCATCACCTAGATCTTTCATTGAGAATCTATATGATAAGAAGAGCTTGATCGAATGCAGCATAGGAATATCATTTCTTATCAAGAGTATGTCATCCACGTACAATACAAGGAAGACAACCTTACTCTCTGCAACTTTCTTGTATATACAAGGTTCATCTACGTTCTTGATGAAGTCAAACTCTTTGACTACTACATCAAAGTAGATGTTCTAACTCCGCGATGTCTGCTTTAACCCGTAGATGGATTTAAGCAGCTTGCACACCTTTCCTCTACTCACACTATCTACGAAGCCTTCTGGCTGGGTCATGTACACGCACTCTTCTAAATCACCATTTAGAAAGGCGGTCTTAACATCCATTTGCCAGATTTTGTAGTCATGGTATGCAGCAATGGCAAGTAAGATCCGGATGGACTTAAGCATAGCCACTGGAGAAAATGTTTCGTCATAATCCACACCTGGTCGTTGACGAAAACCCTTTGCAACAAGTCTAGCTTTGAAAGTCTCAACTTTTCCATCTACACCAAGTTTCTTCTTAAAGATCCATTTGCTCCCAATGGGTTTTACCCCTTCAGGAGCAATTTCCAAAGTCCTTACTGTGTTGGTGTATATGGATTCCATCTCAGATCACATTGCATCTAGCCATTTCACAGAGTCACCACTCGTGATGGCCTGCTCGAAGCTAGTTGGGTCATCATCTTCCATGATGCAATCCTCTCTCCCACTATCGATGAGAAAACAATAGTATCTCTTAGGTGGATGAGGAACCCTACTGGATCGGCGGAGAGGCGGGGGTTCATCGGGAACTACTGAATCCTCTGGCTCCATTAAATCTTCAGTTGCAGTTTGTGCTGCTGGAACTTCTTCCAGCTCTATCTCTTCGCCACTAATTTCTTTTGCAAGAAATTCCTTTTCCAAAAAGGTGGCATATTGAGAAACAAACACCTTTTGTTCCTCGGTGTTGTAGAAAATATATCCTTATGAATTCTTAGGATATCCCACAAACTTGCAAAGAACTGATCGTGCTTCGAGTTTGTCCGGATTTTGCCTTTTGAAATAGGCCGAAAACCCCCATATCTTAACTCGTTTAAAATATGGTCTCTTCCCACTCCATATCTCATGTGGTGTGGTAGGTACAAATTTAGATTGAACTTGATTTAATAGGTATGCTGCTGTCTCCAGCGCATAACCCCAAAAGGAAATAGGCAACTCAGCGGAGCTCATCATAGAGCTCACTAATAGGGTGCGATTCCTCCGCTCCGATACACCGTTGTGCTGTGGTGTATACGGTGGAGTAAGCTGAGAGAGAATCCCATTCTCTTTTAAATAGTCCAGGAACCCATTGCTCAAGTATTCTCCTCCTCGATCAGATCGAAGGATCTTAATACTTTTACCCGTCTGGTTCTCTACTTAATTCTTATATTCTTTGAATTTCTCAAAAGCTTTAGACTTGTGTTTCAACAGGAACACATGTCCGTATCTTGAGAGATCGTAAGTGAATGTAATGAAGTACGAGGAACCATTCCTGGCATGTGTAGACATAGGACCACATACATCACTATGTATCAGTCCTAAGAGTTCCGTAACTCTTTCTCCATGTCCACTAAATAGAGTTTTGGTCATTTTGCCTTTGAGACATGAATGACAAGTTTCATAAGATGAAAATTTGAACGGATTCAAATATCCATCCTTATGAAACTTAGCTAGTCGTGTCGCATTGATATGACCTAATCTACAATGCCACAAGAAGGATTCATTTATTTCTGAACCCTTCCTCTTGTGAGTGTTTTGTACATTAAGAACCGTGTTTTGATTTAGAACATATATGCCATTATGTAACGAGCCTGATCCAATCAACTTTTGATTTAGGAAGATGTTCATAACATTATCATGTATTACAAAATTATATCCTTCTTTACTTAATAAAGAAACTGATATAATGTTGCATATCATGTTCGGTATATAATAGCATTCGTTCAGAATCAATGTATTACAACTTGGTAATACAAGGTGATATTCGCCAACTGCTTTAGCTGCAACATTTGCACCATTCCCTACTCCTACGGAATGATCACACATTCCCAATTCTCTACCTCTCTTTAGCCCATGCAATATATTGCATATGTGGGATCACGATCCGGTATCTAATGCCCAGGACGTAGAGTGAATTGCGAAACAGTTCTCGGTAACTAACACATCTGAAGAAGATGCATCAACATGTTTATTCTTCGTTTGGGCGGCGTGAGAATCCAAATATTCTCATATTCCCTGCTCAGACTTATAACAATTATAAGTGGGAGCGGGACCAACGTTCCCCTGCTCAGTATAACAAGCGGGTTCAGTCAATACATCCATATTATTATCTTGATTAAGGCTTGATATGGTCGATACCTGGAGAGAGAGAGAAGAAAACACTTTAGCAAGCGCTCTTGCAAGATTAGATTGATTATTATCTTATCTAATCAAGATGGCTCCCACTGTTTTAATCAAATCTTCCTTCAAACCCTAAAAGGTAAGATTAGCCGGGATTAATTACACCTTACAAGTTCGTCAATCTTTTAGCCAGATCAGTGTTGGTACTTTGAGGGAGGTTCCCCGCGCTTTCGCACGGACCTAATTAAAATAAAACTCGTTTTCCCAGAGGCATAACCGTGTTAACACCTTTCTAGACACCTACTTGATTGGCTAGTTGTCATGTGTAAAACTCTCCCAGGATTAACTCTTACTCCTAGTGGGTATCGGGATCCATCTATCTCATAGAAGGTATGCAATCTCATTTCAAATCTCAACACTTGAAATTCCCGATAATATTTTTGCCCCTAGCAACTTATGACCTTAACATAGTCAACAAATCATAATTGCTAGCCAAGTTCAACCCGTCATTTCCCGATTGAATTAAACCCACCTGCACGACCCTTAATATAGTCAACAAAGTCGTACAAATACCCTAATCCAATCACATCTCATGTTTTAGCGGATAAGCACTAATTAGCTACCGCACACTACGCCTTAACATAGTCAACAAACGTAGCACAAATACTAAGTAGTACTTATCTGAAATGACGGAGGGCTACACAGGTTTTTCAGAAAACTATAAGCGTAATGAACTTGATATCGTTGTAGAAACAAGTGTTTTTGAAAAGGAATGTTTTTTAGGCTTTTCTAGTTTCGCTAAAAAGGTCACTCCCGGTGAAGGGATCTCGGCTCTTTCCTCATCGAATAAGGTGCGGGATATTTCATAAATACCGCTGTGCAAAGCAAGAACTATAGAAGCAATCAAAAACCAAACCGTGAGTTTGTAGCATCTGCCAGTTTTGCTAAAGAGGTCACTCCCGGTGAAGGGATCTCAGCTCTTTCCTTATTGAATAAGGTGCTGGATATTCTACAAGGAATACCACTATGCAAAGCAAAAAATTGTAGGTACCCTTTTTGAAAAATTTGATTCTACAACATCTTTTAGGTTTCTTTTCTTTAATTAATCTCATTAGTAAATCCCATCATTTAAGCTTCCTAAGCATCACAGAAGAAACGAAAGCAGTAATATTTATATATCATATATATAGTATAAGCATTCGTCTCAGGCAGTAATATGATCTCATCACAGAACATTGCAACAGAAGTCAACATATGAAATATTGGATATACTAGGACATCCGTGTTTTATTTTGAGCCTGTATAAAACACGGATTCCACAATCACGATGAATAGCCAAACCCACATCCCTAGACCCCTACGAGAGGGGCAAGTAACCCTGCCAATTCTAGGATTAGGAGACCCGGTCTCGACTCCTCGAGATGGCCTCCCACTGGACCCTAGATCCCGGTTACTTGTGCTCTCCGCCTTGGATAAATCCTGATGCGGAAAAGTAAATAATATACAATGGTGACATCAAGCTCAACCCGGAAGTGCCCCAATAAAAGAATATTACATACAAATGAATTTTACATGAATGAAAAAGAAAACTCTTATCTCACATAAAACCCCCGGCTATTCAAAACACGACGATCCAATATAACATGTCACAGCAACACATAACACATGTCATCAACGTAAGTAAATATACCTATCACAATTGTCGTCGATCTATAGCGACGAAAACGGCGATATACCACATATTACACTTACGGTCACAGAAAAGAAAATGTAAAACTACAATATTTGGAATCCACAATCTCTTTAGACATCGTAAACCTGAAATATCACATATTACGGATTTCATGCCTAACTAAATGAATTCCACATATTGTATCACAACACAGATATCTAGGCGAAGTTACACAATTCGATCGATTCAACGAATTCCCAAAATACCCCAGTGAGCTCAACACTTGAGCAGAAAATAAAAATTCCCAGAAGCATACCCTATCACCTACGGACCGTCGCTGAAGGGCCCATCCCAAGCCTCCACAGTAGCACCGCGGAACCGCCGCCAAAACCAGGTTTTGGCCGCGGTTGCGCGGTCACTATAGCGAGTTAGGGACTCGTTCTTCAGGTGGGTCTATAGAATTCCCTGCATGATTTTCTGAGTATTTTTAATATGAAAAATTTCAACTTTTGAAAAAATTTCCAGAGAAGGGGTCTCGTTTGGGTTTTCGGGGTTCGATCGGACTTTAAAATTCGTCTAGACAACGCCTAATGCTCTAACTTGTCTTTGATACTACTTGTAGGTTAGCATAGCACCTTGTGAAGGTTTTGCAAGCATCAATCATGCTACTTTAAAATTTTTGGGGTGCAAAACAAACCCAAACCAAGATCTTAACTAGAGAATTAGGGTTAACTTGCATGTAAACAACTTTACATCTAAGAGAGAGGGATTACAACCTTTGTAGTCCGTTCTTTCGCTTCATAAGTTCCGAGTAGTAGCCCCTTCGCCGCGGTCCATGAACTTCCGGACTCTAGAGAGGCTCCACAAGTCGAATGATCCATACTTGCTTGAAGTCTTCCTTTTCGAAGATGATCTACCTTGAAGAATCTCAAACTCAAGCTCTCACTTCTCCAATCAAGTATTAGGGAAGTGAACACCCTAATATAAGTGGCTAGAATAGATGAGGATGATGAAGTAGGAATTTTTCACTCTTTTATTTTCAATTTCTCACTTTAAATCATCACAACTCAAAAAGCTAGAAAGCTTTTTCAAGGAGGAGGAAGAAGAAAGATTTTGTGATGAATAATGAATTATTGTTGTGGTTACAATTACAATCATGAGTTAAGAATGAAGGCTTTAACCCATGTAGAGAATAAACTATGGTTAAGGGTTTGGGTTGGGTTAATAAATATCTACACAAAATATCAAGCTAGATGACAAAATTCAAAAGCTTCATGAAAAATCTAACCCAAATCCAAACCCTAACTTGGTTTAAACTCAACAACCATGTTGCATTTGTAACCCTAACATGTTACAATATTATATATCACATATACAATATATTTTGTAACAAAGAAGATAATACAATTAACATATATCGCATATACATCAATATATTATCCAGTGAGAAAATGAATCAATAAAGCGAGCTTATATTAGTTAATGTAATGTAATATATCACATATATAATTATACATTAAATTATCGAATCAATACTTGATCCGACAATCCGGCTATATTGCATATAACCGACTAATATAACATGTACCATTTCATCGAATCAACACTTGATCCGATGACCCGGCTATATCACATATACTCGGCCGATATCTCATATCCCGAGAATAGAATACGGTATCTTATATCGTATTATTCTCGGTCCCGCACATATCACATATTTTTTCCTACTCCATTTTGCCCGAGCCAGGAAACCTCCGTGTAGGACTCTAAAGAATCATCAATACTCCGGCAGTAGGTGATGATCATATCAAAAACCCACAAGCTGCAAGCGGGCAGCTAAACGTAACAACCACCCAGGTATTGAGCGATCAGAAGATCAACAAGCAAGCCTGTACATTCTCCTGTAAATCCAATCAGTAACACTCTCGTACAGTCCGATCTCTTCGTCTAATATGTTGCATATCTAGTCTAGGGGTGGTAAACGTCAGACCCCAGTAACCGATAAGTTGTGTCGATATGAGGCTCATAACAGGTCGAGAAACTACTGATAACTCTTACCAGTAGCACTCCATATCAGCCCTGGCCAGGGACTTCCAGTTATAGCCAATCGAACACAGCACAACATCAACTCCCTATACCGGGAGAGACGAGACCCCTCCTATCGCTCATTGCCTCTATGTGATTCGGGACTGTACCCAAAAGCCACCGTTTTGCACGCCCTCTTGGACGTGGTAAGGTGGAAATCAAAGCACAGTGGGAATCACACAACCCTCTATGACGATCTCGGGTCTACAGGCTAACCTGTACCAGTGTCACCAGAGAACTGCTATCTGACGATAGGTATAAATCCATCTAGGAGTTCTCGGCGAGTCCGTTCAGTGTACCCAGTCTCCACTGAGCACTCGTACACCATCTTTGATATCAAACACCAATGGATATGGGATCATCCATCGCCTATCATATGGGCCAAGATGCGTATACGCTAGTCTACTCTGGTGTATCGATGCCCTGTCTCGATACACCCTCGACTAGGAACAGTTATAGGATGTACTCGTTGACTACCCTGGCCCCACTAGTATGATCTCATCATAGTCCTAGTAGTCAAGTACATATCCCAAAGGGCTTTATCAACATGTGAGAGTAAGACAGTAAACCAATACAAGTCAACATGTTAAGACAAAGTGCAGCCAGATAGCATACTAACATATCGAGCAAGAAAGTGCTCTCTATATATATCCAAGCATCCACTATAATATACATCATATATACAATAATGGCCTCTAGGGCATATACATAACTAACATATACCTCACGTCAGATGGCGGTTCTCTGATGACACTGGTACAGCTTAGTCTGTCGACCGGAGATCATCAAAGAGTCTTGTGTGTCTCCCCCTGTGCTTTGATTTCCACCCTACCACGGCTCTACTGAGTCGTGCAAACAGGTGGTTTTTGGGTACAGTCCCAAGTCACATGGAGGCAATGAGCGATAAGAGGGGATTCGTCTCTCCCGGTATTGGGGGTTGATGTTGCGCTATGCTCGACTGGCCATAACTGGAAATCACTGGCCAGGGTAGTTGTGATTTTCTGGTAAGTGTTATCAGTAGTTTCACGCTCGTTATGGACCTTACATCGGCATGACTTATCAAGCTACTGGGGTCTGACGTTTACCACCCCTAGGCGAGATATGCGACATATTAGACGTACAGACCGGACTGTGCGGTAAGTGTTACTGATTGGATTCGCAGGAGTGTGAGTAGGCTTGCTCGTTGATCTTCTGATCGCTTAATACCCGGGTGGCCATTACGTTTAGCAGACCGCTTGCGGCTTGTGGGTGACTGATATGCTCACCACCTACTGCCGGCGTATTGACTAGTCTTTAGAGTCCTACACAGAGGTTTCCTGGCTCAAGCGAAATGAAATAGGAGCGCATATGAGATATGTGCGGGACCGAGAATAATACCAGTATGTGATACTGTATTCTATTCTCGCGATTTGTATCATCGGTCGGTTATATGCGATATAGGCGGGTTACCGAATCAAGTGCTGATTCGATATATTGATACACTAGATATTAGTCGGTTATATGCGATATGACCGGATCATTAAATCAAGTGTTGATTTAATGATTTAATGTATAATTATATATTTGATATATTACTTTAGATTAACTAGTATTGGTTCACATAAGATTTCTTTTCTCACTTGATGTGCACATAATGTATATGTGATATATGTTTGTGTACATGATTGGATCATGCTTGATGATACATGCAAACTTGGGTGTGTGTAAGTTTTACACCATGTTTATTTATAATTGTCAGGGTTTTATTTATTTTAAGTATTTCAAAATGGTGGCTTTATTTTTCATGGCTTAAAGCTTCATGAAGCTTCAAGCATCTTTGACAAAGTCCACATATTTTGTTTTACTTAAGATATTTCTAAACCAAACCATTATATTAAACCATGGTTTAGTCTCTACAATAGTTAGTGGATGATACTAACTCACCCATGGTTGCATAATTATCATTATTCTTTTCTCATTTTCATTCTTGCTTCTTCTTCTTCTTCATCCAAAAGAAAACCTTGCTATATTTTTCTATGTGAAGAAATAAGTGAGAAATCAAAATCTAAAGTGAACCCATTTCCTATTTCATCATCCTCTACTACTTGACATTTAGTTTAGGGCGTTCTCTTCACATAGTTCTTGACCTAGTGAAGTGGAAGCTTGAGTTTGAGTCTCCTCGACGTAGATCATTTTCGGCCTCGAAGACTACGAGCAATCTTGTTCATTTCTCCGGGGAATTCCATACTAGAGTCCGAGAGCTCGATGATCGCAGCGAAGGGACATCAACACGGAGCTTTAGAAGTGAAGGACCGGATCTACAAAGGTTGTATTTTTCGTTCACTTCTCTTTGTAATGTAGATTACTTGTTTTGGTTACCCTAGTTTTCTGGTACGATTCGTAGTTGATTGCTTAGCACCCCCTTGTTTTTTTTTGTTGTGGCATGTGTGATGCTTGCAAACCCTAGGCTTCCTTGGGTGCTTTGAGACAAAATATTCACACACTATCTCTACTTCACCTTGGGTATTTAGGCTAGCAAACTGGATGCCCGAGTTTCCTCGGTTTTGAGGCGGGAGCCCGTATTAAGAATCCTCGAGGTGGATCTTCTTCGACGAGGAAGACCGGAGAGCGAGCTTGTTCGGAGCAGCCGCGAGGAGCTTGGGAGGAGGTTGAAGACTGAAGGACACGGATCGATCGGTATAACCATCTAACTCATTTTTACATTTAACTAGTGTAGGGTTAATGGTAGATCCGGGCATCGGGTAATTGTGGCGCCAGTTTAGTAAATTTTTGTTCCGCATTTGGCCACGTTTTGATGGTCGGGACGCTACCATAACCCAACACAAAATACCTTCTAGAAGAGGTCACCTCATTTATGTATTAACCGCTTATTTTGATATTTGGAAATAAGGTGGAGGGTTGTGGGGAAAATAAAAATGGTGTGAGGCATGGCCTAATGAATTTTTAATTTATTTGGATTTTATTGAAGTATGGTTCCCATTTTTAATTGCGAAAAATATTTCATAAAACTAAAATGGTCATGAGATTTTTTCACACCCTCACTTAATTTTCTTTTGTTCCTTCTCTCTCCTCTCCTCTTCCTCAACCCTAAACCTTCTCATGTATTGAGAGCCATGGGGTTTTGAGATAGAAAAAATACAACTAACCATCTCCACATCTCCTAAACAAACTAGATTAGCAAACTAGTTTGTTTAGTTGCTTCTTTTTGAAGTAGGGTTTGAATCAAGAACCTTCAGGTAGATCATCAAGGATCGAGGAGGATGACGACCAAGCTTGATCTAGGACCGGAAAGGAGATTAAGAAGAGGATAAAGAATACACGAAGGACACGTGTCGATCGGTATAAAACTTCTATCATTATAGAATAAGTATCTATGAAGTTTTTGCTATTAAGGCTTATGGTAGTTCTTAGGTTATAGTCTTTGTAGCATGCTTCAAAATCAATATTTGAAAATTCTGCCTCTCTACAAACCCCGTAGAGTGTGCAACATAGACTTACATGGTATCAGAGCCATTTCATAAGCCTTATATATCTCATGGCGACATTAGAAATCCGTCATTTTTGTCGCGCACGAACTGCCAACAAAATCAGTCCCTAAAATGATGTTTTGATATGTTTGCACACCTCGCGAACTCACGGTTTGAACTGAGAAGCCGCAGGGTAAAGCATGGGCACCCCAGGGATACCCAAGGGGTCTAAAGGTCGAGCCCACCCTCCAAGAACACCACAAGGCGGCCTTGGGGGTAGTGACCCGAGAGCACCCCAAAAAGGTGCTATCGGGTTTGCTTACCCTTGGGGGCCACCTCATGGTGTCCCCTAAGGGTGGGTACCCCTTAGGCCTCCGAGTTGATAGTTAATTTTTTCCACTTCACATTTGCGAAGATTTGGACGAGTTTCGAGTTCGTTACGACTCCCGGATTGGCTTAAAACGATTTTTTGGGGGGACTTTAGTGAACTGTTTTTTCATGTCTTGGAAATTGGTTTCATTCGCTAATTGTGCGCGGAATTATAGCGTCGTGGTTTTATTTACTTACTTTTGTGATGCGTATATGTGTTTTTAAACATCTTATAATCACCGTACGTCAATTAGAAGGGGTTGCACATATCATGTGATGTTCTGTGTTGCGAATGATTTAATGGATCGTCGTGTGATTGGCCTGGTGTGAATTTAGATGTAAGATGTGAGTGAATTTTGTAATTCATGAAATAATTGATGTATATTCTTTTATTGGGGCACATCCGGGTTGATGATGATGTCACCGGCTGTATATTATTTTTCATTTCCACATCTAGGATTGACCCGCGAAGGAGTAAACAAGTTACCGGGTTCTAGAATTCAGTAGGTGGCCTTCTCGAGGAGTTAAGACCTGGATCACCCAATTCTAGGATTGGCGGGTAGCTTGCCGCACTCGTAGGGGTTTAGGATAGTTCACACTCGGCTATTCACACGACAGTGGAGGATTGTATTTCATAGGTGGCTCAATGAAATGCAAAGTTCCTAATTGATCTATTTTTCCATTCTCTATGATGTTGATATCTGTGATGCTTATCGTGCCTATAACAAATGGTTATATATATATATATATTAATAAATGTTGTATATGTTTTGCATCCGCGCTAGGCCTACCCCCGCTCTGCCAGTAGTTAAGTAACCTAACGGTGCATGACGGGGGCCCGTGGCGAATGCGGATGGCATATACGTACATTCTATTTTTATTGTTTTCTGGTGTGATAGAATTTAAATTGATGGGACCACATTAATGTAAATTGAAGCAAGATAATAAACCTGAAAAGATGTTGTTGGAACAATTTGAAAAACTACTCGGTTCTTTTCAAAACACTCGTTTAAAAAGCGGAGCTTGAACCAATCCTTTTCAAAGCTATCGTCCCTTCAACGATATCAAGTTCATTACGTTCAAGTTTTTTGCAAAAACCAGCCGTAGCCCTCCATCATTTCAAATAAGTAGTACATCATATTCATGCTATGTTTGTTGGTCTCCGTCAAGACATAGTGAATGGTAGCGGTGTGTTGCTTGTTTATAGTATAAATATATGCATTAGTTTAGGACAGTCGTACAGCCTTATTGGCCTTCGTCAAGGGCGAGTACAGGTGGGCCTAAATTAATCAGGACAATGACGGGAAGAACTTGACTTGTGTCTTATGATTTTTTGGTCTTTGTCAAGATCATAAGAGCTTAGGGTAAAAACCAAATCAGGAGTTTCAAACTTTAAGGAAACTTGCAAATTGAGCATACCTTCTGGAGTGTGGTGACTAAAGTGTCTTCCATCTAGGTCATCACGCAATGATAGTTGGATCCTGATCCCACTGATGAGTAAGATTACTCTTGGGAGATATTTTTCACTTCACAATTAGCTAACCTATTAGGTGTCTAGAAAGTGTTAACGGAGCTACGCCTCTACGGAAATGAGGTTTATTTTAATTAGGTTTGTGCGAGAGCACGAGGAACCTCCCTCAGAGTACCAACACCCATCTAGCTGGACTTATAAGGTGTTAATGATCCCGACTAATTCTCATTTTAAGGTTTGATGAAGAATTCGAGGAAACAGTGGGAGCCATCCTGGTTAGATAAGATAATAAATCAATCTAATTTTGTAAGAGCATATGCTGAGTGTTTCTTTTCTCTCTCTCTCTAACAGCAACCAACGGGATTTAAACTACTACTTGAGAAAAATATACTGTCTGGACCAAACTATAAAGATTGGCTGAGAAACGTCAATATTGCACTCACTATGACAAAGTGGCATATGTCCTCATCAGTACCGCTCCCTTATCCCAGGGCCTGACCATGGTTGCGGACATCGAGGTCCGCAACCATGTGCAACCTAGATTGCAAAAAAAAAACTAGGTGCATTGTGCTGGATTCAATGAATAATGAACTTCAGAAGCAGCATGAAAAAATGGACATTAAATCCATTTTTCTCCATTGCAAGGATTTGTATGGAGAGAACTCTCGTATTGCAAGATACGAGACCTCAAAGAAATTATTCCAGATGAGATTAGCTGTCGGATCACCTGTAGGAGAACGCGTCCTAAAGATGATCAATCTCATTGAAAAACTCGCAAACCTGGGATGCATGTTAGAGAACGAGTTATACATTGACTTGATTCTACAGTCCCTTCCTCACACCTTCTTTCAATTCATGCTGAATTTCAACATGCACAGGATGGAAACGGATCTTCCAAAGCTTTTCAATATGTTGAGGGTAGCTGAGAGCTCCTTGAAAAAGGATAAGACACATGTTCTTACTATTGAGAAATATTCCTCTTCTAAATCCAAAGCGAAATTAAAGGGGAAGAAGAAGAAGAAGAACCCTACTAAGCCGAAAGGAAGTGTCAAAAAGGTGCAAGGAATCACAAGAAGGGTCACTGGAAGAAAGATTGCAAGGCTTTTAAAGCCAAGGGAAAGGACACGAAGCAAGCTAATGCTTCGGCTTCAGGTGTGTTCGTGATTGAAAACTGTTTTTCAGTTAACTTTACATCAGGGGTACTAGATACCGGTTCTGGTTCTCACATCTATAATTCTTTGTAGACACTGAAAAACCGTAGAGTGTTGAATGCAGATGATATGACCTTCAGGGTTGGTAACAGACCAAATGTAGATGCTGTTGCAGGGGTAGATTATCACCTAGGTTTGACGAGTAGACACATTTTGGTGTTGTATAACTGTTTTTGTGTACCAAGTATGTTGTGTAATATTATATCAGTATCTTTATTATCTAATGAAGGATATATTTTGCATTTGAAAGAAATATCATAAACATTCACCTAAATCAAGAACTGGTTGGGTCAGGCACACTGGATAACGGTATATACATACTCAATTAACATTAAGTTTTCAATGTCTAAAACACACTCAAAAGAAAGGCTCCAGATTCATACCAAGCCTTCTTATGGTATTGTAGACTTGGACATATTAATGAAACAAGGTTGACTAAGTTATATAAACATGGATATTTAGATCCGTTCGAATATATATCATATGTAACATGTCGATCATTTATCAAACGAAAGATGACCAAATCTCCGTTCATAAAACACGGAGAAAGAGCCAGTGAACTCTTGGGACTCATATACAGCGATGTATGTTGTAATGACTCGGAAACCCCTGTACAAAAATTTCTTGTTATTGTACAGAAAAGGGTATTTCATCCTGTATAAGAGTTAAAAGTTATTTTAGTTAAATAAAAGCAAGAAACAACTTGTAGCTCACTGGTAAAGCCTTTACACTGCTGTAACATAACTTGTGCGTTCGATTCCCATCAGACTCAATTATTTTTAGATTTTTCTTGTTAATTTTTCGAAAGCACAAGAGTTGCATGTGCAATTCACGGAGAAATGAAAACTTTCATAAAAATCAAACATGCGCAAATAGGAGTATGTTAGTGATATATGCCTTAAAGGCCATTATTATATCATACTAGTTTGTATATTACTTAATGGATGCTTAGGATATTCACAGTTGTATTGACAGTCTTGCTCAAAATGGTAGTATGCTACTTGGTTTGTTTCTACCTCAATATGTGCATGTGTTTATTTTAGAATATCGCTTATACATATTGGTAGAGCCCTTAGGATCTTTGCTTGATTACTAGCGTTATGATGACAGTCACACTAGTGGGGGCTGGGTAGTCTACAAGCGCATCCTTATACAGGTCCCTAGTCATAGGATTATCGAGACGGAGTATCGATACTCCAGAGTAGACTAGTGTATACGCTTCTCATCCCAGCAAGGGAGATGGTCTGTCCCACAGCCATTAGTACGTCGTACTGGAGAAAGTATGCAGGTGCTCATTAGGTTATGAGTATACTGGACAGGACTCATCGGGGACTATTGGTGGGTATTATACCTATCATCGGGTAGCAGTTCCCAGGTGACATGAGTACAGCTTAGTCCGTCGACTTGACACTGCTACTTCGCCTCAAGTGTGTTCCCACTGTACTTTGATTAAAACTCTACCAAGGCTCAAAGGAGTCGTGCAAACAGGTAGTAGTTGGGTGCAGTCCCGAAGCACTTGGAGGCAGTGGCGGTTAGATAGGATTCGTCTCTCCCGTATTGAGGGTTGATATCGAGCTGTGTTTGGAGAGCCATTACATAAAGTCCCTGGCCAGGGAAAGCGAGATTTACTGGTAGGTATTCCAGTAGTTCCTCACGGTGTTTTGGGCTACACTCTGGCACGACTTATTGCGCTATTAAGGGTCTGACGATTACCGCCCCTTAGGCCCGATATGCGATACACTTAGACGAACAGACCGGACTATACGGAGATTATCACATTCAGGCTTAGTAGGAGTTCGGATGGGTTTGCTCATCGGCCTTCTTATCGACAGATACCTGGGTAGCCGATACGTGCAGCTAGTAGCGCTTGCGGCTTGTGGTTAAACCCACTGCCAGCGTACTGTTGAGTCTTTAGAGTCCTACATAGAGAGTTTCCCTGCATTGGGCGAAAGATGTAGAGGTCGTATGGTTTTATAGCAAGGCTTCGATCACTTACGTGTACTTGTGCACATATGATGATCGGGCGGATAATACTAGTGGGCTTTGGTTTAAGCCAGATCCTAGTATTGTATTGATGGATCAGTTTCGTCTCATTATATTCGTGTTTCTCGAAACACGGATACGGGTATGTATATACGGATGAGAGGGGCATTCTTGTAATTACTCAAGATTGTTTTTTAAAAGGAGACACCTCATTAGGGTTTTGACAATTGACTTGATTAAAACAATTATGAGGTGGAGGAAATTGTTTGTTATTTTTATAAATTATCTTATAAATGATAATTGTGCCATGGCTACTTGGTTTGATTATTTGACTAGATATTTTGTGAGATATTTTGTGGCACTAGATATTTTCGGTGAGATATTTTTCTTGCCATGCTAGTAGTCATATCAAGTGAGCCATCTTAATTATCATTATGAAAAACATTTTCTCTTTCCTCAAGCTATCTCCTTATTCTTCCTCTCAACCCTAAGTCTCATGAGTTGAGAAACCTAGGGTTCCAAGAGAAAAACTAACTCATCTTCATTCTCTATATCATCTAGGCCATCTAGTTTAGAAATCTAGTTGCCCTAGTTATCTCGGATTTGAGGTTGGAGCTCGGACTATAGACTCTTGGGTAGAGATCGTCTTTGACTCGAGGAAGCTAACGAGGAAGATTCGATCCGTTTCGATCCTCGGAGCCTATGATGACGAGGAGGACAGAGAGAAGACCCGAAGGATACGATACTACAAGGTATAACATTCATCCGAATAGTTAAACCTCAAGTTGTATGCTAGCCAGGGTTTATGATCGATCCTTGGTTCTAGTCGGTGTTGCGAAGCCCGTAAAAAATCATTTTTTTGCAATTTCCGCCTCGCCGCGAACACGTGGGGTGCGCGACATCGACTTACAGTGGTATCAGAGCCTCTCATAAACCTTAGATTGCTTATAGTGACATTAGAAATCCACCGTTTTTGTCGCGTAAAAGCTACCGATAAAACCAGTTTCCAAAAATGATGTTTTGAGTTGTTTGCACACCCCGCGGGATCACGGTTTGAACCGAGAAGCTGCGGGGTGAAGCGTGCGCACCCCGGGGACCTCCCGGGGGGACTAAACGGCTAGGCCCACTCCCCAAGACCACCACAAGGTGTTCTTGGTGGTGGGGACCGGAAACTGCCCCACCATAGGCAGTTTCGGGTCTGCCTCACCCCCTGGCCACCTCATGGTGGCCTCGGGGGTGGGGTACCCCTTCTAGGCCCCCAACTCGAAGTTATTTTCATGCTATAACTCTCCATGAAGGTTTGGGCATTTCGTTTTGATTCGGACTTCCGAATTGGCTTAAAACGGTCGTTTTTGGAACTTTAGCTCACTGGATTTTCAAGTTTTGGAAAATTGGTTAAGTTTGCTAATTGTGTGCGGAATTCTAATGTCGCGGTTACTTTACAAGCTTTGTGATGTGTATATGTGTTTGGAAACGTCGACTAATTGCTATACGTCGATTAGTCGAGGTTACATATATCTGTGATGATTTTATGTTGGTTTGTGTATATGAACATGTTGGATCGTCGTGGATGAATAGCCGGGGATGTGAGATGAGGGTTTTCATTCTTTCATTCGATTTAAATTTGTAAAGTGATGTAATATTATTTTGCGGGGCACATCCGGGTTGAGGTTGTAGCCACCATTGTATTATTCCACTTACTATTTTTTCTCCTAGGATAGACCTAAGGTAGAGTGCACAAACTACCGGTATAACGTTTTGAAAATTCGTTTAGGTTGATTTTGTGTTAATTAGTGATAATACATGTTTTCCGTAAAAACCAAAATATAATTATTTTCCACATTGACTTAAATACACCTATTTTAACTATGTAATTGCTAGTATTGGTATTTAATTAGTCACATATTAATTGCTAGTTTACTTAAATATTTTCCTTAATTATTTATTTTTGAATATTATTTTAAGCTTTCACTTATACATTAAATTAGTGATAATTACAAATTAGAATGGGTTAATACAAGTTTAGTACACCATGAAAACTTAACACTTATTGTAACATGTTGATTTAAAAAAATAGATGGTTCTAGGTTTTTGTAGAATAGATAAAGAGAAGAAAAAAATAAAAGAATTAATAAAATGAGAAATGAAAGGTTAGATGTTGATGTGTGTGTGAGGGGGTATGGTTACCTCTCTCTTTCACTCACCCCACTCTCTCACACCCTCTCATTTTCTGGCCAAGACTTTGAGGCAGCCCCATCCCCATTTCTCCATCTCATTTCATCACAAAAACTCTCACATTTCCATCAAAAATCCACACAAAACCTCACTAATTCCTAATTAAACCTTCACCCAAAATTTCTTGGCCTAAACTAGTTTGGATCTCGAAGCAAGATGGCATTTTGGGTAGCTAAGCTAGCATGTTAGATTCTCCAAATTCTTGAGGTATAAACCTTAACCCATTTGTTACTTTGTTAATTAATTACTTTAATCTAATTTATTTAGGTATTAATATGGTCCTAATTGCAAGATTTAGTTTGTAAAGAGAAGGTTTTGGGTTCAAGTTAGGGTTTTTATCACTTGATTATGGTCAATGTGTAGTTTAACATCTAAAGACTTTACAAAATCTAATCTAGTTGTTAACTTGCAAATTTTTACTTTTAATTATTTTAATTAAATGTTCATGCAAACTAAATTATGTTTAGTATGTAAAAAGGTGAGATTAAAATTTGCTTAATATTTGTGTGTCTTAATTAAGATATTAAGTGTAAATTGTGGCCAATAGTTTTGTTAAAACATCTAGTTTTGCGCTAAAACGGTTAATTGTTGCTTACTAGGTTTTAGGAACAAATAGATTTTAATCAAGATTACGGTTGCAATGATTTACAACCTAATTTCTAAGATATGTAATGTGATGTGAATGCGCGATTGGTACGATTGGGTTTTAGGTTTGGGGATTTCCATGTATAGCGACCCCTAGTTGTGTTTTGGCGATATCGTGCGCGTTTTGTGCACCAAGTGTTTGCGCGTCTAGTTAGTGCATGTTAGTTACTTTGTACCGTATTTACTTCACGTCTATCTAAATATCTATCCTCTTATTTACTTTTGTGCGATTCTAGGATCGGTAGCAGAGACGTCGGACGCGGTAAGGAAAGGCCGTGATTGGATCAGTTTAGCCGAGGCGTCCCGGTGAGTAGATGTACACATCTATGGGGGGATCGTCTGGATGGCGCAAGGCGCCGGATAGTTAGGATTACTAGTAGTGCTTGTATCTATATGCGTAGTCTCCCAGTCATTTTTCTCATTGCATTGCATCATCTTATATATATATGATATTATCTCATAGGACACTTGCACCATTACCATTAGTTCATGCCGCACGTGCACTATTTATGCGAACACACACGCCATTGGTAATTGCTATGTCACGAACACTATAGAACTTGCTTAAATCAGTATCCAAGCATTTGCATCATATATGATATGTGAGCTTGTAGTTGTATATTCTTTTCATCAGGATGGATACGTAGGATTGCTAGTCATATATACATACCTCATTGCATCATGACTCATACTTAGCTTCTGGCCATACATCGCATGGTATATACTATCGTATCATAGACATCCATCATCACCGACATATTTACATATTGTGATTCTTCTTGAGGATTTCAGTACTTATGAGATTTCTGGATTTTGGGAAAACCACACGGATTTTATGACCTTATTATCATTTTAAAAATGCAAGTTGCGGTTTTCTTGTGATATGATGTATGTGTCGTCCACCATGAGTTTTCTTTGATTTCTGTTGGTTTTCGAGACCTGATTCGAAGAGTAGGATGAACCGTTTTGGGTACATGGTGGGCCCGGTATGGTACCTGGGGTAAGAAGCTCGAGTTGTAGACGATGAGCCTGGCAGGGGAGCATGACCTACCGGTTATTATTGACTCGGCGGTTATCCGAAGGATACTAACCGGAGTCGTGGGATGTGACAGATTTGAGAGCCGATCTGAGAGACGGCCATTAAGATATTGAGATATTGAGATAATGTATTGTATCGATGTTGGACATGGATTTTCTGTCGATTTCATTAATTATACTCCAGTTTTATTATACGAAAGTTTTACTTAAATAAGAATGCAAATTTTCCCATACCAGATATATTCAGGTTTCGTGTTGATTATGCATGCATGTTGCATTCATACTAGTGCATTGCATCATAATGGTATATATATATAGGTTGTGACGCATTACGTGCATGCTTACGATAGACTTATTAGATGTTACTTACTACTCACGAGTTGGCAACTCACCCCCGTTGTGCCACAGTATCTTGTAGGTCTGACCTGTCAGCACAGTAGCGGCGGACGTACTTTCTCTTCTGCTTCATTTGCATCGATTTGCAGCTTGCTCGTAGGTGGGTTTTGAGGATATTCTTTTGCACCCGCCATGTATATTATTTTGTATCTAATATACTCCATCTACCCTTCGTATATTGGACCTAGGCTGTGATCTTGTGAGGTTCGTTGGTATATATGTATAAATAGTCTGATTTCTGATGTCATGCTCGTGTGAGCCGACTTTATACTTGGTTTTTATTTCTTGCTTTTAAATGTTGATTTCATATTATGATGATATATCCTGTACATGGTTGTGTTCCGCCGTTCGGCGAAGAGCTAGCTCCCGTTTAGAGATGCCTTTATTCTTTACTTGTGTATATTCTTGTGTTGTACCCATTTGGGGCCAGTATTTACAAAGGAAACTCTGCCGAAATTTTTGGGAAAATTTGATGTTTTAAAATGTTTTAGTGCTACTTTATTTTTCAAAAATCACATTTTTAAGTTAAATTTTATCCTTCACTCTATTTCTTTAAATGGTTTAGATTTCTGGGTTTTGTCTTACTCAGATTACGTTACACCTCTAGATGTTTCGTAATTTAAGTGCCAGTCACGTTCTACATATCTGGGTCGTGACAACCGGGTGCTTTGAAGTGCCGAGTGGCCTACTCACTTTGCTGAGGGAGGTTGCTTCACTTCGGGTATTTGGCGGGTAGTTTGCCGCACCCGTAGGGGTCTAGAGTAGGGTTTGGCTATGTTAGTTATATGTATTCCCTAGAGGCCATTACTGTACATACGATGTATATTGTAGTGGATGCTTGGACATATATAGGGAGGACTTTCTTGCTCGACATGATAGTACGCTATCTGGTTGCTCTTTATCTTAACATATAATCTGATTGTCTCTATGTTACATGTTGATAAAGCCCTTAGGATGAGTACTTGACTACCAGGACTATGATACAGATCATATTAGTAGGGACAATGTAGTCGCCAAGTACATCCTTCAAATGTTCCTAGTCGTGGGAGTACCGAGATAGGGCATCGATACTCCAGAGTAGACTAGCGTATGCGCTTCTTGACCCATATGATGGGCGATGGATGATCCCATATCTATTGGTGTTTGACATCATAGAAGGTATACGGGTTCTCAGTGGAGACTGGGTACACTGGACGGACTCGCCGAGAACTCCCAGATGGTATTATACCTCACGTCAGATGGCAGTTCTCTGGTGACACTGGTACAGGTTAGTCTGTAGACCCGAGATCGTCATAGAGTCTTGTGTGATTCCCACTGTGCTTTGATTTCCATCATACCACGTCCAAGAGGGCGTGCAAAAAGGAGGCTTTTGGGTACAGTCCCGAATCGCATGGAGGCAATGAGCGATAGGAGGGGTTTCGTCTCTCCCGGTATAAGGAGTTGATGTTATGCTGTGTTCGATTGGCTATAACTGGAAATCCCTGGCCAGGGTTGCTGAGATTTACTGGTAAGTGTTATCAGTAGTTTCTTGAACTGTTATAGACCTCATATCGACACGACTTATAAAGCTACTGGGGTCTGACGTTTACCACCCCTAGGCGAGATATGCGACATATCAGATGAAGAGACCGGACTGTACGGGAGTGTTACTGATTGGATTCGCAGGAGAATGTACAGGCTTGCTTGTTGATCTTCTGATCGCTCAATACCTGGGTGGCTGTTACGTTTAGCTGACCGCTTGCAGCTTGTGGGTGTTTGATATGATCATCACCTACTGCCGGCGTATTGACGGTTCTTTAGAGTCCTACACAGAGGTTTCTTGACTCAGGCAAAACGGAGTAGGAGCACATATATGATATGTGCGGGACCGAGAACAATACGAGTATGTGATACCGTATTAGATTCTTGCGATATAAGATATCGGCCGGGTATATGTGATATAGCCGGGTCATCGGATCAAGTGTTAATTCGATGAACTGATATAGATTATATTAGTCGGTTATTTGTGAAATTGCCGGATTACCGGATCAAGTGTTGATTCGATAATTTAATGTATAATTATATATTTGATATATTAAATTACATTAACTAATATAAGCTCACTAAAAGATTCTTTTTCTCACTCGGGTAATACATTGATATATATGCGATATATATTAATTGTATTATTTTATTTTGTTACAATAAATATTGTATATGTGATATATAATATTGTAACATGTTAGGGTTATTAATGCAACATGATTAGTGGAGATTAAACATGATTAAGGTTTGATTTGGGTTAATTTTTCTAGAAGCTTTTGTTTTGTTTTTGCAAAGATATTTTGTAAAGATATTTTTATAGATATTTAGTTAACCCAACCCAACCCTTTAACCATGGTTCATTCTCTACATGGGTTAAGTTATCATACTTAACCCATGGTTGCATTTCTAACCTCACATGGATTCATTATTCATCACAAAAGAGAATGGTTCTTCTTCTTCTTCCTTCTTCTTCCATGAAAAAGCTTTCTAGCTTTTTATGAAGTGATGAAAATGAGTGAGATTAAGAAAACAAATGAGAGCTAAAATCCTACTTCATCATCCTAATCTATCCTAGCCATTTAGATTAGGGTGTTCACTTCATTAGTGAGTAAGAGCTTGAGTTAAAGTTTCTTAAAGGTAGATCATCTTAGTTATCGAAGATCGGAGGCAAGCTTGCATCTTTCTCTTCGTGGAGCCTCTCTAGAGTCCGGGAACTTGATGATCGCAGCGAAGGGACCACAACACGGAGCTTATGAAGTGAAGGACCGGACTACAAAGGTTCTAATCCCAAACTCTTAGATGTAAAGTTGTTTACATGCTTTGTTTCGCCTAATCTCTAGTTTAAAGATCTTGGTTAGGGTTGTTCGGCACGTCTAAATTTTAAATCGGGCATGCTTGATGCCTTATAGACCCTTGTGAGAGTGTCTAGTAACCCTACAGGCTATTCATCAAGACCGTGGAATCCGCCTTTCGTTACAGGCTTACGGTGTTCCTATTATATCCAATGTGTTCATCTGTGATCTGGAATGCCTATTATTGATTGAGACGAATGCATATATCTATATATGATATCTAGTAGGCGTTGCTTATGCTTTACATCCGCGCTAGTCCAGCCCCCGCTCCGTCGTTAGTTAAGTAAACTAACGGGTGATGACGTGGCCCCGTGGTGAATGCGGATGGTATAAGCATACGTCATATTTTCGTTTCTTTCTGTGATGATAGGTGTAAATGATGGGACCGCATTACATTAATGTAAAGCAAACAAACCAAAGCTGAATCGTTGGAACAAATTTTAAAACCACTCGTTTTTTTTCAAAACAAAAATACGGAGCTTAAACCACTCATTTTAAAAGCTATCAGGTTCCTTCGATTATATCAAGTTTACTACGTTCACGATTTCGCCAAAACCATTCGTAGCCCTCTGTCATTTCAGTTGGATATTCAATAGTATTCAAGTTATGTATTTTGAACTTTGCCAAGGCATAGTGGTTGGTAGCTGCTGAATATTCATCTGTAGCATAGATAGATGCGTTGGTTTAGGACAGTCGTACTGCTATTTTAGACTTTGTCAAGGGTATGTACGGGTGGGTTCAAATTAACCTGAAAAATGACGGGTAGAACTTGACATGTGACTTATGATATGTTGGCTTTCATCAAGGTCATAAGAGAATGGGGCAAAAATCCACATCGGGAGTTTCTAAAGAAACTGAAACTTGCTAGTGTTGCATACCATTTGGAGTGTGATAATTTTGGTAGGATTCCTTCAACTTTATCACACGATGATATTTGGATCCCGATCCTACTGTGAGTATATGCTACTCCTCGGGAGATTTTTCACTTAACGATCAATGCTATAATCCAAGTAGGTGTCTAGAACAGTGTTAGCAGGGCTACGCCTCCAGGGAATAAAGGTTATTTAATTAAGGAACTTCGCGAAAGCATTGTAAAACCTCCCTCGAAGTACCGACACTAGCATGGCTGAACGGTTAAGCAAGTATTGTACGGTGAAATTAATCCTGACTAATACTTCTTTTATGGTTTGAGGAAGGATTCGAGAAACAGTGGGAGTCATCCTGTTTAGATAAACTAAAAACCAATCTAAACTTGCAAGAGCATCATGCTAAAGTGTTTCTTCTCTTTTTCCTAATTGAAGCAACCAGTTGACCACACATAGGTTACAACTAGCTAATAAATTGACTGGGCTAGACTATATTAACTGGCAAGGGTTTGTCCAGATGTCCATTTCCTGTAATGAGCTGGTCCGCCTCATCACTACTCAAGACCCCGCCGTCCCAGGTCCAATTTCCACCGTCACGGATACTGATATCCGTAAGACAAGGGAAAAGGATAGTGCAAATGCCAAGTGCCCCATGTTGGCCTCGGTATATGGTGAGAACCAGAGGCAGCACGAGAAGATGGACTTAGCTTCCATCTTCCTCCATAACAAAGTTTTATATGGAGAGCAATCTCGTATCGCAAGATATGAGACCTCAAAGGAATTGCTTCAAGCGAGGTTGGCAATCGGGTCATCTGTACGGGACAACGTCCTACAATAACTAGCTATATTGATGAGCTCATGGACCTGGAAACCACGTTGGAGAACCAGTCAGATGCTGACTTGATTCTACAGTCCCTACCTTCTACTTACACCCTGAAGGAAACCAGGGAGACACCCGCTCTGCTTAATGGGAAATCATCCTCTTCTGCATCCAAGGCGAAAGAAAAGGGTGAGAAGAAGAAGACCTCCACAAAGCCGACATGCGGTGTCAGTAAGGTAGAGAGACAGGGAAGGACAAAAGTTTCGGAGCTAACAGTAGGGAAGGAGGGATGTTCCTATTGTCACGGGAAAGGGCATTGGCAGAGGGATTATAGGGCTTTGAAAGCCAGAATCCAGGATCCGAAGCATGTTGTGGCTTCGACTTCGGATGTGTTTGTAATCGAAAACTGCATGTCAATTAACTCTACTTCCTGGGTACTAGATACCGGATCAGGATCTTGTAAGTGCACGGCGGCGCCCCGGCCATCAATCCGAGGCCAAAAATGCGGAAACGATAGTTTTACGAAACTTGTAAACCGGCACCACCGCGCACTATAAAATCCGGATCGGGCTATTAACCTACTCCTAGCTAACAAGAGAAGGGGTAGAGAGATATACCGAGCGATCCGTGTCCTTCGGTCTTCTCGTCGTCATCCCGATCTCCCCGCGGAGTCTTCGGTCTTCATCTCCTCGTCAGAAGGGCACCACATCGCCGGGTTCTTTTACGGTCTCCCACCTCTGGACCGAGGCAACTCGGGCATGAAGTTGGCGAGTCGACGTGTCCAAGAATGCTGTAGGCTGAGTGTAGAGTGGTTTGTCTCAATGGGGTAATCGAAGTTGCCTTTGGATGGAGGGATGAAGATATCAACTTTTGTGATGGCTTAGGGAATTTTGTAGCAAGCATGAAGAGAACAAAATCACCTACAAAATTTTTAGCAGCCCCCACTAGTGAATGGCCGGCCCCTTTCATGAAGAATGAAAATCAGAGGAGGGAAAAAAACCAAGGGGGGGGGAAGCAATCATCCATGAAAGAGAGAGGAGAGATGATTAAGAATCATTACAACAAAAACCTCACTCCAAAACCCATCACTCATCTCATCACACAAAAGTCAAGCAAAGATTATCCAAGGAAGTCAAATGAAGTCAATGGATGGTGCACCATCATGAAACCATCATGATGCAAAAGTCTTCTCAATTGTTAATTGCACAATTGCAAATAACCCCCTCCACCAAATTTCAGCCAAAGAAAGGAAACAAAGGAAAATGGCTGAAACGGAATGCAAACTGGCAACTTCGAAAAACTGATCCCGTAATAAATTACAGGAAAACCCCGCGACTGTATATACATACCCGCATTTGTATTCCGACCGAATACAAATACAAAGAGACAAAAATCTACACTGTACTATACTAGGATCCGGCTTAAACCAAAGCCCGCTAGTATTATCCGTCTGATCATGATCCGTGCAATACCGCACGTATATGATCGAACCCTGCCATATCTCCATACGGCCTCTACAGCGTTTCGTCCGAAACTTGAGAAAACGGTCTGTGGGGGACTCTAAAGACTCGTCAATACTTTGGTTGTGGATTTAACCACTAGCACGTCAGAGGTATTAGCCCTACGTAACGGGCTACCAGGTATTGACCAAAAGGGACGTCGATGAGCGAACTCATCTTGACACCCTACTGAGCCTGTCAGTGACAATATCCGTACAGTCCGGTCCGTTCGTCTATGAGCATCGCATGGCGGGCCTAGGAGGTTAGTAAAAGTCAGACCCCCAAAAGCGGTACAAGTCGTGTCGGAGTGTAGCCCAGAACACCCTGAGATACTACTGGAATACCTACTAGTAAATCTCCTGCCTTGGCCAAGGACTTCGTGTAATGGCTCTCCTAGACACAGCGCGACCTCACCCCCAATACCGGGAGAGGAGAACCCCTGAAGATCCGCTTACTGCCTCCATGTGGCTCGGGACTGTACCCAACTAAAACCTGTTTGCACGTCTCCTTTGAGCGTGGTAAGGTAGTAATCAAAGTACAGTGGGAACTCACACGAGACAAATGACGATCTCAGGTCGATGAACTAACATGTACACATGTCACCAGGGAACTGCTATCTGACGTCTGGTATAAGTCCAACTAATATGTTCCCGGCGAGTCCTGTCCGGTGTACTCATAACCCAATGAGCACCTGTATACATCTTAGGTGAACCAACTGACACCAATGGCTTGTGAGACCGGCCACCGCCCCTCGTCGGGGTCTCGACTGTATACACTAGTCTACTCTGGAGTATCGATGCCCTGTCTCAAAACTCCCACGACTAGGGACCTTTTAAGGATGTGCTAATAGACCCCAGCTTCTACGTATATGATCGCCATCATACTGCTGGCCGTCAAGCAAGAATCCTAATGGCTCTATCAACGCGCAATAGTGACTTGTAAGGTCACCTAAAGCAGTACACGATGATAAAGAAAAACCAGATAGCATACTATCATTTTGAGTAAGACTGTCCTACCGGTATAGGTCCTCCCTCAATCATTGCAATCACGTGCCTGTGATCCAATAATTGACTCTGAGGGCACTATCTCCAACAATCTCCCACTTGCACTCAAGGCTAATTATTGCGATGTCGCATACTCACAGCCCGTGTGATACCGAACACCCAACACCTCTACTAGTCAGTCTCACAAAGCTCGTTTGCGAAACTATTGCGTTCGAGGAATAGCCTCCGTGAGTGGATCCGCCCTGATGTTTCTTTCTATGTCTCTCTTTATCTCAAGTTCGCGGAGAAAGCCATCTCCCGAAATGAGCAATACCTGTCTTAGAATATGTCTGGATGTCTGATGTGACCTAGCTCATAAATGAACTCCAAATCCAAACTTCTTAGACTGTATCATCAACTGAACTTAATCAGTATCCTGCGCCATTCTTCCCTCAGTATCCACCTGGACCACCTGTCCAAAATACTGCCCCTCGTCAGAAGGAAAACTATAACTCTGATAACCTCTCCGTCATCCAGGTCACCTTGGAAGCCTGGAATGATAACTGTCTCCCGAAGGAGGATACCGTTATCATATCCCAAGAACATCCACTTATGTTCTAAAACTGCTTCCGATTGGTTTTCCAGGATTGGATTATTATCAACTTATTGCATCTACTGCAAAAACAACATCTGGTGTGGTACTTGACATCTCATGATTGACTCAATTGCCTAAGCAAGTGATCTGCCAATCATACACACCCCTCTCCACTTTAGTCTGTAAGAAACCTTTAGAGAAGGTGACTCCATCACCTGCAGGTACACTACCGTGCCTGGAGTCGTCCATTCTAAAACACCTTCAGAATGTTGTCTAAGTACCCTGATTGGGAAACTATCCAAATCTAGATCTAAAACCATAGATCCAGTAACCAGAATGTCTTGATATTATATCCAAGTCCCATGTGGAGAAACAACTGTGTGACAACCAAAGTATAACCGATCGTAGTATAGGAACATCACTTCCTACTCTGTGTATGTCATCCAAATACCAGGACATCACACCCTACTACCTTCTTAACAGATCCATCCCCTATTCTGATGAAGTCAAACCTATGACTGTCATATCAGAAGTAGATGATCTTTCTCCGCTACAACTGCTTTAGTCTATAAATAGACATAAGCCACTTGTCCACCAATGCTTCCACTGCTCCCACTGACTACGACAACCCTCTGGCAGAGTCATATACACGTACACTTCTAAAGCTAGTTTAGAACGACGCTATACTCATCCTCCTGCCGGGTCTCGCATCCTGGAACAACAGCAATGGCAAGTCTGAGTAAACAAGAACCTCCCTGTCACCGTCCTTGAGGCTACCGGAGTACCTCTTGGGTGCCTGAGGTTACCCACCGTATCTGCGGAGTGGCCAATGGAATGTCAAACCAAATTGAATTTTTAGGTTCTTATCAAATTTTTAGTAATCGTCTGCGGTTCTGGAAACACTTTCAGTTCTACCATACTCCCACTACTGTTTTCTGAAAAAATCCATTTTTGTTAAAACTGTGGCGAGTCAAGAACAATATCACTATTAATCTTCCAGATGGTAGAAAGTCAATCCCTCGTCATAGCCTGGGTCAACCCACAAACAGCCATTACAGAAACGTGCCTTGAGCTATCCAGAGTCTGGTTTTAAGCATAAGCCGTACAACTCCCCGTACCTTAACATCGTTAAGATATGAACTGTTCTATATCCAATATAGAACCAGAGGTACTGATTTAATTGAACCAGATTCAAATCATGCAGCTGTCTCCAGTGCATGTCAACTAAATGGAAGGAGGCCGATCAGCGTTACTCAACTTAAGAATGCTTCCAATTATGAGTAACCTGAAAGAGAAGCAAGTTCTCTTACCCATTACTATCAACTGAATATCATACACAAGTATCTACATCTTCGATCACCTTGAAGAATCCCGATACTTGCAATACCTGGTTCTCTACTTTATTCTTATAGCTATAACTTCTCAAACTTAGACCTTGCATTTCTACGAAACACATGTCTAAGAACTAGAGAAGTCAGAACTAAACAGAATATAGTACGAGTACCAACCCCTCTATCCTCATGGACACTAGAAAACATAAAATACTCTGTATAAGTCCCCTGAGACTAATAACTCACTCCCTGTGTGTCGTAGGTTGAAAACTGTACTTATGGTTAAGAAGAATTACACCGTTGTTCAATACTCCTTACCTAACCATCCACTGATATAGGTAAATGTCATAGACATAATTTCAAAAAGTTATATCTCACTCTATAAAAACAGACGTACAGATATATCAATTTGAAATTGGTGCATAGCAACGGATATTCAAAACCAAATATTTGCCGACCGGCAAACAGCCCAGGAGATTTCCTCAAATATCACCAATTACAACGAATTCCGATATAATGAGGATGATCACCTAATTCCCAATAACTTACTCCCACTCATCATCTGTAACACCATACAGATGTGAGAATCATACCTGGTAAATACATACCCTGGAGCAAGTGTCTAACTGGGAAATCAGTTTTCTATTAACAGTACACAGTGAAACTGAAACATTGAAATGTTTCGTAGGGGTATCCGGGTATTCCTAGTAATGCCTCATCCATTATCCAGATTCACAACTGTAACCGTATATTTCTTTGCCATCTCTCCAAATCCCTTTATATGTCTTTAGTCATTACCTTATGTACACCCCTTTAGGCCAAATGGTTTTCTTCCTTCCCTACCGTTCGGCACCAGCCTATGGTTTGGAATAAGACTATCCAATAAGTATAATGGGTGTACTGTCCTAATCCTAGGAGCACTCGCAACGCGAGAGAAGGTAAGGATAAAAGACAACTGAATAAAACCTTATTCCTATTTCTCTTGAACTAGAATCCATCCCCGAACTGGAACAAGTTCCTTTCGAGTTCGTATATAACCATACGATGGAGTATCCAAATAACTGTGGATCTTCGTAGTGATACGGAGTGTCCTGGAGAAATACAAAGGTGATGTAGGATTGGCGAAGAAATACTTGGTTTGGTCGTGAATAGCAGTCGCAATTTACTTTGCCCTCCTTCTAATCCCTTCATTTGTCTTAACTTAATACCTTCTGCACACCTCACTTAGGCTAATCGTCTTTCTTCATTCCCTACCGTTCGGCACCAGCCAAAGGTTTGGAAGAAGACTATCCGATAGGCGTAACGGGTGTACTATCTCCTAAACCAAGGAGTACTCGCAACATGAGAGAAGGTAAAAGGAAAAGACAACTGAATAGTCCTATTCGTTTTCTCCAGAACCGGAAACCATCCTCGAATAAATTCCTTCGAGTTCGTATATAACCATACGATGGTTTTATCCAATGGAAGTGGATGTTCGTAGTAATACGGGGTGTTCTGGAGAAAAGGGTAAAAGTAGGAGTGGCAATGAGGTTTGCAACTCTGACAATCCAAAAGCCAGTGTTTAAGAAGGTTCGGTTAATTTTAGTCACTGAGTCATAGTCAAGGGTCGGGCCATGGTCGCTGCCAAAAAGAGAGAGAAAAGAAACACTCAGCGTGCACTCTAATCTAGATCAGAATGGTTATCACTTTATCTAATCAGGAAACCTCCCACTGTACCGTCAAATTCTCCTCCAAACCTGAAAGAAGAATTAGTCGGGATCACCCGAGGACTAAACCAACTCATCAGTAGGAATCGGGATCCATCTATCATCGCATGATAACGTGACGGAATCCGCTCACGTTATCACACTCCAGAAGGTATGCGCATATCTGGCAAGTTTCAGTTTCTTTAGAAACTCCCGATGTGATTTTTTCCCCATGCTCTTATGACCTTGGCGTGAGGTCAAAATGTCATAAGTCACATGTCAAGTTCTACCCATCATTATCCAGGTTAATTTGAACCCACCCGTACCTACCCTTGACGTAGGCCAAAATGACAGTACGACTGTCTCAAACCAACGCATTCTATCTATGCAACAGATAAATATCCGGCAGCTACCAATCACTATGCCTTGGCGTGAGGTCAAAATACATAGCTTGAATACTATCGAATATTTAACTGAAATGATGGAGGGCTACGAATGGTTTCTGGCGAAAACATTTAACATAATGAACTTGATATCGTTGAAAGAACTGGATAGCTTTATAAAAATATAGTGGCGAAAACCTTTGCTAAAGAGGTCACTCCCGGTGAAGGGATCTCGGCTCTTTCCCCGTAAAATGAGGTGCGGGATATTCCAACTGAATACCACGATGCAAAGCAAAAGGCAATTGGCTATAGTGAAGTTATTATCCTGACGCAAACTTCTGTCCAAGGGGTCACTCCCGGTGAAGGGATCTCGGCCCTTGCCTCGTCGACTGAGGTGCGGGATATTCCAACTGAATACCACTGTGCAAAACAAAAGAGAACGTCCTTGTAATAACAGCCTTTTGAAAAATGTTCCAACAACATCAGAATACGTTTTTTTAGCTTGCATTGATCCGAATCAATGCAGTCCCATCAATTGATCACACCAATAAAGAACGAAAATAATGATGTACGTATATGCCATCCGCATTCGCCGCTGGGTCCCGTCATTACCCGTTAGGTTACTTAACTAACGACAGAGCGGGGACTGGACTAGCGCGGATGTAAAACATATACAACATCTACTAGTATATATATCAATATATAATATCCTATCAAGGCGTGATAAAATGCAACATCACAGAAATGTAATAAGCATCACAGAACAATACAGATATCTGGGATCCCCGGGTTTCATAGAGCCGCTACTGAAATCCGACGTTCCCCTGGTCGTGTTGATAGCCTGTGCAATGAAATCCTAGACCCCTACGGGCGCGGCAAGATACCCGCCAAAACCTGAAGTGAGGCAGCCCCCTTCAACAACGTGAATGGACCACCCAGCACTTCATGGAATCCGGTAACTTGAGCACCCCTCCTTGGGTCAACCTGTACCCCCTACGAGTGCGGCGAATGGCCCGCCAATTCTAGAGTGAAGCCCCCTCTGTCTCAACGCCATGAGATGCGGGCCCGTTGCCTTTTAGAACCCGGCTATCCGTGCACCCCACCGTGGGGTAATCCTAGTACAGAAAGTAAAATATACATACAACGAGTACATCGACCTCAGCCCGGTCGTGCCCCAAAAGTATAATATACAAACATGCAGTGACGATAGTCCACATGTCGGACGCTCGCCCCGCAATATCAAATGTATATAATAAACCAAACTGTACTAACATTGCATCCAGGCTATCCACCACGACAATCCGCAACATCACAGCACAACACAGAACATCAACGTGAATGTCACGTTCGCAAATCCGTCTAAAAGGGCTATAGGAGTTAGACAGGATTTACCGATCAAGTGACATTCACGGTCGCAGATATAATGTAAATACTGTGAACTAACATGTTTAAATTTTTTGATCGACTAAATTTTCCCAAGTGGGCCGCAAGCACAACTGTAGCACTCAAAAAAAATCTGGGCCCAAAAATAATATTCCAAAAATCCCATTTTCAACTCAGAAGCCCACTGTAAAAATTTGATGCAATGAACAGTCAAAGTAGCGGAGGAACCGCGGCCAATGCGTGGGATTGGCCGCGGTTCCGCGGTGGAAAAGTGACTTCACGCGACCAAATTTTCACAGAATTCTTAGAATTCCCTGCACGTATTTCTGCAATGTACTAAAAAAAATTTCGAGCCAAAAACAATTCGACAGAAAACTGGTGCATGAAAAACACGGTTTTTGGAAAATCCGATCGATCGAACTTGTAAACATGTTAGAGCAAGCTAGACTAGGTTAATGGCGTGGCTCTGATACCAGTGTAAGTGCACGGTGGCACCCCGGCCGTCAATTCGAGGCCAAAAATACGGAAACGATACTTTTACGAAACTTGTAAACCGGCACCACCGCGCACTATAAAACCCGGATCGGGCCATTAACCTACTCCTAGCTAACAAGAGAAGGGGTAGAGAGATATACCGAGCGATCCGTGCCCTTCGGTCTTCTCGTCGTCGTCCTGATCTCCCCGCGGAGTCTCCGGTCTTCATCTCCTCGTCGGAAGGGCACCACATCGCCGGGTTCTTTTACGGCCTCCCACTTCTGGACCGAGGCAACTCGGGTAAGAAGTTGGCGAGTCGACTTGTCCAAGAATGCTGTAGGCTAAGTGTAGAGTGGTCTGTCTCAATGGGGTAATCGAAGTTACCTTTGGATGGAGGGATGAAGATATCAACTTTTGTGATGGCTTAGGGAATTTTGTAGCAAGCATGAAAAGAACAAAATCACCTACAAAATTTTTGGCAGCCCCCACTAGTGAATGGCTGGCCCCTTTCATGAAGAATGAAAATCAGAGGAGGGAAAAAAAACCAAGGGGGGGGAAGCAATCATCCATGAAAGAGAGAGGAGGGGTGGGGAAAAAACATGATACAAGCAAAAGGAAAATGGTTATCATAAGAAATGATGATCACAATCCAATCCATACTAACACCCATCATCAACAACCATGATGAACAAAAAGGTAATCATGAGAGGCAAGAGTCATGAAGAACCAAAAGTCAAATGATGGTTAAACCATGGTGCACCATCATGAAACCATCATGATGCAAAAGTCTTCTCAATTGTTAATTGCACAATTGCAAATAACCCCCTCCACCAAATTTCAGCCAAAGAAAGGAAACAAAGGAAAATGGCCGAAACGGAATGCAAACTGACAACTTCAAAAAACTGATCCCGTAATAAATTACAGGAAAACCCCGCGACTGTATATACATACCCGCATTTGTATTCCGACCAAATACAAATGCAAAGAGACAAAAATCTACACTGTACTATACTAAGATCCGGCTTAAACCAAAGCCCGCTAGTATTATCCGTCCGATCATGATCCGTGCAATATCGCAGTATATGATCGAACCCTGCCATATCTCCATACGGCCTCTACAGCGTTTTGCCCGAAACTTGATAAAACGGTCTGTGGGGGACTCTAAAGACTCATCAATACTTTGGTTATGGATTTAACCACTAGCACGTCAGAGGTATTAGCCATACGTAACGGGCTACCAGGTATTGACCAAAAGGGACGTCGATGAGCGAACTCATCCTGACACCCTACTGAGCCTGTCAGTGACAATATCCGTACAGTCCGGTCCGTTCGTCTATGAGCATTGCATGGCGGGCCTAGGGGGTTGGTAAAAGTCAGACCCCCAAAAGCGGTACAAGTCATGTCGGAGTGTAGCCCAGAACACCCTGAGATACTACTGGAATACCTACCAGTAAATCTCCTGCCTTGGCCAAGGACTTCGTGTAATGGCTCTCCTAGACACAGTGCGACCTCACCCCCAATACCGGGAGAGACAAACCCCTGAAGATCCGCTCACTGCCTCCATGTGGCTCGGGACTGTACCCAACTAAAACCTGTTTGCACGTATCCTTTGAGCGTGGTAGGGTAGTAATCAAAGTACAGTGGGAACTCACACGAGACAAATGACGATCTCAGGTCGATGAACTAACCTGTACACATGTCACCAGGGAACTGCTATCTGACGTCTGGTATAAAACCAACTAGCATGTTCCCGGCGAGTCCTGTCCGGTGTACTCATAACCCAATGAGCACCTGCATACATCTTAGGTGAACCAACTGACACCAATGGCTTGTGAGACCGGCCACTACCCCTCTTCGGGGTCTCGACTGTATACACTAGTCTACTCTGGAGTATCGATGCCCTGTCTTGAAACCCCCACGACTAGGGACCTTTTAAGGATGTGCTTATAGACCCCAGCTCCCACGTATATGATCGCCTTCATACTGCTGGCCGTCAAGCAAGAATCCTAAGGGCTCTATCAACGCGCAATAGTGACTTGTAAGGTCACCTAAAGCAGCACACGATGATAAAGATAAACCAGATAGCATACTATCATCTTGAGTAAGACTGTCCTACCGGTATAGGTCATCCCTCAATCATTGCAATCACGTGCCTATGATCCAATAATTGACTCTGAGGGCACTATCTCCAACAGATCTCATATCTGTAATTCATTACAGTCTTTGAGAAACCGTAGAGTTATCAGGGTAGGTGATATGACTCTCGAAGTTGCGAACGGAATGTGCGTGGACGCTGAATCCGTCGGGGAATATCATCTAGGATTGACAAGTGGGCAGATATTTATTCTACGTAACTGTTTGTATGTACCTAGTCTAGCTTGTAATATCATATTGTATCCTTACTTTCTAAGGAAGGATATGATTTTACATTTGTCAGCGATGTGGTCCACATCCACCTAAATCAAGCTTTGATTGGGTCAGGTACAATAGATAACGGAATATACGTATTAAATCAAGCTCAGGTTTTTAGTGTCCAGAACACACTTAAAAGAAAGTCTCCGTAATTAAATCAGGCTTTCTTATGGCATTGTAGACTGGGTCACATCAATGAAACACGGTTGATGAAGTTACATAGAGAGGGATATTTGGATCCATTCGAATATCAGTCTTATGCAACTTGTCAATCATGTCTCAAAGGAAAGATGACAAAGACTCCATTCACTGGACAGAGAGTAAGAGCGAGCGAGCTCTTGTGGCTCATACACAGCGACGTGTGTGGTCCAATGTCTACACATGCTAGAAGTGGTTATTCCTATTTCATTACTTTTACAGATGATTTCTCTAGGTATGGACATGTCTTCTTGATGAAACATAAATTCGAGGCCTTTGAGAAATTCCGAGAATATAAGAATGAAGTGGAAAAACAAACCGGCAAAAGTATCAAGACACTGAGATCTGATCGAGGTGGTGAATACTTGAGTGCCGAGTTCCTGGATTACCTAAAAGAGAATGGAATTCTCTCTCAGCTTACTCCTCCATACACACCACAACACAATGGTGTATCGGAGAGACGGAACCGAACCTTATTGGATATAGTATGTTCCATGATGAGTAACGCTGAGTTACCGCGATCATTCTGGGGCTATGCAGTAGAATCAGCTGTATATCTTTTGAACAAGGTTCCTACCAAGACTGTGCCTACTACACCATATCAGATGCGGAGTGGCAAGAAACCCTATCTTCAGTATCTGAAGATATGGGGATGTCCGGCTTTTATCAAAATGCAGCAAGCGGACAAGCTCGAGGCATGCTTAGTACTGTGTAAGTTTGTTGGATACCCAAAGAACTCCAGGGGGTATCTTTTCTATTACGCAGAGGAACAAAAGGTTTTTGTTTCTCGTCTTGCCTACTTTTTGGAACATCAATTTTTAGAAAAAGTAACTAGTGGGAGCGCAATAGAACTGGAAGAAATTCCAGAACCACAGGCTATTCCTGAAAGCTTGGTAGAACCAGAGGTTTCAGAAGAACCGGACATCCCCACGCCATTCCGCAGAACTAGAAGGCAGTCTCATCCGCCCGAGAGATACTATGGTTTTCCCATAGACGGGGATCGAGAGGATTGCATCATTAGCAATGATGAGCCAACTACCTTCCAGCAAGCCATTCAGAGTGGCGACTCAGTAAAATGGCTAGATGTAATGCGGATCGAGATGGAGTCTAATTGGCACGCTTTTGGCGTGCCGAGAGTTTGAAATTCTAAAGTTAACCGCAATCAGGACGGTGTAGCTTTGCAGCTAGCCGCGATGAGTACGGGTCGATCCACAGGGAGACGAAGCGTTTTACGTTCTTGTTTTCACGAGTTAATGCGCGTGGACGGAATTGTTCATATCTATCCTATGTGTATATATGCAAAGTATAAAGTTATTAGGAAAAGATACAGTAGTGTAAGCTAAGGAAATCCGCAATAAAACCTTTGAGCCGAACTTAAAGATTGAAGCTAGAGCAATCGGCAACAACGTAGATTAGGGTATTTAAGCACGGTATTAGAAATACGGCTTATTGACCCTTATTCGTCCGTTCTTGTCTCTTGCTTTCGCTTCCGGCCAAACCGAACGCAACCGGTCGCGGTTAGGAATCACCGATACCTTGGTAGGGTAGGATGCCTAACGGAGCGCTTGCGTAACATTTGGATGGAGTTCAATTGGAAAATATGGGAAAAGGAAATGAGGAAAGAAACCTTAACTCACAATATCGTTAACTATTCCTAACAACACATATTCACAAACATCAAAACAACAAACTAAAAAGATCAAAGAAAAGAGAAATAAAGAGAAGAAAAGAGCATTACAAGTAAGTAAATGACATGATAATAAATTCCAAGAAAGTAAAGCAAGTAATAAAGAGCATGTAATTAAAGTGCAAGTAAGTAAAGAATGGAAAGAAAACCAAGTAATGGAAATAGCAAGAAAGTAATACTAAGAACCATAGAACATTAATACAAGACATGGATTCAATAACCTACACTTAAACTTGCAAGCTCAATGAAGAGGTTGCAAGATCAAGTGAAGGCAAAGAACTCATAGTGAATGAAGGCACAAAAGAGAGCTTTATTGATTCCAAAATGAAGATACAACCCTTGAGATCAATAGCCATCACTTAAACTTGCAAGCTCAATGAAGAGCTTGCAAGATCAAGTGAAGGAAAGGAGCTTAAAGGGGCTGAGCTATGTACAAGAGAAAGAACAAAAGAGAAGCAAAAGCTTGAACAAAGAATCACAATGTAAGATAATCCAAGACTAAAGAATGACCCCTCTCCGTTGCTCACTCACCTGCCTTTTATAGGCACAAAAGAAAAGAAATCAAACAATAAAAATAGGATGAGGTGGCAGCATGGAAGGGCCCACAAAAGACTGGGGGCAATTGGCGGCAAGGGGGCCGGCCAGCTCGGCCAAAAGAGGTATGTGGCCGACCACATTGCAAGGGAATTGTTTCGTATTGAAAGTGTGGTCTTGTGTGCTCCCATATATCCCATTGGTGCTGCTAGATTTCTCTATTTTAACCTGGTCTACACTTTTGGATTTGGGGGGAAACTTTATGCAACATATCACACATAATCTTTAGCATTCAATGCACATTTAATGCACATCACTTCTCATGCCCACTTACCTTGCATTATAGCAGCCCTAACCCTAGTCCAAGCATCCAAGAGTTGTATTCACACATGCTTTGTGTTGGACCAAAATGTGTATACTTTATTTGTTTGCAAAATAACTCTTGGATATCGATCGGCTTTGAGTTCTGGATGCAGTGTCAGCTCTCAAATGATATATCCGTGATTTTAAGTGTATTTCCAGTATTTTGTCACGGATACCTGTAATCTGTATTACTTAGTAGACATTGGTTAATAGTACCAATATATAACAAAATAGATAAAGAATGAGCGGTAATAAAATACAGTTTTCTGATATGAACAAATACCCCCAAACTTATCTTTTGCTCGTCCCGAGCAAAACAAAATCCCAGCCTCACTTTTGCATGGAACGCGATTGCACTGAGCTCGTGCAACAAGCCGTTAAACCTCTAGGTTTCCCTGGTAGGAGGAGTGTTGTCTCCTGAGGATTTTCAGCGGATACTACCCACAAAATCCCATCAAGCTAGTTTCATAAGTGAACTTCGACTCTACTCCTACAGTTTAGTATCTAGGTTAGAAATTATATCATCCTAAGTTAGAAATATCCAACCCTTATGTTTTACGCCTCCAATTTATTCAACCCCAGATCCTATACATTTTACAGTTTAGAAATATCTCGGCATCTCTTGAGTTTTCCTTCTAAAATTGCGGTCTTAAATCAGGGATTTTTATCAATTTTACAGAAAACATAAGTCTTATTCTTTAATCCTATCTTTCCTCCAAACATCGATTGTATACCCCTACGTGTGTGTATAATTTCACCCCTACGCTCAAGAATTCAATTCAAGCTATAGTACCCTTACCCTAATACCTAATACTACTTCTTTTCATTAAGTGATGGCCGATGTTGCTCACACATCTTTCATGCGACTATTAATGCTTCTTGAGGCACTAACAGTCGATTACTGAATGAGTGGGCTTAAAGCGTATATAGCAGTTCCAGGTCTTGACTTTATTTATTTATTTTTCTTTTCTTTATTTTTTTCTTTTTCAAGACCGGATATATTTTTCAATATGCTCTTTTGGTGTTTAGTTTTAAATACCGTTTTTTCTTTCATACTAGGTTTTCAGACAATAGTATTTCTAGGTATCCTCTACTATCCCAAGTTTCAAGGTGCGTGTAAGTGCAGTTTGTAGGGTATATACTTTCTGAATTTGTACTTAATAATAGAAAGTATTTTTCAGATTTATCCTTCAGTAAAACTTCAATACTTTCCTTTCATCTTGACTTAACTCAAGAACTGAACTCAAGATTACCTACTTCTATAAAAAAAAAACTGTAAGGACGTATAATTACCAAGGTTAAATAGAAAGAGGGTTATTTTTAGGGTTTTCAATTTCTAAGCCTAGAATTTAGTTATTTCTAACGTATCAACTAAACTTTCGGAATAAAAAATCTAAGTTACCCTATTAGCTAACTTGACAACAAAGTTTTTATATTTTTGTAAAATTTTTGATTTTTGTGGGTTTTTTAAATGAGTATGCAAATGCAAAATATACAAATGAATGCGAAGGTAGAAAGCTTACCGAGCACACCCCTAAACTTAAACTTGATAGTGCCCTCACTGTCAGGCTATACCAAGAGGGTCAAAATTGTCGGCGCTCCCCTGTTTTTTGTTTTATTTATTTATTTTTTATATATATAATTTTTTTATACAAAACAAAAGGCAAAACAAAAATATATACACTAAAAGATACCCCCCTAAAATTAAGTGAAACGGTGTTGCCACTGTTTAAGCGGTGAAGTTCAGGATTAGGGGGAAAGAACAGTATCAATCTATACAAGGTCTTACATAAGCCAAAAGTGAGCACCAACCATTCAAAAATTCTATCGCTATAAAGCAGTGGCTGGTGAAAGAATACGGTGAGAAAAGAAATGGAGAATACACGAGACCGTATGCGGATAGAAGTGGTATACGGTCCCGGTATATGAGAAGAAGAATGGCGGAAGGGAAAAAGAAATGGAGTACAAACTTAAGGGTGAAAATGGAGTGAATAGATTGGCACAATTTGTGATGGCCGATGTGTAAAAAGCGATTGTACTAATCTATCAACCCGTTGAGAAATTGGGTCAAATCCCTCAAGATTCGTGAGAAAATATGGGTACGCCGAACTTGGTAAACCAGACAAAGATAATGAAGGAGGTACGGTTTCTTGCAAGGTCAGAACGATGGAAAGAATGGAGGGAAGTGATTGAGGAAAGGTAACAGTTAAAGGTTCAGGAGGGTGTACACAGTCAATGAAAGGGACAGGATGAATTGGAAAATCCGACTCATCAAGCAAACCTGGTTCATCCTCAAAAATATCCTCGAAATTCTCCTCAAAAATTAGCTCATCCATGCACTTATCATCAAAATCCAGACGCATATGGAGTTCGGGAAAAACAGCTAATGACTCGGGATGATGTCCACACAGAAGTGAAAGTAAATGATGAATTGGAGAGACAAACTCATCCAAAGCTGTGGGTTCATCATCCAAAATATTCCCGGCGTCAATATCCTTAATCAAGTGAAAATCAATATTCTCATACACCTCATAAAAAGCATGGATTTCAATCAATTCAGGTTCTAGAGTGGAGGTGTAGAGGTCAACAGGATTGAGATAGGTTTCACTTGGAATGGACCCTTCACAATCGAGTAAATCAAACACTACAAAGTCGCACAACTCATTAAACATTCTATCTTTAATTGGTAAATCATTTGAGACACTTGATAGACATTCAAAACCGGAGTTGTGGGATTCAATTTGGGACGGGTCGGTTTGATTTGGAAGGGTGAGTAGCTCACTCTCACCACTCAAATTCTCAGCCTGTCCAACCGCCTCTTCATACATTGGATAATTTGGAGCTAGTTGAAAACTAGCTACCGGTTCGTTAGGTTGTATGAGGGCGGCCTTGGACGCATTCAAATCCATCATCAGTTTGTACGACGCTGCCCGAAAGTCTTCCAACGACTGTTCCAAACTAGACATTGGTTGTGAAGGAGTTTCAGTGAAAAATTCAAAGTTGTTTGGATACTGGAAACTCCCAAATGGCGGTTCAGAAGTAATGTCTAGGGAAGGTGTAAAAGTCGGGTAGGACTGGTAGGAATTGAATGGCTGGACAGGATGATGATCAACGTCATGATAAGAAGGTGAATGGAATTGTTAATCAAAAGAATTTGCAGCGGTGAATGGAGTGAAAGATCGGCTACGAGATTGTTCAATTCGGTCAGCGAGGGACATGGGTTTGGAAGTTACAACTTGACTCTCAAAAGGGGTATCAACATAAGAAGGTGGTGAAAGTTGAAATGGTTGATACAAGGTGGATTGTGGAGTCCGGTTGTTTGTCCTAGACGCGTCTATCCGATCTTTCAAAGAAATTTTTGGCATGGATGGATCGTTCGAAGTTTGACCAAAGCAAGAACCGTAAGAAGTAATGTTCGGTTGTGGGTACCAAAGTTCGGCAAGAGTTTTTATGGGTGGGGTACCAATGATATGAAGAGAGGAAGAAGAAGAAGAAAAAGAGGGGGAAAAGAATGTGGGTTTTTTTATTTATTTTATTTTTAAGTTAGTTATTAACAAAAGAATGAAATGTACACACAAAAAGAATCTAGACAAAAATAATCATGACATAAATATACCACACACCTAATCGGTCTAGGGTTCACCTAGGTCAACTAGACCTGCTCAAAAACTTGATTGTCGAAGCAAAACTGTATTGAGAAACGGGCTCAAGATATACTGATCACGAGGCCAGATAAGTGCAGAGATAAGGGGAGGTTTTCCGACGCTTTCGCGAAGGTCCTTAATTAAATAACCTTTTCTCTTTTGGCGGTTTCGTCGTGAACACTTTCCTAGACACCACGTAAACGATATACCGTTAAGCGGTGTTCTAAACACAGTTAACTTCTCCTAGTGAGAGCGAAGTTCTTAAGGCTTATATTCTAATTTCTTTTAAAATTTTGTGCGGGTAAACGTTATGCTCAATTCGTGATTTTTGGGCCACGGGAAAGGTGATGAAATCCTTTACCGTATGTTGTGGAGTTCGTTTGCCCTTAAGTCCGTATTAATGTATGCAATGCGCAATTCAATAAAAATTCAAAGAATCAAACAATCGGTTTTTATATTTAAGCTCGGCACTGCAAAAAATACGGGTTAGTCAAGTTTGGCATTTGAAAGCGAACTTGCAAAGAATCCTGCAAAGATAGTATATTGGATGCGTCGGATTTGAGAAGGAAGGTGTTAGTAAAGTACGTACCGATAGATTTTCGGGTTAAGAAACCCTCGTTGAATTGAATCCGAATAGCTTGGAAAGTTCGCTTGCGCGGGTCAAACTACCTGGATCTTTGGCACTGTATTTCGCAATCATCTTAACCTTGAATGTATACTTTGCTCCCCACGATCGCAGTTCGCAAATCCACAAAAATATGAAATGTTGGAAAAACGGATTTAAGTGCGGAAAAGCGATATGAATGCCCAAATACCTGCACACTAAAAATTATAAAAAAACACGCAATAAAAATGGGACAAAAACAGAACACTAGAATACAGAGGAGAAATTGGAGGCAAATGAAGGTGGCGGGGCCGGCGAGCTCGGATCTGGAGGGTGTGTCGCCGGTCCAACTTTGGAGTTTGGGCTCCAAACTACAACAGGTGTCCAAGTGCTGTACTAGTGTCTAAAATTTTTTGCTTATTTTTCTGTTGAGATTCAGAGTGCTAGCAGGTCAAAATCCAGAGAACAAAATGGTTGGGAAAGTTAGTTTTTTGTTTTGGTTTTTGAAATTTTTAGTTTGTTTTTAGAAAATGGTGTTAGATGGTATTAACAAGATTAACCCGAAATAACAAGAATAAAAACGTTACCGTCTCGCCGGCAACGGCGCCATTTGATTGGCATGCTTTCGGCATGGCGAGAGTTTGAAGTTTCTAAAGTTAACCGCAATCAGGACGGTGTCGCTTTGCAGCTAGCCGCGATGAGTACGGGTCGATCCACAGAGAGACAGAGCGTTTTACGTTCTTGTTTTCACGAGTTAATGCGCGTGGGCGGAATTTTTCATATCTATCCTATGTGTATATATGCAAAGTATAAAGTTGTTAGGAAAAGATACAGTAGTGTAAGCTAAGGAAATCCGCACTAAAACCTTTGAGCCGAACTTAACGATTGAAGCTAGAGCAATCAGCAACAACGTGGATTAGGGTATTTAAGCACGGTATTAGAAATCCGGCTTATTAACCCTTGTCCGTCCGTTCTTGTCTCTTTCTTTCGCCTCCGGCCAAACCGAACGCAACCGGTTGCGGTTAGAAATCACCGATACCTTGGTAGGATAGGGTGCCTAACAGAGTGCTTGCGTAACGTTTGGACGGAGTTCAATTAGAAAATATGGGAAAAGGAAATGAGCAAAGAAACCTTAACTTACAATATCGTTATCTATTCCTAACAACACATATTCACAAACATCAAAACAACAAACCAAAAAGAGTAAAGAAAAGAGAAACAAAGAGAAGATAAGAGCATTACAAGTAAGTAAATGACAAGATAATAAATTGCAAAAAAGTAAAGCAAGTAATAAAGAGCATGTAATTAAAGTGCAAGTAAGTAAAGCATGGAAAGAAAAGCAAGTAATGAAAATAGCAAGAAAGTAATACTAAGAACTATAGAACATAACACAAGACATGGATTCAATAACCTACATTTAAACTTGCAAGCTCAATGAAGAGGTTACAAAATCAAGTGAAGACAAAGAACTCATGATGAATGAAGGCACAAAAGAGAGCTTTATTGATTCCAAAATAAAGATACAACTCTTGAGATCAATAGCCAACACTTAAGCTTGCAAGCTCAAAGAAGAGCTTGCAAGATTAAATGAAGGCAAGGAGCTCAAGGGGACTGAGCTATGTACAAGAGAAAGAACAAAAGAGAAACAAAAGCTTGAACAAAGAATCACAATGCAAGACAATCTAAGACTAAAGAATGATCCCTCACCCTTGCTCACTCACCTGCCTTTTATAGGCACAAAAGAAAAGAAAACAAACAATAAAAATAGGATGAGGTGGCAGCAAGGAAGGGCCTACAGAAGAATGGAGGCAATTGGGGGCAGGGAGACGGCCAGATCGGCCGAAGAGGTATGTGGCCGGCCACATTGCAAGGGAATTGTCTCGTATTGAAAGTGTGGTCTTGTGTGCTCCCATATATCCCATTGGTGCTGCTAGATTTCTCTATTTTAACCTGGTCTGCACTCTTGGATTTGGGGGGAAACTTTATGCAACATATCCCACATAATCTTTAGCATTCAATGCACATTTAATGCACATCACTTTTCATGCCCACTTGCTTTGCATCATGGCAGCCCTAACCCTAGTCCAAGCATCCAAGAGCTGTGTTCATCTATGCTATGTGTTGGACCAAAATGTATATACTTTATTTGTTTGCAAAATAACTCTTGGATATCGATCGGTTTCCAGTTCTGGATGCAGTGTCGGCTCTCAAATGATATATCCGTGATTTTAAGTGTATTTCCAGTATTTTGTCACGGATACCTGTAATCTGTTTTACTGAGCAGACACTGGTTAATAGTACCGATATATAACAAAATAGATATTGAATGAGCGGTAATAAAATGCAGTTTTCTGATATGAACAGAGTCCATGTATACCAACAAAGCATGGACTTTGGACATTGCTCCAGAAGGGGTAAAACCCGTAGGCTGCAAATGGATCTTCAAAAAGAAGATTGGTGTAGATGGACAAGTTGAAACCTATAAGGCTAGACTTGTTGCAAAAGGTTTTTGTCAAAGACCTGGTTTGGACTATGATGTAACCTTTTCCCCAGTGGCTATGCTCAAATCCATTCGGATCCTTCTTTCCATTGCTGCCTTCCACGATTATGAAATCTGGCAGATTGACGTAAAGATGACTTTTCTAAATGGAAATTTGGAAGAGTGGGTCTATATGGATCAGCTAGAGGGTTTCATTCAGAGTGGGAGCAGCGGGAAAGTGTGCAAGTTGCTTAAGTCCATTTATGGACTAAAGCAGGCATCGCGGAGTTGGAACATCTGTTTTGATGATACAGTCAAAGAATTCGACTTTATCAAAAATCCATATGAACCATGCATATATAGTAAAATTGTAGGGAGAACTGTTGTATTCCTCGTCTTGTACGTGGATGACATTCTCTTGATAGGAAATGACATTCCTATACTACAATCAGTCAAAGGATTCTTGTCACAGAGGTTCTCCATGAAAGACCTGGGTGATGCCTCCTACATTCTGGGGATCCAGATCTATCGTGATAGATCTAAGAGGATGTTGGGAATTTCGCAGTCCAGGTACATCGACACCATATTGAAAAGATTTAGTATGGAAGATTCAAAGCGCGGTAATCTACCACCTTGTCATGGAATCACCCTCTCCAAAGAGATGTCTCCCAAGACTGATTTGGAAAGGGCTCGCATGACATCTATACTCTACGCTTCTGCGGTAGGCTCTATAATGTATGCGATATTGTGTACCGGACCAGATGTTGCTTACGTACTAAGCGTGGTAAGCCGGTATCAGTCAAACCCAGGGGAGAAGTACTGGATAGCAGTAAAGAACATTCTCAAGTATCTGAGCAGGACTAAGGAGATGTTCTTGGTGTATGGCGGAAAAGACCTCTAGATAGAGGCCTTTGCTGACTCCAGCTTCTAGAGTGACAAGGATGACTCTAAGTCCATGTCGGGTTATGTCTTTACCCTCAATAGAGGGACGGTCTGTTAGAAGAGCTCCAAACAGGACACCGTTACTGACTCGACGATGGAAGCGGAGTACATATCTTCTTGTGACGCCGCGAAGGAAGCAGACTGGATAAGGAAGTTCCTACAAGAACTTCAGGTGGTTCCATCCATTGTAGATCCAATACCTTGGTATTGTAACAACAATGGCGCTATAGCCTTAGCGAAGGAACCCAGGTCCCATCAAAAGTCCAGACACAATTTGAGGCGTTACCACCTAATCAGGGAGATCGTTGATCGCCGGGAGATCGAGGTGAGGAGAGTAGATACGGAGAATAACACTACAGATCCACTCACGAAGGCCATCCCTCAGACACAATTCGAGAGGCTAATCGAGATGATAGGTCTGCGATATGCCAATACATTGCCCTAGTGCAAGTGGGAGATTGTTAGTGATATATGCCCTAGAGACCATTATTGTATCATACCAGTTTGTATATTACTTAATGAAAGCTTGGGATAATCACAGTTGTATTGACAGTCTTGCTCAAAACGGTAGTATGCTACTTGGTTTGTTTCTACCTCAATATGTACATGTGTTTATTTTAGCATATCGCTTATATATATTGGTAGAGCCCTTAGGATCTTTACTTGATTACCAGCTTTGTGATGGCAGTCACACTAGTGGGGGCTAGGTAGTCTACAAGCACATCCTTATACAGGTTTCTAGTCGTAGGATTATCGAGACTGGGCATCGATACTCCAGAGTAGACTAGTGTATACGCTTCTCATCCCAGCAGGGGAGATGGTCTGTCCCACAGCCATTAGTACGTCGTACTGAAGATAGTATGAAGGTGCTCATTAGGTTATAAGTACACTGGACAGGACTCGTCGAGGACTGCTGGTGGGTATTATACCTATCGTCGGGTAGCAGTTCCCAGGTGACATGAGTACAGCTTAGTCTATTGACTTGACACTGCTACTTCGCCTTAAGTGTGTTCCCACTGTACTTTGATTACTACCCCACCACGGCTCAAAGGAGTCATGCAAACTGGTAGTAGTTAGGTGCAGTCCCGAAGCACTTGAAGGCAGTGGCGGTTAGATAGGATTCGTCTCTCTCGGTATAGGGGGTTGATATCGCGCTGTGTTTGGAGAGCCATTATACAAAGTCCCTGGCCAGGGCAAGCGAAATTTACTGGTAGGTATTCCAGTAGTTCCTCGGGGTGTTTTGGGCTACACTCTGGCACGACTTATTGCGCTATTAGGGGTCTGACGATTACCACCCCTTAGGCCCGATATGCGATACTCTTAGTAGAATAGACCGGACTGAACAGACCGGACTGCACGGAGATTGTCACATTCAGGCTCAGTAGGAGTTCGGATGGGTTTGCTCATCGGCCTTCTTATCGACAGATGCTTGGGTAGCCGTTATGTGCAGCTAGTACCGCTTGCGGGTTGTGGTTAAACCCACTGCCAGCGTACTGTCGAGTCTTCAGAGTCCCACATAGAGAGTTTCCCTGCATTGGGCGAAAGATGTAGAGGCCGTATGGTTTTACGGCAGGGCTTCAATCACTTACGTGTACTTGTGCACGTATGATGATCGGGCGGATAATACTAGTGGGCTTTGGTTTAAGCCAAATCCTATTATTGTATTGATGGATCGGTTTCGTCTCATTGTATTCGTATTTCTCGAAACACGGATACGGGTATGTATATACGGATGAGAGGGGCATTCTTGTAATTACTCAAGATTTTTTTTAGAAGGAGACACCTCATTAGGGTTTTGACAATTGACTTGATTAAAACAACTATGAGGTGGAGGAAATTGTTTGTTATTTTTATAAATGATAATTGTGCCATGGCTACTTGGTTTGACTAGATATTTTGTGAGATATTTTGTGGCACTAGATATTTTGGGTGAGATATTTTTCTTGCCATGCTTGTAGTCATATCAAGAGAACCATCTCAATTATCATTATGAAAAAACATTTTCTCTTTCCTCAAGCTATCTCCTTCTTCTTCCTCTCAACCCTTAAGTCTCATGAGTTGAGAAACCTAGGGTTCCAAGAGACAAACTAACACATCTTCATTCTCTACATCACCTAGGCCATCTAGTTTAGCAAGCTAGTTGCCCTAGTTACCTCGGATTTGAGGTTGGAGCTCGGACTATAGACTCTCGGGTGGATCTTTTTTGACTCGAGGAAGCCGACGAGGAAGCTTCGATCCGTTTCGATCCTCAGAGCCTATGATGAAGAGGAGGACAGCGAGAAGACCCGAAGGACACAATACTATGAGGTATAACATTCATCCGAGTAGTTAAACCTCAAGTTGTATGCTAGCTAGGGTTTATGATCTATCCTTGGTTCTAGTCGGTGTTGCGAAGCCCGTAAAAATCATTTTTGCAATTTCCGCCTCCCCGCGAACTCGTGGGGTGCGCGACATTGACTTACAGAGTAAACCCTGACTAAACCACGTGGCACGAATCTCGAGACATCCCAATCAAATCCAACCGGCCAAACTCCCCAAATGTCCAGCATCGACGGTCCAAGGAGCTCCAAATCACCATGTGCTTTTCACACATGTCCCTTCGACCCTCCTCAACTCCCCTGCTCTGTTTGATTTTCCTGGAATCAAACAAAGACTCTTCAATTCACCATTTAACACCATTTAAATTCTTTTAATCCACATTTTTAATTCCCAAACCCTAATGCTTCACTCTAAATACCACCACATGCCCTAGCTCCCCTCTATTCTGAAAATTTCTAGCAAAATTACCCCAAAGGTTCCTAAGTGCAAGTGAAGTTAGCAACCAAGCTCCTTCCATCGAAGATCGAAACCGTTTCTAGAGCTTCCGCGACGCCACGGAGCCCCCTCTCTTTTTCTTACTCCTTTCTCGAAGTTATAAAGCCGTAAGTCCCCCTTTCTCTCTTTTCTTTCATCTCAAATCATCTCCTTAAAATATATCGCTAAAGTGGAGTTACCTACGATACATGTTATTTTAAACTTGGAACAACTCTTTTCTTTAACAAAATAGGTCAAACTAACTTTCTCATATTACTTGTAACTTTGTTTACAACCATTTAGCTTTGAATTAACCAAAATTTTCATAAGAAACAAGTATATAACGAACTTTTCATTAAAATACCATAAACTTTAGTATAACCCTTATTTTAATAATTGTTAAATATACCTTAGGGAAAACTTCATGGGGTAACGACCTACCCCATACGCACACTATAGTTTCATAGCACGATATCTATATGTGAGGAATATGTATGCCCTAGAGGCCATTATTGTATGATATAGTGGATACTTGGACATATATATAGAGAAATTTCTTGCTCGACATGATAGTATGCTATCTATTTGCTCTTTATCTTAACATGTACACTTGTATTATTATACAATCTCTCTGATACATGTTGATAAAGCCCTTAGGATGTTTGCTTGACTACCAGGACTATGATGCGGATCATACTACTGGGACTTGTGTAGTCCACAAGCACATCTTTTAATTATTCCTAGTCAAGGGGATATCGAGACAGGGCATATCGATATTCCAGTATAGACTAGTGTGTATGTTTCTTGACCCTGTAGGGGGCGATGGTTGATCCCATAACCATTAGTGTTTGATATCAAAGATTGTACATAGGTGCTTATTAGAGAATGGGTACACCGAACAGGACTCGCCGAGAACTCCTAGATGGTACTATACCTATCGTCAGATAGCAGTTCTCTGGTGACACTGGTACAGGTTAGTCTGTAGACCCGAGATCGTCATAGTGTCTTGTGTGGTTCCAACTGTGCTTTGATTTCCTCCCTACCACGGCTCAAAGGAGTCGTGCAAACAGGTGGATTTTGGGTACAGTCCCGAGTCATATAGAGGCAGTGAGCGATAGGAGGGGTTTCGTCTCTCCCGGTATTGGGAATTGATGTTGCGCTAAGCTCGATTGGCTATAACAGTAAGTTCCTGGCCAGGGATGATGAGATTTACTAGTAAGTATTATCAGTAGTTTCTCGAACCGTTATGAGCCATACATCGGCATGACTTATCAAGTTACTGGGGTCTGACAATTCCACCCTAGACTCGATATGCGACATATCAGATGAAGAGACCAGACTGTACGGTAAGTGTTACTTATAGGCTTCATGTGAGTTTGGACAAGCTTCCTTATTGATCTTCAAATCGCTCAATACCTGGGTAGCTGTTACGTCCAGCTAGTACCGCTGACGGCTTGTGGGTAACTGATGTGATCATTACTAACTGCGGGCGTATTGACGAGTCTTTAGAGACCTACACAGAGGTTTCCTAGTTCAAGCGAAACGAAGTAGGGCACATATGATGATATGTGCGGGGGGCTGATTAAATACGAGTATGTGATACTGTATTCTAATCTGCAGATAAATGATATTAGTCAGTTATATATGATATAACCAGATTATTGAATCAAGTGTTGATTTAATAATATGATATATATTATATTTGATATAATTTTATATTAACTAATATTATTGCTCACTAATTATTTTCTTCTCTTAATATATATATATATATATATATATATATATATATATATATATATATATATATGATATGTGTGTGTGTATTATAAAGCATAGTTGAATTTCTATTTTGAGAAAATAGAAATGAGGTGGAAAATGGGGTGATATTTGTGGAATGGGTGAAGCATGGCTTGATCAATTTTTTATTCATTTGCTTTACACTATACGAGCATGGTTGCAATTTATTGTTGCAATTTTATTCATGCTCAAATGATATGTGAGCCATTCTTCCTTCTTCACTCACTTGAGTTTTCTCTTTAGCTCATTTTTCTTACACTCTCTCTCATTTCCTTCTTCTTCTTCCATTTGCTTCTAGCCCTAATCTTCACATGTGTTGTGAACCCTAGGGCTTTAGAAGATACTAAGTGAGCTAAACCCCTACTTCATCATCCTACTTTAGATTAGCCATTTAAATTAGGGTGCTTTACTTCACTAATACTAGATTAGTGAAGAGATAGCTTGACCTAAAGGAACTTCGGATGGATCATCTTCAACACGAAGGTTGCGAAGCAAGCTTGATCCTTCTTCAAGTGGAGCTACGAGGAGTCGTAGGGACTACTACCCGGAGCTTTAGAAAAGAAGGACATAGTCTACAAAGGTTGTAGTTTTCTTTCTCTTAGTGTGGATTTTACTCTATGGTCATGTTAACCCTAATATTCTAGTTAAATTCTAGGTTAGTGTAGCTTAGCACCAAGAAATTTTTAAAATTGCATGCTTGATGCCGGTTAAAACCTTGCGGTAGCGCTAGGATACACTTTCATGGTATCAGAGCCAAACCTAGAGCATTAGACGATGTTTGTAGAATTAGGAAAACGAAACAACTCCGAAACAGTCGTAATGAAACCTTAGTTTCTGTCGAATTTTTAAAGTCCTCTGAAATTTTTTTAAACAACTGCAGAATGTTACATATGATGTAAATAGAACACCAGAGAAAAAAGAGAACCAAAATCAATAGTTTGGCCGGCGAAAATCATGTTTTGGCCGGCCTGGCCGGATTTTTTATGTAGTTTGGGCTCGTGTTTCATTTGGTGTTCTAGTGTATTTGGTTTAGGGTTTCAGGTACTGTTTGTTTTGCCCAGATTGCATGTGATGTTATCTTTTCTGTTAAGGCAATTCAGAGTGTTTCGTAGTCACAATTTTAACATCGTTTCGGGTTTAAGTATTGATATATGATACAATATTTGGAATCTACATTTAATTAGTTTTGTGAAAACTAGTTTGCTAATTGTAAATCTAGTACTTTAGTCTCTACTGACCGATTGCCACGGAGTTTTGATTCGGATCAAAACTCCGTCGCAATCTCGTATGGTACTGATTGGTGTGTTTAAAGAGTTTTTTTGTAAAGTAAAATAACCGCAATCAATAACGGTGTCGCTCGTAGCTAGCCGAGATGAGTACGAGTCATCCTCAGGGAAACGTCGAACCTTTATCTTGCCTTAGACGAGTTGATTGAAATATGGATGGTTTGTTCTAGATCTACGATATATAGATGTATATTTTATGAAGAAGAGACTTATAGGGTTCATAGAATTTGGTAGTAATGGATGATTAATTAAAAATGACTCCTTTTATCTTTTATAGATTTAAAACTAGATCGATAGTGGTAAAAGAAGATTAGGGTTTTTGGAGGTAATATGGTTCCCACTCTTAACCCTTATTTTTTCATTGACCTCTATTCATGTCTAGCCTTTACCAAAACAATTGTTAATCTAATCTCAAATCACGGTTGATACTATCAATAAATTGGTAGCGCGTCCGATAAGGATGTTAACAATTGTTTTGCTAAAGTTTATAAAGTTTAAAAGATGTAAAAGAAATTAAGAGATTTTATCATATATTGATCTACCCTAATCCTACGAACCCTAACAAGCGTAGAATTACTCACGCATGTTTTGACAAGAAGAAGAAAGGATAGAGAAGGAGATCATAATGTAAATGCAAAAAGTAATGCAGAAATTAAATGCAGAAAGTAAAATGCAAAGAACTAAACTAAAGATCTACCTTTATTAATCAAATTTAATATGTACAAATCCTTTGAAATTAGAATACAAAGAACTCTCGTGTCTCGATCTTTATCTCATAGGAAGTTGATGTTCAGTCGATTGATCACGTCAATTTATCACGTCGATTCGTGGACCTGTTATGGATCTCTTGATCTTGTCAGTGATTTTGGTGATGTAAAAGGTGATGATTTTTCATATGAAACTCTCGGTCATTTAAATAGCCCTTGAAGCAGAAACCCTGGTGCCTATGTGTGATTATTTACTGTTGCGATCACACTGAGAAAATCTCAGATCCTACGGCCATGATATTGCCGCAGATCCACTGCAGATATGCACATTTGGGCGCGGTTGGGCGGAGACATGGTGAGATCAGGGTTTGGAAATTCATGGTCTTCTATGTGTTGACATGTAGATATTGTTGTGATGTCAGGATTCTTTAAATCTTTCTCTGAGTCTCCGCCATTATTGATTTTATGATTTGATTCAACTTTATTAGCAAATTTTATTCCCGACATCTCGGATATCTCGATCTCCAGACCTGAGCTCATATCTGCACAATATCCCAATTCATAGTATTGGTAGTATTTGTTATTTATTTTGAGATATTATCCTAACCATTAGTATGATATGATATTTTAAGAATATTGATTAGAATTATTTGATATGATATGCATATTTAAATTATCAAAATATCATATAAATATTATATGCATATATTTTCCTTCATAATGTTAATTATAATATATAAACATATGATAAAGAGTATTTTGCAGATAAACCCACATATGTTCCATAATTACAATAAACACTTTTAAGTACTTAATAAAAGTAAGGAAAATGTTCCATCAAATGTGCAATATTTTCGACTGAACAAATACCCCCAAACTTAACTTTGATCGTCCCGAGCAAACTAGTTAATCAAGAGAGGGAGAAAAAAGGAAAATAAAAACCTAGCACACTTTCGTAGTCTACACGATTGCACTTAGCACATGCAACAAGCCTTTAAACCTCTAGGTGTCCCTAGTAGGAGGAGTGTTGTCTCATGAGGGTTTTTAGCGGATTATAGCCACAAAATTCCATACTGAAAGAAAGAAGATGAAAGTTACATATAAAGATAAGAACATATAAAAGAAAGAAGTTGAAAAGAAGAGTTTCAAACTACACTAGTTTTAGTTGCCATGAGCCCTATCTTAATAGTCATGAAAAGATGTCAGAAATCACATCATCCCTCAATAAAACATCGCCTTTAGTCTTCCTCCCTACCTTTCTTCCAAACATCGATCATATACCCCTATGTTTGAGTAAAAAACATCCGTACACTTACAGAATTCAATTCAAGCTATCATACCCTTGTCCATCTTCCTTAATGCTTTTTAGTCGGTGAATATTTTTAGATGGAATTGCTCACACATTCTTCATGTGACCGTTAATACTTCTTGAGATACTAACCGACCGATTACTAAATATGCTCACTCGTTAAGGCGTAATTATTCTTGTCTTGCAACACCTAACACTTAGCAGTGACTTCCAAACCAGTTGGTCTAAGGCACCAGGTGATAAAGCACCCTCGCTATATTTTTTTATACTGCCTTAAGCAATTACAAAACCAATGTTTATTTTTTTTCCTTCACCATTTATATTTTCTGTTTCTTACATACTAAGGCTTTTAGACAAGTGTATTTCAAGGTATACTCTACTATCCCAAGTTTCAAGATGTGTGCAAGTGCGTATAGCAGGGTATCAACGTTCAAATGTTTGGACTCAAGAATAAGGACTAATTTTCAGACTTAATTTTATCCTCAAATTAGTAATTTCCTTCATCTTACTAACCTTTGGGACAACGGCTCATGACTACTTATTACTAGTTTTGTTTAAAAAAACATCCAACTTTCTCGCTTTTCTCAAACTCTTCCTTCTTTCATATGTAATTTTCCACTTTCTAACTTTCATTATCAATAAAAAAAATTGTGCTTAGATTTATGAAAATGCAAAACGATGCGTGAATAAGCACAAACCTCCCCCAAACCTATTTGCAGCAGTGTTCTCACCGATGTCATCTTTTAAGCTCAAAAATCTTTAGACTTGGGAGGAAAAGTTATTAAAGGGGACAAGAATTAATGACAATGAAATCCTCCCCCAAACTTATTTTTGGCTTACAATCGTGTAAAAAATTTCTTTTCTTCAAAGAGCCAAAATATTTTCTCACCACCCCCCCCCCCAAACTTGAGTAAAACAGTATTAAGCATTTAAAATTATAAGAGGGGGTAAAATTATTCGTCTATGCAAAACTTTATAAAGACTAAAAGTCAACACCAACCATTCGAATATTTTATCGATGTAACAACATAGTTGGTGGATGATCAGAGATTTGAAGAAGTGGGAGATAAGATGTGTAATCAATCTGGTTTACGTCTTGATTGGTAGAAACGAAACCGTGATGGTTAAAGAAAACGAGAATGTAAATGATTAGGAATGGGTAGAATAGTCACATTCTCGTATGGGATAAGAAGAAAGGGTGGCGGTTCAACTTTTTCGGGTGGAGGTTGATTTATCACAACATCCGTGTCGTTTAGGAATGCGAGTTCGTCGGAGAAAATAGCTTCGAAACTTTCATCGATGATCTGAGTGAACATTTCAATGTTAAATAGTGTCACGCCCGAATTCAACACACCTTATTCTCAAAAGAGTCTAAATCAAGTGGTCTGTCAAGAATCATCGAACTCGAAATATCGGAGTGTGATTTATTAAAACTCGATAGAATTAAAGGAAGATTAGAAGAAGAACCAAAGAAAGTGGGAGATGAAATTGGTAAACAAATTTGGGTGTCGAGCATTGTTGAACCAGATGTGGGAGATGAAGGTCGGAAATCGTTTTGCATATCGGATAGGTCGGTGGTAAGAATAGGATCGGTTGATTGTACAGGAAGATTTTCGTATTCAATAGAAGTGACATGATGGGTCGGAGAATCCAACTCATGTAACATAACGGGTTCATCTTCAACGATATTCTCACCACCGCTCTCACTATCACCTTCGGTTAAATCAAATGAATGGGTATTTAAAAATTCATAAATTATACTATCCTCAATCGATAAATTACTTAGTTCACTTGACGGAGTTGGAAAGTTTGAAATATCAAGTGGAGTCGAATAAAGATCGGTTTTATTTGGAAGAGAGTAAGGCTCTCGTACACACTCGTTATTGGAAAAGTCAAACATGTTATTCTCGGGCAACTTATCACTAAGATTAGGAAGTGGTTGAACATCGAATATAGAATGGAAGGTGTCGAGATCAAAAGAATCGGTTTTGTTTTGACTTTAAAGGATCTCTTGTTCTTTCTCACTATTCAATTCCAACCTTCTTCCGAACTAGACATGATTTGTGAAGAAGTTCCAATGAAGGATTCTTTTCGAACCGTGGGACTTCCTAATTGATTTTCAGAAACACTGTCTAGATAAGGTGAGGAAGTTGAGTAAGGTTGGATAGTGTCTGATTGTTGGCTACGGGCGAGTTCAATGTGTTCCGCAATTGACATGCGTTTATGATTTGCCGTATTAGCCTGAAGAGAAATTCTAAGAAGAGATGCCCTTACTTGTTGGCTTTGGGCAAGTTCAACGTGTTCCGCGATCGACGTGTGTCTATGACTTGTCCCATTAGCCTCAAGAGAAGTGTCAACTTGAGAGCGTGTAAAATTTTGGTACCGCAGATAAGCATTAGAAGGGTGGACCCAAGTTTCAGTAAAAAGTGTAGGATCAACATCGTGATATGAAAATATTGAGATTGGTTGGTTAGTTGGCGACTGGCAACTGCTATTCGTTCAGCAATGGTCATGGGTGTAACATATGTCAATTCGCCCCAAAACGAGTATCGATATTTTCATATGGAAATGAGGGTGTTTGTTGTCCTAACGGTTTGAAAGGATTGAAACTATGGTTTTCAGCCTTCGCAATATGCTCAGCGATGGACATGCGTTTAGAAGGTTCCTCACTCGCTTTAAACGAATTATCAACATAAGAAGATGTTGAATTTTGATGCGGTTGATAAGACTGTGAGTGAGGTGTCCAACTGTTTCTTTCCGCTTGCTCTATCCTATCTTTTAAAGACATGGTAGAGTCGGATTTTTTACCAAAGCAATTATGAAAACACGAGATATCTGGTTCTGGATAACAAAGCCCGGCAAGAGTTCGTCTGTTTGGGTTATCCATTATGAGAAGGTGAAAAGAAAAGAGGGTGAAAGGGGAAAAATTTAAGCTCTATTTGGATTGTTTTACTTTGAAAGAGGAACTTGAGGTTTGACTCAACAAATCACAAAAATGCACAAACAACCTTAGAACTAAGGTCATCTAGGTCAAGTCACTAGACTTCTCTTAGACTTCCAAAGGACAAGTCGCTGGATCAATCATCTACCACCTCTTTATCACTCTTGTGGCCAGGTAAGTACCAGATAAGTAGGAGGTATCCGCTATACGAATCACCGAAAATAGCGGGCCTAATTAAGTAACCACTTTCCTTAGTCACACTTTCCTTATACACCACAAAAGAAATGTGGATAAGCGATAGATTACCCACGACCCTCCTCAGTCCAAATTGAGCGCGACGGTCCTTAAAGGGTTGATCTAGATATTCTTTAATTAATGTAGGGTGAAAGTATGCTCGTTCTGTGATTTGTGGGGCCTAGGAAGGGTGATGAAATCTCCACCTAATCTGGATTTGGGTTATTGCCCCTTAAATTCCGTTTTAAAATATGCAAAAACAACCCGAATCAAAACACGCAAAAAGATTTGTAGAAGCGATATTTGCAAAGAATCCTGAAGAAAAGATCAGATTATTGGATCTTAGAGGAGAGAGAAGAATCTGAGAAAATTACCTGAAGATTTTGGGGGCACAACACCACCAGAGAGCCGCAGTTCTGCGGCCAAACTGTCACTTTCACTGCGGTTCCGCAGCACTTTGATGTGATCTTCTTCCAATTTTTCTCCAGTGACCTCCTTTGCTCCTCTGGCTTTGTTGAAAGTATCTGAATCTCTGTTTCCTTATTCCAGTCACTCCAGATTCTCGCAAAATGTGCACACAAATCTTTTAAAATACGGTTTTTAATTTTTATGTTATGGATGTTATAAGAATTCAACACGAATAGAAAGAAAAAAAATTATGCATGTATCCCCGGCAACGGCGCTATTTGGTTTGTGTGTTTAAAGAGTTTTTGTGTAAAGTAAAGTAACCGCAATCAATAACAGTGTCGCTCGTAGCTAGCCGAGATGAGTATGAGTCGTCCTCAGGGAAACGTCGAACCTTTATTTTGCCTTGGACGAGTTGATTAAAATATAGATGGTTTGTTCTAGATCTACGATATACGGATGTAGATTTTATGAAGAAGAGGCTTGTAGGGTTCATAGAATTTGGTAGTAATGGATGATTAATTAAAGATGACTTCTTTTATCTTTTAATAGATTTAAAACTAGATCGATAGTGGTAAAAGAAGATTAGGGTTTTTGGAAGGAATATGATTCCCACTCTTAACCCTTATCTTTTCATTGAACTCTATTCATGTCTAGCTTTTACCAAAACAATTGTTAATCTAATCTCAAATCGCGGTCGAGACTATCAATAAATTGGTAGCGCGCCTGATAAGGATGTTAACAATTGTTTTGCTAAAGTTTATAAACTTCAAAATATGTAAAAGAAGTTAAGAGATTTTATCATCCATTGATCTACCTTAATCCTACGAACCCTAGCAAACATAGATTACTCACGCATGTTTTGAGAAGAAGAAGAAAGGATAGAGAAAGAGATCATAATGTAAATGCAGAAAGCAATGCAGAAAGTAAAATGCAAAGAACTAAACTAAAGATCTACCTTTACTAATCAACTTTAACATGTACAAATCCTTTGAAATTAGAATACAAAGAACTCTCGTGTTGCTCTCGATCTTTATCTCGTAGGAAGTAGATATTCAGTCAATTGATCACATCAATTTATCACGTCGATTCATGGAACTGTCTTGAATCTCTTGATCTTGTCAGTGATTTTTGTGATGTAAAAGGTGATGATTTTTCATATGAAACTCTCGGTCCTTTAAATAGCCCTAGAAGCAGAAACCCTAGTGCCTACGTGTGATTATTTACTGTTGCGATCACACTGAGAAAATCTCAGATCCTACGGCTATGATATTGCCGCAGATCCACTGTAGATATGCATATTTGGTCGCGGTTAGGCTGCGACATGGTGAGATCAGGGTTTGAAAATTCTTGGACTTCTAGGTGTTGACACGTGGAGATTGTTGTGATGTCAGGATTCTTTAAATCTTTGTCTGAGTCTCCACCATTGTTGATTTTACGATTTGATTCAAATTTATCAGCAGATTTTATTCCCGATATCTCGGATAACTCGATCTCCAGACCTGAGCTCATATCTGCACAATATCTCAATTCATAGTATCAGTAGTACTTGTTATTTATTTTGAGATATTATCCTAACCATTAGTATGATATGATATTTTAAGAATATTGATTAGGATTATTTGATATGATATGCATATTTATATTATCAAAATATCATATAAATATTATATGAATATATTTTCCTTCATAATTATAATATATAAATATATGATAAAGAGTATTTTGCAGATAAACCCACATATGTTCCATAATTACAATAAACACCTTTAAGTACTTAACAAAAGTAAGGAAAATGTTCCATTAAATGTGCAATATTTTCGACTAAACAAGTACGCAAATACTAGCCAGATAACATTACTAGATAGCCATGCCCCATAGCCCCGACCAAGTGACTTTAGGAGAACCCCGTTGCCAAAAGCATCCACTAGGGTGCTCACGACCACGGTGTTCCGCCTAAGTGCACTTCGTCGACGGCATCGGGGTGCGGCCATCTACTAAGGTTCCCGACGAGCATTCGATCAAGTAGTCGGGAATCTTGTTGAATTACCCGACTAAGTTATTGAAAAGTGTTTTCGATTTGAGACTAAAATGCGAGGTTTATACGGTTAGGCATGAAGTTAGGAATATAAGATATTCCGGGTTTATGATATCTAAGGAAAATACGAATTCTAAATATTGTAGTTTTTCATTTCTTTTCTGGGACCGTAAGTGTAATATGTGGTGTATCCCCGATCTTGTTGCTATATGTCAACGACGTTCGGGATATGCATATTTACTTACGTTGATAACATGTGATGTTATGTGTTGCTGTGATATGTTATATTAGATCGTCGTCATTGAATAGCTGGGGGATTTTACGTGAGATGAGAGTTTTTCTATTTTCATTCATGTAAAATTGTATGTAATATTCTTTTATTAGGACACTTCCTGGTTGAGGATGATATCACCATTGATGTATATTATTTACTTTCCGCATTAGGATAGACCCAAGGTAGGGAACACAAGTAACCAGATTCTAGAGTCCAGTTGGAGACCATCTCGAGTGATCAAGATCGGGTCTCCTAACTCTAGAATTGGCAGGGTTGCTTGCCGCTCTCGTAGCGGTCTAGTGAAAGTATGCCTTAGCACCACTACTAGGTTTTTAGAAGAATCAAGTATGCAATTTTAAGAAATCTAGTGTGTTTTTGCATGCTATCCTAGAATCGAACTAGAGAATTAGGGTTTTTAAACTAGTAAACAAGCTTTACACTAAGTGAACAAGGAATACAACCTTTGTAGACCGGTTCTTCACTTCTAAAGCTCAAAGTAGTAATCTCTTAGCTCCAAGTAATGGTCCCCCGAACTCTTCTTAGGCTCGACTAGACGAAAGGAACAAGCTTGCATAAGGATCTTCGAGGCCGAAGATAATCCACCTTGAGGATCTCTAACTCAAGCTACATCTTCACTAACTAAGGAATTAGTGAAGGAAACAAACTATACTGAAGGGCTAGTTTGGTATGGATTGATGAAATAGGAAGTTTGCTCACTTTATAATTTTGTTTCTCTTTTTCTTTTTCAACTCATGAAAAGCTAGAGAGCAAAAAAATAAGATGAAGAAGATGATCAAGTAGTGAACCTTTGTGAAAAAAATATCTCATAGATATTTGTAAAGAGTTAACCATGGCTAAAAATAATGGTTGGATTATAAAATTTCTAGAATAAAACAAAATTAGTGGAACTAGTAAAGGTTTCTACATGCTTCCACAAGTATCTTAGGCCATGCAAATTTCCACCTAATTTTGGTTTTTCCCTTAATAATTAAATCACCCAAATTATCCTTAGTTTTGTGTGAGTCCCATACACCTAAGTCCAATGTATCATCAAGCATGACACAATAGTATATGTAATATATATACACAAATATATATATATATATATATATATATATATATATATATCATATAAATATATATATCAACATATATACATTAAGAGAATAAATTCTTTAGTGAGCTAATATTAGTTAACGTATATTAATATATCAAATATATAAATATATATCAAATTATTAAATCAACACTTGATTTAATAATCCGGTTATATCATATATAACCGACTAATATTATATGTATATCAAATATACATATAACAAATTATTGAATCAACACTTGATTCAATAATCTGGTTATATCACATATAAGCTATATCATGAGATTAGAATACGGTATCACATACACGTATTTAATCTCGGTCCCGCACATATCACATATGTGCCCTACTTCGTTTCTCTTGAGCCAGGAAACCTCTTTGTGGGACTCTAAAGACCCGTCAATACGCCAGAAGTAGGTAATGATCATATCAGTTACCCACAAGCCGTCAGCGGTACTAGCTGGATGTAACGACTACCCAAGTATTGAGCGAATAGAAGATCAACAACCAAGCTTGTCCAAACTCCCATGAATCCTACAAGTAACACTACCGTACAAACTGGTCTCTTCATCTGATATGTCGCATATCAAGTCTAGGGGTGGAATCGTCAGACCCCAATAAGTTGATAAGTCATGCCGATGTATGGCCTATAACCATTCAAGAAACTACTGATAACACTTACAAGTAAATCTCATCATCCCTGGGCAGGGACTTTCTGTTATAGCCAATCGAGCATAGCGCAACATCAACTCCCAATACCGGAGAGACGAAACCCCTTCTATCACTCATTGCCTCCTTATGACTCGGGACTGTACCCAAAATCCACCTGTTTGCACGACTCCTTTGAGCCATGGTAGGGAGGAAATTGAAAGTCGACCCTAGCACCACCATGAGGTTTTAGTAGCATCAAGCATACCAAATTCAAATTTTTATTAGGTGCTAAACTAGACTATACAAGATCTTTGCTAGAATATTAGGGTTTGCTATAAAACCATCAAGAAGGGAAGGAGGTTATACCAATGTATATCGAGTCCTTCACTTCACATGCTTCGTGTAGTAGTCCCGCGACTCCACTAGGCTCCACTTGAGGCTTTGGACGAACTTCCTCCGATGACCTTTGTGCCGAAGATGATCCACACGAAGTCCCTCCAACTCAAGCTACCTCTACACTAAACTCTTTAGCGTAGTAAACACGCTACACTCGATCGCTAGTCAAGTGTAGGATGGTGAAGTAGAGGATGTTAATAGCTCACAAGTTTGTGTTCAAGCTTCATGGTTCACATCACATGTAAGGGTTGAAACTTGAACTATAGCAATTGAGGAAGAAGAAGAAGCTAGAGAGCAACTCAAGAAAATGGCTAAGTGTTGAGAATAGACTTAGAATGAATGGCAACACTTGACCCTCACTCATTCAAGCATGGAATTTTACAATATAAAATTGCAACCATGCTTGAATAGTGAGTCAAGATGAATAAACAAATATAAATCCCATGCTTGCAACCATGCTCTCATTTTCCACCTCATTTCTATTTTCACAAAATAGAATTTTATGCCATGCTTCATTATTATATATATATATATATCATATATATTAATATATATATTATGAAGAATAATTAGTGAGCTAATGATATTAGTTAAGATATAATTATATCACATATAATGTATATCACATTATTAAATCAACACTTGATTTAATAATCCGGTTATATCACATATGACCGACCAATATCATTTATCTGTATATCATATTATCAAATCAACACTTGATTCGACAATCTGGTTATATCACATATAACCGAACCGATAACAGATAACTGCCAGATTACAATACGGTATCACATACACGTATTTATTCAGCCCACATAAATATCACATATGTGTCCTACTTCGTTTCGCTTGAACCAGGGAACTTCTATGTGGGACTCTAAAGACTCGTCAATACGCCAGCAGTAGGTGATGATCACATCAGTCATCTACAAGCCGTCAGCGGTACTAGCTGGACGTAACGGCTACCCGGGTATTGAGCGATATGAAGATGAACAAGCAAGCTTGTCTATAGTCTCCATGAAGCCTATCAGTAACACTACCGTACAGTCCGGTCTCTTCGTCTGATATGTCGCATATCATGTTTAAGGGTGGTAAACGTCAGTACCCAGTAACGTGATAAGTCATGCCGATGTCTGACCTATAACGGTTCGAGAAACTACTGATAACACTTATCAGTAAATCTCGGCAGCAACCCTGGCCAGGGACTTCCAGTTATAGCCAATCGAGCATAGAGCAACATCAATCCCCAATACCGGGAGAGAAGAAACCCCTCCTATCGCTCATTGCATCCATGCGACTCGGGACTATACCCAAAATCCACCTGTTTGCACGTCTCCTTTGAGCATGGTAGGGAGGAAATCAAAGCACAGTGGGAGCCGCACAAGACTCTATGACGATCTCGGGTTTACAGACTAACATGTACAAGTGTCACCAGAGGACTGCTATCTGACGATAAGTATACTACCACATAGGAGTTCTCGGAGAGTCCTGTTCGGTGTACCCATTCTCCAATGAGCACATGTGTACATCTTTGATATCACACACCAATGGTTGTGTAATCAACCATCACCCTCTAAGGGATAAGAAACGTACACACTAGTCTACTCTGAAATATCGATGTCCTGGTCTCGATATTCCCATGACTAGGAACTGATTAAAGGATGTACTTTTGGACTACCCTGGCCCCTCTAGTATGATCTCATCATAATCCTGGTAGTCAAGTACATATCCTAAGGGCTTTATCAACATGTAAAAGACAGAAAGTATAAATACCAGTCTACATGTTAAGATAAAGGTAACCTGATAGCATACTATCATGTCGAGCAAGAAAGTCCTCTATATATATGTCCAAGCATCCACTATATCATCAATAATGGCCTCTAGTGCATACATATTCCTAACAATCTCCCACTTGTACTAGTCACAACCCGAAGGTACGGAACGTGACTGGTACTTAAACAACGAAACGTCTCAAGGCGCAACGCAATCTAAGTTAGCCAAAGCCTAGAAAACTAAACCGTTTGACAATTAGAGTGAAGGAAAACTTGTTTTAAAGCAAGTGGTTTTAACAAAATAAGTGGTATTAAACATTTAAAACAAACATCAGATTTTCCCGAAAATTTCGGCAGAGTCTCCTTTATAAATACTGGCCACCAAATGGGTACAACACGTGAAAGTACATAAAAATGATGAAATAAGACATCCCCAAGCGAGAGCTAGCTCTTCGCCAATGGCGGAATCACAATCACATGCAATATGTATATCAAAAGTGCGAAAAAAACATCTGAAAGCAAGAAATGAGAAAAACCACGTCGGCTCAAGTGAGCATCGACACCAACATCACAATACAAGTCCCACGAGTCTCACCGTCTAGTCAAATATACAAGGGTAGATGGAGTATACTATATACAAATAATATACATGATGGGATAAAATATCCTCGCAACCCACCTATGAGCAATGCCGCAAGTCCAAGCAAAAGGAACAAAATGAGGAAGTGCGCCCGCCGCTACTGTACTGACGGGTCGGACCTGCAAGATATTGTGGTACAACGGGGGTGAGTTTCCAACTCGTGAGTAGTAAGTAACATCTAATAAGGCTATAGTAAGCATGCGCGCCAATGCGTCACAACCCATGTATCTCAAAATGATACTATGTACTAGCATGAATGCAATATGAATGCATAATTAAACACAAAACCTGCACAAGTCTGGTATGAGAAAATCTTTATTCTTATCTTAGAAAAACCTCTGTGCAATAAACTGAAGTATCATCAATGAAATCAACAGAAAATCCATGTCAAGCATCGACACAAAATACATATCCCAATATCTCAATGTCTCAATATCTCAATATCTCAATGTCTCAATATCTCAATATCTCGGGCTCCGTCAGTCCGGATCGGCCCATATCATCAAATCTCACGACTACGTCGGTATCCTCCGGATATCCGCCGTGTCAAAAATAACCGTCGGTAGTGCTCCCCTGCCGGGCTCAACGCCATCATCTGCGACCTTTTTGTCCCGGGGTACCGTACCGGGTCCACCATGCACCCGCAGACGGTCCCTCCCCCTACCTCGAATCGGGTGTATGATACTGCTCAAGAACCGAGAAAACCCATGGTGGACACCACACACATCATATCACAAGAAAACCGTAACTTACATTTTTAAAATGGTAATACGTTCTTAAAATCCTTGCGGTTTCTCCAAAATCCATAAATCTCATAAATACTGAAATTCTCGAGAAGAATCACAATATGTAAACATGTCGGTGATGATGGATGTCTATGATACGATAGTATATACCATGCAAAGTACGACCAGAAGCTATGCATGAATCATGATGCAATGCGGTATGTATATATGACTAACAATCCTACGTATCCATCCTGATGAAATGACTATATAGGTACAGGTTTACATATCATATATGATGCAATGCACAGATACCGATTCTAAGCAAGTTCTATAGTGTTCGTGACATAGCAATTACCAAAGGCGTGTGTGTTCACATGAATAGTGCACGTGGCATGAACCAATGGTAATGGTGCAAGTGTTCTATGAGATAATATCATATATATTTATGATGATGTAATGCAATGAGATGAATGACTAGGAGACTACACATATAATTACAAGCACTACTAGTAATCCTGACTATCGGCCGCCTTGCGCCATCCAGACGATTCCCCCGTAGATGTGTACATCTACTCACCGGGACGCCTCGGCTTATCTGATCCGATCTCAGCTTTACTATTTCTGTGCCACATCCGACGCCTCTGCAACCGATCCTAGAAATGTACACAAGTCAATAAGAGAATAAATATATAAATAGTCGCGGACATAAACGATACAAATCAACCACGCGCACTAACTAGACGCGCACGCACCTGGTGCACAAAACACGCTCGCGACAAAGCCACAAACCATAACTAGGGTCGCTAAACGTGACAACCACCAAGCCTAAAATCCAATCGCGCATTCACATATGTCAAATATTATAGGATATAGCATGTAAATCATCGCAATGTCAAATTGAACCAAAATCTAATTATTCCAAAAACCTAGTAAGCACATCGATAGGGTTTTGGCGTAAAAACTTCACGGATTAGCGATCTAGTGGCCACAATAATCATTTAATAACTTAATTAAGCCACACAAACCCTAACTAAATTTTAATTTCACTTAATTAAACGCTAATTAAAAATTTAGTTTGCAAAAAAAATATATAATTAAGACAATTTAAAAAATAACAATTAGCAACATAATAACTAGATTAGATTTTTCATGTCTTAACATGTTAAACTACAGATTGCTAACTAAATCAAGTGATGTAAACTTTAATTTAATCTCAAACCCTTCTCTTTAAAATTAAACCTTGTAATTAAAACCATATTTAAACACCTAATTAGCTTAGATTGAAGTAGTTATCCAACAAGTAACCATTGGGTTAGGATTATACCTCACAATTTTAGCAAATCTCACTTGCAAACTTAGTCTCCAAAATGGTTCTCTTGCTCCAAGATCCATGCTAGTTTGGCCAGAGAAAATTGGTTAATGGTTAAATGAAGAATTTGTGAGACTTTGTATTGATTTTTTTAATGAATTTTTGAAGAGTTTTGATGTGGAATGAGATGGGGAATTGGGGGGAAGCTGCTGGAAATAGCTCGGCCATGCAAGAGGAGAGAGGGAAAAGAGTGACGTGAGTGAAAAATACCAAGTCAAGAAAACCCATACCTCATTTTTTTAAACCCCATGCCTTCTTCTTTATTCTTTTCATTCTATTTTCTTTTTTGATGAGATGAGAAAGTGAGTTGAATGGAGAGGGGGGCTGTGCAGGCTCGGTGTTCAGTCGAAAATATTGCATATTTGATATAACATTTTCCTTACTTTTGTTAAGTGCTTAAAAGTGTTTATTATAGATATAGAACATATGAGGATTTATCAGCAAAATATCTATTGTCATACGTTATATATATTATAATTAACATTATGAAGGAAAATATATGCATATTATATTTATACAATATTTTGATAATTAAAATATGCATATCATATCAAATATCCCTAATCAATATTCTTAAAATATGATATCATATAAAATGGTTAGGATAATATCTCAATAAAAGCAAATATTACTAACATTATTCATTGAGATATTGTGCAAGGTTTAGCTCAGGCCAGAAGATCGGGATATCGAGTATCGGGAATCAAAAATCTGCCGACGAAGCAAAATAAATCGAAGAATCTATACTGGCAGAGACTCAGAAAAGATATGAAGATTCTAGACATCAAATAAATCTCCATGTGTCACAATGAAGTAGCCCAAGAATTTTGAAGCAATGATCACACCATACAGCCGCGGTTCCACGGCCAAAACAAGCCATATGCGGCGGATCCACGACCGTTATAGGGAATTGGGGTTCTGGATTTTTTGGGTAGGATCCTAAAGACAAGTCACCATATATGGAAAGTCACAATATATGGAAAGTCACCATATATGGAAATTCACCATATAGGAAATCACCATATATGGAAAGTCACCATATTAAGAAATCACCATATATGGTAACTAGGTTTTCTTCTTTGAGGGCTATATAAAGGACCGAGGTCTAAAATTAGAATTCATCACCTTTTACACGAAGCAAATCACCGTCAAAGAACACGAGATCCACGACAGTTCTACGATTCGACATGATAGAGCGACATGAGATTCGACAGAGTATCTACATCATACAAGGCAGTGATCGAGAGCAATTTCTTCTTCCTCTTGTAATCTAAACTTGAAGGCTTTGTAATTGTGAAGTTGATTAATAAAGGTAGATCATTATTTAGCATTTATTTTCTTCATTTACATTATGAATTCTTTCTCCATCCGTTCTTCTTCTATCTCCATCATGCGCTAGTAATTCTCCGCTTGATAGGGTTCGTAAGATTAGGGTAGATCAATGGATGAAAAAATGTTTTAATTTCTTTTAACTCTTATGAAGTTTATAAACTTTAGCAAAATAAATGTTAACATCCTTATCGGGTGCGCTACCAATTTATTGCTAGTCTCAACCGCGATTTGAGATCAGATTAACAATTGTTTTGTTAAGGGCTAGACATGAATAGAGATCAATGAAAGGACAAGGGTCAATAGTGGGGAAACCCTAGTTTCTTCCAAGAACCCTAATCCTCATTCATCACTATCTATCTAGTATTAAATCTATCAATAGATAAAAGGAGTAATCTTTATTAGTCATCCATAACTACTAAATCCGAACGAACCCTACAAGCATTCTTCTTATAAAATCTATATCCGTATTCAAACTAGATCTGTATTCTACATCCGTATTTTGAGGTAGATCTAGAGACTATTTCCACTATTCTTTATTCCCCTATTCTTCCTCCTTCTCAACATGTCTAAAGTAAGATTGAAAGATTCTACATATCCCTGAGGACGACCCGTACTCATCTCGGTCTAGCTACACGCGACACCGTTATTGATTGCGGTTATTCTACAAACACTTCTTTAAAACAGATAAATCAAATGGCGCCGTTTCCGGGGATACGTGCGTAATTTTTTTATTCTTACGATTTGTGTTGAATTCTTATTCGATCTATATCATAAAAATAAAACAAAACCGCATCTTGCATATTTAACGATTAGTGTGCGATTTTTTTTTTGCGAGGAAATCTGGAGTCACTTTAGCGAGGAGATAAAGATTCAGAGACATTCATCAAGACCCAGAGGAGCAAAGGAAGCCACAGTGAAAAAATTAAATAAATAACCCCCTAAAGCGCGGCGGAACCGCGGCTATTGTGTGCAAACGGCGGCGGAACCACGGTGGTCTTGGAGAGTTGCGCCCTCAAACTTTTCTGGTAACTTTCCTACACCTTTCTCTCTCCTCTGAAAAATCCAATAATATATTTTCTGCAGGATTCTTTACAAAATATCGCCGCTCAAAAATCTTTTTGCGTGTTTTGTTTTGCAGGTTGTTTTTTCATATTTTAATACAGACTTTAAGGGGTAAGACCACAATTCAGATTAGGTGGGGATTTCATCACCCCTCCTAGGCCCCACAAATCACAAAACGAGCATCCGCATAACCCTATATTAATTAAAAAATTATCTAGATCAAGACCCTAAGGACCGTCGCACTCAAATAGGACAGAGGAAGGTCTTGGGTAATCTATCTCTTATCCGCATTTCTTTTGTGGTGTCTGGGCAAGTGTGTCTAAGGAAAGTGGTTACTTAATTAGGCCCGCTATTTTCGGTGATTCGTATAGCGGATACTTCCCACTTACCTGGCATTTACCTGGCCACAAGAGTTATAAAAGAGGTGGTAGAGGATTGATCATACGGCTTGTCCTTTGGAAGTCTAGGAGCGGTCTAATGCTTGACCTATGTAACCTTAGTTCTATGGTTTGCTTGTGCATTTTGTGATTTGTTGAGTCAACCCTCAAGTCCCACTTTCAAAGCAAAACAATCCAAATAGAGCTTAAATCTTTTCACCCACCTCCCTCTTTTCACCTTCTTATAATGGGTAACCCAAATAAAATAACTTTTGCCGAGCTTTGCTATCTAGACCCAGATATTTCTTATTATTGTAATCGCTTCGGTATACCTTCCGACTCTACCATGTCTTTAAAAGATCGGATAGAGCAAGCGGAAAGAAACAGTTGGCCACCTCACTCAGGTCCTGTCAACCGCATCTAAATTCAACTTTTTCTTATGTTGATACTCCGAGTGAAGGAACTCCTAAACGCATGTCCATCGCTGAGCATATAGCGAAGGCTAACGACCAAAGTTTCAAACCAGTCAAACCATTAGGACAACAAACACTACCACTTTCTAAAGAAGATTTTCATACTCGGTTTGTGGCGTATATGATGTCTGTTGAAAATTTCCAACTAACCAACCAATATCGATATTCTTCTTATCACAATGTTGATCCTACTCCTGCCTAATTTTCACAAACATTCAATTCCTATCAATCCTACCCGACTTTTACACCTTCTGTAGACAGTCCTTCTAATCAGTCATTTGGGAGTTTTACTTATCCACAAGAATTTCAATCTTATGCTGAAACCCCTTACCGACCCATGTCTAGTCTTGAGCGGAAACTAGAAGAATATGTGATAGCGTTACGCCGCACCAGAGAGGAATTGAAAGAGTGCATGGACGTCCTCAATAAACAAAACGAACGAGCAACTAGTTTCCAACCAGCTCAAAAAATTTCAATGTATGATACGGCCATAGGAAAAATTGAGAATTTGGGCAGTGAGAGAGAGCGGTACACCCCTCCTAATCAAATCTCCCCATCCCAAATTGAAATCCACAACTCTAGTTTCACTAATCTATCAAGTACACCAAATGATTCACCAATTGAAGATAGAATGTCTGATGAGTTGTGTGATTTTGTAGTGTTTGATTTATACGATTGTGAAGAGTCCATTTCAAGTGAAGCCATACCCAATCCTTATGATCTCTACACCTCCACTCTAGAACCACAATTGATTGAGAACCCTCCTTTTGATGAGGTGTTTGAGAATTTTAACCTTCAATTGATTGAGGAGATTGACGTTGGGGATATATTGAATGATGAACCCGAAATTTTGGATGAGTTTTTCCCACCAACTCATCAAGTCATTTCACTCCCGTGTAGTCATCATCTCGAGCCTTTAACTATTCTTCCCGAACCCCATATGCGTCTTGAAGTTGATGATAAATGTATAACCGAAAAGCAGAACGAAATTCAGCCTTCATTTCCCACATCTGGTTCAGCAATACTCGACACACCAATTTGTTTACCCATTTCATCTCCCACTTTCTCTAGTTCTTCTTCTAATCTTCCTTTAATGACAGCGAGTGTTGATGAATCACAATCCGATATTTCGAGTTCGATAATTCTAGAAAGATCACTTGATCAAGACACCTTTGAGAATGAGGTAGATTGGTTTTTCAAGACTCCTACCTCCATAATTTTTGACAAATCAAGTGTGTTGAATTCTGGCGCGACCGTTATTAACATTGAAACGTTCAATCGGACCATCGATGAAAATTTCGAAGATATTTTCGCCGATGAACTCGCATTTTTAAACGACACGGATTTTGTGATTAATCAACCTCCACCTAAAGATGTTTAACCGCCACCCTTTCTTCTTATAAAATACGAGAATGCAAATATTCCACTCATTTCTAATCATTCATATTCTCGTTTTTATCCACCATCATGGTTTCGTCTCTACCAGCCGAGACGTAAACAAAATTGATTCCGCCTCCTGTCCCCCCACTTATTCACATTTATAATCTTCCACCAACCAATACATCGATAAAATTTTTGAATGGTCGGTGTTGACTTTTGCTCTTTGTAAAGCTTTATATTGACCAATAACTTTACCCCCCCTCCTTTTATAATTTTTAAAATGCTTAATATTGTTTAACTCAAGTTTAGGGGGGAGAAAAATATTTTGGCTCTTGAAAATAAGTTTTTACAAAATTATGAGCCAAAAATAAGTTTGGGGGATAATTTCACTTTCATTATTTCTTGTCCCCTTTGATAACTTTTCCTTCCAAGTCTACAGGTTTTTTTAGGCTTAACTGATGACATCAGTGAGGATACTGCTGTAAACAGGTTTGGGAGAGGTTTGTGCTTATTTATGCATTATTTTGCATAAGCACAATTTTTTTCCTTTGATAATGGAAGTTAGAAAGTGAAAAATTACATATGAAAGATAGGAATAGTTTAAGAAAAACAAGAAAGTTAGATGTTTTCTTAAACGAAACTAGTAATAAGTAGTTATGAGCTGTTGTTCCAAGGGTTAGTAAGATGGAGGAAATTACTAATCTGAGGATAAAAATAAGTCTGAAAAATAGTCTCTATTCTTGAGGCCAAACATCTGAACGTTGATACCCTACTATACGCACTTACACACATCTTGAAACTTGGGATAGTAGAGAATACCTTGAAATGCTCTTGTCTAAAAGCCTTGGTATGAAGAAAAATAAATATAAATGAAGACATAAAGTATAAAATGGTGAAGAAAAATGAACACTAGTTTTGTAATTACCAAGGAAGCATAAAAAAAATATAGCGAGGGTGCTTTATCACATAGTGCCTTAGACCAACTGGTTTGGGAGCCACTGCTAAGCCTTAGGTATTGCAAGACGAGGAATTACGCCTTAATAATGGGAGCACATTTTGTAATCGTTCGGTTAGTATCTCAAGAAGTATTAACGGTCGCATGAAGAATGTGTGAGCAATTCCATCTAAAATATTCACCAACTAAAAAGTACTAAGGCGGATGGACAAGAGTATGATGGCTTGAATTGAATTCTCTGAGTGTAGGGATGTATTTTACACACACGTAGGGATATATGATAGATGTTTGGATAAAAGGTAGGGAGGAAGAATAAAGGCGATGTTTTATTGAGGGATGATGTGATTTCTGACATCTTTTCATGACCATTAAGATAGAGCTCATGGCAACCGAAAAGCTGGTGTAGTTGGAAACTCTTATTTTCAAGTTCTTTCTTTTATAAATCCATATCTTTATATGTAACTTTCATCTTCTTTCTTTTATTAAGGGATTTTGTGGGTGTAATCCGCTGAAAACCCTCAGGAGACAACACTCCTCCTATTATGGACACCTAGAAGTTTAACGACTTGTTGCACGTGCTCAGTGCAATCGTGTTGCCCTACGAAATTGTGCTAGTTAGTTTTTCTTTTCTTCTTTCTTCCTCTCTTGAATAACTAGTTTGCTCGGGACGATCAAAGTTAAATTTGAGGGTATTTGTTCAGTCGAAAATATTGCACATTTGATATAACATTTTCCTTACTTTTGTTAAGTGCTTAAAGGTGTTTATTGTAAATATAGAATATATGAGAGTTTATCTGCAAAATATCTATTGTCATATGTTCTATATATTATAATTAACATTATGAAGGAAAATATATGCATATTATATTTATACAATATTTTGATAATTAAAATATGCATATCATATCAAATATCCCTAATCAATATTCTTAAAATATAATATCATATAAAATGGTTAGGATAATATCTCAATAAAAAAAAATATTACTAACATTATTCATTGAGATATTGTGCAAGGTTTAGCTCAGGCCAGGAGATCGAGATATCGAGTGTCGGGAATCAAAAATCTGCCGATGAAGTTAAATAAATCGAAGAATCAATACTGGCAGACACTCAGAAAAGATATGAAGATTCTAGACATTAAATAAATCTCCATGTGTCACTATGAAGCAGCCCAAGAATTTTGAAGCAATGATCACACCAAACGGCCGAGGTTCCACGGCCAAAACAAGCCATATGCGGCGGATCCGCGGCCGTTATAGGGAATTAGGGTTCTGGATTTTTTAGGTAGGATCCTAAAGACAAGTCACCATATATGGAAAGTCACCATATTAGGAAATCACCATATATCGAAAGTCACCATATTAGGAAATCACCATATATGGTAACTAGGTTTTCTTCTTTGAGTGCTATATAAAGAACCGAGGGCTAAAGTTAGAATTCATCACCTTTTACAGAAAGCAAATCACCGTCAAAGAACACGAGATCCACGACAGGTCCACGATTCGACGTGATAGAGCGACGTGAGATTTGACGGAGCATCTACTTCCTACAAGGCAGAGATCGAGAGCAATTTCTTCTTCCTCTTGTAATCTAAACTTGAAGGCTTTGTAATTGTGAAGTTGATTAATAAAGGTAGATTGTTATTTAGCATCTATTTTTTGCATTTACATTATGAATTCTTTCTCTATCCGTTCTTCTTCTATCTCCATCATGCGCGAGTAATTCTCCGCTTGATAGGGTTCGTAAGATTAGGGTAGATCAATGGATGAAAAATGTTTTAACTTCTTTTAAGTCTTATGAAGTTTATAAACTTTAGCAAAATAAATGTTAACATCCTTATCGAGCGCGCTACCAATTTATTGCTAGTCTCGACCGCGATTTGAGATCAGATTAACAATTATTTTGTTAAGGGCTAGACATGAATAGAGATCAATGAAAGGACAAGGGTCAATAGTGGGGAAACCCTAGTTTCTTCCAAGAACCCTAATCCTCATTCAAAACAAACTATCTAGTATTAAATCTATCAATAGATAAAAGGAGTAATATTTATTAGTCATCCATGAGTACTAAATCCGAACGAACCCTACAAGCATTCTTCTTATAAAATCTATATCCGTATTCAAACTAGATCTGTATTCTACATCCGTATTTTGAGGTAGATCTAGAAACTATTTCCACTATTCTTTATTTCTCTATTCTTCCTCCTTTTCAACACGTCTAAAGTAAGATTGAAAGATTCCACATATCCCTGAGGACGACCCGTACTCATCTCGGTCAAGCTACACGCAACACCGTTATTGATTGTGGTTATTCTACAAACACTTCTTTAAAATAGATCAATCACTCGGCCAGAGCACAAGGGAAAGGGGTTGTGTATATGTGTGTCTCTCCAAGTCAAACTCCACCCCATACCTTACGTCAGCATGCCCCATACTCAAATTATCCATTCAATTTATTTTATTTCAATATTCACTTTACCTTTTCTATGCAAATAAAACTAGAACCATCCAATTTTTTTTTTTGAAAGAACATGTTACAATATGTGTTTAGATGTGTCATGGTTCACATTTGTGTAATTAACCCATTCTCATTTGTAATTAGCACTAATTAAATATATAAGTGAAAGCTTAAAAATAATATTTAAAATAATTAATTAATTAAAATATTTAATTAAAATCGCAACTTATAAGTGACCAATTAAATACCAAATACCAGCAATTACATAGCTAGAATAGGTATATTTAAGTCTATGTTGAAAAAAGAATTATATCTTGGTTTTTACGGAAAACACCGATTATTTTACCGATTATCGGAAATTTCACCTAAACGATTTTTCAGAACGTTACAGGCCAGTTGTTGTAGTAACTCATACCCAACGTCCCAAAAGTCTCTCGAATAGTATCTAGGGGATGGCCTCGGTGAGTGGATCTGCTGTGTTATCCTCTGTGTCAACTCTACTGACCTTGATCTCCCGAAGATCAACTATCTTCTTGATCAGGTGATACTGTCTAAGAATATATCTGAATCGCTGACGGTACCGGGGTTCCTAGGCCAAAGCCATAGCTCCATTGTCATCACAATACACAGGTATTGGATGAAAAATGGTAGGAACCTAGTTCATCTCATGAACTCTATTCATCCAGACAATCTCTTTGGCAGCATCGTTGGTAGCGATATAATCAGCCTCTATCAACGATTCTGCTACGGTATATAGCTTGAAACCCTTCCAACATACCGTCCCTCCACTGAGGGTGAAGACAAAACCCGAGACTGACTTTCAGTCATCCTTATCACTCTGGAAGCTCGAATCGGTAAAGGACTCCATCTGGAGTTCACCGTTTCCATACACCAAGAACATCTCTTTAGTCCTTCTCAAGCACTTAAGAATGTTCTTCAGCTGTCCAGTGGTTTTCCCAAAGATCTTTTCGATACTTATTCACTACACCTAGTGAGTAAGCTAGATCTGATCTTGTACATAAAATCGCATACATGATTGACCCATCTGTCAAAGCATAAGGTATCCCTTGTATACAAGCTCTCTCAAAATCAGTCTTGAGAGACATCTCTTTGGAGAGAGTGATTCCTGAACAAGCGAATACATTACCACGCTTAGAATCATCCATACTAAACCCCTTTAGCATGGTGTGTATGTACCTGGATTGGGACAATCCCAAATCCGTTTAGATCTATCTCTATAGATCTATATCCCCAGGATATAGGAGGCATCAGTTAGATCTTTCATAGAAAACCTGTGTGATAAGAGGTGCTTGACCGAGTGTAGCATAGGAACACCGTTTCCTATCAAGAGTATGCCATCCACGTACAATATGAGAAAAACTACCATACCCTCTACAACCTTCTTATTTATACATGGTTCATCTACCTTTTTTATGTAGTCAAACTCTTTGACAGCTTCATCAAAACAGATGTTCCATCTCCACGATGCCTGCTTTAACCCGTAGATGGATTTAAGTAGCTTGCACATGCTTCCGCTTCTCCCACTATCTACGAAGCCCTCTGGCAGTGTCATATACACGCTCTCTTCTAAATCACCATTTAGAAAAGCGGTTTTGACGTGCAGTCTGCCAAATTTCATAGTCATGGTATGCAACAATGGAAAGTAGGATCCTGATGGACTTAAGCATAGTTTTGAAAGTCTCAACTTTTCCATCTACACCAAATTATCTTTCTTAAAGATCCTCTTGTTCCCGATGGGTTTTACCCCTTCAGGAGCAACATGCAAAGTCAACACTTTGCTAGTGTATATGGATTCCATCTCAGATCGCATAGCATCCAGCCATTTCACATAGTCTCCACTTGTGATGGCCTGTTCGAAACTAGTTGGGTCATCATCTCCATGATGCAATCCTCGCTCCCACTATTTACGAGAAACTATAGTATCTCTCAGGTGGATGAGGAACCCAACTAGATCTGCGGAGTGGCTGCGCTTCGTCGGGGACTATTGAATTCTCCGGTTCCACCAAATCGTCAGTTATAGTTTGTGTTGCTGGAACTTCTTCCAGTTCTACCTCTTTGCCACTAATTTCTTTCACAAGAACTTCCTTTCCTAAAAAGGTGTCATGTCGAGAAACAAAACATCTTTTGTTCCTCGGTGTGGTAGAAGATATACCCTCGCGAATGGTTGGGATATCCTACAAACTTGCACAGAACTGACCTTACCTCGAGCTTGTCTAGATTTTGCTTTTCAACATAGGCTGGACAACCCTGTATCTTAACTCGTTTAAGAGATAGTCTCTTCCCATTCCATATCTCATATGGAGTAGTAGGCAACAGATTTGGTCGGAACTCTATTCAATAGGTATGCATCTTCTCAAGTGCATGTCCCTGAAAGGAAATAGGTAACTGAGCAGTACTCATCATAGAGCGCACAATATCTCATAGGGTGCGATTCCTCCACCCCGATATACCATTGTGCTGTGGTGTATACAAAGGAGTAAGCTGAGAGAGAAGCTCATTCTCTTTTAAATAATCCCGGAATTCCGTGCTCAAGTATTCTACTCCCCGATCATATCGAAGGATTTGAATACTTTTACCCAACTGGTTCTCAACTTCGTACTTATATTCCTTGAAATTCTCAAAAAATTCAGATTTGTGTTTCAACAAGAACATGTGTCCGTATCTTGAGAGAACATCGGTGAATGTAATAGAGTATGCGGAACCATCCCTAGCATGTGTAGACATAGTACCGCATACATCACCATGTACCTGTCCAAGAGTTCAGTAGCTCTTTCTCCGTTTCCAGTAAACAGAGATTTTGTCACCTGGTCTTTGAGACATGACTGACAAGTTTTATAAGATGTAAATTCAAATGGATTCAAATATGCATCCTTATGGAACTTTAGCTAGTCTTGTTTCATCGATATGACCCAGTTTACAATGCCACAAGGAGACTTCGTTCATTTCTGAACTGTTCCTCTTATGTGTGTTCTGTACGTTTAGAACTGTAGTTTGATTCAAAACGTGTACACTGTTATACAACATACCTTACATAATCACACTTGATTTAGGAAAATATTCACAATATTATTGGTATGAAATAACAGTCGCTAAGAATCAATGTATTACCAGTTGGTAACACCAGGTGATATCTGCCAACTGTTTTGGCTGCAACAATTGCACCATTCTCTACTACTAGAGACATATCACCCTTTCCCAGTTCTCCACCTGTCTATAGCCCATGTAACAAATTACATGTGTGGGATCCTGATCCGGTATCCCATACCCAGGACGTAGAGTAAACTGAGAAGCAGTTCTTGGTAACGAACACACCCGAAGACAATGCATTAACATGCTTTTTCTTCGTTTGGATGGCGTGGGAATCCGAATATTCCCCTATTCCTTGCTCAGACTTATGACAATTATAAGGTAAAGCGGAACCTAGCCTAGTATAATAAGTAGCTTCGGTCAAAACATCCATATTATTATCTTGATTAATGCATGTCATTGGTCGCTACCAGGAGAGAGAGAAGGATAATCACTTTGCATGCGCTCTTTGCAAGATTAGATTGGTTATTTTATCTAATCAGGATGGCTCCCACTGTTTTTATCAAATCTTCCTTCAAACCCTAAAAGGTAAGATTAGCCGGGATTAATTACACCCTACAGGTTCGCCAATCGTTCGGTCAGGCAGGTATCGGTACTCGGAGGGAGGTTCCCCGTGCTTTCGCACAGACCTAATTAAAATAAACCTCGTTTTCCTAGAGGCATAACCCCGTTGACACCTTTCTAGACACCTACTTGATTAGATAATTACCAAGTGCAAACCTCTCCCAGGAGTAACTCTTACTCGCAGCGGGTATCGGGATCCAACTATCATATATAAGGTATGCAATCTCATTGCAAATTTCAACACTTGAAATTCCCGATAATGTTTTTACCCCTAGCATCCTATGACCTTGACGCAGGACAAACAATCCATAGGGTGCTAGTCAAGTTCAACCCGTTCATTTCTTAATTGAATTAAACCCACCCGTACGACCCTTGACGCAGGCTAAACAATGCCGTACGACTACCCTAATCTAATCGCATCATATGCTAGCAGATAAGCACTAATTCAGCTACCGCACACTACACCTTGACGCAGGCCAAACAACCGTAGCACGAATACTAAAATAGTGCTTATCCGAAATGACGAAGGGCCACGCAGGTTTTTAAGAAAACCATGAGTGTAATGTACTTGATATCGTTGTAGAATCTAGTGATTTTGAAAAGGAGTGTTTTTTAGGCTTTTGCTAGTTTTGCTAAAGAGGTCACTCCCGGTGAAGGGATCTCGGCTCTTTGCTCATCGAATGAGGTGCAGGATATTCATGAATACCACTATGAAAAGAAAGAACTAGAGAAGCAATCAAAAGACAAAATCGTGTGGGTTGTAGAATTTGTTAGTTTCGCTAAAGAGGTCACTCCCGGTGAAGGGATCTCGGCACTTTCCTCATCGAATGAGGTGCCGGATATTGATCAAGGAATACCACTATGCAAAGCAAAAACTAGAGCTACTCTTTTTGAAAATTTGATTCTACAATATTTTTAGGTTTCTTTTTTTTTCATTAATCACATTAATGAAGTCCCATCATTTAATATTTCCTAAAAATCACAGAAAAATGAAACGAAAATAGAACGTACGCTTATGCCATCCACATTCGCCACTGGGCCCTGTCATGTATCGTTAGGTTACTTAACTACCGGCAGAGCGGGAGCTGGACTAGCGTGGGTGCAAAATATAAGCAACGTTTATTATATATCATATATATAATATTATATTCGTCTCACGCAGTTATATGATCAACATCACAGAATCAAGCAGCAGAAGCAATATATGAAATATTGGATATACTAGGATGTCCGTGTTTAAATTTAGCCATTAATGTAAAACACGGATTCCACGGTCGTGATGAATAGCCAAACCCACATCCCTAGACCCCTGCGAGAGCGGCAAGTAACCCTGCCAATTCTAGAGTTAGGAGACCCGGTCTCAACTCCTTGAAATGGTCTCCCACCGGACTCTAGAACCCGGTTACTTGTGCTCCCCGCCTTGGGTCTATCCTAATACGGAAAAATAAATAATATACAACAATGGTGACGTCATCCTCAACCCGGAAGTGCCCTAATAAAAGAATATTACATACAGATTTTACATGAATGAAAATAAAAACTCCCATCTCATATAGAACCCCCGGCTATTCTTTCATGAGGATCCAATAAATCATACCAACAGCAACACATGATATCACATATCATCAACGTAAGCAAATATGCGTATCCCTAAAACTTGTTGACATATAGCAACAAGATTGGGATACCCCACATATTACACTTACGGTCGCATAAAAGAAAATAGAAAACTATAATAATTAGAATCCGCAATATCCTTAAACATCATGAACCCGGAATATCTCATATTCCGGATTTCATGCCTAACTTATAAAACTTGCATTTTAGTCTCAAATTGAAAACACTTTTCAATTGTTTGTCGGATAATTCAACAAGATTCCTGACTAAGTGATCGCGTACAATACGCAATTGCGACGGAGTTTTGATCCGAATCAAAACTTCATGGCAATCGATCAAATGAGACTAAACGGCTAGGTTTACAATATACTAACTAGTTTTCATAAACTAATTAATCCGGATTCTAATAATTGTATCACACATCACAAAGCTTGTAAAGTAACCGTGACATTAGAATTCCGCACGCAATTAGCAAACTAAACTAATTTTTCCAAGACATGAAAAATCTAATGAGCTAAAGTTCCAAAACCGATCGTTTTAAGCCAATCTGGGAGTCGAAACGAACACGCTGCCCGAATCTTCCCGGAGGTGAAGATCCCAAAATTAACTATAGAATGGGGGGCCTCGGGGGGGTACCCACCCCGGGGGCCACCTCGAAGTGGCCCCTATGGGAAGGCAGACCCGAGAGCACCCAGTTGGGGTGCTCTCGGGTCACCAACCCCCAAGGTCACCTTGTGGTGGTCTTGGGGTGTGGGTCCGGCCTATGGTCCCTCCCGGGGTGTCCTCGGGGTGCACACGCTCCACCCCGTGGCTTCTCGGTTCAAACCGTGAGCCCGCGGGGTGTGCAAACAACTCAAAACATCATTTTGGAAAATGTTTTTATCGGCAATTTTTGCGCGACAAAAACGGCGGATTTCTAACTTTGCTACAAGATATTATAGTCTAATGTTCTAGCTTGGCTATGATACCATGAAAGTCGACGCTAGCACCACCATGAGGTTTTAGTAGCATCAAGCATGCCAAATTCAAATTTTTATTAGGTGCTAAACTAGACTATACAAGATCTTTGCTAGAATATTAGGGTTTGCTATAAAACCATCAAGAAGGGAAGGAGGTTATACCAACGTAGATCGAGTCCTTCACTTCACATGCTCTATGTAATAGTCTCGCGACTCCACTAGGCTCCACTTGAGGCTTTGGACGAACTTCCTCCGATGACCTTCGTGACGAAGATGATCCATGCGAAGTCCCTCCAACTCAAGCTACCTCTACACTAAACTCTTTAGCATAGTAAACTCGCTACACTCGATCGCTAGTCAAGTGTAGGATGGTGAAGTAGGGGATGTTAAAAGCTCAAAAGTTTGTGTTCAAGCTTCTTGGTTCACATCACATGTGAGGGTTGAAGCTTGAACTATAGCAATTGAGGAAGAAGAAGAAGAAGCTAGAGAGCAACCATGGGAGCAACTCAAGAAAATGGCTAAGTGTTGAGAATGGACTTAGAATGAATGGCAACACTTGACCCCCACTCATTCAATCATGGAATTTTGCAACATAAAATTGCAACCATGCTTGAATAGTGAGTCAAGATGAATAAACAAATATAAATCCAATACTTGAAACCATGCTCTCATTTTCCACCTCATTTCTATTTTCACAAACTAGAATTTTATTCCATGGTTCATTATATATATATATATATATATATATATATATATATATATATTATATTAATATATATTATGAAGAATAATTAGTGAGCTAATGATATTAGTTAAGATATAATTATATCACATATAATGTATATCACATTATTAAATCAACACTTGATTTAATAATCCGGTTATATCACATATGACCGACCAATATCATTTATCTGTATATCACATTATCAAATCAACACTTGATTCGACAATCTAGTTATATCACATATAACCGAACCGATAACAGATAATTGCCAGATTACAATACGGTATCACATACACGTATTTATTCAGCCCACACACATATCACATATGTGTCCTACTTCGTTTCGCTTGAACCAAGAAACTTCTGTGTGGGACTCTAAAGACTCGTCAATACGCCAGCAGTAGGTGATGATCACATCAGTCACCTATAAGCCGTCAGCGGTACTAGCTGGACGTAACGGCTATCCGGGTATTGAGCGATATGAAGATCAACAAGCAAGCTTGTCCATAGTCTCCATGAAGCCTATCAGTAACACTACCGTACAGTCCGATCTCTTCGTCTGATATGTCGCATATCATGTCTAGGGGTGGTAAACGTCAGTCCCTAGTAACGTGATAAGTCATGCCGATGTCTGGCCTATAACGGTTCGAGAAACTACTGATAACACTTATCAATAAATCTCGGCAGCAGCCCTGGCCAGGGACTTCCAGTTATAGCCAATCGAGCATAGCACAACATCAACCCCTAATACCGAGAGAGACGAAACCCCTCTTATCTCTCATTGCCTCCATGCGACTTGGGACTGTACCCAAAATCCACCTGTTTGCATGTCTCCTTTGAGCGTGGTAGGGAGGAAATCAAAGCACAGTGGGAGCCGCACAAAACTCTATGAAGATCTCGGGTCTACAGACTAACCTGTAAAAGTGTCACCAGATGACTGCTATCTGACGATAGGTATACTACCACATAGGAGTCCTCGGCGAGTCCCGTTCGGTGTACCCATTCTCCAATGAGCACCTGTGTACAATCCTTGATGTCACACACCAATGGTTGTGGGATCAACCATCGCCTTCTAAGGGACAAGAAACGTGCACACTAGTCTACTCTGGAATATTGATGCCCTAGTCTCGATATTCCCACGACACGAAATTGATTAAAGGATGTACTTTTAGACCACCCTGGCCCCACTAGTATGATCTCATCATAATCCGGGTACTCAAGTACTTATCCTAACGGCTTTATCAACATGTAAGAGACAAACAGTATAAAAACCAGTCAACATGTTAAGATAAAGGTAACCTAATAGCATACTATCATGTCGAGCAAGAAAATCCTCTATATATATGTCCAAGCATCCACTATATCATCAATAATGGCCTCTAGGGCATACATATCCCTAACAGAAATCAAAGCACAGTGGGAACCACATAAGTCTCTATGACGATCTCGGGTCTACAGACTAACATGTACCAGTGTCACCAGAGAACTGCTATCTGACGATATGTATAATACCAACTAGGAGTTCTCGACGAGTCCTGTTCGGTGTACCCATTCTCCAATGAGCACATGTGTACAATCTTTGATGTCAAACACCAATGGCTATGGGATCAACCATCGCCCCATACAGGGTCAAGAAACGTATGCACTAGTCTACTCTGGAATATCGATGCCCTGTCTCGATACTCCCTCGACTAGGAACCTTTGAAGGATATACTTATGGACTACTCTGGCCCTACTAGTATGATCTACATCATAGTCCGGGTAGTCAAGTACACATCCTAAGGGCTTTATCAATATGAATCAGAGAGACAGTATATCAATACAAATATACATGTTAAGATAAAGTGTAACCATATAGCATACTATCATGTCGAGCAAGAAAGTACTCTCTATATATGTCCAAGCATCCACTATAATATACAATCATGTACAATAATGGCCTCTAGGACATACATATAATTAACAATCTCCCACTTGCACTAAGACCAGTTGTTGTATCGCATAACCAACATCCTAAAAAGTCTCTCAAATTGTGTCTGGGGAATGGCCTTGGTAAGTGGATCTACCGTGTTATTCTTCGTGTCAACTCTCCTGACCTCGATCTCCCGGCGATCTACTATCTTCCGGATCAGGTGATACCGCCTAAGAATATGTCTGGATCGCTGATGGGACTGGGGTTCCTTGGCCAAAGCGGCGGCTCCATTATGATCACAATACAAAGGTATTGGATGCTCAATGGATGGAACCACACCAAGTTCAGTTATGAACGTCTTCATCCAGACAGTCTCTTTGGAGGCATCGTTGGCAGCAATGTATTCATCCTCCATCGTCGAGTCGGCCACGGATCTTGCTTGGAACTCTTCCAACATACCACCCTCCATTGAGGGTAAAGACAAAACTAAAGACCGACTTACTGTAGTCCTTATCACTCTGGAAGCTCGAATCAGTAAAGGACTCCACTTGGAGTTCACCATTACCATACACCAAGAACATTTCTTTAGTCCTTCTCAAGTACTTAAGAATGTTCTTCACAGCTGTCCAGTGCTTCTCCCCGGGATCTGATTGATACCTACTTACCATACTAAGTGCTTAAGCTACATCTGGTCTTCTATATAACATCGCGTACATGATTGACCCTACTGCAGAAGCATAGGGTATCTCTTGCATGCGAGCTCTCTCCAAATCAGTCTTAGGAGACATCTATTTGGAGAGGGTGATTCCAGAACAAGCGGGTAAATTACCACGCTTAGAATCTTCCATACTAAACCTCTTTAGTATTGTGCCAATGTACCTGGATTGGGACAATCCCAACATTCGCTTAGATCTATATCTATAGATCTTAATCCCCAGGATGTAGGAGGCATCACCAAGATCTTTTATGGAGAACCGTTGTGATAAGTAGAGCTTAACCGAGTATAGCATAGGAACATCATTTCCTATCAAGAGTATGTCATCCACGTACAATACGAGGAAGACAACCTTACTCTCTACAACCTTCTTATATATACAAGGTTCATCTACGTTTTTTACGAAGTCAAACTCTTTGACTGCCACATCAAAACAGATGTTCCAACTCCGCGATGCCTGTTTTAATCCGTAGATTGATTTAAGCAGCTTGCACACCTTTCCGCTGTTCCCACTATCTACGAAGCTCTCTGGCTGTGTCATGTACATGCTCTCTTCTAAATCACCATTTAGAAAAGCGGTCTTGACGTCCATCTACCAGATTTCTTAATCATGGTATGTAGCCATGGCAAGTAGGATCCGGATGGACTTAAGCATAGCCACTGGAGAAAAGGTTTCATCATAATCGACACCAGGTCATTGACGAAAACCTTTTGCTACAAGTCTAGCTTTGAAAGTCTCAACTTTTCCATCTACACCAAGTTTCTTCTTAAAAATCCACTTGCACCCGATGGGTTTTACCCCTTAAGGAGCAACTTCCAAAGTCCATACTTTGTTAGCGTACATGGATTCCATCTCAGATCGCATTGCATCCAGCCATTTCACAGAATCTCCACTTGTGATGGCCTACTCGAAACTAGTTGGGTCATCATCTTCCATGATGCAATTCTCACTCCCACCGTCAATGAGAAAACCGTAGTATCTCTCAGGCGGATGAGGAACCCTACTAGATCTGCGGAGTGGCTGAGGTTCGTCGGGGACTATTGAATCCTCCGGCTTCACCAAATCATCAGCTGAAGTTTGTGTAGCTGGAACTTCTTCCAACTCTACCTCTTTACCACTAATTTCTTTTACAAGAAATTCCTTTTCTAAAAAGGTGGTATGTTGAGCAACAAACACCTTTTGTTCCTTACTATGGTAGAATAGATATCCATATGAATTCTTTGGATATCTCACAAACTTGCAAAGAACTGATCTTGCCTCGAGTTTGTCCGGATTTTGCTTTTTGACATAGGCCGAACAACCCCATATCTTAACTCGTTTAAGATATGGTCTCTTTCCACTCCATATCTCATATGGTGTTTTAGGTATCGATTTTGATGGAACTTGATTCAATAGGTATGCGGATGTCTCAAGCGCATAACTCCAAAAGGAAATAGGTAACTCAGCAGTACTCATCATAGAGCGCACCATATCTAATAGGGTGTGGTTTCTCCGCTCCGATACACCATTGTGCTTTGGTGTATACGGAGGAGTAAGCTAAGAGAGAATCCCATTCTCTTTTAAATAGTCACGGAATTCCGTGCTCAAGTATTCTCCTCCCCGATCAGATCGAAGGATTTTAATACTTTTACCCGTTTGGTTCTCTACTTCGCACTTATATTCCTTGAATTTCTCAAAAGTTTCAGACTTATGTTTCAACAAGAACACATGTTCGTATCTTGAGAGATCATCGATGAATGTAATAAAGTATGCAGAACTATTTCTGGCATGTGTAGACATGGGACCGCATACATCACTATGTATCAGTCTCAAGAGTTCAGTAGCTCTTTCTCCGTGTCCAGTAAACGGAGTTTTGGTCATTTTTCCTTTGAGACATGACTGACAAATTTCATAAGATGTAAATTCGAACGTATTCAAATATCCATCCTTATGTAACTTAGCTAGTCTTGTCGCATTGATATGACCTAGTCTACAATGCCACAAGAAGAATTCGTTAATTTCTGAACTTTTTCTCTTGTGTATGTTCTGTATATGTAGAACCGTGGTTTGATTCAGAACGTATAAACCGTTACATAACGTACCAAACCCAATCAACACTTGATTTAGGAAAATATTCATAACATTTTTCTCTACTACAAACTTATATCCTTCTTTATCTAATAAAGAAATTGATATTAAATTGCACAACATTTTTGGTACGTAATAACAACGTTCAGAATCAATGTATTACCTTCAGGTAATACTAGGTGATATTCGCCAGCTGCTTTGACTGCAACCATTGCACCATTCCCTACTCTGAGAGAATGATCACCTATTCCCAGTTCTCTACCTTTTTTTTAGCCTATATAACATATTACAAATGTGGGATCCTGATTCGGTATCCAATACCCAGGGCGTAGAACAAACTGAGAAACAATTCTCGGTATTGAACACACCCGAAGAAGATGGATCATCATGCTCATTACTCGTTCGGGTCGCATGGGAATCCGGGTATTCCCCTATTTCCTGCTCATACTTATAACAGTTATAAGGTAGAGTGGAACCAACGTTCCCCAGCTCAGTATAACAAGCGGGTTCGGTCAATACATCAATATTATTATCTTGATTAAGGCGTGTCATGGTCGCTGCCTGGAGAGAGAGAAGAAAACACTTTAGCATATGCTCTTGCAAGATTAGATTGGTTATTATCTTATCTAATCAGGATGACTCCCATTGTTTTTATCAAATCTTCCTTCAAACCCTAAAAGGTAAGACTAGCCGGGATTAATTATACCCTACAAGTTCGCCAATCGTTCAGCCAGGCAGGTATTGGTACTCCGAGGGAGTCTCCCCATGCTTTCGCATGAAACTAATTAAATAACCTTGTTTCCGCAGGGGCGTAACCCTGTTAACACCTTTCTTAGACACCTACTGGATTAGCTAATTGTAAAGTGCAAAACTCTCTCAGGAGTAACTCTTACTCGCAGTGGGTATCGGGATCTAACTATCTCATAGAAGGTATGCAATCTCATTGCAAATTTCAACACTTGAAATTCCCAATATCTGTTTTTGCCCCCAAGCGATTTATGACCTTGACAAGGTCAACAAACCATAAACCGTAAGTCAAGTTCAACCCGTTCATTTCTTGATTGAATTAAACCCACCCGTACGACCCTTGACAAGGTTAACAAGGTCGTACGACTACCCTAATCCAATCGCATCATATGGTTACATATAAGCACTAATCAGCTACCCCACACTACGCCTTGACAAGGTCAACAAACGCAGCACGAATACTAAATAGTCCTTATCTGAAATGATGGAGGGCTGCGACAGGTTTTTAAGAAAACCTTTTGCGTAATGAACTTGATATCGTTGTAGAACCGAGTGATTTGAAAAGGAGGGGTTTAAGATCCGCTTTTAAAATTGAATAGTTTTCAAAACAAACCGAGTGGGTTGTAGCATTGGCTATCTTTTGCTAAAGAGGTCATTCCCAAAGAAGGGATCTCGGCCCTTTCCTTATCGAATGAGGTGCTGGATATTCATCAAGGAATACTACAATGCAAGAACGAACTAGAGCTACCTTTTTGAAAATTTTGATTCTACAATATCTTTAGGTTTATTTCTTTTTCATTAATCTTATTAATGAAGTCCCATCATTTATGTTTCCTAAATATCACAGAAGAAACGAAAATAGAACGTATGCTTAAACCATCTGCATTCGCCACGAGGTCCCGTCATGCACCGTTAGATTACTTAACTAACGGCGGAGTGGGGGCAGGACTAGCACGGATGCAAAACATAAGCAACGTTTATTATATATCATATATATAATATAAAGCATTCGTCTCACATAGTTATATGACCACATCACAGAACATTACAGCAGAAGTCAACATATGAAATATAGGATATACTAGGAGGTTAGTGTTTTAAATCAAGCCAGTAAAAAACACGGATTCCACTGTCGTGATGAATAGCCAAACCCACATCCCTAGACCCCTACGAGAGCGGCAAGCAACCCAACCAATTATAGAGTTAGGAGACCCAGTCTCGACTCCTCGAAATGGTCTCCCACTGGACTCTAGAACCCGGTTACTTGTGCTCCCTTCCTTGGGTCTATCATAATGGGGAAAAGTAAATAATATATATCAATGGTGACATCATCCTCAACACGGAAGTGTCCCAATAAAAGAATATTACATAAAAAAAATTATATGAATGAAAATGAAAAACTCTCATCTCACATAAAAAACCCCGGCTATTCAATTACGACGATCCAATATAACATATTACAGCAACACATAACATCACATGTCATCAACGTAAGTAAATATGTGTATCCCAATTTTCGTTGACGTATAGCAACGAAACCAGCGATACACCACATATTACACTTACGGTCGCAGAAAAGAAATGAAAACTACAACAATTAGAATCCGCAACACCTTAGACATCATAAACCCGGAATATCTCATACTTCGGGTTTCATGCCTAACCAAATAAATCTTGCACTTTAGTCTCGAATTGAAAACACTTTTCAATAACCAGCCGGGTAATTCAACAAGATTCCCGACAACCTGATCGAATGCTTGTCGGAAACATTAGTAGATGTCCACACCCCCGATGCCGTCGACGAAGTGCACTTAGGCGAAACACTGTAGCTGCTAGCACCCAACCGAATGCTTTTGGCAACGGAGTTCTCTTACAGTCACTTGGTCGGGGATATGGGGAATGGCTATCTAGTAGTATTACCCGGCAACTATCCGCGTACAATATGAGATTGCGACAGAGTTTTGATCTGAATCGAAACTCCGAGGCAATCTATCAAACGAGACTAGATTGCTAGATTTACAAAACACTAATTAGTTTTCACAAAACTAATTATTTTGGATTCCAAATATTATACCACATATCAAATATATCTAGACGGTATTAAACATTTCGATCGATTCATCAAACACCCACAAATCTCAGAGACCTCAACACTTGAGTCTCATTTAAATATACCCAAAAAGTGTCAAATATCCCTATGGAGCAGCACAAGAAAAGGGAGTCCCTGACTCGCTAACAATGCCGCGGAACCGCTCTCGTTTTTCTTGGGGATCCATAGAAAACCCTGCACAATATTCTGCATATTTTTAATCTTAAAAATTCCAACTTTCGAAAAAAATTCCAGAAACTTAGGAAATACGGGTTTCGATGTTCGATCGAAAACTTTAACATCGTCTAGGCCACTCCTAATGCTCTAGCTTGGCTCTAATACCCTGAAAGTATCCCTTAGCACCACTACTAGGTTTTTAGAAGAATCAAGTATGCAATTTTAAAAAATCTAGTGTGCTATTGCATGCTATCCTAGAATCGAACTAGAGAATTAGGATTTTTAAACTAGTAAACAAGCTTTACACTAAGTGAACAAGGAATAAAATCATTGTAGACCGGTCCTTCACTTCTAAAGCTCCAAGTAGTAGTCGCTTAGCTCCAAGTAGTGGTCCCCCGAACTCTTCTTAGGCTCCACTAGGCGAAAGGAACAAGCTTGCTTAAGGATCTTCGAGGCCGAAGATGATCCACCTTGAGGAATCTCTAACTCAAGCTACATCTTCACTAACTAAGGAATTAGTGAAGGAAACAACCTATACTAAAGGGCTAGTTTGGTATGGATTGATGAAGTAGGAAGTTTGTTCACTTTAGAATTTTGTTTCTCTTTTTCTTTTTCAACTCATGAAAAGATAGAAAGAAAAAGAATGAGATGAAGAAGATGATCAAGTAGTGAACCTTTGTGAAGAAAATATCTCATAGATATTTATAGAGAGTTAACCATGACTAAAGATAATGGTTGGATTATAAAATATCTAGAGTAAAACAAAATTAGTGGAATTAGTCAAGGCTTCTACATGCTTCCACAAGCATCTTAAGCCATGCTAATTTCCACCTAATTTTGATTTTTCCCTTCATAATTAAATCACCCAAATTATCTTTAGTTTGGTGTAAGTCTCGTACACCCATGTCCAATGTATCATCTAGCATGACACAATAGTATATGTAATATATATACACAAATATATATTACATATATATATATATATCACATAAATATATATATATATATATATCAACATATATACATTAAGAGAATAAATTCTTTAGTGAGCTAATATTAGTTAACATATATTAATATATCAAATATATAAATATATATCAAATTATTAAATCAACATTTGATATAATAATCCGGTTATATCATATATAACCAACTAATGTCATTTATATGTATATCAAATATACATATAACAAATCATTGAATCAACACTTGATTCAATAATCCGGTTATATCACATATAACCTATATCGCGAGATTAGAATATGGTATCATATACGTATTTAATCTCAGTCCCGCAAATATCACATATGTGCCCTACTTCATTTCGCTTAAGCTAGGAAACCTCTTTGTGGGACTCTAAAGACTCATCAATACGCCAGCAGTAGCTAATGATCATATCGGTTACCCATAAGCCGTCAGCGGTACTAGCTGGACGTAACGGCTATCCAGGTATTGAGCGAATAGAATATCAACAAGCAAGCTTGTCCAAACTCCTATGAATCCTACAAGTCCGGTCTCTTCGTCTGATATGTCGCATATCAAGTCTAGGGGTAGAATCGTCAGACCCCAATAAGTTGATAAGTCATGCCGATGTATGGCCTATAACCATTCGAGACACTACTGATAACACTTACCAGTAAATCTAATTAGCCCTGGCCAGGGAATTTCTGTTATAGCCAATCGAGCAAAGTGCAACATCAAATACCGGGAGAGACGAAACCCTTCCTATCACTCATTGCCTCTATGTGACTCGGGACTGTACCCAAAATCCACCTATTTGAATGACTCCTTTGAGCCGTGGTAGGAAGGAAATCAAAGCACAGTGGGAACCACATAAGACTCTATAACAATCTCGGGTCTATAGACTAACCTGTACCAGTGTCACCAGAGACTGCTATCTAATGATATGTATAATACCAACTAGGAGTTCTCGGCGAGTCATGTTCGGTGTACCCATTCTCCAATGAGCACCTGTGTACAATTTCTGATGTCAAACACCAATGGCTATGGGATCAACCATCGCCCCATACAGGGTCAAGAAACGTACACACTAGTCTACTCTAGAATATCGATGCCATGTCTCGATACTCCCTCGACTAGGAACCATTAAAGGATGTACTTATGGACTACCCTGACCCCACTAGTATGATCTGCATCATAGTCCTGGTAGTCAAGTACACATCCTAAGGGCTTTATCAACATGTATCAGAGAGACAGTATTACAATATAAGTATACATGTTAAGATAAAGTGTAACCAGATAGTATACTATCATGTCGAGCAAGAAAGTCCTCTCTATATATGTCCAAGCATCCACTATAATATACAATCATGTACAATAATGGCCTCTAGGACATACATATAACTAACATCTAGGGATGTGGGTTTGGCTATTCATCACGACCGTGGAATCCGTGTTTTTCATTACTGTCTGAATTTAAAACACGGACCTCCTAGTATATCCAATATTTCATATGTTGATTTCTGCTGCTTAAATTCTGTGGTGTGATCATATAACTTCGTGAGACGAATGCTATATATATATGATATATATAATAAACGTTGCTTATGTTTTGCACCCGCGCTAGTCCATCCCACGCTCTGCCGTTAGTTAAGTAACCTAAGGGTGCATGACGGGGCCCCGTGGCGAATGCGAATGGCATAAGCATATGTTCTATTTTCGTTTCTTTTCTGTGATGTTTAGGGAAACATAAATAATGGGACTTCATTAATGAGATTATTGGAAAGAAAAGAAATCTAAAGATGTTGTAGAATCAAAGTTTTTAAAAAGGTAGGTCTAGTTCTTGCTTTGCATAGTGATATTCCTTGATGAATATCCAGCACCTCATTCGATGAGGAAGGAGCCGAGATCCCTTCATCGGGAGTGACCTCTTCAGCAAAACTGGCAAATGCTACAACCCACTCGGTTTTGTTTTGATAGCTTCACTAGTTCTTGCTTTGCATAGTGGTATTCCCTGATGAATATCCAGCACCTCATTCGATGAGGAAAGAGCCGAGATCCCTTCACCGGGAGTGGGCTCTTTAGAAAAACTAGCAAATGCTACAAAAACTCTCCTTTTCAATTCAATAGATTCTACAACGATATCAAGTCCATTACAATAAAGGTTTTCTTCAAACTAGTCGTAGCCCTCCGTCATTTCAGATAAGTGATATTTAGTATTTGTGTTGTGTTTGTTGACCATAGCCAAGGCGCAGTGTACGGTAGCTGATTAGTGCTTATCTGCCGCATGTGATGCGATTGGATTAGGGTAGTCATACGGCTTTGTTGACCTTAGCCAAGGGTCGTACGGGTGGGTTTAATTCAATCACGAAATGACGAGTCGAACTTGGCTAGCACTTATGATTTGTTGACCATAGCCAAGGTCACAAGTCGATAGGGGTAAAAACAAATATTGGGTATTTCAAGTGTTGAAATTTGCAATGAGATTGCATACCATCTATGAGATAGTTGGATCCCGATACCAACTGCGAGTAAGTGTTACTCCTGTGAGAGTTTTCCACTTTACAATTAGCCGATCCAGTGGGTGTCTAAGAAAGGTGTTAACGGGGTTATGCCCCTGCGGAAACGAGCTTATTTAATTAGTTCCATGCGAAAGCATGGGGAGACTCCCTCGGAGTATCAATACATGCTTGGCTGACCAATTGGCGAACTTGTAGGGTGTAATTAATCCCGGCTAATCTTACCTTTTATGGTTTGAAAGAAGATTTGATAAAAACAGTGGGAGGCATCCTGATTAGATAAGATAATAACCAATCTAATCTTGCAAAGAGCGCACGCTAAAGCTTTTCCTTCTCTCTCTCTCCAGGTAGCGACCATGAAACGCTTTAATCAAGATAATAATATGGATGTATTGACCGAACCCGCTTATTATACTGAGCTGGGGAACGTTGGTTCCTCTTTTTCTTATGATTGTCATAAGTCTGAGCAAGGAATAGGGGAATATCAGGATTCCCACGCAACCCAAACGAAGAAAGAGCATGCTGATGCATCTTCTTCGGGTATGTTCATTACCGAGAACTGTTTCTCAGTTTGCTCTACGTCTTGGGTATTGGAAACCAGATCAGGATCCCATGTATGTAATTTGTTACATGGGTTAAGGAGAGGTAGAGAACTGGGAAAGGGTGATATGTCTCTAAAAGTAGGAAATGGTGCAATTGTTGTAGCCAAAGCAGTTGGCGAATATCACCTAGTATTACCAAATGGTAATACATTGATTCTGAACGACTGTTATTACGTACCAAATATGATGTGTAATATTATATCAGTTTCTTTATTACATAAATAAGGATATAACTTTGTATTGGAGGATAATGTTATGAACATTTTCTTAAATCAAGTGTTGATTGGGTTTGGTACGTTATATAATGGTATATACGTTCTAAATTAAACGACAGTTCCAAGCATACACAACACACACAAGAGGAAAAGTTCAGAAATGAACGAAGCCTTCTTATGGCATTGTAGACTAGATCATATCAATGCGACAAGACTAGCTAAGTAGCATAAAGATGGACATTTGAATCAGTTCGAATTTACATCTTATGAAACTTGCGAGTCATGTCTCAAAGGCAAGATGACCAAAACTCCGTTTACTGGACACGGAGAAAGAGCTACTGAACTCTTGGGACTGATACATAGTGATGTATGCGGTCCTATGTCTACACATGTCAGGAATGGTTCATCTTACTTTATTACATTCACCGATGATCTCTCAAGATTCGGATATGTGTTCTTGTTGAAACACAAATCTGAAGTTTTTGAGAAATTCAAGGAATATAAGTACGAAGTTGAGAACCTTACGGGTAAAAGTATTAAAATCCTACGATCTGGTCGGGGAGGAGAATACTTGAGCACGGAATTCAGAGACTTCTTAAATGAGATTGGGATTCTCTCTCAGCTACTCCTCTGTATACACCACAGCACAATGGAGTTTCGGAGCGGAGGAATCGCACCCTATTAGATATGGTACGCTCTATGATGAGTAATGCTGAGTTATCTATTTCCTTTTGGGGTTATGCACTTAAAACAGCTGCATACCTATTGAATAGGGTACGGACCAAATCTGTACCTACCACTCCATATGAGATATGGAATGGGAAGAGACCATCTCTTAAACGAGTTAAGATATGGGGTTGTCCGGCCTATGTTAAAAAGAAAAATCTGGACAAGCTCGAGGCAAGGTCTGTTTTGTGCAAGTTTGTGGGATATCCAAAGGATTCATATGGATATATCTTCTACCATACTGAGGAATAAAAGGTGTTTGTTTCTCAACATGCTATCTTTTTAGAAAAGGAATTTCTTATGAAAGAAATTAGTGGTCAAGAGGTTGAGCTGGAAGAAGTTCCAGCTACACAAACTATAACTGATGATTTGGTAGAACCAAAGGATTCAATAGTCCCCGACGAACCTCAGCCACTCCGCAGATCTAGTATGGTTCATCATCCACCTAAGAGATACTACGGTTTTCTCATAAATGGTGGGAGCGAGGATTGCATCATGGAAGATGATGAACCAACTAGTTTTGAGCATGCCATCATAAGTGGGGACTCTGTGAAATGGTTGGATGCTATGCGATCTGAGATGGAATCTATGTACACCAACAAAGTATGGACTTTGGAAGTTGCTCCTGAAGGGGTAAAACCCATCAGGAGCAAGTGGATCTTTAAGAAGAAAATTGGTGTAGATGGAAAGGTTGAGACCTTCAAAGCTAAACTTGTTGCAAAAGGTTTTCGTCAACGACCTGGTGTCGATTATGATGAAACCTTTTCTCCAGTGGCTATGCTTAAGTCCATCAGGATCCTACTTGCCATTGTTGCATTCCATGACTACGAAATCTGGCTGATGGACGTCAAGACCGTTTTTCTAAATGGTGATTTAGAAGAAAGCGTGTACATGATACAGCCAGAGGGATTCGTAGATAGTGGGAGCAGTGGAAAGGTGTGCAAGCTGCTTAAATCCATTTACGGATTAAAGCATGCATCACGGAGCTGGAACATCTGTTTTGATGAAGCGATCAAAGAGTTTGACTTCATCACGAACATAGATGAACCATGAATATACAAAAAGGTAGTAGAGAGTAAGATTGTCTTCCTCGTATTGTACGTGGATGGCATACTGTTGATAGAAAACGATGTTCCTATGCTACACTCGGTCAAGCTCTTCTTATCACAAAAGTTCTCCATGAAAGATCTAGGTGATGCCTCCTACATCCTGGGGATAAAGATCTATAAAGATAGATCTAAACGAATATTAGGATTGTTCCAATCCAGGTACATTGACACCATACTAAAGAAGTTTAGTATAGAAGATTCTAAGCGTGGTAATTTACCCGCTTGTTCAGGAATCACTCTCTCCAAAGAGATGTCTCCCAAGACTGATTTGGAGAGGGCTCGCATGCAAGGGATATCCTACGCTTTGGCAGTCGGGTCTATCATGTATGCGATTTTATGTACCAGACCGGATGTAGATTACTCACTAGGTGTAGTGACTAGGTATCAATCAGATCTTGGGAAGAAACACTGGACAGCTGTGAAGAACGTTCTTAAGTACTTGAGAAGGACTAAAAAAATGTTCTTGGTGTATGATAACGGAGGACTCCAGGTGGAGTCCTTTACCGATTCGAGCATCCTGAGTGATAAGGACGACAGTAAGTCAGTATCGGGTTTTTTTCTTCACCCTCAATGGAGGGGCGGTATATTGGAAGAGTTCCAAGCAAGATACCGTAGCAGACTCGACGATGGAGGCTGAATACATCGCTGCCAACGATGCTGCCAAAGAGGCTGTCTGGATGAAGAAGTTCATAGCTGAACTTGGTGTGGTTCCATCCATTGAGCATCCAATACCTGTGTATTGTGATAACAATGGAGCTATGGCATTGGCCAAGGAACCCCGGTCCCATCAGCGATCCATACATATTCTTAGGCGGTATCACCTGATCCGGGAGATAGTAGATCGATGGGAGATCGAGGTCAGGAGAGTTGACACGAAGGACAACGCAGCGGATCCACTCACGAAGGCCCTCCCCCAAATACAGTTTGAGATACTTTTTGGGATGTTGGGTATGAGATACTACAATAACTGGCCTTAGTGCAAGTGGGAAATTGATAGGAATATGTATGCCCTGAAGGCCATTATTGTATATTATAGTGGATGCTTGGACATATATATAGAGGACTTTCTTGCTCGACATGATAATATGCTATCTGGTTGCTCTTTATCTTAACATGTACACTTGTATTATTATACTGTCTCTCTGATACATGTTGATAAAGCCCTTAGGATGTTTGCTTGACTACCAAGACTATGATGCGGATCATACTACTGGAACTTGTGTAGTCCACAAGCACATCCTTTAATTGTTCCTAGTCGAGGGGATATCGAGACAGGGCATCGATATTCCAATGTAGACTAGTGTGTACGTTTCTTGACCCTGTAGGGGTGGTGGTTGATCCCATAACCATTGGTGTTTGACATCAAAGATTGTACACAAGTGCTCATTAGAGAATGGGTACACCGAACAGGACTTGCCGAGAACTCCTAGATGGTACTATACCTATCGTTAGATAGCAGTTCTCTGGTGACACTAGTACAGGTTAGTCTGTAGACCCGAGATCATCATAGTATCTTGTGTGGTTCCTACTGTGCTTTGATTTCCTCCCTACCACGGCTCAAACGAGACGTGCAAACAGGTGGATTTTGGGTACAGTCTCGAGTCACGTGGAGGTAGTGAGTGATAGGAAGGGTTTCATCTCTCCCGGTATTAGGAGTTGATGTTGCGCTATGCTCGATTGGCTATAACAGTAAGTCCCTGGCCAGGGCTGATGAGATTTACTGGTAAGTGTTATCAGTAGTTTCTTGAACCGTTATGAACCATATATTGGCATGACTTATCAAGTTACTGGGGTCTGACGATTCCACCTCTAGACTCGATATGCGACATATCAGACGAAGAGAACGGACTGTACGGTAAGTGTTACTTATAGGCTTCATGGGAGTTTGGACAAGCTTGCTTGTTGATCTTCTAATCGCTCAATACCTGGGTAGTCGTCACGTCCAGCTAGTACCGCTGACGGCTTGTAGGTAACTGATGTGATCATTACCTACTGCTGGCGTATTGACGAGTCTATAGAGTCCCACACAGAGGTTTCCTAGTTCAAGCGAAATGAAGTAGGGTACATATGATGATATGTGCGGGGGCTTGATTAAATACGAGTATGTGATACCATATTCTAATCTGCAGATAAATGATATTAATCGGTTATATATGATATAAACAGATTATTGAATCAAGTGTTGATTTAATAATATGATATATATTATATTTGATATAATTATATATTAACTAATATTATTGCTCACTAATTATTTTCTTCTCTTAATATATATATTAATATATATATATATATGTATGTATGTATATGTATATATTATGAAGCATGGTTGAATTTCTATTTTGAGAAAATAGAAATGAGGTGGAAAATGGGGAGATATTTGTGGAATGGGTGAAGCAAGGCTTGATCAATTTTTTATTCATTTGCTTTACACTATACAAGCATGGTTGCAATTTATTATTGCAATTTTATTCATGCTTCAATGATATGTGAGCCATTCTTCATTCTTCACTCACTTGAGTTTTTTCTTTAGCTCATTTTTCTTACACTCTCTCCCATTTCCTTCTTCCTCCTCCTCTTGCTTCTAGCCCTAACCCTCATATGTGTTGTGAACCCTAGGGCTTTAGAAGATACTAAGTGAGCTAAACCCCTACTTCATTATCCTACTTTAGATTAGCCATTTAAATTACAGTGTTTTAATTCACTAATACTAGATTAGTGAAGAGGTAACTTGACCTAGAGGAACTTCGGATGGATCATCTTCAACACGAAGGTTGCGAAGCAAGCTTGATCCTTCTTTAAGTGGAGCTACGAGGAGTCGTAGGGACTACTACCCGGAGCTTTAGAAGAGAAGGACTTGGTATACAATGGTTATAGTTTTCTTTCTCTTAGTATAGATTTTACTCTATGATCATGTTAACCCTAATATTCTAATTAGATTCTAGTTTAGTGCAGCTTAGCACCAAGAAAATTTTTAAATTGCATGCTTGATACCGTTTAAAACCTTGTGGTGGTTCTAGGATACACTTTCACTATATATATATATATATGTGTGTGTGGTTGGTTCTAAGAATGGTTTTTACATTAAAATACCACACTTATCAAAAACGGGTTTCTTTTAATCGGTATTTGTAATTCTTGGTAATTACGCCTCTACAACCCTTGTTAGGGGACCCGCTAATGGATGGTGAGGATTATCGCACATTCCTGGGACAGTAGAGCGAGATGCAGAACTCCTCACGGAGTATTCGGTCTCGAAAGGAAATAAAAATACAGTTTTTAAGAAATACGAATTTTCTAAATAAAAACTAAATTTTGGAAAATTATATAAAACTATTAATTCGTATTTTCAATAAAAATATGTTATGAACTATATTTTAAAAATGAAGATTTAAAAATTTTAATAAAATACCATCAAGTTTCCAAAAGAGCAAGTTTTCAATAAAATACCATAAACTTTTAAAAATGTTAAATTTTATCGCCAAAATACCATTTAAATTAAAATACATATTCATGAAAACCATAAATATTATAAATCACCCTCGAGCTTTATTTATAAAACTATATTAAAGTATTTTTCATAAAACCCCTTGAGATATGCAATCAATATTTAAGGACTTTAGATTAATATAGATTTAAGCGGGATCAATTTTCTTGAGCCCCAGGGAGCCGGAGAAAGTGAGTGCTTGCCTATTCAGATTAGACAACTTAACGGAGTTATCAATCGCAATTGTCTTAGAAAAAAACACAAATCCTGCCTTCTATGTGCAGCAGTTGTCGATTACTCCCGAACTTAAGATATTGTAAGAACAAAATCCTTTCATAAGATTCTAACTCCAACATGAATCCAAACTTAAACCAGCATCCAAAATCAAACACAAACTTGAATACTTGATCATGAACCTGAACACGCGAATTCAAATATCAAACTCAAACTTAAATACTTGACTCGACTTGACCGAACCATGGCTATAACTGGATATGAACTTGACATGACTACCTGAAAACATGATTATATGTTGAACATGAACCTGTACATTTTATATCCATGGATTCGGCCAAGACCTATAATCTTAACTTATAAAATACAATACGCAGGGATAAAGAGGTAGATTGGTACGGAATGTATATCGTGGCACGAGAGGTCGCTTTAAAAGACACCTGCATGGATTCATGTGTCATTGTCCCGTGGGTTATGACGTGGTCTTGTACTACATGTTACCATAGTCCACGGAGTAAGATGGAATCCTCTCGTATACATGAATACCTTCTTTATCAAACTACAAATAACCATGTTAGAATAACTATCTTATACTTGTGAATGATCATATATAACTTTACTTGTTTTCTGTTCATTTCACATTATTTACTATCTTCTCTACTAGCTGTACGTAACGGTCCCCAGGTAGATGTCGATAAGAAGGTCGATGAGGAAACCCATCTGAACTCCTACTGAGCCTGATGTGACAATCTCCGTACAGTCCGGTCTGTTCGTCTAGGACTATCGCATATCGGGCCTAGGGGAGGTAAACGTCAGACCCCTAATAGCGGTATAAGTCGTGTCGGAGTGTAGCCCATTACACCTTGAGAAACTACTGGAAATTACCAGTAAATCTCGCTTGCCTTGGCCAGAGACTTTGCGTAATGGCTCTCTATACACGGCGCGATATCAAGCCCCATTGCCGGGAGAGACGAATCCTGTCTAACCGCCACTGCCTCCAAGTGCTTCGGGACTGCACCCAACCACTACATGTTTGCACGACTCCTTTGAGTCGTGGTAGGGTAGTAATCTAAGAACAGTGGGAACACACCCGAGGCGAAGTAGCAGTGTCAAGTCGAGGGACTAAGTTGTACTCATGTCACCTGGGAACTGCTATCTGACGATGGGTATAATACCAACCTGCAGTTCCCGGCGAGTCATGTCCGGTGTACCCGTAACCTAATGAGCACCTGCATACTATCTCCAGTACGACGTACTGATGGCTGTGGGACAGACCATCTCCCCATGCCGGGATGAAAAGCGTATACACCAGTCTACTCCGGAGTATCGATGCCCCGTCTCGATAATCCTACAACTAGGGACCTGTATAGGATGTGCTTATAGACTACCCAGCCCCTACTAGTGTGACTGCCATCACAACGCTGGTAATCAAGCAAAGATCCTAAGGGCTCTACTAATATGTATAAGCGATATGTTAAAAGAAACACATGCACATATTAAAGTAGAAACAAACCAAGTAGCATACTACCATTTTTAGCAAGACTGTTAATACAACTATGAATATCCCAAGCTTCCATTAAGTAATATACAAACTAGTATGATACAGTAATGGCCTCTAGGGCATAAACACTAACATTATCAGTAGTTTCTCGAACCGTTATGGACCTTGCATCGGCATGACTTATCACGCTATTAGGGTCTGACGTTTACCAACCCCCAGGCTGCGATATGCGACATATCTGACGAAGATACCGGACTGTACGGTAGTGTTACTGATTGGATTCACAGGAGTATGAGCAGGCTTGCTTGTTGCTCTTCTGATCGCTCAATACCCGGGTGGCCGTTACGTTTAGCAGACCGCTTGCGGCTTGTGGGTGTTTAAAATGATCATCGCCTACTGCCGGCGTATTGACGAGTCTTTAGAGTCCTACACAGAGGTTTCCTGGTTCATGCGAAACGAAGTAGGAGCACATATGTGATATGTGCGGTACCGAGATTAATGCGCGTATTTGATACCGCATTATATTCTCGCGATATGTGATATCGGTCGGTTATATGTGATATAGCCGGGTTATCAGATCAAGTGTTGATTCGATAAGTTATTACATTAAATATTAGTCGGTTGTATGTGATATAGCCGGATTATTAAATCAAGTGTTGATTTAATAATTTGATGTATAATTATATATGTGATATATTAATTTACATTAACTAATATTAGCTCACTAAACATTTCTTTTTCTCACCTGTGTGCATATAGTATATATGTGATATATATTAATGTACATTTATTTGTGTCATGTTTGATGCCACATGCAACATGGGTGTATGAGACTCACACCATGCTTATGATAATCCTATGGTTTTATTTATTTAAAGTTAATCAAAATTAATGGTAATTAGTCACACGGTTCAAGCTTGTAGAAGCTTGTGGAACCATTGACCAAGTCCACTAATTTTGTTTTACTTGTAGATATTTATTAACCTAACCATTATTGTTAGCTATAGTTTAATCTCTACATGAGTTAGTGTATGACACTAACTCACCCATGGTTGCTATTCTCACCTCATGAGTTTCATTTTCTCATCCTCACTTCATCTTCTTCTTCCTCATGAAAAAAGATCACTAGCTTTTCAAATGGTGAAGAAATAATGTGAGAAAAATAAATCTAAAGTGAGCCCATTTCCTACTTCATCATCATCTACTATATTAGTCATTTAGTTTAGGGTGTTTGCTTCACTAATCTATCATTAGCGAAGAGGTGGCATGAGCTTAAGTCTCCTCGACGTAGATCATCTTCGGTCTCGAAGACTTCGAGCAAGCTTGTTCATTTCTTCATGTGAACCTTTACTAGAGTTCGTGTGTTCACTACTTGGAGCGAAGGAACCACTACACGGAGCTTTAGAAGTGAAGGACCGGTCTACAAAGGTTGTATTCCTCATTCACTTAGATGTAAAGTTGTTTGAATTGCTAGTTCGTCTAAATCGCTAGTTAAGATTCTAGGGTTAGGATTCTTTAGTACGGCAAAAATTTGAAAAAGGCATGGACGATGCCTCCTAAAACCTTGCTGCCGCCCTAGGGAACCCTATAGTTGTATCAGAGCCAAGCTAGAGAATTAGACGATATTTGTTAGATTACAAAACAAAAACTACTCCGAAACTTAAAACAACGAAATCCAGTTTCTGTCGAATTTTAAATGGCGTCTAAAAAAAATTTTCACTGCAGAATGTTGTATGTGATATAACACGAACACCATAGAAATTTGAAGCAAATTGGTGTGAATATGGCCGGCCACATAGGGGCAAAATCCGAGCTCACTGGTTTTTGGGTGGGGTTTTGGCTTCAAATTTTTAGGGTGTTCCGGTCTCTGGGTTTTGGTGTTTCAGGTGTTGCTTGTTTTTGCTAAATTTGCATGTGATGTTAACTTTCTGCAAAGGCAATTAGGAGTGTTTCGTAATCGTAATTCTAACAGCTATTCGGGTTATTTAGACGGCGTTAAAAAGTTCGAACGGATATCAACAACCGATATTTTCCCTCGCTGGAAATTTTCCAAGAGTTGGATTTTTTTCCGTGATTAAAATCTTCAGAAAATCATGCAAGTGATTCTGTGGACCCTCTAGAAGAACGATACCCAAACTTGACGTTTTGGATTGTGGAACCGCGGTCATACCCTAGTGTTTGCGGCAGTTCCGTGGCGACATGAGTGAGTGAGGCATGGGTCGGCCCTTCTACGGATGGTTCATAGGTGATGTGGCATGTTCTGGGTACTTTTTTAAACTCCGCTCAAGTGTTTAGCTCTTTGGGAAATTTTGGGTGTTTGTTTATTCGATCGAAAAGTTTAACATCGTCTAGCTATCTGTGATTGTGATACAATATTTGGAATCCACAATAATTAGTTATGAGATAACTAGTTTGAATTTTATAAATCTAGCAATTCAGTCTCATTTGATCGGTTGCCACGGAATTTTGATATGGATCAAAAGTCCGTCGCAATCACGTAGCGTACGCGGATACTCGCCGAGTAACCTTATTAGATAGCCATGCCCCATAGCCCCGACCAAGTGACTGTTGGAGAACCCCGTCGCCAAAAGCATCCGTTCGGGTGCTCGCGACCAGGATTATGATATAGAGTATGCGGAAACTTCTGTGTGGGACTCTAAAGACTCGTCAATACGCCAACAGTAGGTGATGATCACATCAGTCATCTACAAGCCGTCAGCGATACTAGCTGGACGTAACGGCTACCCGGGTATTGAGCGATATGAAGATCAGCAAGCAAGCTCGTCCATACTCTCCATGAAGCCTATCAGTAACACTATCGTACAGTCCGGTCTCTTCGTCTGATATGTCGCATATCATGTCTAGGGGTGGTAAACGTCAGTTCCCAGTAACGTGATAAGTCATGCCGATGTCTGGCCTATAACCATTCGAGAAACTACTGATAACTCTTATCAGTAATCTCAACAGCATCCCTGGCCAGGGACTTCCAGTTATAGCCAATCGAGCATAGCGCAACATCAACCCCCAATACTGGGAGAGACGAAACCCCTCCTATGGCTCATTGCCTTCATGTGACTCGGGACTGTATCCAAAATCCACCTGTTTGCACAACTCCTTTGAGCCGTGGTAGGGAGGAAATCAAAGCACGGTGGGAGCCACACAAGACTCTATGACGATCTCGGGTCTACAGACTAACCTGTACCAATGTCACCAGAGGACTGCTATCTGACGATATGTATACTACCACATAGGAGTCCTCGGCGAGTCATATTCGGTGTACACATTCTATAATGAGCACATGTGTACAATCTTCGATGTCACACACCAATGGTTGTGGTATCAACCATCGACCTCTAAGGGACAAGAAACGTACACACTAGTCTACACTAGAATATATATGCCCTGGTCTCGATATTCCCACGACTAGGAACTGATTAAAGCTTGTACTTGTGGACCACCCTGGTCCCACTAGTATGATCTCATCATAATCCTAGTAGTCAAGTACATATCCTAAGGGCTTTATTAACATGTGAGAGCAAGACAGTAAAGAATACTAGTCAACATGTTAAGATAAAGAATAACCAGATAGCATACTATCATGTCGAGCAAGAAAGTCCTCTATATATATGTCCAAGCATCCACTATAATATACATCACATGTACAATAATGGTCTCTAGGGCATACATATAACTAACAATCTCCCACTTGCACTAAGGCCATGTGTTGTAGTATCTCATACCCAACATACCAAAAAGTCTCTCAAATTGTATCTGGGGGAGGGCCTTTGTGAGTGGATCCGCTACGTTGTCCTTCGTGTCAACTCTCCTGACCTCGATCTCTCGGCGATCTACTATCTCCCTGATCAGGTGATACCGCCTTAGAATATGTCTGGATCTCTGATGGGACCTGGGTTCCTTGGCCAAAGCCACAGCTCTATTGTTATCACAATACACAGGTATTGGATGCTTAATGTATGGAACCATACCAAGCTCAGCAATGAACTTCTTCATCCAGACAGCTTCTTTGGCAGTATCGTTTGCAGCGATGTATTCAGCCTCCATCGTCGAGTCTGCTACGGTGTCTTTCTTGGAACTTTTCCAACACACCGCCCCTCCGTTGAGAGTTAAGACAAAACCCGAGACCGACTTATTATCGCCTTATCACACTGGAAGCTCGAATCGGTAAAGGACTCCACCTGGAGTTCTCCGTTACCATACACCAAGAACATTTTTTTAGTCCTTCTAAAGTACTTAAGAATATTCTTCACAGCTGTCAAGTGGTTTTCCTCAGGATCTGATTGATACCTGCTTACTACACCTAGTGAGTAAGCTACATCCGGTCTGGTACATAACATCGCATACATGATAGAGCCTACTGCCGAAGCATAGGGTAGCCTTTGCATGCGAGCCCTCTCCAAATCAGTCTTGGAAGACATCTCTTTGGAGAGAGTGATTCCCGAACAAGCGGGTACATTACCTCGCTTGGAATCTTCCGTACTAAACCTCTTTAGTATGGTGTCTATGTATCTGGATTGGGACAATCCTAAAATTCGTTTAGATCTATCTCTATAGATCTTTATCTCCAGAATGTAGGAGGCATCACCAAGATCTTTCATGGAGAACTTGAGTGATAAGAAGAGCTTTACCGAGTGTAGCATAGGAACATCGTTTCCTATCAAGAGTATGTCATCCACGTACAATACGAGGAAGACCACCTTACTCTCTACAGCTTTCTTATATATACAAGGTTCATCTATATTTTTGATGAAATCAAACTCTTTGATAGCTTCATCAAAACAGATGTTCCAACTCCGCGACGCCTGCTTTAATCCGTAGATGGATTTAAGTAGCTTGCACACCTTTCCGCTGCTCCTACTGTCTACGAAGCCCTCTGGCTGTGTCATGTACATGCTCTCTTCTAAATCATAACTTAGAAAAGCGGTCTTGACGTCCATTTTCCAGATTTCGTAGTCATTGTATGCAGCAATGGCAAGTACGATCCTGATGGACTTAAGCATGGCGACAGGAGAAAAGGTTTCATCATAGTCGACGCCAGGTCGTTGACGAAAACCTTTTGCTACAAGTCTAGCTTTGAAAGTCTCAACTTTTCCATCTACACCTATCTTCTTTTTGAAAATCCACTTGCTCCCAATGGGTTTTACCCCTTCAGGAGCAACTTCCAAAGTCCATACTTGGTTGGTGTACATGGATTCCATCTCGGATCTCATAGCATCCAACCATTTCACAGAGTCCCCACTCGTGATGGCATGCTCGAAACTAGTAGGGTCATCATCTTCCATGATGCCTTCCTCGCTCCCACCGTCTATGAGGAAACTGTAGTATCTCTCAGGTGGATGAGGAACCTTACTAGATCTGCGGAGTGGCTGGGGTTCGTTGGGTACTATTGGATCCTCCGGTTCCACCAAATCATTAGTTGTAGTCTGTGCTGCTGGAACTTCTTCCAGTTCTACCTCATTGCCACTAATTTCTTTCATAAGAAAACCCTTTTCTAAAAAGGTGGCATGTCGAGAAACAAACACCTTTTGTTCCTCGGAGCAGTAGATGATATACCCTCGTGGATGTTTGGGATATCCTATAAACTTGCACAGAACTGATCTTGCCTCGAGCTTGTCTGGACTTTATGTCTTCAGATAGGCCGGACAACCCCATATCTGAATAAAATTAAGATATGGCCTCTTTCCATTCCATATCTCATATGTAGTGGTAGGCACTGATTTGGTCGGAACTCTATTCAATAGATATGCAGCTGTCTCAAGCGCATAACCCCAAAAAGAAATAGGAAACTCAGCAGTACTCATCATAGAGCGCACCATATATAATAGGGTGCGATTGCTCCGCCCCGATACACCGTTGTGCTGTGGTGTATACGGAAGAGTAATGCTGAGAAAGAATCCCATTCTCTTTTAGATAATCACAGAATTCCCCGCTCAAGTATTCTCCTCCCCGATCAGATCGTACGATTTTAATACTTTTTCCTGACTGGTTTTCTACTTCGCACTTATGTTCCTTGAATTTCTCAAAAGCTTCAGACTTGTGTTTCAACAAGAACACATGTCCGAACCTTGAGAGATCATCGGTGAATGTAATAAAGTACGAAAAATCATTCCTGGCATGTGTAGACATAGGACCGCATACATCACTATGTATCAGTCCCAAGAGTTCAGTAGCTCTTTCTCCATATTCAGTAAACGGAGTTTTGGTCATCTTGCCTTTGAGACATGACTGGCAAGTTTCATAAGATGAAAATTCGAACGAATTCAAATATCCATCTTTATGCAACTTAGCCAGTCTTGTCGTAATGATATGACCTAGTCTAAAGTGCCACAAGAAGGCTTCGTTCATTTCTAAACTTTTCCTCTTGTTTGTGTTCTGTAAGTTAAGAACTGTACTTTGATTAAGAACGTATATACTGTTACATAACCTACCAGATCCAATCAACACTTGATTCTAAAAAATGTTCATAACATTATCCTCTAATGTGAGATTATATCCTTCTTTAGTTAGCAAAGAAACCGATATAATGTTGCACATCATCTTTGGTACGTAGTAACAGTCGTTCAGAATCAATGTATTACCAGTTGGTAATACAAGGTGATAATCGCCAACTGCCTCGGCTGCAATAATTGCACAATCCCTACTATTAGGGATTTATCACCCTTTCCTAGTTCTCTACTTTTCTTTATCCCATGTAACAAATTACATACGTGGGATCCTGATCCGGTATCCAATACCCAGGACGTAGAACAAACTGAGAAACAGTTCTCGGTAACGAACACACCCGAAAAAGATGCATCAACATGCCGTTTCTTCGTACGGGTGGCTCGGGAATCCTGATATTCCCTTATCCCTTACTCAGACTTATGACACTCATAAGATGGAGCGGGACCAACGTTCCCAAGCCCTGTATAAAAGGAGGGTTCGGTCAATACATCCATATTATTATCTTGATTAAGCCGTGACATTGGTTGCTGCCTGGAGAGAGAGAAGGAAACGCGTTAGCGTGCACTCTTTGCAAGATTAGATTGGTTATTATCTTATCTAATCAGGATGGCCCCCACTGTTTTTATCAAATCTTCCTTCAAACCCTAAAAGGTAAGATTAGCCGGGATTAATTACACCCTACAAGTTCGCTAATCGTTTACCCAGGCCAGTGTCGGTACTTTGAGGGAGGTTCCCCGTGCTTTCGCACGGACCTAATTAAAATAAACATCATTTCCTTATAGGCTTAACCCCGTTAACGCCTTTCTAGACACCTACTTGATCGGCTAATTGTAAAGTGCAAAATTCTCCCAGGAGTAACTCTTACTCGCAGTGGGTATCGGGATCCAACTATCACAAAGAAGGTATGCAATGTAAGTGCACGGTAGCGCCCCGGCCGTCTGTCCGAGGCCAAAAGGCGGAAACAAAAACTTTTCTTTACTTATAAACCGGTGCTACCGCGGACTATAAACCCGGATTGGACCATTAACCTACTACTAGCTGACTAGAGAAAGGGTAGAAAGCTATACCGAGCGATCCGTGTCCTTCGGTCTTCAGCCACCATCCCGATCTCCTCGCGGAATCTCCGGTCTCGATCTCCTCGTCGGAAAGGGCACCACATCACCGAGTCTTTTTACGGGCTCCCACCTCTGGACCGAGGCAACTTGGACACGAAGTTGGCAAGCTGACGTGTCCAAGATCGCTGTAGACAGAGTGTAGAATGGATTGTCTCAAGGGGTTAGTGAAGTTGCCATTTTGGTGGAGGTGAAAGAGATGAGCTTTGAAATGGAGCTATATGATTTTTTGTGCAAGAAAATATGATAAAATCCCCACTCCAAAAATTTGGACAGCCCCCTAAAGAAGTGGCCGGCCTTGCTTGTGTAAGGAGAGAGAGAGAGAATAAGGCAAGCAAGAGAAAATGGGTGATCATTAGGAATAATGATCACCTCTCCATCCAACTCAATCCCATCACCAAAAGCAAGTGATGATGCATAATCATGAAGCAACCACGCGCCACTAAAAGTCTTCTCCAGTATTAATTGCACATTTGCAAATAAGCCATCCTCCATCAATTTTTCAGCCAAAGAAAGAAACAAAGGAAAATGGCCGAAACGGAAAGAAAACTGGCAACTTCAAAAAGACGATCCCGTAATAAATTACTGGAAAACCCCGCGACTGTATATACATACCCGCATTTGTATTGCGACCGAATACAAATGCAATGAGACAAAATCTATACTGTACAATACTAGGATCCGGCTTAAACTAAAGACCGCTAGTATAATCCGTCCGATCATGATCCGTGTAATACCGCACGTATATGATCGAACCCTGCCATATATCCATACGGCCTCTACAGCGTTTCGCCTGAAACTTGAGAAACTGTCTGTGGAGGACTCTAAAGACTCGTCAACACATTGGCTGTGGATTTAACCACTAGAACGTCAGAGGTATTAGTCGTACGTAACGGGCTACCAAGTTTTGACCAAAAGGGACGTCGATGAGCGAACTCATCCTGACACCCTACTGAGCCTGTCAGTGACAATATCCGTACAGTCCGGTCCGTTCGTCTATGAGCATCGCATGGCGGGCCTAGGGGTTGGTAAAAGTCAGACCCACAAAAGCAGTACAAGTCGTGTAGGAGTGTAGCCCGGAACACCCTGAGATACTACTGGAATACCTACCAGTAAATCTCCTGCCTTGGCCAAGGACATCGTGTAATGTCTCTCCTAGACACAGCACGACCTCACCCCCAATACCGGGAGAGACGAACACCTGCAGATCAGCTCACTGACTCTATGTGGCTCGGGACTGTACCCAACTAAAACCTGTTTGCACGACTCCTTTGAGCCGTGGTAGGATAGTAATCAAAGTACAGTGGGAACTCACACGAGACAAATGACGATCTCAGGTCGATGAACTAACATGTACACATGTCACCAGGGAACTGCTATCTGACGGCAGGTATAAAACCAACTAGCATGTTCCCGGCGAGTCCTATCCGGTGTACTCATAACCCAATGAGCACATGTATACATCTTAGGTGAACCAACTGACACCAGTGGCTTGTGAGACCGGCCACCGCCCCTCGTCGGGGTCTCGACTGTATACACTAGTCTACTCTGGAGTATCGATGCCCTGTCTCGAAAACTCCCACGACTAGGGACCTTTTAAGGATGTGCTTATAGACCCCAGCTCCTACATATATGATCGCCATCATACTGCTAGCCGTCAAGCAAGAATCCTAAGGGCTCTATCAACGCGCAATAGTGACCTGTAAGGTCACCTAAAGCAGTACACGATGATAAAGATAAACCAGATAGCATACTATCATCTTGAGTAAGACTGTCCTACCGGTATAGGTCCTCCCTCAATCATTGCAATCACGCGCCTGTGATCTAATAATTGACTCTGAGGGCACTATGTCCAACAATCTCCCACTTGCACTCAAGGCTAATTATTGCGATATCGCATACTCACAGCCCGTGTGATACCGAACACCCAACTCCTCTACTAATCATTCTTACAAAACCCGTTTGCGAAACTAATGTGTTCGAGGAATAGCCTCAGTGAGTGGATCCGCTCTGATGTTCCTTTCTATGTCTCTCTTTATCTCAAGTTCGCGGAGAAAGCCATCTCCCGAAATGAGCAATGTCTGTCTTAAAATATGTCTGGATATCTGATGGGACCTAGCTCATAAATGAACTCCAAATCCAAACTTCTTAGACTGTATCGACAACTGAACTTAATCAGTATCCTGCGCCATGCCTCCCTCAGTATCCCCTTGGACCACCTGTCCAAAATACTGCCCCTCGTCAGAGGGAAAACTATAACTCTGATAGTCACTCTGTCATACAGGTCACCCTGGAAGCCTGGAATGATAACTGTCTCCCGAATGAAGCTGTCGTTATCATATCCCTAGAACATCCACTTATGTTCTAAAACCGTTTCCGATCGTTTCTCCAGGATTGGATCAATATCAACTTATTGCATCTAGTGCAAAAATATCTGGTGTAGTACTTGACATCTCATGATTGACTCAATTGCCTAAGCAAGTGATCTGCCAATCATGCACATCCCTCTCCCCTTTAGTCTGTAAGACACCTTTAGAGAGAGTGACTCCATCACCTGCAGGTACACTACCGTGCCAGGAGTCGTCCATTCTAAAACACCTTTAGAATGCTGTCTAAGTACCCAGATTGGGAAACTACCCAAATCTAGATCAAAAACCATAGATCTAGTAACTAGAATATCTGATACAATATCCAAGTCCCATGTGGAGAAACCACTGTGTGACAACCAAAGTATAACCGATCGTAGTATAGGAATATCACTTCTTACTCTATGTATGTCATCCAAATACTAGGACATCACATCCTACTACCTTCTTAACAGATCCCCTTTTTCTGATGAAGTCAAACCTATGATTGTCACATCAGAAATAGATGATCTATCTCCGCTATAACTGCTTCAGTCCATAAATATACATAATCTACATGTCCACCAATGCTTCCGCTGCTCCCACTGACTATGACAACCCTCTGGCAGAATCATATACGCGTACACTTCTAAAGCTTGTTTAGAACGACGCTATACTCATCCTTCTGCCGGGTCTTATAGCCTGGAACAACAATAGTGTCAAGTCTGGGTAAACAAGAACCTCCCTGTCACCGTCTTTGAGCATACCGAAGTACCGCTCGAGTGCCTGAGGTTACCCACCATATCTGCGGAGTGGCCAATGGAATGTCAATCCACATTGAATCTTTAAGTTCTTATCAAATTTTCAGTAATCGTTTGCGGTTCTGGAATCACTTCCAGTTCTACCATACTCCCACTTCTGTTTTCTGAAAAAAAATCCATTTTACTTAAAACTGTGGTGAGTCTAGAACAATATCACTATTGATCTTCCAGATGGTAGAAAGTCAACCCTCGTCATAGCCTGGGTCAACCCACAAACAGCCATTACAGAAACGTGCCTTGAATTATCCAGAGTTTGGTTTTAACCATAAGCCGGACAACTCCCCGCACCTTAACATCGTCAAGATATGAACTGTTCTATATCCAATATAGAAACAGAGGCACTGATTTAATTGGAACCAGATTCAAATCATGCAGCTGTCTCCAGTGCATGTCAACTAAATGGAAGGAGGCCTATCAGCGTTACTCAACTTAGGAATGCATCCAGATATGAGTAACCTGAAAGAGAAACAAGTTTCTCAAAACCATTACTATCAACTGAATACCATACACAAGTATCTACATCTTCGATCACCTTGAAGAATCCTGATACTTGCAACACCTGATTCTCTACTTTATTCATATACCTATAACTTCTCAAAACTTGGACCTTGTGTTTCTACGAAACACATGTCTAAGAACTAGAGAAGTCACAAGTAAACAGAATATAGTACGAGTACCAACCCCTCTGTCCTGATGGACACTGGACAACATACAATACTCTGTATAAGTCCCTTGAGTCTAATAACTCAAACCCTGTGTGTCGTAGTTGAAAACTGTACTTATGGTTAAGAAGAATTACACCGCTGTTTAATGCTCCTTACCTAACCATCCACTGATATAGGTAAATGTCATGGACATAATTTCAAAAAGGTATATCTCACTCTATAAAAATAGACGTACAGATATATCAATTTGAAATTGGTGCATAACAGCGGATATTCAAAACCAAATATTTGCCGTCGGGCAAACTACCCAGGTGATTTCCTCAAATATCACTAATTACAACGAATTCCGATATAATGAGGATGATCACCTAATTCCCAATAACTTACTCCTACTCATCATCTGTAAAACCATACAGATGTGAGAATCATACCTGGTAAATACATACCCTGGAGCAAGGTCTAATTGGGAATCAGTTTTCTATTAACAGTACACAGTGAAACTGAAACATTGAAATGTTTCGTAGGGGTATCCGGGTATTCCTAGTAGTGCCTCTTCTATTATCCAGATTCACAACTGTAACCGTATATTTCTTTTCCATCTCTCCAAATCCCTTCATATGTCTTTAGTCATTACCTTCTGTACACCCTCTTAGGCTAAATGGTTTTCTTCCTTCCCTACCGTTCGACACCAGCCTATGGTTCGGAAGAAGACTATCCAATAAGCATAATGGGTGTCCTGTCCTAATCCTAGGAGCACTCGCAATACGAGAGAAGGTAAAGATAAAAGACACCTGGATAAACCTTAATCCTATTTCTCCTAAACCAGAATCCATCCCCGAACTGGAACAAGTTCCTTTCGAGTTCGTATATAACCATACGATGGAGTATCCAAATAACTGTGGATTTTCGTAGTGATACGGAGTGTCCTGGAGAAATACAAAGGTGAAGTGGGAGTGGTAATGAAATACTTGGTTTGGTCGTGAATAGCAGTCGCAATTTACTATGCCCTCCTTCTAATCCCTTTATTTGTCTTAACTTAATACCTTCTGTACACCATCGTTAGGCTAATTGGTTTTCTTCATTCCCTACCATTCGGCACCTGCCTATGGTTTGGAAGAAGACTATCCAATTAGCGTAATAGGTGTACTGTCCTAATCCAAGGAGCACTCGCAACCTGAGAGAAGGTAAAAGGAAAAGACAACTGAATAGTCCTATTCGTTTTCTCCAGAACCGAAAACCATCCTCGAATCTGGAACAAGTTCTTTCGAGTTCGTATATAACCATACGATGGTTTTATCCAATGGAAGTGAACGTTCGTAGTAATACGGGGTGTCCTGGAGAAAAGGGTAAAAGTAGGAGTGGCAATGAGGTATGCAACTCTGACAATCCAAAAGCCAGTGTTTTAAGAAGGTTCGGTCAACTTGGTCTCTAAGTCATAGTTAAGGGTCGGGTCATGGTCGCTGCCAGAGAGAGAGAGAGAGAGAGAAGAAACACTCAACGTGCACTCTGACCTAGATCAGAATGGTTACCAATTTATCAAATCAGGAAAACTCCTACTGTAACGTCAAATTCTCCTCCAAACCTGAAAGAAGAATTAGTCGGGATCACCCGAGGAGTAAACCAACTAATCAGTGGGAGATCCAACTATCATCGCATGATAATGTGATGGAATCCACTCACATTATCACACTCTAGAAGGTATGCGCATATCTGGCAAGTTTCAGTTTCTTTAGAAACTCCCGATGTGATTTTTACCCCATGCTCTTATGACCTTGACGAAGGTCAACAAATCATAAGTCACATGTCAAGTTCTATCCGTCATTGTCCAGGTTAATTTGAACCCACCCGTACAAGCCCTTGATGAAGGTCAACAAGGCTATACGACTGTCCCAAACCAACGCATCTATCTATGCAGCAGAAAAGTAACAAGAAGCTACCATTCAATATGCCTTGACGAAGGTCAACAAATATAGCATGAATACTACGTGCTACCCGTCTGAAATGACGGAGGGCTACGAATGGTTTTTGGCGAAAAACCTTTAACGTAATGAACTTGATATCGTTGAAGGAACCGGATAGCTTTTTATAAAAATATAGTGGCAAAAACCTTTGCTAAAGAGGTCACTCCCGGTGAAGGGATCTCGGCTCTTTCCCCGTAGAATGAGGTGCAGGATATTCTAACTGAATACCACGATGCAAAGCAAAAGTAATCGACTATAGTAAAGTTATTACCCTGACGCAAACTTCTGTCCAAGGGGTCACTCCCGGTGAAGGGATCTCGGCCCTTGCCTCGTCGACTGAGGTGCTGGATATTCATAACCGAATACCACTGTGCAAAACAAAAGAGAACGTCCTTGCAATAACAGCCTTTTGAAAAATGTTCCAACAACATCAAACAGGTTTGTTTAGCTTGCATTGATCCGAATCAATGCAGTCCCATCAATTGATCACACCAATAAAGAACATAAATACGATGTACGTATATGCCACCCGCATTCGCCACTGGATCCCGTCATCACCCGTTAGGTTACTTAACTAACGACAGAGTGGGGACTGGACTAGCGCGGGTGCAAAACATATACAACATCTACTAATATATATCAATATATAATATTCGCTCAAGGCATAATAAAATGCAACATCACAGAACAATACGGATATCTGAGATCCCTGGGTTTCATAGAGCCGCTACTGAAACCCGACGTTCCCCTGGTCGTGTGGATAGCCTGTGCAATGAAATCCTAGACCCCTACGGGCGCGGAAAGTTACCCGCCAAAACCTGAAGCGAGGCAGCCCCCTTCAACAACGTGAATGGACCACTCAGCACTTCACGGAATCCGGTAACTTGAGCACCCCTCCTTGGATCAACCTGTACCCCCTACGAGTGCGGCGAATAGCCCGCCAATTCTAGAGTGAAGCCCCCTCCGTCTCAAAGCCATGAGATACGGGCCCGTTGCCCTCTAGAACCCGGCTGTCCGTGCACCCCACCGCGAGGTAATCCTAGTACAGAAGATAAAATATATATACAACGGGTACATCGACCTCAGCCCGGTCTTGCCCTAAAAGAATAATATATAAACAAGCAGTAACGGCAGTCCACATATCGGACGCTCGCCCAGCAATATCAAATGTACATATACAACCAAACTGTACTACCATTGCATCCAGGCTATCCACCACGTCAGATCCGCAACATCACAGCACAACACAAAACATCAACGTGAATGTCACGTTCGCAAATCCGTCTAAAAGAACTATAGCAATTAAACAGGATTTACCGATCAAATGACATTCACGGTCGCAGATATAATGTAAATACTGTGAACTAACATGTTTAAAATTTTCGATCGATAAAAATTCCCGAAGTGGGCCCCAAGCACAACTGTAGCACTCAAAATAAATCTGGACCCAAACAGAATATACCAAAACCCCCAATTCCAAGTATAAAGAGCACTGTAGAAAAATGGTGCAGCGCAGCTACTGTTCGACAGCGGAACCGCGGCAAAAGTGGGGTTACGGCCGCGGTTCCGCGGCGCTACAGTGTTTTCATGCCACCATTTTTCTGCAGTCTTCTTAAAAAACCCTGCACGTAATTTTCCAATATAACAAATAATTTTTCGAGCACAGGAAAAATCGACAGAAACTGGGACATGGAAACGCGGTTTTTGGAAAATCCGTTCGATCGAACTTGTAAACACGTTAGAGCAAGCTAGATTAGGTTAATGGCGTGGCTCTGATACCATGTAAATGCACGGTAGCGCCCCGGCCGTCTGTCCGAGGCCAAAATGCGGAAACAAAAACTTTTCTTTACTTAGAAACCAGCGCTACCGCGGACTATAAACCCGGATTGGACCATTAACCTACTACTAGCTGACTAGAGAAAGGGTAGAAAGCTATACCGAGCGATTCGTGTCCTTCGGTCTTCGGCCACCATCCCGATCTCCTCGCGGAATCTCCGGTCTCGATCTCCTCGTCGGAAAGGGCACCACATCACCGAGTCTTTTTACGGGCTCCCACCTCTGGACTGAGGCAACTCGGATACAAAGTTGGCAAGCCGACGTGTCCAAGATTGATGTAGACTGAGTGTAGAATGGTTTGTCTCAAGGGGTCAGTGAAGTTTCCATTTTGGTGGAGGTGAAAGAGATGAGCTTTGAAATGGAGCTATATGATTTTTTGTGCAAGCAAAGATGATAAAATCCCCACTCCAAAAATTTGGACAGACCCCTAAAGAAGAGGCCGGCCTTGCTTGTGTAGGGAGAGAGAGAGAGAGAGAGAGAATAAGGCAAGCATGAGAAAATGGGTGATCATTAGGAATAATGATCACCTCTCCATCCAACTCAATCCCATCACCAAAAGCAAGTGATGATGCATAATCATGAAGCAACCATGTGCCACTAAAAGTCTTCTCCATTATTAATTGCACATTTGCAAATAAGCCCTCCTCCATCAATTTTTCAGCCAAAGAAAGAAACAAAGGAAAATGGCCGAAACGGAAAGCAAACTGGCAACTTCAAAAAGACGATCCCGTAATAAATTACAGGAAAACCCCGCGACTGTATATACATACCCGCATTTGTATTGCGACCGAATACAAATGCAATGAGACAAAATCTACACTATACAATACTAGGATCCGGTTTAAACCAAAGTCCGCTAGTACAATCCGTCCGATCATGATCCGTGCAATACCGCATGTATATGATCGAACCCTGCCATATATCCATACGGCCTCTACAGCGTTTCGCCCGAAACTTGAGAAACTGTCTGTGGGGGACTCTAAAGACTCGTCAACACATTGGCTGTGGATTTAACCACTAGCACGTCAGAGGTATTAGCCGTACGTAACGGGCTACCAAGTATTGACCAAAAGGGACGTCAATGAGAGAACTCATCCTGACACCCTACTGAGCCTGTCAGTGACAATATCTGTACAGTCCGGTCCGTTCGTTTATGAGCAACGCATGGCGGGCCTAGGGGTTGGTAAAAGTCAGAACCCCAAAAACGGTACAAGTCGTGTCGGAGTGTAGCCCAGAACACCCTGAGATACTACTGGAATACCTACCAGTAAATCTCCTGCCTTGGCCAAGGACTTCGTGTAATGGCTCTCCTAGACACAGCGCGGCCTCACCCCCAATACCGGGAGAGACGAACCCCTGCAGATCCGCTCACTGCCTCCATGTGGCTCGGGACTGTACCCAACTAAAACCTGTTTGCACGACTCCTTTGAGCCGTGGTAGGATAGTAATCAAAGTACAGTGGGAACTCACACGAGACAAATGACGATCTCAGGTCGATGAACTAACCTGTACACATGTCACCAGGGAACTGCTATCTGACGGCAGGTATAAAACCAACTAGCATGTCCCCGGCGAGTCCTATCCGGTGTACTCATAACCCAATGAGCACCTGTATACATCTTAGGTGAACCAACTAACACCAGTGGCTTGTGAGACCGGCCACCGCCCCTCGTCGGGGTCTCGACTGTATACACTAGTCTACTCTGGAGTATCGATGCCCTGTCTCGAAAACTCCCACGACTAGGGACCTTTTAAGGATGTGCTTATAGACCCCAGCTCCCACGTATATGATCGCCATCATACTGCTGGCCGTCAAGCAAGAATCCTAAGGGCTCTATCAACGCGCAATAGTGACCTGTAAGGTCACCTAAAGCAGTACACGATGATAAAGATAAACCAGATAGCATAATATCATCTTGAGTAAGACTGTCCTACCGGTATAGGTCCTCCCTCAATCATTGCAATCACGCGCCTGTGATCCAATAATTGACACTGAGGGCACTATATCCAACATGCAATCTCATTGCAAATTTCAACGCTTGAAATTCCCGATAATAGTTTTTACCCCTAGCGTCCTATGACCTTGACGGAGGCCAAACTACTCATAGAGCGCTAGACAAGTTCAACCCGTTTCTTGATTGAATTAGACCCACCCGCATGACCCTTGACGGAGGCCAAACAACGCCATACGAATACCCTAATCCAATCGCATCTCATGCTACAGATAAGTACTAATCAGCTACCGTACACTACGTCTTGACGGAGGCCAAACTACCGTGGCACAAATACTAAAATAGCACTTATCTGAAATGACGGAGGGCTACGCAGGTTTTTAAGAAAACCATGAGCGTAATGAACTTGATATCGTTGTAGAATCTAATGTTTTTGAAAAAGAGTGTTTTTGAGGCTTTTGCTAGGGTTGCTAAAGAGGTCACTCCCGGTGAAGGGATCTGGGCTCTTTCCTCATCGAATGAGGTGCAGGATATTTAGGAATACCACTATGCAAAACAAGAACTATAGAAGCAATCAAAAACAAAACCAAGTGAGTTGTAGTATTTGCTAGTTTCTCTAAAGAGGTCACTCCCGGTGAAGGGATCTCGACTCTTTCCTCATCAAATGAGGTGCTGGATATTCATCAAGGAATACCACTATGCAAAGCAAAAACTAGAGCTACCCTATTTGAAAATTTGATTCTACAACATCTTTTGGTTTCTTTCTTTTCATTAATCTCATTAATGAAGTCCCATCAATTAATGTTTCCTAAACATTACAGAAAAATGAAATGAAAATAGAACGTACGCTTATGCCATTTGCATTCGCCATGGGGCCCCGTCATGCACCGTTAGGTTACTTAACTACCGGAAGAGCGGGGGCTGGACTAGCGCGGGTGCAAAATAAAAGCAACGTTTATTATATATCATATATATAATATTACATTCGTCTCACGCAGTTATATGATCGACATCACAGAATCAAGCAGCGGAAGCAACATATGAAATATCGGATATACTAGGATGTCCGTGTTTTAAATTTATCCATTAATGTAAAACACGGATTCCACGGTCGTGATGAATAGCCAAACCCACATCCCTAGACCCCTACAAGAGCGGCAAATAACCCTGCCAATTCTAGAGTTAGGAGACCCGGTCTCAACTCCTTGAGATGGTATCCCATTGGACTCTAGAACCCTGTTACTTGTGCTCCCCACCTTGGGTCTATCCTAATGCGGAAAAGTAAATAATATACAACAATGGTGGCATCATCCTCAACCCGGAAGTGCCACAATAAAAGAATATTACATTGAATTTTACATGAATGAAAATATAAAAACTCTCATCTCACATAAAACCCCCGGCTATTCAATCACGACGATCCAATGAATCATATCAACAGCAACACATAACATCTCATGTCATCAACGTAAGTAAATATGCGTATCCCGAAAACTCTTTGACATATAGCAACGAGATTAGGATACCCCACATATTACACTTACGGTCGCAGAAAAGAAATAGAAAACTACAATGATTAGAATCCGTAATATCCTTAGACATCATAAACCCGGAATATATCATATTCCGGATTTCATGCCTCACATGTAAAACTTGCATTTTAGCCTCAAATTGAAAACTCTTTTCAATTGGTTGTCGGATAAATCAACAAGATTCCCGACTTAATGATAGCGTACAATACGCAATTACGACGGAGTTTTGATCCGAATCAAAACGTCGTTGCAATCGATCAATTGAGACTAAACGGCTTGGTTTACAATTATACTAACCAGTTTTCATAAAACTAATTAATCCGGATTCTAATAATTGTATCACACATCACCAAGCTTGTAAAGTAACCGCGACATTAGAATTCTGCACGGAATTAGCACACTACACCAATTTTTCCGAGACTCAAAAAATCCAGTGAGCTAAAGTTCCAAAACCGATCGTTTTGAGCCAATTCGAGAGTCGAAACGAACTCGAAATCCACCCGAATCTTCATGGGGGCAAAGACCCAAGATTAAGTATTGAAAGGGGGCCTAGAGGGGGTACCCCACCCCCGAGGCCACCACAAGGTGGCCAGGGGATGAGGCGGACCCGAAACTGCCCAAGGTGGGGCAGTTTCGGGTCCCTACCGCCAAGACTACCTTGTGGTGGTCTTGGGGAGTGGGCCCAGCCGTTCGGTCCCTCCCCCGGGTGTCCCCAGGGTGCGCACGCTCCACCCCGTGGCTTCACGGTTCAAACCGTGAGCCCGGGGGGTGTGAAAACAACTCAAAACATCAATTTCAAAACTGTTTTTATCGGCAGTTTTTGCGCGACAAAAACGGCGGATTTCTGACGTCGCTAAAAGTTACCCTAATATTCTAGCTTGGCTATAATACCATGAAAGTCTATCTTAACACCACCACGAGGTTCTAGAGGTATCAAGCATGCCACATTTTAGATTTTATTAGGTACTAAGTTAGACTAACAAGATCATTACTAGATTATTAGGGTTTGCCTTTGTGATGTGATAAAACCAAGAGAAGAAAAGAGCATACAACCTTTCTAGTTCGACTCCTTCTCGTATAAAGCTCTGGGTTGAAGTCCATGCGACTTCACAAGGCTCCTCTTCTAGTTGAACGACCCTCCTTCGTGATCTTCGCGCCAAAGACGATCCACCCGAAGTCCCTCTAGCCCAAGCTAACTCTACACTAAACTCCTTTATTGTAGCAAACACACCACACCAAATTGCTAGTTTGGTGTGGGATGATGAAGTAGGGGATGTTAAAAGCTCACAAGATTGTGTTCAAGCTTCATGATTCACATCTTATGTGAGGGTTGAAGCTTGAACCATGACATTTGAGGAGGAAGATGAAGCTAGAGAGCAACCATGGGAGCAACTCAAGAAAAATGGATAAGTGTTGAGAATGAGCATAGAATGAATGGAAACTCTTGACCCCCACTCATTCAAGCATGGAATTTTGCAATATAAAATTGAAACCATACTTGAATAGTGAGTCAAGATGAATAAACTATGAATAAAGCCCATGCTTGCAACCATGCTCTCATTTTCCACCTTTTTCTATTTTTCTCAAAAATAGAAATCATGCCATGCTACATATATATATTTATATATATACACACACACACACACACATATAAGAAAATATTTAGTGAGCTAATGATATTAGTTAAGATACAATTAAATCAAATATAATATATATCACATTATTAAATCAACACTTGATTTAATAATCCGGTTATATCACATATGACCGGCTAATATCATTTATCTGTATATCACATTATCAAATCAACACTTCATTCGACAATCTGGTTATATCACATATAACCGAACCGATAACAGATAACTGCCAGACTACAATACGGTATCACATATACATATTTAATCAGGCTCACACACATATCACATATATGTCCTACTTCATTTCGCTTGAACCAGAAAACTTCTGTGTGGGACTCTAAAGACTCGTCAATACGCCAACAGTAGGTGATGATCACATCAGTCACCTACAAGCCGTCAACGGTACTAGCTGGACGTAACGACTACCCGGGTATTGAGCGATATGAAGATCAACAAGCAAGCTCATCCATACTCTCCATGAATCCTATCAGTAACACTACCGTACAGTCCGGTCTCTTCGTCTGATATGTCGCATATCATGTCTAAGGGTGGTAAACATCAGTCCCCAGGAACGTGATAAGTCATGCCGATGTCTGGCCTATAACGGTTCGAGAAACTACTGATAACTCTTATCAGTAAATCTCAGCAGCAGCCCTGGCCAGGGACTTCCAGTTATAGCCAATCGAGCATAACGGAACATCAACCCCCAATACCGGGAGAGACGAAACCCCTCCTATCGCTCATTGCATCCATATGACTCGGGACTGTACCCAAAATCCATCTGTTTGTACGACTCCTTTGAGCCGTGGTAGGGAGGAAATCAAAGCACAGTGGGAGCCACACAAGACTCTATGACGATCTCGGGTCTACAGACTAACCTGTACCAGTGTCACCATAGGACTGCTATCTGACGATAGGTATACTACCATATAGGAGTCCTCGGTGAGTCCTGTTCGGTGTACCCATTCTACAATGAACACCTGTGTACAATCTTCGATGTCACACACCAATGGTTGTGGGATCAACCATCGCCCTCTAATGGACAAGAAACGTACACACTAGTCTACACTGGAATATCGATGCCCTGGTCTTGATATTCCCACGACTAAGAACTGACTAAAGGATATACTTATGGACCACCCTGGCCCCACTAGTATGATCTCATCATAATCATGGCAGTCAAGTACATATCATAAGGGCTTTATCAACATGTGAGAGCAAGACAGTAAAGAATACCAGTCAACATGTTAAGATAAAGAGTAACCAGATAGCATACTATCATGTCGAGCAAGAAAGTCCTCTATATATATGTCCAAGCATCCACTATAATATACATCACATGTACAATAATGGTCTCTAGGGCATACATATAACTAACACCTGGTTCGAGCGAAACGAAGTAGGGCACATATGTTGATAAGTGTGTGGGCCTGATTAAATATGAGTATATGATACCGTATTATAATCTGGCAGTTATCTGATGTCGGTCAGGTTATATGTGATATAACCGGATTATCGAATCAAGTGTTGGTTTGATAATGTGATATTCAGATTAATGATATTATTCGGTTATATATGATATAACCGGATTATTAGATCAAGTGTTGATTTAATAATGTGATATATATTATATGTGATATAATTATATCTTAACTAATATCATTAGCTCACTAATTGCTTTATATATATATATATATTAATGTATATTTGATATATATATATATATATATATATTATATGAAGCATGGCTTGTTTTCTATTTTTAGAAAATGGAAAAATGAGGTGTAAATTGTGGAGATATTTGTGGAATGGGCAAGGTATGGGTTTTACTATTTGTATATTAGTCTTGACTCGCTATTCAAGTATGGTTGCAATTTAGAATTGCAATTTTATTCCATGCTTGAATGAGTAAGGAGAGAGAGAGCCATTTTGAGTTTACTCTCATCATTTTCATTCTTCATGCCTTAGCCATTTCAGCTCTTGCTTCCTCTTGCTCTACAATTTTCTTCACCTCACTTCCAAGTTCAAACCCTCAAATGTGATGTGAATCATTGAACTTGTGAAAACCCTAGTGAGCAAATTAAACCCCTACTTCACCATCATATATTAGATTAGCAATTTGATGTGGAGTGTTTCCTTCACTAATGAGATTAGTGAAGGGTTAGATTGAGCTAGTGGACTTCGGGTGGATCGTCTTTGGCGTGAAGATCACGAAGGAGGTTCGTTCAACTCGAAGAGGAGCCTAGTAGAGTCGCGTGGACTTCAACCTGGAGCTATTGAAGAGAAGGACTCGAACTACAATGGTTGTATGCTCTTTTCTTCTCTTTAGTCTATCACATCACAAAGGAAAACTCTAATAATCTAGTAAAGATCTTGTTAGTCTAACTTAGCACCTAATAAAAATTAAAATTTGGCATGCTTGATGCCTCTAGAACCTCATGGTGGTGCTAAGGTCGACTTTCAAGATGGAGGTGGTAGGACGGTAAGGATAGGTGGTGGTACTTCCATCGTTGGTGCTAGGGTTGCAGGGAGAATCCATCACCTTAGATAGAACAGAAAGATTAGGATAGATTCAACGGAAATTGAATTGCAAGGAATGAAAAGTTGTTGAATCTCATATTTCTTGTTATATATTGCTTATGACTTCATGCAGAACGAATCTGCATGGGCCGCCAACAAAACCTATCACGCCCCACTTCCCAATAGACGAAAACGACACGTGGCGTGGCCCGTGACGTATTTATTTCGAGAAAGTCATTTTCCGGAATAAATACGCTAAGCGTAAAAGAAACAATATAAAAATGACAAGATAATTAACATGAGATTTATAATTCAACAACTTCATTTACATTCAACCTGATTCATTTACAATACATGATTTCAACTGAAAGAAAAATACAAGAATGGAAATGCCTAAACAAGTGGCATACATAAACTAAGAAAAAGATAACTAATTTAGGCTTGGGTCGCGATCTGATCGTGCTCCTCCTCTAAGATGTCTACCTCCACAGTCTCCACACTACCTGACGAACATTCCAAGAAAACAAAGGTGGGTGGAATGCCTGTCAGCGAACTTTCGCACGGTGAGTCCCCAAGAAATGAAGTGAAGTATAAAGTGTAATGATAAAGAAAAAATGTATATCATAAACAATTGATTATGAAGTATGGTGTGTCAGCATGTCGTTTAATGTAAACATGGCAAGTTTATTTAGCATGTAGTTGTATCGTAATATATATGAACAATTATGGTAATATATATAACAAGTAGGTAAACATGACAGTATAGCATGAGCATGGCAATCAATTATAACATGGCCGTGTAGTATAGGTATAGTGAATATGCAGCGACTGTAAGTGTCTTAACAGGTCTCTACTTGGGTATACTAATTTAACGTAAGTTCAAGGATGGATGTCAACCAATCTCAAGAGTATTCTCGAACCCAACAGGCTGTAATACAGAGGTAAGGAACCACGGGCCCGAATCAAGTGTTAGTAACGAGACTTCAACCTAGTGTTGAAGTATTCCAAACTCAGCAGGCTGTAATCTAGGAGCAAGGAAACACGGGCCCTCATGATAGTATGCTTGTGTTAGTAGACATGGATTCATGATCTAGTGAGACTCCTGAGATTTAGTTGGATTCACTCATGAACTACCCCAACACCCCGTGTATGCTAAGTTACAGTTAAAATTACCAGCCTTGCTCGAATCCATGAATACATCGAGTTGCAAGATAGAGTTCATGTCTATATCAAGTATTCATGTCAAGTATTCATGTATTCATGCCAAGTTGTATTCATGGTTCGAGTCAAGTCATAGTCATGTATGATATTGAAGTTTGACTTTTTAGGTATTCAGGTTCATATTCATGTATTCATGTTAGACTTTGGATTCATGTTTGAATTGTATCCTGATTCGAGTTTGGATTCGGGTTTAGACTCAGACTGAATCGGACACTTATAACTGATTTAGATTCTGAAATAGGTTCGGGAGTTATTGGTAACTGTTGCACATGGACGGCAGGATTTGTGTCTTTTTCCAAGACTATTTCCATTGATAACTTCTTTAAGTTTTCTACCTTAAATATGCAAGCACTCACTTTCTCCGGCTCCCTGGGGCTCAAGAGAATTGATCCCGCTAAAATCTATATTTACTAAAGTCCTTAAATGTTGTTTTATATAATTCGAGAGAGTTTTATGAAAAATATTTTTAATATAGTTTCAAAATAACCTCGAGAAGTTATTTATATTATTTAGTGTTTTCATGGATGTGAATTTTAAGGATTTGAGGTATTTTAGTAATAATAACTTAGCTTGGAAAGTTCATGGTAATTTAATTTAAAACTTGTCTTTTGTTGGTAACTTGATGGTATTTTGGTGAAAACTTGTAATTCTTTCATAAAAAAAATATAAGTTTATTATATTGTGAAAATATATGGATTTGTAATATTTTATATAATTATTAAAAATTAAATTTTTATTTAACTAGAAAACTGCGTTTTTCTTAAAAGCTGTATTTAAAACCTTTCGACATCGAATGCTCCGTGAGGAGGTATGCATCTCGCTCTACTAGCCCAAGAATGTGCGATAATCCGCACCATCCAATAATGGGTCCTCTAAAAAGGGTTGTAGGGCTATATTTGCAAAGAAATTTAAAATACAATTTAAAAGAAATCCGGTTTTTATAGCAAATGGTATTTTAATGTAATATTGTGTTCATAAAAAAATACGTTCAAAGAGTATCGTGTTATGGAAACCAAGCGTGTATGTGAGAGGTAGGTCATTACCTCATGAATTTTCCTAAAGGCGTGTTTAAGCAAAACATTAAAAGATAATATATACAAAGTTCATGGTATTTTAATGTAAAAGTTAAGTTAAAGTTATTTTGCATGATATTTTTGATTAAAAATTGGTTCTAAACATTGGTTTTATGATAACAAGTATGGTGTAAGAATATGGATGAGCAATATTTAAGAAAAAATGGAATTTCTAGAGTCTAGAAGAAGATGTCGGTATTAGCTCCACTTACCGACATATGTTTTGAAATAGATTTTCAAGGAAGAAAAAGAGGGATTGAGAGGGAATTACCACTTGGTTATATTAAGAAGAGGTAGGAGAAGAGATTATTGTCGTCGTGGTGTCGCGAGATCGCCGGATTTTGCGTCGGTCATCGCCGGAAGTTGGTAGCTTGCTAACTCCTCTTTTACTCCAGTTGTACTTAAGAAATTTTGAGAGTTTGAGCTAAGAATTTCATAATGATGAAAGGATAGGGCATGGAGTAGTATTTATAGTGTGGAATTAGGGTTTTGGAATTAAAATGGTGAAATAAAAAGCATTAAAATGACGATATATGGGGAATTGAAGAGTCTCTGTTTGATTGCAGAGCAATCAAACAGAGCAGGGGAGTTAGGGGTAGGGGAAAGGGTTTGTGTGCAAAGCCCGGGCATTATTGGCTATAGTCGGTGCCGGTCCTAAGGGTGTTTTGGCCGGTCGGTTCGGGGGTTGGGGCCGGTGGATTCTTGCCACGTGTTCCTCTCATTGTTAATACTCTTTTGCACATGTTTGATTTTTCTGTCGTTTCGTTTTTATGTGTTTTACACGTGTAAACTTTTGGACTTCCAAAAAGTTAAAAAGAAAAATCAGAAAAATATAATGTGTCTGATGGGGTTTGAATACAGGGGCTACGTCACAGCAGTGCAAAGGCTTTACCAGTGAGCTACAAGTGGCTTCTTGCTGTTATTTAGCAAAGGTAACTTATAATCCAACTCAGGCTGTGAAACTCTATTCTGTATATTAACAAAAGAATTTCCGTACTAAAATTTCAGAGTCGTTACATTCTACCCTCCTTATAAAAATTTCTTCCTCGAAATTTATACCAGGAAGTTGTAACGGATTCAATAAAAATTAGATTACAGCGGTGTGAAAGAACTGTTGATATTGTACCAGAAGTATATGAAAATGTTTTGGTATATGAAAGACCAACAGGATGCAAGAATTTGAAAGGCTGAAAAAGCTGGGAGGGGATTTTACCAGGGTTACCTTGACCCATAGCTTCGACTTTCTCGGCCGCCAAAGTGAAAGCCTGATGTCGCTGTACATTTCTCTGTGCATGCTGGTACATCGATGGCTGACGAGGTAATGGTGGTCCATGTGGAGGTGGTGCAGGAAGAGCTAACCGAGTAGGTAGAACTTGAATAGCTGGTCTAACTGTGGGAATTGGGCCAGTTCGGTTGTGTGGGAAAGTTTCTAAAGTGTGTGAGGATGAACCACATATCAGACAAAGACCATTCTCTCGACGGCAATCTTTGATTTGGTGTCCGGTTCTCTTACAATAAACACAGAAATTGGGTTCGGTCTAGGAAAATGATCCTCCTGGCCTCATATTTGGCGCTGGAAGAGTTGGCCAAGAAGAGGCTCCTCCAGTAATCTGATTGGCGGGACATTTCATACCGACCGACTGTGGCATTCCCTTCTTCTTAATGACAGCTTCATAGCGACGGGCTGACTTCAAAGATGCTTCATGTGTTAGGTATTCCCCCGTTTCTAGGGCGGCTTGAATCTCAGGGTCTAATCCGTGATGGAAACGCCTGGCTCTGATTTCTGCAGTAGGAATTAGATGGGCGGAGAATCGGCTGAGCATGGTAAATTCAGCATCATACTCGTCCACTGACTTATCCCACATAGATCCTTGTTGCAGGTGAATGAACTTATGTTCCATCTCAAAGTGTGAGGTTTCTGGAAAATACTTGGCATTAAAGAGATCACGAAAAGTCTTCCACTCGATCGGTTGCTCAAGATGGCTCTCCTCGGCCTTCAACCAGATTCTGGCATTGTCAGTAAGCTGGAGTTTTGCTATTATGACCCAAGCCACTTCTGGGACTTGAGCTGTGGCTAGGTTGTCTTCAATTCTCTGTGCCCATTCCTCGGCCTCAAGTGGTTTCTCCTTCCCTGAGAAGTTCTTCGAGTGTAACACTCGAAATTGTTTCACTCCCGGTGCTTCTGCTTCAGAGCGGATGAAACTCTGTTCAAGGAGAGCGGTCTGCCCCTGCAAAATCGTGCTTTGAGCCTGCTGACCTTCAAGTAGGCTTTTGATAGCCTCCAGAAGTATCGTCTGTTCTGTGAGTGGTGCGAGTACGGTAGGTGGAGGTGGTAAGACGGTAAGGATAGGTAATAGGGTACTTCCATCGTTGGTGCTAGGGTTACTGGGAGACTCCATCACCTTAGATAGAACAGAAAGATTAGGATAGATTCAAAGGAAATTGAATTGCAAGGAATGTAAAGTTTTTGAATCTCATATTTCTTGTTATATATTGCTTATGACTTCATGCAGAACGGATCTGCATGGGCTGCCAACAAAACCTGTCACGCCTTGCTTCCCAATAGACGGAAACGGCACGTGGTGAGGCCCGCGACGTATTTATTTCGAGAAAGTTATTTTCCGGAATAAATACGCTAAGCGTAAAAGAAACAATATAAAAATGAAAAGATAATTAATATGAGATTTATAATTCAACAACTTTATTTGCATTCAACCTGATTCATTTACAATACATGATTTCAACTGAAAGAAAATTACAAGAATGGAAATGCCTAAACAAGTGACATACATAAACTAAAAAAAGATAACTAATCTAGGCCTGGGTCGCGATCTGATCGTGCTCCTCCTCTGAGATGTCTACCTCCTCAGTCTTCATGGTATCTGATGAACATTCCAAGAAAAAAAAGGTGGATGGAATGCCCATCAGCGAACTTTCGCTCGGTAAGTCCCCAAGAAATGAAGTGAAGTATAAAGTGTAATGATAAAGAAAAAATTTATATCATGAACAATTGATTATGAAGTATGGTGTGTCAGCATGTCGTTTAATGTAAACATGGCAAGTTTATTTAGCATATAGTTTGTTCATATCAGAATTTTGCATTATTATATCGCCCATTCTTAATCCAATTACATATAAATAGGTGCTTTTGATCCATGTCTGATAAATAGTTGCTGGTTACAGGTTCTCAGATCGTTACAGTGGATTTCATGAAAAGTCGCTACAAATGTGAGACTACGACCAACAATAGATGAATCCGTATGATGCCACCTACCAGTTCAAGGAACAAATAGACAGTTCAATGCACAAAGCACAAGGGCAGCACAAGATTCAAGACTTCAACGCGAAGCTCAAGGCAAAAGTCCACATCATAGAAGAGATTCTGAGGAACCAAGTGAAGAAAACAGAAGGTAAAAGCAACATGAAGCAACCCTGAAGAATTGAGCCCAAGATCCCACCAAATTGCCACGGAACAGCGGCCAAATAGGACTTTCTGCCGCGGAACCGCGGCTGTATGGTGCACGTGTGGGTGCACGTGTCGGTGGAGGTGTCGGTGCTTTGACCCGGTTTTCTTAGGGTAGTTTTGTAAATTCATGTATGGATCAGAATGTAACCTAGGGTTTTTCCTATCAATAAATAGGAGAGTTGAAAGCCAAATGAAGGCGTGCCTCTCTTTAGTTTTTATGCCTCTTTTTATTCTTAGATCTAAATTTTAATTCCAATTGTAATGCATTGTTGAGAGGTCGTCAATAAAGTAAGTTTTATTTTTTTTTATCTCGCATTCTTTTTATCTGAATTTTAATTCCTGCAATTTTTTATTTGTTCTTTTATTATCTGCAATTTTAGTTCATCTATTAAAATAAAAAAAAATTATTGTTATCTTCCTAATGAGTGAGTAATTCCTCACTTGTTAGGGATAGGAGAGGGAAGGTTTGAGAGAAGGAAATCTCTCACTCCTTTTTTTGCCCAAATAATTTTAATTAAGGACTCTCTTTAAATCAACCATAATCCGCTCACTACGGCACCCTATCCTACATGACGGCACTGATTCCCTAGTTAGACCGGTTGTGATTGAATTAACCGGAGGTTAGGGCTAAGAGCCAAGAACGGACGGATAAGGACCAAAAGGAAGAAACTAAGTTTCTTCCTAGTCGTGGTAATCCCCGTTGTTGACTATTACCCTGACACCTCTATTCTTAACTAGAGCATTGAAAGAAGTGAGAAGAATCCCTATTTCGAACTAACCTAATCCTAACCCTAGCAAGCCTTTATATCAATTTATTCTTATTCTTAGATCTTAAAACAAAACCTACCAAAGTTAGGACTTAACTCGTTAGAACTTAAAGAAAAGGACACCATTTCCCTGTGGATCGACTCATACTCAATCGGCTAGCTACCAAGCGACACCGTCTTGATTGCGGTAAATTTAAATTTAAGGAATACGCAAATAGAACATCAATCAAATGGCGTCGTTGCCGGGGAAACGAAAGTTTATTTCTTTTTGTAATTTCGAGTTAATTAAATAAAATAATTAAAAAATTAAAATATTAAAAACATAAAAAAATTATCTTGTTATTTTTGATTGGTTTTTATGCGAATTGTGCGGGAAAGGAAGACGGACTAATTCAAATCTAGAGCAAGCTCAGTGAACAAATCCAAAAACAAAGGATCTGAACAGACAGAGGAGAACCAAATCAGCACAGAGAAAATTTTTGAAGATCTGAACCTACTGATCCACCGTGGAACCGCGGAAAAAGTAGGCATTTGACCGCGGAACCGCGGTCAAAAGGTGACCTTAGCAACTGAAAATCTCTGTAAGTATCTTTTTTCTTCTCTTCCACCCCCTAAGCTCCACCGAAAAAAAATTCCTGCAGGTTTCTTTGCACAGAATCTTTCTCCTATCCAATAAATCATTTTATGCAGAATTCATTGTGCCACAAATAAAAAGAAAAAAATTTGGCAAGTGTTTTAGATTTTGGTGTGTTACTGCTTTGCATATTTAAAACGGAATCTACGGGGCTCTAACACCAATTAAGATTGGGTGGGGATTTCATTACCCTTCCTAAGACCCTAGAAATCACTAAAAGCATATGCATCACCCTTGAGTTAATTAAAAAATATCTAGACTCGGCCAATTAAGGACTGTCGCGCTCATTAGGACAGAGGAAGGTTGTGGGCATTCAGTCGTTTATCTAAACCTGACTTTGTGGTGCCTAGGCTAGACAAGTGAGAAAGGTAACTTTAAGAGGCTCGTCTCACGGTGATTCGTGAGCGGAACCCTCCTTTCTTCATTTGTGCTTACCTGGCCACAATTGGCTGTGAAGAGGCGATTTGAGGGATATCTCACAACTTGTCACTTTGGAACAGTTAGGAGCAGTCTAGTTGACTTAGGAGACCCTAGCTCTAGATTTGATTGTGCATGTTTAAACTGTGGTTGTTTGAAATTGAGCTGTAGTTCCGTACAAATTTTTGCAAAACTCTTTAAAAAAAACAAAACAAAACAAAATTTTTATAAAAAATTGCCCTTTGTCGCTAGAATCCCATTTCACCCACCTTTCATCCACATTTCCCTATTGATGTTTTCTTACCCTCACATTCTACGTTTTGACTACACTAAACCCGTTTAGTGTATGTCCGGTTGAACTCGGGACACTAGTGCCCGTTTAGTTCGTTAGTCACTACCGACTACGCGATCGACTCCGAAGTCGAAACTCCCTCCACTCTTCTTTCATCTTTACCTTTGCCGGCCAACTCCAACGTTGATCGGAATTCTGTCCATTCACCTTTATCTTCACATTCATCATCTTCTAAAGAGATGTCAGGATTCAATTCTAACAACCCTTTACCTATCTCAGGACCGATTCCACCTTAACTGGGTTCGAATAACCCGCAACAACCTCCTGTTGAAGCGCCACAGCGAATCACGCTCCAGGATTGTTTCTATCCTACCCGCTCCGCACTTCCTACCTGTCTTTCACTACCGCCGGCAAATAGGGACAATTTCGAAATTAAGCCCCACTTCATCAACATGTTGCCTAAATTTCACGGACTGGAATCCAAAGATGCATATATCTTCATCAGCAAATTCCAGAACGTCTGTGCAATGATGAAGACAACCCAACTGTCCGATGATGCTATAAGGCTACGAGTCATTCCCTTCACTCTATGTGACCTAGCTGAAAAGTGTCTATATAGTACTGCATCGCATTCCATAAACAGTTGGGAAGAGTTTGTTAAAGCGTTTCTTAAAAAGTTTTACCCAAATCATAAGACCGCAAGAATACGTAATGAAATTAACCAATTTTCCCAGCTTCCTTCTGAACCGTTTTGGAAATGTTTCGAACGATACAAAGACCTTCTTGTTCAGTGCTCTCGTTACGGTATTGAGAGATGGTAACTCTGACAAACTTTATACGAAAGACTGAACCCAGCAACTAAGCAGTTGCTGGAAACCATTTGTCAAGGCCACTTCCTATCCAAATCTGACGAGGAAGCTTGGCAATTTCTCGACGATCTTGCTGAACAAACGCTTCAGTGGGAGAGCACTAGACCGACCACTTCGTCCACTTCATCTACTTCTTCCGGTCCATCTAGGGCAGGCGTTCATAAACTTGATATGTCAATTGCAATGAAAGCCGAAATGGCAGCAATTACACGAAAACTAAAAGCAATTGAGAGCAAATTCTCATCGCCTTCTCCTGCCCCCGCTTTACCCCCTCGCACTATATGCGCTTGTTGTTCGGATCCATCCCATTTGACCGAAGAGTGTCCTTACAACCCACCTGCTCAAGGACAGGATCAAGTTAATGCTGCCTTTCAGCAACGACAAAGAAATGATCCATACTCTTCCACTTACAATCCTGGTTGGAAGAACCACCCCAATTTTGCTTGGAATCAAAATCAACAACAACTTCCAGAGGCATCCTCCTCAACAACAAGCTCCTTAACAAACTCAATATCAGCAACCTTTCCAACCTTACCAAAATCAAACGAACAATTTTGTACCTAACAAATCTTTTCCTCAAAACAATTTTGTTCCGCCGAATAACGATAAGGTTTCCTCGCTAGAACGAAGTCTGGAGGCGTTTTTAAAACAATCAACTCAATTCTCAGCCAACATCAGTCTTCCATTCATTCTTTGGTGCAACACACTGCGTCACATGGGCAAAGCATCAAAACCATTGAAGCCCAGATTGCACAACTGAATGCAGCATTAAGCGAGCTAGAGAAGGGGAAGCTTCCATCTCAACCACTGCCAAATCCTGGTCACCCACAAAATGCATATGTTTCTCTTGAACAACAAAACCATAATGTGAGTGCCGTGACTACATTGAGATCTGGAAGGATGTTGCACAACAACGTTGGCACTGATAATGACACCCCGGCCGCCGCTTCTTCTCTTTCTTCTTCTTCTTCTTCTTCTTCTTCTTCTTCTTCTTCGTCTTCAGAGCCTGTTCTCCATTCTTCACAAGGCTCTACTTCTTCTGCTGCTCCAAACGGACCCACATCTCACTCCACGAAAACACCGGCACTGGGATCCGTTCCTACCCCACAATCTTCTCCATAAACATAGGACTCAACCAATTTTCAAAATGTTTCATTTCCAAACAGGTTGAGATCCAATAAACAAAATCCACAAATGGAGAAGATTGTGGAGTTATTTAAACAGGTTAGTATTAACATTCCCCTCTTGGATGCAATCCAACAAGTCCCTTCTTACGCAAAAATCTTGAATGACTTGTGCACCAAGAAGAGGAAATCTCAGGTACCCAAGAAAGTTTTCTTATCTAGTGTCGTGAGTGATGCTCTTACCCAACCTTTACCTCAAAAACGAAAGGACCCTGGCTGTGCTACGATTTCAATAACTATTGGGGATAAGAACATCAACCGCGCACTTTTGGACCTTGGTGCCAGTGTTAACCTGCTTCCCTATTCGGTATATAAGCAACTAGGCGTTGGAGAGCTGAAACCTACACATTGTACTCTCCAAATAGTCGACCGATCCATCACCCATCCTAGGGGTGAACTAGAGGATGTGTTGATCAAAGTAGGGGACTTCATTTTCCCCGTTGATTTCATTGTTTTAGATACACAGCCTATGGCTAACCCCCAGAGTCAAATTCCGGTGATACTCGGTCGACCATTCCTTGCGACTTCGAATGTTGTGATTTATCTTTTGGAAATATGACAATTGAACTCAACATTTTTAAGTTAGGGAATCAACCCTCCGAACCTAATGCTAATATACTTGATGTTTGCTCGATCTAAGAGATCACCCAGGAGGACTGTGAGCTCGAGAAATTTTTGTTCGATCATAGCAATCTTAATGCCACTAGTGTGTTCCTCCTTGAACCTGATACTGCTTTCACGCCCGATAATGACTACGAGTGTTTCACTTTCTCAAACGATCTCGACCAATCACCACCCGAGTTTAAATCCTTTGAATTTTCGGATGAGTTAGCTGAACCATCCGACTTGGTTGCTTACACTTGTTTTGAATCTCTGTTAGAATCCTTTGAGTTTGAGACAATTTCACCGATTTTACCTTCAATTTTTCACCTCCAACACTCGAACTCAAGCTATTGCTGTCTCACCTTAAATACGCTTACTTAGGTGAGAATGAAACCCTTCCTATTATCATCTCGGCTTCTTTAGCCCCAGAGCAAGAGAAAACTCTTTTGACGGTCTTGCAAAGCAATCGGCAAGGTTTTGGTTGGACTATGGCGGACATCAAGGGGATTAGTCCCCTAATAGTTGAACATCATACTCATATGATGGATGATGCCAAGCCAGCAAGGGATCTACAGAGACGACTCAACCCAGTCATGAAGGAAGCTGTTAAAAAGGAGATCGTAAAATGTCTTGATAGTGGTATCATTTACCCTATCTCTGATAGCCAATGGGTTAGCCCCATTCACGTTGTCCCCAAGAAATCGAGCATAACGGCCATAACTAATGAGGTGAATGAGTTAATACCTACTCGCACCCAAACTGGGTGGCGAGTATGCATCGATTATAGAAAACTCAACGCCGCAACACGGAAAGACCACTTTCCATTACCTTTCATTGACCAAATGCTAGAACGATTAGCTGGGCATGAATACTATTGCTTTTTGGATGGCTACTCCGGCTATAATAAAATTCCCATCGCCGAAAAAGACCAAGACAAGACCACATTCACTTGTCCTTTCGGTACATTTGCTTACCGTCGCATGCCCTTTGGGTTATGCAATGCACCCGCTACCTTCCAGCGGTGTATGATGGGTATTTTTTCAGACATGGTAGAAAAATTCTTGGAGATCTTCATGGATGATTTCTCCATTTTCGGCGACTGCTTTGATGAGTGTTTGCTACATCTCGACGCAGTCCTTACCCGGTGTAAGGATAAGATCCTTACTTTAAATTGGGAGAAGTGTCACTTCATGGTACGAAAAGGTATTGTCTTAGGACATATCATCTCGCAAAATAGCATTGGGGTAGATAAAGCGAAGATTGAAGTCATTTCCAATCTCCCTCCTCCCAAATGCGTCCGAGACATTTGAGCCTTCTTTGGCCATGCCGGTTTCTATAGACAGTTCATCAAGGATTTTAGCAAGATTGCTAGACCCTTGACTCTTTTGTTAGCCAAGGACACCATATTTGATTTCGACTCGAGCTGTATGAAGGCGTTAGAGTCATTGAAAAACTCACTTACTTCTGCTCCCATTCTTTCGTCTCCTGACTGGACGCATCCATTTAAAATTATGTGCGATGCATCTGATTTTGCCATTGGTGTTGTCCTTGGACAGCACATCAATAAGATGCCGCATGTAATCTATTGTGCTAGCCAAAACTTGAACGAGGCCTAATTAAATTACACAACAACTGAGAAGGAATTCTTAGCTGTTGTGTTTGCATTAGAAAAGTCCAGGCCCTACTTAATCGGCTCTCCAGTCATCGTATACAATGACCATTCAGCTCTTCGCTATCTTTTTGCGAAGAAGGACGCTAAATCTCGGCTGATACGTTGGATTCTCTTACTACAAGAGTTTGACCTTGTCATCAAAGACAAAAGAGGATGCGAAAACTTAGTCGCCGACCATCTTTCACGCCTCCATTCTTCGTCGACGCTTCAATTTCCTATAAAAGACGTTTTTCCAGATGAACAGCTCTTGACTGTATCATGCGAACCTTGGTTCGCAGATATTGTGAATTATTTGGCCACCGAACTTATACCAAATAAATGGTCGAATTAGGACAGACTCCGATTCCTATCCCAGGTAAAACTTTTTTACTGGGATGAACCTTATCTATTCAAATACTGTCCCGACCAAATTATTCATCGGTGTGTCCCCGACAATGAATTTAAGAGCGTACTTTCATTCTGCCACAATTAAGCGTCTGGCGGGCATTTTGGCCCTAAAAAGACAGCCGAAAAGATCTTACAGTGTGGCTTCTACTGGCCACAACTTTTTAAAGACGCACATGATTACTGCAAAACATGCTCCCGGTGCCAACACTTTGGTCGGATATCTAGGAGAAACGAAATGCCGCTCCAACCAATATTGGTTGTGGAAATTTTTTATGTTTGGGGGATTGATTTTATGGGATCGTTTCCCAATTCTTTTGGGAACTTGTATATTCTTCTTGCTGTTGATTATGTATCTAAATGGGTCGAGGCTGTCCCAGTCGGACTAACGATAACAAGGTTGTCGTTTCCTCAAAGAAAACATTTTCTCCCGGTTTGGGCACCCATGCGCAATCATCAGCGACAATGGAACTCATTTCTGTAATAGGACTTTCGAGTCCTTAATGCGGAAATATTCCATTAATCACAAGCTACCAATGCCCTATCATCCCCAAACATGTGGGCAAGCCGAGATTTCAAATCAGCAAATCAAACAGATATTGGAGAAGACAGTTTCCAAAAACCGTAAGGATTGGTCTTTAAAACTTACTGATACCCTTTGGGCATTTCGAACTGCCTATAAGTCCAATCTTGGCATGTCTCCTTATAGGCTTGTTTATGGAAAGGCTTGCTACCTTCCAGTTGAAATAGAGTATCATGCATTTTGGGCGATAAAACAGCTGAATTTATCTATCGAAGATGCGGGCAGCCAGAGAAAGCTGCAGTTAAATGAATTAAACGAGCTTCGGGATGAAGCTTACGAGAACGCGGTTGTCATCAAAAACCGAACGAAGGTGTTTCACGATAAACACCTTATGCGCAAAACATTCAAACCTGGCCAACAGGTTTTACTTTATGACACCCGGCTAATTTCTATCCCGGCAAGCTTAGATCTTGATGGAAAGGGCCATTTTTTGTACGTACTGTATATCCGCACGGTGCGGTCAACTTAGAGAATCCGGAGGACGGTTCACTATTTAAAGTGAACGGACACAGGCTTAAACCGTTCCTCACCGCGGACCCTTCGGAGGAGCTCCTGATATTGCAGGAGCCGATTTACATTGACTGATCTTTCTCCATCTACCCCCAAATTTCGGTTATCCAGCCATAAACAGTGGAAACACTGTTTCAAATAAGTTTGGGGGTATGCACAATTTGTAATTATAAATTATAAAAAATAAATAAAAAATAATAATTTTTTTTTGAATTTTCAGGGGTATTTTTGTAAATATTCAGTTCTATTAAATAAATAAATAAATACAATTTTTCTCTTTACAAAATAAATTCCTCTTTTTAAGGGGCCCTATTTGCAAATAACCAAAACACCGCTTATAAATCCACGCCGACCCTTCCTCTGAATTTTCATAACCCTAATTTCTCATTTCCTCAAAACCCTAGCCGCCACTTCAATTTCTGCAGAGAGATCGCTCCATACCGCCGCGCAACCCCCGCCAGATCCCCTATTCAGCCGCGCATCCGCCGCCGTCTGGTGTCTTCTCCCTCTGAAATCATCAGAGGAGGTTTGCATTCTCTGATCCTTTCTGTTAAATTTTTTTACAATTATCTGCACTTCTCTGGCACCCCTCTGCAGTTTGAAAGGGATTTTTCCCAAATGTTTGCACACACTGTCTATGGTAGTTACTTCGGTGAGGAGATCCGAATACGCGGATGGAAATTTTTACTTTTTAACCATCCGAATGCCTTCGCGCTTCCGGATCTTGTCACCCGCTTTTATGAATGCATGGATGAGGGTAGTCTTTCACAACACGGTTACCTTAGATTAATGTGGGGGGATAGGAAAATAATAATAGATAGGGACTTCATCCATGAAGTCACATTAATACCTAGACTCCCTATTCATGATCAACCCTTCCGTTTCGAAGACTACCTACCCTTAATGGGTAACGATTGTTCAAGGGAGCCACGAAAAGGCATCCATGCTAGAACTCTTTTTGCGAACGTCTTAACTGTGTGCCGTTGGGCACAAAATAATATTCTTGGTAGTTCGCACAACACGACATTTTTCACACCATCCCTCCATATAGTGCACACCTTGATGACACGAAACCCTAGTTATGATATGTGCATTGTTTTACTTCACTCGATTGGTGCGGGTAAGAGGGCTGCCAACTATCCATGCCCTATGTTGGTGACACAACTGTGTCATCATTTCCTTCCTGTTGAGGAATTCGAATTTTATATGCATGGTGGAATTCCAATTAGACCCCTTCTTGAGGGTGTCTCCACGTCCTATACACGATTGCATGATTTATGGTCGCGCACCGAGCCGGCCGAAGACGTGCCCGCAAAGACACCCAGTTCGAGCTCAACCGCAGGCGTTGAAGAGCTTACCCCCACTGCGCAAGCACGCTTGATGCGACGAACCAATAGGGGGTAGAAAGATTGATAGGGATGATGACCAACCTTGGTCAGCGAGTGACGAGTTTGGAGCAGGGTATGACCACCCTGCTGGCAAGAGAGGAACGTTCCCGTTCACGATCGAGGGGACGGGGGGTGAGACCAGTGAGGCTGCGTCTGGTAGACGCCGCTGGGAGCAGTGAGGACACTGCTTTCGATAAGTTTGGGGGTGGAGGTGGATTGTAAATAGTTATCTTTGCATTGCATCTGCATATTTTTATTTTTGTACATGTTTGTTTTTTCTTTCTTTGCATATTTAATTCCGCATTGCATCTTTATAAAAAATATTTTAAAATATATATATATATATATATATATATATATATAATCAAATTTTGGCCATATTTGACTTAAGTTCAACATAACGGTTGACTAGCTAGAAAAAAACTAGATCCAAGACTTGGTAAATTAAAAACCCTAAAAATAACCTATCTTAAAGTTTAATTATAGAAAATATATGTCCTTCCAGTTTATTTAGAAATAGACAAATTTTGAGTTCAGTTCTTGGGCTAAGTCAAAATAAGGGAAGAGTATTGAAATTTTTATTTGAAGTGTAAGTCTGAAAAATAAATTCTGAACCTTTGGTCTAAATTCTGAAAATATATACCCTACAACTTGCACATACACACACCTTGAAACTTGGGATAGTAGAGGATACCTTGAAATGCTCTTGTCTAAAAACCTTAGTATGAAGGAAAATAAAATAAAAGTATAAATGGTGAATAAAGAGACAAAAAAATGAACACTGGTTTTGTAATTATTTAAGGCGGCATAAATAAAAAAATATAGCGAGTGTGCTTTATCACCTAGTGCCTTAGACCAACTGGTTTGGGAGTCACTGCTAAGCCTTAGGTATTGTAAGACGAGGAATTACGCCTAAATGCATATTTTGTAATCGGTCGTTAGTACCTCAAGTAATATTAACGGTCGCATGAAGAATGTGTGAGCAATTTTTATCACCAACTAAAAAGTACTTTGGACGATGAACAAGAGTATGATAGCTTGAATTGAATTTCCAAGTGTAGGGGTAAAAAATTACACACACGTAAGGGTATATGATTGGGGTTTTGATGAGAGATAGGAATGAAAGATAGGCCTTATATTTTCAGTAAAGATGATAAAAATTCCTGAGTTGGTATTGCACCTTAGAAGGAAAATTCAAAAGATGCTGAAAGCTTAATAAATTTGCAAAACATATACGATCTTAAGTTAAATGAAGAGGGAGTATGAAAAATACGGGTTGATGATTTCTAACTTGAAGATAATAGAATTTCTTGCTAGAATACTGAATTGAAAAATTAGAGCCAATGGCCAAATTGATCGGATTTTGTGGGTAGTATCCGCTGAAAACCCTCAGGAGACAACACTCCTCCTACTAGGGACACCTAGAGGTTTAACGGTTTATTGCACGAGCTCAGTGCAATCGCGTTCCCTGCGAAAGTGAGGTTTGGAATTTTTGAGAATAAAATTGGCTTTGCTCCGGACGAGCAAAAGATAAGTTTGGGGGTATTTGTTCATATCAGAATTTTGCATTATTATATCGCCCATTCTTAATCACATTACATATAAATAGGTGCTTTTGATCCATGTCTGCTAAATAATTGCAGGTTATAGGTTCTCAGATCGTTACAGTGAAATTCATGAAAAGTCTCTACAAATGTGAGACTACGACTAATAATAAATGAATCTGTATGATATCGCCTACCTGTTCAAGGAACAAATAGACAGTCCAATGCACAAAGAACAAGGGCAGCATAAGATTCAAGACTTCAACGCGAAGTTCTAGGCAAAAGTCTACATCATTCTGCACTGTTGGAAATCTGGAAAAAATAGAAGAGATTCTGAGGAACCAAGTGAAGAAAACAGAAGGTAAAAGCAATATGAAGCAACCCTGAAGAATTGAGCCCAAGATCCCACCAAATGGCCGCGGAATCGCGGCCAAACAGGCCTTTCTGCCGTGGAACCGCGGCCGTATGGTGCACGTGTCGGTGCACATGTCGGTGGAGGTGTCGGTGCTTTGACCCGGTTTTCTTAGGGTGGTTTTGTAAATTCATGTGTGGATCAGAATGTAATCTAGGGTTTTTCCTATCTATAGATAGGAGAGTTGAAAGCCAAATGAAGGCATGCCTCTCTTTAGTTTTTATGCCTCTTTTTAATTCTTAGATCTAAATTTTAATTCCAATTGTAATGCATTGTTAAGAGGTCGTCAATAAAGTAAGTTTTATTTTTTTTTCTCGCATTCTTTTTATCTGAATTTTAATTCCTGCAATTTTTTATTTGTTCTTTTATTATCTGCAATTTTAGTTCATCTATTAAAATAAAAATAAAAAAAATTATTGTTATCTTCCTAATGAGTGAGTAATTCCTCTCTTGTTAGGGATAGGAGAGGGAAGGTTTGAGAGAAGGAAATCTCTCACTACTTTCTTTGCTCAAATAATTTTAATTAAGGACTCTCTTTAAATCAACCATAATCCGCTCACTACGGCATCCTATCCTACATGATAGCGGTGATTCCCTAGTTAGACCGGTTGTGGTTGAATTAACCGGAGGTTAGGGCTAAGAGCCAAGAACGGACGGACAAGGACCAAAAGGAAGAAACTAAGTTTCTTCCTAGTCGTGCTAATCTCCGTTGTTGACTATTACCCTAACACCTATATTCTTAACTAGAGCAATGAAAAAAGTGAGAAGAATCCCTATTTCGAACTAACCTAATCCTAACCCTAGAAAGCCTTTATATCAATTTATTCTCATTCTTAGGTCTTAAAACAAAACCTACCAAAGTTAGGACTTAACTCGTTAGAACATAAAGAAAAGGACACCATTTCCCTGTGGATCGACTCGTACTCAACCGGCTAGCTACCAAGCGACACCGTCTTGATTGCGGTAAATTTAAATTTAAGGAATACGCAAATAGAACATCAATCATAGTTCTATCGTAATATATGTGAACAATTATGGTAATATAAATGACAAGTAGGTAAATATGACAGTATAGCATGAGCATGGCAAACAATTATAACATGGCCGTGTAGTGTAGGTATGGTGAACATGCAGTGATTGTAAGTGTCTTAACAAGTCTCTACTTAGGTACACTAATTTAACATAACTTCAAGGGTGAATGTCAACCAATCTCAAGAGTGTTCTCGAACCCAACAGGCTGTAATCCAGGGGTAAGGAACCACGAGCCCGAATCAATTGTTAGTAATAGGACTTCAACCTAGTGTTGAAGTATTCCAAACTCAACAGGCTGTAATCTAGGAGCAAGGAAACACAGGCTCTCATGATAGTTTGCTTGTGTTAGTAGACATGGGTTCATGATCTAGTGGGACTCCTAAGATTTCGTTGGATTCAAGTATGAACTACCCCCAACACTCCGTGTATGCTAAGTTACAGTTAAAATTACCAGCCTTGCTCGAATCCAAGAATATATCGAGTTGCAAGATAGAGTTCATGTCTATATCAAGTATTCATGTCAAGTATTCATATATTCATGTCAAGTTGTATTCATGGCTCGAGTCAAGTCATAATCATGTATTCAGCTTTGATATTGAAGTTTGATTTTTCAAGTATTCAGGTTCATGTTCATGTATACATGTTAGACTTTGGATTCATGTTTGAATTGTACCCTGATTTGAGTTTGGATTCGGGTTTAGACTCAGACTGAGTCAGACACTTGTAACTGATTTAGATTATGAAATAGGTTCAGGAGTTATCGATAACTGCTGCACATGGACGGCATGATTTGTGTCTTTTTCCAAGACAATTGCCATTGATAACTTCGTTAAGTTTTCTACCTTAAATAGGCAAGCACTCACTTTCTTCGGCTCCCTGGGGCTCAAGAGAATTGATCCTGCTTAAACCTATATTTACTAAAATCCTTAAATGTTGTTTTATATAACTCGAGAGGGTTTTATGAAAAATATTTTTAATATAGTTTCAAAATAACCTCAAGAAGTTATTTATATTATTTAGTGTTTTCATGGATGTGAATTTTAAGGATTTGAGGTATTTTAGTGATAATAGCTTAACTTGGAAAGTTCATGGTAATTTAATTTAAAACTTGTCTTTTATTGGTATCTTGATGGTATTTTGGTGAAAACTTGTAATTCTTTCATAAAAAAATATAAGTTTATTATATTTTGAAAATATATGAATTTGTAATATTTTATATAATTATTAAAAATTAAATTTTTATTTAAGTAGAAAACTACGTTTTTCTTCAAAACCGTATTAAAAACCTTTCGAGACCAAATGCTCCGTGAGGAGGTCTGCATCTCGCTCTACTAGCCCAACGATGTGCGATAATCCGCACCATCCAATAGCGGGTCCCTTAAAAAGGGTTGTAGAGGCATATTTGCAAAGGAATTTAAAATACAATTTTAAAAAAATCCGGTTTTTATAGTAAATGGTATTTTAATGTAATATTGTATTCGTAACAAAAATACGTTCAAAGAATATCGTGCTATGGAAACCAAGCATGTATGTGCGAGGCAGGTTGTTACCTCGTGAATTTTCCTAAAGGTATGTTTAATCAAAACATTAAAAGATAATATATACAAAGTTCATGGTATTTTAATGTAAAAGTTAAGTTAAAGTTATTTTGCATGATGTTTTTGATTAAAAGTTGGTTCTAAACATTGGTTTTATGATAACAAGCATGGTGTAGGAATATGGATGAGCAATATTTAAGAAAAAGTGGAATTTCTAGAGTCTAGAAGAAGATATCGGTATTTACTCCACTTACCGACATATATTTTGAAATAAGATTTTCAAGGAAGAAGAAGAGGGATTGAGAGGGACTTACCACTTGGTTATATTAAGAAAAGGTAGGAGAAGAGATTGTTTTTGTTGTGGCATCACGGGATCATCGGAATTTGCGTCGGTCCTCGCCGGAAGTTGATAGTTTTCTAACTCCTCTTTTACTCCACTTGTACTTAAGAAATTTTGAGAGTTTTGGCTAAGAATTTCAGAATGATGAAGGGTTAGGGCATGGGGTAGTATTTATAGTGTGGAATTAGGGTTTTGGAATTAAAATGGTGAATTAAAATGCAATAAAATGATGATAAATGGGGAATTGAAGGGTCTCTGTTTGATTGCAGAGTGCAGGGGAGTTAGGGATAGGGGAAAGGGTTTGTGTGCAAAGCCCGGGCCATATTGGCCATAGTCGGACCGTCGGTGCCGGCCCTAGGGGTGTTTTGGCCGATCGATTTGGGGGTTGGGGCCGGTGGATTCTTGCCACGTGTTCCTCTCAGTGTTAATACTCTTTTGCACATGTTTGATTTTTCTGTCTTTTCGTTTTTATGTGTTTTGCATGTGTAAACTTTTGGGCTTCCAAAAAGTTAAAAAGAAAAATCAGAAAAATATAATGTGTCTGATGGGGTTTGAACACAGGGGCTATGTCACAGCAGTGCAAAGGCTTTACCAGTGAGCTACAAGTGGCTTCTTACTGTTATTTAGGAAATGTGGCTTATAACTCCAACTCAGGCTGTGAAACTCTATTCTGTATATTAACAGAAGAATTTCCGTACTAAGATTTCAAAGTTGTTACAGTCATCTTTCTCGTATTATACGTGGATAACATACTCCTGATAAGGTATGACATCCCTATGCTACAATCAGTCAAACTCTTCTTATCGCAGAAATTCTCCTTGAAAGGCTTGGGTGATGCCTCCTACATTCTGGGGATTAAGATCTATCATGATAGGTCTAAAAGAATGTTGGAACTTTGTACATTGACACCATACTAAAGACGTTTAGTATGGAAGATTCCAAGCATGGTAATTTACCTGCTTGTCACGGGATCACCCTCTCCAAAGAGATGTCTCTAAAGACTGATGAAGAGAGGGCTTGCATGAGCATTATACCCTACACTTTGGCGGTAGAATCTATAATGTATGCGATGTATGTACCAGACCAGACGTAGCTTACGCACTCAGTGTGGTAAGCAAGTATCAGTCAAACCCAGTTGAGAAGTATTGGATAGCAGTTAAGAACATTCTTAAGTACCTGAGAAGTACTAAGGAGATGTTCTTGGTGTACGGTAATGGGGACCTCTATATCGAGGCTTTTACCGACTTAGGCTTCCAAAGTGACAAGGATTATTCTAAATCCGTCTCGGGTTATGTGTTTACCCTCAATGGAGGGGCGGTGTGTTGGAAGAGTTCCAAACAGGACACCGTCGCAGACTCAACGATGGAAGCTGAGTATATAGCTGCTAACGATACCGCAAAAGAAGCAGTCTGGATGAGAAAGTTCATTTTTGAACTTCAGGTAGTTCCATCCATTGCCAATCCAATACCATTGTATTGCGATAACAATGGGGCTATAGTTTTAGCAAAGGAACCAAGGTCCCATCAGAAATCCAGACACATCTTGAAGCGGTATCACCTGATAAGGGAGATCGTGGATCGCAAGGAAATCGAGGTTCGGAGAGTGGACAGAAAATACAACACAACGGATCCATTCACGAAGGCCTTAACTCAAGCACGGTTCGAGTGGTTGTTCAAGATATTGGGGATGCGCTATGCAAATTACTAGCCCTAGTGCAAGTGGGAGATTGTATGATATGTATGCCCTAGAGGCCATTATTTGTAACGGATGCTTTACACACACACACATGACAATCTTACTTGAAATGATAATATGCTATCCGGTTTGCCTTTATCTTAACATGTGTGTGTGTGTGTGTGTGTTACTAGTTATTACATCTTACTTATACATGTTGATAAAGCCCATAGGATTATTGCTTGACTACCAGCGTTGTGATGGCGATCATACTTGTGGGGGCTGGACAGTCTATAAGCACATCCTTAAAGTGTCCATAGTCGTAAGAATATCGAAACAGGGCATCGATATTTCAGAGTAGACTGGTGTATACGTTTCTAGACCCCCGACGAAGGGCAATGGTTAGTCCCACAGCCATTGGTGTGTTTCACCTAAGATTATATATAGGTGCTCATTGTAGGTGGGTATATTGGACGGACTCGCCGGGAACTGCTGAATGGTATTATACCAAGCATCAGATGGCAGTTCTCATGTGGCATGTGTACAGGTAGTTTGTAGACCTGAGATCATCATTTGTCTCGTGTACGTTCCCATTGAGCTTCGATTACTACCCTACCACGGCTTAAAGGAGTCATGTAAACAGGTTTTAGTTGGATACAGTCCTGAGCCACATGGAGGCAGTGAGTGATTGTTAGGGATTCTTCTCTCCTAATATAAAGAGTCGATATCGCACCGTGTTTGGTTGGTCAACACCATAAGCCCCTGGTCAGGGCAGTTGGGAATTACTGATAGTTAGCTCAGTAGTTTCTCGGATGGTCTTGAGCCACACCAACACGACTTATCGAATTAGTAGGGGTATGACGTTAACCATTCCTAGAACCGGTATGCGATACTCTCAGATGTACAGACCGGACTGTACGGATATTGTTACGGTTAGGCTCAGTAGGGGTTTAGATGAGTTTGCTCGTCGGCCTTCTTTTCGACAGATACCTGGGTAGACGTTACGTACAGCTAGTGCCGCTGACGCGCTTGTGGTTAAACCCACTGCCAACGTACTGTCGAGTCTTTAGAGTCCTACACAGAGGGTTTCTCTGGTTCATGTGAAACGATGTGGAAGCCGTATGTTTATACGTGCAGGGTTCCGGTTAATTACGTGTACTAGTTGCGCGGAATTTAATCGGACGGATTATAATACTAGCAGGCTTAGGATTAAGCCGGTTTGTTAAATCGGATATTGATTTAATGCTAGTATTATATTAGTAGTATTATTCTATCTCTTGGGTATTCGTATTTTGATACGAATATGGGTATGTACATACGGTAGAATGTATTTTGTATTTATACAAAATACCTTCTAGAAGAGGACACCTCATTTATGTATTAACCATTTATTTTGATATTTGGAAATGAGGTGGAGGGTTATGGGGAAAATAAGAATGGTGTAAGGTATGGCCAAATGAATTTTTAATTCATTTGGATTTACTATTCAAGTATGGTTCCCATTTTTAATTGTGAAAATATTTCACAAAACTAAAATGGTCATGAGACTTTTTCACACTCTCATTTCATTTTTTTGCTCCTTCTCTCTCCTCTCTCAATCCTAAACATTCTCTTGTGTTGAGAGCTATGGGGTTTTGAGATAGAAAAAATACAACTAACCATCTACACATCTCCTAAACAAACTAGATTAGCAAACTAGTTTGTTTAGTTGCTTCTTTTTGAAGTATGAGCTTGAATCAAGAACCTTCAGGTGTATCATCTAGGATCGAGGAGGCCGACGACCAAGCTTGATTTAGGACCGGAAAGGAGCTTAAGAAAAGGATAATGAAGACCCGAAGGACACGTGTCGATCGGTATAAAACTTCTATCATAGTAGAATAAGTATCTATGAAATTTTTACTATTAGGGCTTATAGTAGTTCTTAAGTTATAGTCTTTTTTGCATGCTTCAAAATCGATTTTTGAAAATTCTGCCTCTCTACAAACCCCATAGAGTGTGCAACATAGACTTATAGTACGCACCAGCACCTCGTCATGATAAGTTGCAATGACAGATAAAGAAGCGTTAGCTTCAGCAGTGAGTCCTCTGCGATGAAGGAAGTACCAGTGCGAAGGTCTTCAATGAAATCAGCCAGCGAATGTAGGCTGTTCCTCGTCATCCTTTCAGACATACGTTTTGCGTAAGGGCCTTCAGGCATACGAACATGAGACCCAAACGGGGTCAGCGTTGGTAGAACCGTGTCAAAATAAGGAAAACACAGGAAGATTAGACGCATCTCCAAAATAGGAGATAAACAAAAGAAAACAAGGACCAAGATTTCACTCACCCACGGTCATGGGAGGCAAATCTGTGAGATCACCAGGTTTGTCCAAAACCTCGACTTCATCATCGGCTTGCAAGACTATAGTTAAACAAACACGTCAGTATCGCTCCAGAAAGTGTAATAAAAGAGATAAAAAGTTGTCGACCATGTTTAGAAGAAAGGATGATACGCTGGGGGGTATCATATGCGAAGCCGCCATACCAAATAAACGCGAGAAGTTCTCCTCTGGAGAACGATCCAAAATGGAACTCGCTGGCTCCCGTAACTCTGAAAACACCATAAGAGAGTGAGAGAGTCAGGCATACTGAAAGATCGTCAAGTGAAAGGGGTAAGATATAAGATTACTTTAAATGTTCCTCCCACTCTGGGCCGAAGAGGCAGCAGCGTCAAGAACATCCTCTATATCTTCTGGCACATCAATGATATCTACGGAGTTCATTGATGGCCCAAGAGCTTCAGCCGAAGGAATCAGATCCATTCCAGGAGTTTCCAGAACGATCTGTGGGCTTGAAACTGCACCCACCGCAGAAGTCCCTACAGAAGGAAAAGAGAATGTAAGGACAAGAGCAATATAAGCTATCCGCTAAAGAACCAAAAAATGTATACCGATGCCCTAAGGACCCTGGAGTATAGCTTCCTCAAGTCGTTGCTCCTTTCTTGATAGCCATGCCCGCCAGGCATTAATTGAAGAAGGAGCTTTACCTGCTCTCTGAGCAGATTCATCCACAGAAGCGGTTGAGACTGGCCGTTTCAGACCCCTTTCCTCTGCCAACGTTAAAGGAGCCGCTGGCGGCACAGCAGAGGGCAGATCAACATCCCGGAAAACAACGCGAGCGAGGCATCCCCTCTGGGGGCGCACGTCCCGGGTCTCATTCTGCGACCATTTGAAGGCCTCAGCAAGCTGAGCGTCCTCCTCGGCAAACGTGTCCGGAAAAAGAAGGCCATTGTCTAGTTCATGCTCGGGCATACCGTCGCCATCAAAAGAATGAGACTCGGGCTTGAGCAGTGCATCAATCAGACGCAGGACGGATTTCTTTTTATTTTTAGGACCTGAGCTAATGCTCGTGGAGGAACGTTTCCTCCCCTTTGGCATCTTCGGACGGTGTTACCCGATCTCAGCTTCAGGATCCGACTCGGATAATGCCACAGCCTTTGCGGTGCTTGGAGTCTCTACATCAAGTTCGGTGTGAGCTGGCATACTTGCAGCACGAGGGGCCGGCACCGCTGGAGGAGCCTTTAGAATAACTACTGTACCACTTTCTCTTAAAGGTGGATGGATGACCGATCGCGGTCGTAACGGGGTGTCGAAGGCACGGGCAGGCACAGGGATCCTATGCTCAAGAAGCACCCATTTTTCCTCCGTAATTATTGGACCTATCCTATACCGATACTAGCCCTTGTAAAGACCCAAAGGCCTTAGAATGTAATCAGGCTCAGGGATCATAAAGTGAGAGCCGGTGTTCAGGCACATGAAGTGATGAATGACATCACGGGCAGTCTCCAGCGTGGCAGCGGGCTTAATAAGAAATGCTTCGAGGGGCACGCTTTGATCATAACCCAACTGTTGGGCATAACGGTGTGGGTTGTATCGTATGAATAGTGCGGCGTCATCCAACCGGAATACCATATAGCCAGGTCTAATCGAATAAAGATGCATGATCTCCTTATATTTTAGGGATGGTGTCCCATTCTTCAGCACGTCAAACAGCTGCTGAGTGGCCTATGTTGGCACAGAAAGAACTCGATCGGTGAAAACCATGCTGCCTTCATTCAAGTACGGGCATAGCAACACACGCAGAGCCTCCAACTGAGTCGGATCAGGAGCAGAAGCATCAACTAGCTTCATAACTCGCTGAAAAGTATAGGACTCGTAAAAAGGAGTCCTCTGATGCACAGCGAATGCACCTAATATATGCATCTCAATCCAAGACGTGAAGTAATGGAGAGAGAAGTTCACGGGGTCTACACCGGGACTCAAAGTGTTGGCAGCGATACTCAAGACATGATACAAATGAGATAACCCTGCGACGCCAATAGCTAGACGTGCCCCCTCGACTATGCGATGAGCAGGATAGAAGACAGATGCCCTCAGGAAGCGTCGAGGCATAGGCATCGCAAACCAACTGAGCTAAAAACTGTTGAAACCTATGAAGAACATTTCCTCGTTTATACCGGGGGCAACGATCTCCTTAAAAGCTACGGCCGGCGTTTTCGGAATATAGAACTGCGGCAAGTCTTCCTCCTTGGCCGGTAGTTTCTTCAGGCCAAACTCGAAGGGATCTTCAATCCTTGCAAATTTTGGAGCCTTTTTAGATAGGACAACGGCACGAAAGATGTGAGCGATGAAATCTCTGAAGCTGACTCCTTGCCCTCCAGACTCCACAAATAGGATCTTATAGATATTCAATACCTTGATCAAGCCTGAATATTTATGCCGAACAGCATTCTCAGTCGTTAGGCCTTCCCGCATAGCTAGCGCTGTGGCAAAAACATACTCGTCTGGGGGAAAAAGCTCCTCATAATGCTCTCCCTTGATCGGCAATCCCGAAACTTCTCGGAATTCTTCCAGTGAAATGGAAACCTCCCGTCCCCCAATAGAAATGTATGGGTGGGGTGGCTCCATTGGTTTACAAAATTCTTAATCTACCAGAGACATGGGGGGCATGATAATAAAAAAACGAACCATACACTTCCTGGTACAGACCAACCTTCTGTAACCGCGATCGTTGGGTAGAGAGAATGTAGCGAGCCCAATAGAGGTAGCCCACTGGATGTCGTGGGGTGACGCCTATCTTATAGACTTGTCTCCACGGTCGAGCTTCGCCTTTACATATCAGGTGCCCTAAAATGTCAATAGCCACTGGATGTTGGTTGGGTATCCCCGCTGACGATAGCTCAAGGTAGCCTTCAGGGATCCAGTTAACCGCTTCCATCGCGTAAGCAGTACAGGGACGCTCCATATGATGAATTGAGCGGATAGTCTCTGTTGGTTCTTTACAGGTGAAGCTTTGGCACCCCTTTATGATGTGACTGTACCGGATCCCCCATAAGAGAAGACTCTCTTCATTCCTGTTATGTATCATGATCATAGCCATCACCTCCTCATGACTGAAGGAAAGCAACTTCTGAAGGGTGTAGGGGAAGAAAGGAATTGATGCCACGGTACCTAAAAAAGGACAAAAGATTCATCAGCAAAAGGACATGAGTTCATTTTGTGGAACTACTAGCTCCAAAGCTATTGGACCCCCATGAAATCAAAGTGGCGGCTCACTAAAGAAGGAACATGTGCCTATTGTGGGAATCAAAAAGGATTCACATTAAATAATCAGATGGAGTTAAACTCCCAATATCCAAAAAAGTGGGTCCCTTTTAATGACAAAAAAAAATTCAAATCCGAAGATAGGGATTAAAACCCTAAAAAAGAAAGAAATACATACATATATACCTAAGAACAGCAAAAAGGAAATTAAATGGAATAAAATTCCCAAAATTCCTAATAAGGGAAACTTTCAAAACGTCGAATCAGAGCTAAGCTCTGCAAACAAGAAGATAATAATGGGATTAAATCCCAGAGTTCCCACCTTGGGAAGCTCATGGGTTGAACAAATGGAATTGAATTACATAAATCCCCAAAATGTCAAGATTGACAACGGGATAAATCCCTAAGAAGAAAATCAATGATAAACTCAAGAATGTCCATCGATTCGAATCCTTAGATCTGGACATCAAGATCTATGATCTACATAAAAAAGGAGTTTTTTTAAGATCTTCAAAAGATCTGCTCAAGAACAAGAGTTAAGCTCTGTCAAATATATTAATGGATTTAAAATCCGATAATGCCCAAAATATATTTATAGCTAAGCTTTGTTCATAGTCCTTACCAAAAATTTTGGTAGAGTCGACTTGGTCTAATGGTTTTTTTGAGGGCAGAGAACTAAGCTCTGAGCGAGAATTAAATTCTCAAGAAAAATGAAAACTCAATAAGGAAGACAAAGAAACAACAGTCACTTCAGAGCCAAAGACTCCCTTTATAAGGCATGATAGAATCGGTTTAGATTCCCCATATCTCGAGCCGGATCAGACGGTTGTAAGGCTGACATCGTTGCACTCACGTGCAAGGCACATAAGAGTAATGTGAGGGGGAATTTGTTCCCTTATAAGAAAGAGAAAGAAAGAAAGAAAGAAAGGAAAAGAGGAGATAAAACAAAACCCTCCCACGTGTTGAGGTCATACGACCTCCGGCTTCAGGAAGGTTTAAATCCAATGAAATGGCTTCCACGTGTTGAACACATGAGTGCTCACATGCAAAGGATGTGACCTCCGGCTTCAGTAAGGATTAAATCCTGGCATATAAGCCTCACGTGTTAAACACGTGAGCGCTCACATGCAAAGCATGTGAACGCTGAATACAGATAAATTAAAACCTATACCGGGCTTACGTGTTAAACACATGAGCGCTCAGGAGAAAAACACGTAAGCGCATCAATTTGAAGCGCTAGCTTCAGATAGAATTAAATTCTATTTAGAACTAAGTTCTACATGGGAAATATTTCCCTCTGATCTTTCTAATATTAGAAAGATTTTCTCTATTAAAAAAAGAGAACCTTTAGATTTAAAATTCAACGATGATTATAATATCACCGATCAAATCAGAAGATTCATTGTTAGGAAAATATTTTCCTAATCATGTTAAAACCAACAGAAAATATTTTCTGTTAAACAGAAACCCACTAGATCAAAGATCCAACAGTGAACAAAATTCCCCAGATGGTCTTTAAAATAAATTAAATCAATTGATATCACCTAATGAGAGATTTTTTTAAAACTAATTGATAGTTTTTCCTCACCTATATAAAGGACCCGAGATTTCAAGTCTCAAATATAGAATCAATCCCATAAGGTGATAAAAAGATACAATAGAGAATTTAATTCTCTTTTCGAAGAAAGATCATCTTTCTCCTTCAAAAACTCTAGGTAAAGAAAGTAGAGGGATCAAAACATCTCCTTTATATATATATATAGAGAGAGAGAGAGAGAATAATGGAGAAAAAAGGCCATAGGAGGGGATTTCCTCCTATGGCGTCGAAAAAATACAACCTCCACCATTTTTTTCGACGATCGGCATCCATGATCATCATCTTTATCATCTAAGATGTGCATACACCAAATTTCATGTGATTCCACCACTTTTTCACCTTTGAATTAGCAATGTAAAAAATTCCATTATCGGTAAACCATTAATTTCGCACCAACTAAATCAACGATGAAAAAATGGTACAATCACATGAAATTTGGTATAGCCACATCTTAGATGATAAAGATGGAGGTGATGTATACCGATCGTCGAAAAAAATCATGAAGGGTGTAGGGTTCCTAGGCACACCAAGGAGGTCTCACAAGGCATCAAGCATGCCAATTTCAAAAATTAGAGGTGCCGAGAAACCCTAATACGGACCGTTGGCTAGATTTCTAGGCGACAAATCAAACTAGTTAACAAATTAACTAAGTGAACGGAAATACAACCTTTGTAGATCCGGTGCTCCACCTCCATAGCTCCGCAATGATGTCTCTCCGCTGTCCAAAATGAATCCCGGGCTCAAGCGTCGGCTTCATCGGAGAAATGGTGGGCTAGGTCATCGACGACGTGCCGAAGATGATCTACGTCGAGGCATCGCTAGATCAAGCTCCAACTTCACCAAGTCAAGAAACTTGTGAAGAAAACACACTCTACTACTTGGCAAGAGGTAGAGGATGAAGAAATAGGAAGTGGGTAGACTTTAGAATTGGATTTCTCACTTGTTTCATCAATCCACCATTGATGAAGTCAAGCTTCTTCATGTGAAGAAGATGAAGAAGAAGAAGATAATGTTCTGATAAGTATTATGATAAGAATAATAAAATCATTCTTATCATAATCATGAACCATGGTCAAGTGTAGAGAACTAACTAAGGTTCAAGTGAATGGTTAGGGTTAAGCATGAGACAAAATGGTTACTTTAGTCAAAGCTTCATGAAGCTTCAAAGATAAAACAAAACTAGCAACCATTTTTCTGTTTATGCAAATTTATTTTCCAAAAAGAAATAGATAAATAAATAAGGGAATAAAACAAAACTCTAACCATTATCATGTAACCATGGTTTGATCTTTACACTAAAACCCTAGCATAACATGTATCATCAAACATGATACAATCAAGTGCACAAAAGTATATCACATATACAATGTGCATATCCGAGTGAGAAAATCCATTTAAAGTGAACCAATACTAGTTAATGCAAAGTAATATATCAAATATATAATTATACATTAAATCATTAAATCAACACTTGATTTAACGACCCGGTCATATCGCATATAACCGACTAGTATCCTATGTATCGGCTTATCGAATCAATACATGATTCGATAACTAGGTTATATCGCATACAACCAATCGATACATTCATCGCGAGAATAGAATACGGTATCACATACACGCATTATTCTCGGTCCCGCACATATCTCATATGCGCTCCTATTTCGTTTCGCTTGAGCCAGGAAACCTCTGTGTAGGACTCTAAAGACTCGTCAATACGCCAGCAGCAGATGATGATCATATCAAGCACCCACAAGCCGCAAGCGGTCTGCAAAACGTAACGGCCACCCGGGTATTGAGCGATCAGAAGATCGACGAGCAAGCCCGCTCACACTCCAGTGAATCCAACCAGTAACACTACCGTACAGTCCGGTCTGATCGTTTGATATGTCGCATATCTTGCCTAGGGGTGGTAAACGTCAGACCCCAATAGCTCGATAAGTCGTGTCGATATGAGGTCTATAACAATTCGAGAAACTACTGGTAACACTTACCAGTAAATCTCAGCAACCCTGGCCAGGGATTTCCTGTTATAGCCAATCGAACACAGCGCAACATCAACCCCCTATACTGGGAGAGACGAATCCCCTCCTATCGCTCATTGCCTCCATGTGACTCGGGACTGTACCCAAAAACCACCGTTTTGCACGCCCTCTTGGACGTGGTAAGATGGAAATCAAAGTACAGTGGGAACCACACAAGACTCTATGACGATCTCGGGTCAACAGACTACTCTGTACCAGTGTCACCAGAGAACTGCCATCTGACGTAAGGTATAATACCATCTAGGAGTTCTCGGCGAGTCCGTCCAGTGTACCCAGTCTCCACTGAGCACCCGTATATCATCTCCGATGTCAAACACCAATGTATATGGGATCATCCATCGCCCATCTGTATGGGTCGAGAAGGTATACGCTAGTCTACTCTGGTATATCGATGCCCCGTCTTGATATACCCACGACTAGGGACTTTGAAGGATGTACTTATGGACTACCATGTCCCCACTAGTATGATCTGCATCATAGTCCAGGTAGTTAAGTACACATCCTAAGGGCTTTACCAACATGTAACAGAGAGACAATCAGTATACACGTTAAGGCAAAGATCAACCAGATAGCATACTATCATGTCGAGCAAGAAAGTCCTCCCTATATATGTCCCAGCATCCACTACAATATACATCCTATGTACAGTAATGGCCTCTAGGGCATACATATAACTAACAATCTCCCACTTGCACTAGGGCCATCTGTAGCAGTGGTTGTAGTATCTCATACTCAACCATCCCATAAAAGTCTCTCTCTGGGAATAGGCCTTCGTGAGTGGATTCGCCGTGTTGTCCTCTGAGTCTGCTCTCCTAACCTCGATCACCCTGGAGATCAACCATCTCCATGATCAGGTGATACTGCCTTAGAATAAGTCTGGATCACTGATGGGACTAGCGTTCCTTGGCATAAGCCACAACTCCTTTGTCACACAATGGGAGGAACATAGTTCATCTCATGAACCAATATACACCCAAACAGCCTCTTTGGTAGAATCTTAAGTAGCGATGTATCATGCCTTTATCGTCTAGTATGTCACGGTATCTAGCTTGAAACTCTTTCAACATACCGTCCCTCGATTGAGGGTAAAGACAATGCCTGCAACTGACATTCAGTCGTCTTTATCACCCTGGAACACTTCCAGTGATTCTCCCCAGGATCAACTGATACCATCTCACTACAGCTAGTGAGATTCCTAACATCCAATTAGATCTATCTCATAGATCCAAAATCCAGGATTTAGTAGGTATCATTTTGATCCTATATAGAGAATCCTTGTGATAAGCGGAGATTGATCGAGCGTAGCATAGGAAACTCCTTCCCTATCATGAGTATGTCATCCACGTACTCTACGAGGATCACCACCATACTCCCTACTACCTTTTTGTTTATACAAGGTTCATCTACCATTTTGATGATGTCAAACTCTTTGACTACTACATCAAAACAGACGTTCCAACTCCGCGATGCCTGTTTTATCACATAAAACATCTCGCACGCGTTTCCGCTGCTCCCACTGTTTACGAAGCCCTCTGGCTGTGTACTTATAGACGCCCTCTTCCAAAACATCATTTTAGAAGAGTTGTCATGACACTCAACCACCAGATATCGTAGTCATGGTATGTAGCCGTGGCAAGTAGGATCTGGATGGACTTAAGCATAGGTACTGGAAAAGGTTTCATCATTATCCACGCCTGGTCAATGACGAAAACCTTTAAAAAGTCTAGCTTTGAAAGTCTTAACTTTTCCATGTACACCGAGTAATCTTCTCAAGATATACTTGCTCCTGATGGGGATTTAACCCTTCAGATATAGCAACTAAAGTCCATACTTTGTTGGTGTATAAGGATTCCATCTCAGATCGCTAAGCATCCAGCCATTCTTACAGAGTCCCACTCCTGATGGCCAGTTCGAAACTAGTTGGGTCATCATCTCATGATGCAATCCTCGCTCCCACTGTCATAGAGCAACCGAAGTATCTCTCAGGTGGGTGAGGAACCCTACTAGATCGGCAGAGAGGCTGAGGTTCGTTGTAATCTACTGAATCCTTTGGTTTTATCAAATCATCGGCTGCAAATTGTATAGCTGGAACCTTTCCAGTTGTACATTACAGACCTTGCCTCGAGCTTGTCCGGATTTTGCTTTTAGACATAGGCCGGACAACCCTAAATCTTAACTAGCTTAAGACATGGGCTCTTCCCTTTCCATATCTCATATAGAGTGGTAGGCTACTGATTCGATTCGAACCCTATTCAGTAGGTATGCAACTTCATAAGTGCATATCTCCCAAAAGGAAAAAGGTAACTCAGTAGTACTCATCATAGAGCACACCTTATCATATAGGGTGTGATTGCTCCGCCCCAATATACCATCGTGATATGGTATATACGGAGGAGTAATGCTGAGAGAGAATCTCATTCTCCTTTAGAAAATTCCAAGAATTCCGTGCTCAAGTATTCTCCTCCTTGATCTCATCAAAGGACATAATACTTTTACCCGTATTTTAGTTCTCTACTTCTCGCTTATATTCTGTGAATATCTCAAAAGGTTCGGACTCATGTTTCAACAGGAACATATGACTGAATCTTGAGAGATTATCAGAGAATATAATGAAGTATAAAGAATCAGTCCTGGCATGTGTAGATAGGAGACCTTACATACATCATCATGTATCAGTCCCAAGAGTTCACTAACTCTTTCTCTGTTTCCAATAAACAGAGCTATGGTCATCTTATCTTTGTGACATGACTGGCGAGTTTCACAAGATGTAAATTCAAACTGATTTAAATATGCATCTATATGTAACTCTAGCTAGTCGGGTCACATTGATCTGACCTAGTCTACAATACCTCAAGAAGAATTCGTTCATTTCTGAACTCTTCCTCCTGTGTGTGTTCTATATACTAAGAACTGTAGTTTGATTTAGAACATCAACGCTTTTAGATAACGTGCCTGAACCGATCAACTTTTGATATAGGAAATGTTCAAAACATTATCCAACAATACAAAATTATATCCTTTCTTTACTAATAAAGAAACTGATATGATTTTGTATATCAGGTTCGGTATCTAATAACATTCGTTCAGAATCAATATATCGGTAATACAGGGTGACAGTGACCGACAGACTTGGCTGCAACTCTTGCCCCGTTTTCTGCCTCATGAAACTTATCACCCATTCTCAGTTCTTTACCTATCTGTAGCCCATGTAACAGATTACATATGCGGGATCCTGATGTGGTATCAAATACCCAGGATACAGAGGATACTGAGAAACAGTTCTGTGTAACGAACACACCCGAAGATGATGCATCATCATGCACTCTCTTCGTTTGGGCGGCACGGGAAATCTGGTATTCCCCAATTTCCTGCTCTGTCTTATAACAATTATAAGTTGGAGCGGGACCAACGTTCCCCAGCTCAGTATAACAAGCGGGTTCGGTCAATAATCCGTATTATTATCTTGATTAAGGCGTGATATGGTCGCTACCGAGAGAGAGAGAGAAGAAAACACTCAGCGTGCGCTCTTGCAAGAATAGATTGGTTTTTATTTTATCTAATCAGGATGGCTCCCACTGCTTTTTATCAAATCTTCCTTCAAACCCCAAAAGGAAAGACTAGCCGGGATTAATTACACACTACAAGTTCGCCAATCTTTCAGCCAGGCCAGTGTCAGTACTTTGAGGGAGGTCCCCCGTGCTTTCGCACGAACCTAATTAATGTAAACCTCGTTTTCCCAGAGGCGTAACCCCGTTAACACCTTTCTAGACACCTACTTGATCGGCTAATTGTAATGTATAAAACTCTCCCAGGAGTAACTCTTACTCGCAGCGGGTATCGGGATCCAACTATCTCATAGAAGGTATGCAATCTCATTGCAAATTTCAACACTTGAAATTCCCGATAATATTTTGCCACTAGCGTGCTATGACCTTGACGAAAGCCAACAAACCATAGCCCGCTAGTCAGGTTCAACCCGTACATTTCTTGATCGAATTAAACCCACCCGCACGACCCTTGACGAAAGCCAACAAAGCCGCACGACTACCCTAATCCAATCGCATCGTATGCTAGCAGATAAGCAGCATATAGCTACCGCACACTGCACCTTGACGAAAGCCAACAAATGCAGCACGAATACTATATACAACTTATCTGAAATGACGGAGGGCTACGACAGGTTTTTCTGAAAACCTATTGCGTAATGAACTTGATATCGTTGTAGAATCAAATGATTTTGAAATAGAGTATTTTTTAGGCTTTTCTAGTTTTGCTAAAGGAGTCACTCCCGGTGAAGGGATCGTCGGTCCTTTCCTCGTCGAATGAGGTGCGGGATATATCATATATATCACTGTGCAAAACAAAAACTCTTAAAAGCAATCAAAAGACAAACCGAGTGTGTAGCATCTGCCAGTTATTGCTAAAGGAGTCACTCCCGGTGAAGGGATCTCGGTCCTTTCCTCATCGAATAAGGTGCAGGATATATCATATATACCGCTGTGCAAAGCAAGAACTGTAGCTACCTGTTTTATTTTGAAATTCGATTCTACAACATCTTTAGGTTTCTTTTCTTTCATTAATCACATTAATGAAGTCCCATCATTTAATGTACCTGTAAGTGCACGGCGGCGCCCCGGCCGTCAATCCGACGGCCAAATGCGGAAACAGTGATAAACTTTAATTTTGCGAACTTAGCAAACCGGCACCACCGCGCACTAAACCCCGGATCGGACCATTAAACTAGATCTAGCAAAGCAACAAGATAGGAAGAGATATACCGAGTGATCCAAGTCCTCCGGTCTTCTCGTCGTCGTCCCGATCTCCTGCGGAAACTCCGGTCGTCGCCTCCTTGCCGGAAGGGTACCACATCGCCTGCATCTTTTACGGGCTCCCACCTCAATACCGAGGCAACTCGGGCACGAAGCTGGCAAGTTGACGTGCCCAAGATTTGCTGTAGGATGTATAGAGTCTATGTCTCATTGGGGTTTTAGTTGCCATGTAGGATGAAGGAGGAGGTTAGGAAAATTGGTACTTTCAATTTTCTAGCAAGAGCAATATGAGAACAAGAATGATGCCACCACAACCAAAATGAAACCCTCTCATATTTTTCTCCCTCCCACCAAAAATGTGGCCGGCCTTCTCTATATGGAAATGGTGGTGGAGACAAAGTATATCACAAGAGGGAGGTGAGTGTAGGTGATGGAAATGGTGACCACATCATAAAGCAAAGAAACATCAACCATGCTTATCACTCCATACCCTTTCAAATATCATTTAAAGCACCATCATGGATGAAAGATGCTAAACATATCATAATGAATATATTTGCAAGAAAACCCCCTCCACAAAAGTTATTTGCACAATTGCAAATAACCCCCTCCATCGGAAAAGTCCGGCCGGGAAAGAACAAAGGAAAACCGGCCGGAACGGAATGCAAACTGGCAACTCCAGAAAACCGGTCCCGTAATAAATTACAGGAAAACCCCCATACTGTGCATATATACCCGCATCTGTATCCCGACCGGATACAAATGCAATGAGACAAAATCTACACTGTACTAAATTAGGATCCGGCTTAAAACAAAGCCGGCTAGTAATGTTCGTCCGATCCTGATCCGTGCAATACTGCACGTATCAGATCGAACCCTGCCATATATCCATACGGCCATTAGTACAAACCGTCCGATCCTGACCCGTACAATACCGCACGTATCTGATCGGACCCTGCCATATCTCCATACGGCCTCTACAGCGTTTCGTCCGAAAGCCTGAGTAACTGAAAGTGTGGTGGACTCTAAAGACTCGTCAATACTATGGCTGTGGATTTAACCACTAGCACGTCAGAGGTATAAGCCAATACGTAACGGGCCACCAGCTATTGACTAAAAGGGACGTCGATGAGCGAACTCATCCTGACACCCTACTGAGCCTGTCAGTGACAATATCCGTACAGTCCGGTCCATTCGTCTATGAGCATCGCATGTCGGGCCTAGGGGGTTGGTAAAAGTCAGACCCCCAAAAGCGGTACAAGTCGTGTCGGAGTGTAGCTCAAAACACCCTGAGATACTACTGGAATACCTACCAGTAAATCTCCTGCCTTGGCCAAGGACTTCGTGTAATGGCTCTCCTAGACACAGCGCGACCTCACCCCCAATACCGGGAGAGACGAACCCCTGAAGATCCGCTCACTGCCTCCATGTGGCTCGGGACTGTACCCAACTAAAACCTGTTTGCACGACTCCTTTGAGCCGTGGTAGGGTAGTAATCAAAGTACAGTGGGAACTCACACGAGACAAATGACGATCCCCAGGTCGATGAACTAACCTGTACACATGTCACCTGGAAACTGCTATCTGATGTCAGGTATAAGACCAACTAGCATGTTCCCGGCGAGTCCTGTCCGGTGTACTCATAACCCAATGAGCACCTGTATACATCTTAGGTGAACTAACTGACACCAGTGGCTTGTGAGACCGGCCACCGCCCCTCGTCGGGGTCTCGACTGTATACATTAGTCTACTCTGGAGAATCGATGCCCTGTCTCGAAACTCCTACGACTAGGGACCTTTTAAGGATGTGCTTATAGACTTCAGCTCTCACTTATATGATCGCCCTCATACTGCTGACAGTCAAGCAAGAATCCTAAGGGCTCTATCAACGTGCAATAGCGACATGTCAGGTCACCTAAAGCAGTACACGATGATAAAGGTAAACCGGATAGCATACTATCATCTCGAGTAAGACTGTCCTACCGGGATAGGTCCTTCCTCAATCATTGCAATCACGTGCCTGTGATCCAATAATTGACTCTGAGGGCACTATCTCCAATAATCTCCCACTTGCACTCAAGGCTAATTATTGCGATGTCGCATACTCACAGCCTGTGTGATACCGAACACCCAACTCCCCTACTAGTCAGTCTCACAAAATCCGTTTGCGAAACTATTGCGTTCGAGGAATAGCCTCAGTGAGTGGATCCGCCTAGAAGTTTCTCTCTATGTCTCTCTATATCTCAAGTTCGTAGAGAAAGCCATCTCCCAAAATGAGCAATACCTGTCTTAGAATGTCTGGATGTCTGATGGGACCTAGCTCATAAATGAACTCCAAATCCAAACTTCTCAGACTGTATTGTCAACTGAATTTAATCAGTATCCTGCGCCATGCCACCCTCAGTATTGCCTTAGACCACCTGTCCAAAATACTGCCCCTCGTCAGAAGGAAAACTATAACTCTGACAACCTCCTTGTCGTCCATGTCACCTTGGAAGCCTGGAATGATAACTGTCTCCCAAAAGAGGCAGCCGTTATCATATCCCTAGAACATTCACTCATGTTCTAAAACTGCTTCCGACTGTTTCTCCAGGATTGGATCAATGTCAACTTATTGCATCTACTGCAAGAACAACATCTGGTGTGGTACTTGACATCTCATGATTGACTCAATTGCCTAAGCAAGTGATCTGCCAATCATGCACATCCCTCCTACTTTAGTCTATAAGACATCTTTAGAGAGGGTGACTCCATTACCTGCAGGTATACTACCGTGCCAGGAGTCGTCCATTCTAAATACTCTTAGAATGCTGTCTAAGTACCCAGATTGGGAAACCACCCAAATCTAGATCTAAAAACCATAGATCTAGTAACCAGTATGTCTGATATAATGTCCAAGTCCCTTATGGAGAAACCACTGTGTGACGACTAAAGTATAACCGATCGTAGTATAGGAGTTTCCTTTCCTACTCTGTGTATGTCATACAAATACCAGGATATCACACCCTACTACATTCTCAACAGATCCATCCCTTATTCTGATGACGTCAAACCCATGACTGTCACATCAAAAATAGATGATCTATCTCCGCTACATCTGCTTTAGTCTATAAATAGACATAAGCCTGATGTCCACCAATGCTTCCGCTGCTCCCACTGACTACGACAACCCTCTGGCAGAGTCATATATGTTGGAGATAGTGCCCTCAGAGTCAATTATTGGATCACAGGCACGTGATTGCAATGATTGAGGGAGGACCTATCCCGGTAGGACAGTATTACTCGAGATGATAGTACGCTATCTGGTTTACCTTTATCATCGTGTACTGCTTTAGGTGACCTGACAGGTCGCTATTGCACGTTGATAGAGCCCCTAGGATTCTTGCTTGACTGCCAGCAGTATGAGGGCGATCATATAAGTGAGAGCTGAAGTCTATAAGCACATCCTTAAAAGGTCCCTAGTCGTGGGAGTTTCGAGACAGGGCATCGATTCTCCAGAGTAGACTAGTGTATACAGTCGAGACCCCGACGAGGGGCGGTGGCCGGTCTCACAAGCCACTGGTGTTAGTTGGTTCACCTAAGATGTATACAGGTGCTCATTGGGTTATGAGTACACCGGACATGACTCGCCGGGAACATGCTAGTTGGTCTTATACCTGACGTCAGATAGCAGTTCCCAGGTGACATGTGTACAGGTTAGTTCATCGACCTGGGGATCGTCATTTGTCTCGTGTGAGTTCCCACTGTACTTTGATTACTACCCTACCACGGCTCAAAGGAGTCGTGCAAACAGGTTTTAGTTGGGTACAGTCCCGAGCCACATGGAGGCAGTGAGCGGATCTTCAGGGGTTCGTCTCTCCCGGTATTGGGGGTGAGGTCGCGCTGTGTCTAGGAGAGCCATTACACGAATTCCTTGGCTAAGGCAGGAGATTTACTGGTAGGTATTCCAGTATTATCTCAGGGTGTTCTGGGCTACACTCTGACACGACTTGTACCGCTTTTGGGGGTCTGACTTTTACCAACCCCCTAGGCCCGACATGCGATGCTCATAGACGAACGGACCGGACTGTACGGATATTGTCACTGACAGGCTCGGTAGGGTGTCAGGATGAGTTCGCTCATCGACGTCCCTTTTAGTCAATAGCTGGTGGCCCGTCACGTATTGGCTTATACCTCTGACGTGCTAGTGGTTAAATCCACAGCCATAGTATTGACGAGTCTTTAGAGTCCACCACACTTTCAGTTACTCAAGCTTTCGGGCGAACGCTGTAGAGGCCGTATGGAGATATGGCAGGGTCCGATCAGATACGTGCGGTATTGCACGGATCAGGATCGGACGGTTAGTACTAGTGGCCGTATGGTTATATGGCAGGGTTCGATCAGATACGTGCGGTATTGCACGGATCAGGATCGGATGGATATTACTGGCCGGCTTTAGTTTAAGCCGGATCCTAGTTTAGTACAGTGTAGATTTTGTCTCATTGCATTTGTATCCGGACGGAATACAGATGCGGGTGTGTATGCACAGTATCGGGGTTTTCCTGTAATTTATTACGGGACCAGTTTTCTGGAGTTGCCAGTTTGCATTCCGTTCCGGCCGGTTTTCCTTTGTTCTTTCCCGGCCGGACTTTTCTGATGGAGGGGATTATTTGCAAGTTTGCAAATAACACTTTGTGGAGGATTTTCTTGCAAATGTTTTGATTATGATGGCATCTTTTCTTTTCCACCATCATATGATTCTCTTTACATCAACCTTTTGCATTAAATTGAGATTAGAAGTGATTAGAGTTTGATGTGAGATGGTTATCATGATGTTTTGGTATGGTCACCTCTTGCTTTCTCCTACCATTACCTCCCTTCATGGTTTTGTATGCTTTATTCTTTCCTCCACCATTCTAAGATGATAAGTTCTTCATTTTGAGAAAAGAGAAGAAGAGAGCTTCATTTTGAGAGAGTAGCATTTTGATCTCTTTTCATGTTAAGAAAAATGCAAGCACCATTTTTCTTATCTTGTTTCCTCCATCATCTTCAAATAGCAACAAACCCCAAATGAGACATAGGCTCTACACTACACATTCTACAGCAAATCTTGGACGCGTCGGCTAGCCTACTTCGCGCCCGAGTTGCCTCGGTATTGAGGTGGGAGCCCGTAAAAGATACAGGCGATGTGGTGCCCTTCCGGCGAGCAGGCGACGACCGGAGTTTCCGCAGGAGATCGGGACGACGAGGAGAAGACCGGAGGACTCGGATCATTCGGTATATCTCTTCCCCTTCTTGTAGTTAGCTTAGACTAGTTAATGGTTCGATCCGGGTGGTTAGTGCGCGGTGGTGCCGGTTTGCTAAGTCCGAAAAATTAAAGTTTATCACCGCTTCCGCATTTGGCCGTCGGATTGACGGCCGGGGCGCCGCCGTGCACTTACAGTGGTATCAAAGCCTCGCCATTAACTTCGTCTAGCTTTGTTTGATGTGTTTGCATTTCCGATCGACGAAAATTCCAAAAACCCGCGTTTTTCTATACATCAGTTTTCTCTCGAAATTTTTTGAAGTCCTAAAATTTTTCAGGTTGTAAAAAACTAATGTACTGGAAATTCTAAGACTACTGGAAAAATTCGACACAGTCAGTCGACCACTTAAGCGCGGAACCGCGGCCAAACCCCCCCTTGGGCCGCGGTTCCGCTGCACATTGGTGTCGTCACTGTATCATTCTTTTCTAGTGGGCTTCTGGGCTTATTTTAGGGGTTTTGGAATATTAATATTGGGCCCAGTTTTTCTGTGAGTGCTACAGTATTGCTTGGGGGCCCACTTGTTAATTTTTGATCGATCAGATATTTTAAACACATTATTTCACAGTATTTACATTATATCTGCGACCGTGAATGTCACTTGATCGGTAAATCCAGTCTAACTGCTATAGCCCGGTTAGACGGATTTGCGAACGTGACTTTCACGTTGATGTTCTGTGTTTTTGCTGTGATGTTGCGGATCGGTCATGAGGGATAGCCTGGATGCAATGCTAGTACAGTTTCTGTTGTATTATGTACATTTGATATTGCGGGGCGAGCGTCCGACATGTGGACTGCCGTCACTGCCTGATTGTATTATTCTTTTGGGGCACGACCTGGTTGCGGTCGATGTACCCGTTGTATGTATATTTTACTTTCTGTACTAGGATTACCCCACGGAGGGGTGCACGGATAGCCGGGTTCTGGAGGGCAACAAGCCCGCATCTCATGGCATTGGGACGGAGGGGGCTTCACTCTAGAATTGGCGGGCTATTCGCCGCACTCGTAGGGGGTACAGGTTGACCCAGGAGGGGTGCCCAAGTTACCGGATTCCGTGAAGTGCTGGGTGGTCCATTCACGGTGCTGAAGGGGGCTGCCTCGCTTCAGGTTTTGGCGGGTAACTTGCCGCGCCCGTAGGGGTCTAGGTTTTCATTGCACAGGTTATCCACATGACCAGGGGAACGTCGAGTTTCAGTAGTGGCTCTGTGAAACCCGGGGATCCCAGATATCTGTATTGTTCTGTGATGCTGTACATTTCTGTGATGTTGCATTTTATCACGCCTTGAGCGAATATAATATATTGGTATATATATATTAGTAGATGTTGTATATGTTTTTCATCCGCGCTAGTCCAGTCCCCGCTCTGCCGTTAGTTAGCTAACCTAACGGGTGATGACGGGACCCAGTGGCGAATGCGGATGTCATATACGTACGTCAGTATATTTTCGTTCTTTGTGGTGTGATCAATTGATGGGACTGCATTGATTCGGATCAATGCAAGTTAAAACAAACCTATTCTGATATTGTTGGAACACTTTTCAAAAAGCTGTTATTGCAAGGGCGTTCTCTTTTGTTTTGCATCGTGGTATTCAGTTGGAATATCCTGCTCCTCAGTCGACGAGGCAAGGGCCGAGATCCCTTCACCGGGAGTGACCCCTTGGACGGAAGTTTGCGTCAGGGCATTAACTTCACTATAGCCGATTACTTTTGCTTTGCATCGTGGTATTCATTTGGAATATCCTGCACCCCATTCTACGGGGAAAGAGCCGAGATCCCTTCACCGGGAGTGATCTCTTTAGTAAAGGTTTTCGTCACTATATTTTCTAAAAAGCTATCCGTTCCTTCAACGATATCAAGTTCACTACGTTAAAGGTTTTCGCCAGAAACCATTCGTAGCCCTCCGTCGTTTCATATGGGTAGTCAATAGTATTCAAGCTGTGTTTGTTGGCCTTAGTCAAGGCACAGTGTTTGGTAGCTATTGGGTATTCATATGCTGCATAGATAGATGCGTTGGTTTAGGACAGTCGTATAGCCTTGTTGGCCCTAGTCAAGGGCTTGTACGGGTGGGTTCAAATCAACCTGGACAATGACGGGTAGAACTTGACATGTGACTTATGATTTGTTGGCATTAGTCAAGGTCATAAGAGCATGGGGTAAAAATCCACATCGGGAGTTTCAAAAGAACTGAAACTTGCCAGATATGCGCATACCTTCTGGAGTGTGATGACGTGAGCGGATTCCGTCACGTTATCATGCAATGATAGTTGGATCCCGATTCCCACTGATGAGTTGGTTTACTCCTCGGGTGACCCCGACTAATTCTTCTTTCAGGTTTGGAGGAGAATTTGAGGTACAGTGGGAGGTTTCCTGATTAGAAAAAGTGATAACCATTCTAATCTAGGTTAGAGTGCACGCTGAGTGTTTCTTTTCTCTCTCTATGGCAGCGACCATTGACCCGACCCTAGACTATGGCTCAGTGACCAAGTTGACCGAACCTTCTTTAACACTGGTTTTTGGATTGTCAGAGTTGCTAACCTCATTGCCACTCCTACTTTTACTCTTTTCTCCAGGACACCCCGTATTGCTACGAACGTCCACTTCCATTGGACAAAACCATCGTATGGTTAGATACGAACTCGAAGGAATATTCGAGGATGGTTTCCGGTTCTGGAGAAAACGAATAGGACTATTCAGTTGTCTTTTCTTTTCACCTTCTCTCAGGTTGCGAGTACTCCTTGGTTTAGGAGTAGTACACCTATTACGCAAATTGGATAGTCTTCTTCCAAACCATAGGCTGGTGCCGACCGGTAGGGAATGAAGAAAACCAGTTAGCCTAAACGGTGTACAGAAGGTATTAAATTCAGACAAAGCAAGGGTTTAGTAAGAGGGAAAAGTAAATTGCGACTGATATTCACGACCGAACCAAGTATTTCTTCGCCAATCCTAAATCACCTTTGTATTTCTCCAGGACACTCTGTATTACTACGAAGATCCCAGTTTATTGGATACTCCATCGTATGGTTATATACGAACTCGAAAGGAACTTGTTCAAGTTCGGGGATGGATTCTGGTCCAGGAGAAATAGGAATAAGGTTTATTCGGTTGTCTTTTATCTTCACCTTCTCTCATTGTGAGTGCTCCTAGGATTAGGACAGTACACCCATTATGCTTATTGGATAGTCTTCTTCCAAACCATAGGCTGGTGCCGAACGGTAGGGAAGGAAGAAAACCAATTGGCCTAAAGGGGTGTGCAGAAGGTAATGACTAAAGACATATAAAGGGATTTGGAGAGGTGGCAAAGAATTATACGGTTATAGTTGTGAATCTGGATAATGGTAGAGGCATTACTTGGAATACCAGGATACCCCATCGAAACATTTCAATGTTTCAGCTCAGCTGTGTACTGTTAAAAGAAAACTGATTTCCCGATTGGACACTTGCTCCAGGGTATGTATTTACCAGGTTTGATTCTCACATTTGTATGGTTTTACAGATGATGAGTGGGAGTAAGTTATTGGGAATAGGGTAATCATCCTCATTATATCGGGATTCGTTGTAATCGGTGATATTTGAGGAGATCATCTGGGCTGTTTGCCGGTCGGCAAATATTTGGTTTTGAATATCCGCTGCTGTGCACCAATTTCAAATTGATATATCTGTACGTCTATTTTCATAGAGTGAGATATACCTTTTGATATTATGTCGATGACATTTACCTAAATCAGTGGATGGTTAGGTAAGGAGCATTAAACAGCGGTGTAATTCTTCTTAACCATAAGTACAGTTTTCAACCTACGACACACAGTGAAAGAGTTGTTAGACTCAGCGGACTAATAAAGAGTATTGTATGTTGTCCAGTGTCCATTAGAACAGAGGGGTTGGTCCTCATACGATATTCTGTTTACTTTTAACTTCTCTAGTTCTTAGACATGTGTTTCGTAGAAACACAGGGTCTAAGTTTTGAGGAGTTATAGGTATTTGAATAGAGTAGAGAACCAGGTGTAGCAAGTATCGGGATTCTTCGAAGTGATCGAAGATGTAGATACTTGTGTATGGTATTCAGTTGATAGTAATGATAAAGAGAAATTGCTTCTCTTTCAGGTTACTCATAATTGGAAGCATTCCTAAGTTGAGTAACGCTGATCGGCCTCCTTCCATTTAGTTGACATGCACTGGAGATAGCTGCATGATTTGAATCTGGTTCAATTAAATCAGTGCCTCTGGTTCTATACTGGATATAGTACAGTTCATATCTTAACATTGTTAAGGTACGGGGAGTTGTCCGGCTTATGATTAAAACCAGACACTGGACAACTCAAGGCACGTTTCTGTAATGGTTGTTTGTGGGTTGACCCAGGCTATGACGAGGGTTGACTTTCTACCATCTGGCAGATCAATAGAAATATTGTTCTAGACTCGCCACAGTTTTGTTAAAAATGGATTTTTTCAAAAACAGTAGTGGGAGTATGGTAGAACTGGAAGTGATTCCAGAACCGCAAATGATTACTGAAGATTTGATAAGGAACCTAAAGATTCAATCTGATTTGACATTCCATTGGCCACTCCGCAGATACGGTGGGTAACTTCAGGCACCCGAGAGGTACTCCGGTAGCCTCAAGGACGGTGACAGGGAAGTTCTTGTTTACCCACACTTGCCATTGTTGTTGTTCCAGGCTGCGAGACCCGGCAGGAGGATGAGTATAGCGTCGTTCTAAACTAGCTTTAGAAGTGCACGTCTATATGACTCTGCCAGAGGGTTGTCGTAGTCAGTGGGAGCAGCGGAAGCATTGGTGGACATCAGGCTTATGTCTATTTATAGACTAAAGCAGATGTAGCGGAGATAGATCATCTGTTTCTGATGTGACAGTCATAGGTTTGACGTCATCAGAATAGGGGATGGATCTGTTGAGAAGGTAGTAGGGTGTGATGTCCTGGTATTTGGATGACATACACAGAGTAGGAAAAGAAACTCGTATACTACGATCGGTTATACTTTGGTCGTCACACAGTGTTTTCTCCACAAAGGACTTGGACATTATATCAGACATACTGGTTACTAGATTTATGGTTTTAGATCTAGATTTGGGTGGTTTCCCAATCTGGATACTTAGACAGCATTCTAAGAGTATTTAGAATGGACGACTCTGGCATGGTAGTGTACCTGCAGGTAATGGAGTCACCCTCTCTAAAGGTGTCTTACAGACTAAAGGGGAGAGGGATGTGCATGATTGACAGATCACTTGCTCAGGCAATTGAGTCAATCATGAGATGTCAAGTACCACACCAGATGTTGTTCTTGCAGTAGGTGCAATAAGTTGATATTGATCCAATCCTGGGGAAACAGTCGGAAGCAGTTTTAGAACATAAGTGAGTGTTCTAGGGATATGATAACGGCTGCCTCCTTTAGGAGACGGTTATCACTCCAGGCTTCCAAGGTGACATGGACGACAGGGTGATTGTCAGAGTTATAGTTTTTCCCTCTGACGAGGGGCAGTATTTTGGACAGGTGGTCCAAGGTAATACTGAGGGTGGCATGGCGCAGGATACTGATTAAGTTCAGTTGACGATACAGTCCAAGAAGTTTGGATTTGGAGTTCATTTATGAGCTAGGTCCCATCAGACATCCAGACATTCTGAGACAGGTATTGCTCATTTCGTGAGATGGCTTTCTCCGCGAACTTGAGATATAGAGAGACATAGAAAGAAACATCTAGGCGGATCCACTCACTGAGGCTATTCCTCGAACGCAAAAGTTTCGCAAACGAGTTTTGTGAAACTGACTAGTAAAGGAGTTGGGTGTTCGGTATCACACGGGCTGTGAGTATGCGACATCGCAATAATTAGCCTTGAGTGCAAGTGGGAGATTGTTGGAGATAGTGCCCTCAGAGTCAATTATTGGATCACAGGCACGTGATTGCAATGATTGAGGGAGGACCGATCCCGGTAGGACAGTCTTACTCGAGATGATAGTACGCTATCTGGTTTACCTTTATCATCGTGTACTGCTTTAGGTGACCTGACAGGTCGCTATTGCACGTTGATAGAGCCCCTAGGATTCTTTCTTGACTGCCAGCAGTATGAGGGCGATCATATAAGTGAGAGCTGAAGTCTATAAGCACATCCTTAGAAGGTCCCTAGTCGTGGGAGTTTCGAGACAAGGCATAGATTCTCCAGAGTAGACTAGTGTATACAGTCGAGACCCCGACGAGGGGCGGTGGCCGGTCTCACAAGCCACTGGTGTCAGTTGGTTCACCTAAGATGTATACAGGTGCTCATTGGGTTATGAGTACACCGGACAGGACTCGCCGGGAACATGCTAGTTGGTCTTATACCTGACGTCAGATAGCAGTTCCCAGGTGACATGTGTACAGGTTAGTTCATCGACCTGGGGATCGTCATTTGTCTCGTGTAAGTTCCCACTGTGCTTTGATTACTACCCTACCACGGCTCAAAGGAGTCGTGCAAACAGGTTTTAGTTGGGTACAGTCCCGAGCCACATGGAGGCAGTGAGTGGATCTTCAGGGGTTCGTCTCTCCCGGTATTGGGGGTGAGGTCGCGCTGTGTCTAGGAGAGCCATTACACGAAGTCCTTGGCCAAGGCAGGAGATTTACTGGTAGGTATTCCAGTAGTATCTCAGGGTGTTCTGGGCTACACTCCGACACGACTTGTACCGCTTTTGGGGGTCTGACTTTTACCAACCCCTTAGGCCCGACATGCGATGCTTATAGACGAACGGACCGGACTGTACGGATATTGTCACTGACAGGCTCAGTAGGGTGTCAGGATGAGTTCGCTCATCGACGTCCCTTTTGGTCAATAGCTGGTGGCCCGTCACGTATTGGCTTATACCTCTGACGTGCTAGTGGTTAAATCCACAGCCATAGTATTGACGAGTCTTTAGAGTCCACCACACTTTCAGTTACTCAAGCTTTCGGGCGAAACGCTGTAGAGGCCGTATGGAGATATGGCAGGGTCCGATCAGATACGTGCGGTATTGCACGGATCAGGATCGGACGGTTAGTACTAGTGGCCATATGGTTATATGGCAGGGTTCGATCAGATACGTTCGGTATTGCACGGATCAGGATCGGACGGATCTTACTAGCCGGCTTTAGTTTAAGCTGGATCCTAGTTTAGTACAGTGTAGATTTTGTCTCATTGCATTTGTATCCGGACGGAATACAGATGCGGGTGTGTATGCACAGTATCGGGGTTTTCCTGTAATTTATTACGGGACCAGTTTTCTGGAGTTGCCAGTTTGCATTCCGTTCCGGCCGGTTTTCCTCTGTTCTTTCCCGGCCGGACTTTTCCGATGGAGGGGGTTATTTGGAAGTTTGCAAATAACACTTTGTGGAGGATTTTCTTGCAAATGTTTTGATTATGATGGCATCTTTTCTTTTCCACCATCATATGATTCTCTTTACATCAACCTTTTGCATTAAATTGAGATTAGAAGTGATTAGAGTTTGATGTGAGATGGTTATCATGATGTTTTGGTATGGTCACATCTTGCTTTCTCCTACCATTACCTCCCTTCATGGTTTTGTATGCTTTATTCTTTCCTCCACCATTCTAAGATGATAAGTTCTTCATTTTGAGAAGAGAGAAGAAGAGAGCTTCATTTTGAGAGAGTAGCATTTTGATCTCTTTTCATGTTAAGAAAAATGCAAGCACCATTTTTCTTATCTTGTTTCCTCCATCATCTTCAAATGGCAACAAACCCCAAATGAGACATAGGCTCTACACTACACATTCTACAGCAAATCTTGGACGCGTCGGCTAGCCTACTTCGCGCCCGAGTTGCCTCGGTATTGAGGTGGGAGCCCGTAAAAGATACAGGCGATGTGGTGCCCTTCCGGCGAGCAGGCGATGACCGGAGTTTCCGCAGGAGATCGGGACGACGAGGAGAAGACCGGAGGACTCGGATCATTCGGTTTATCTCTTCCCCTTCTTGTAGTTAGCTTAGACTAGTTAATGGTTCGATCCGGGTGGTTAGTGCGCGGTGGTGCCGGTTTGCTAAGTCCGCAAAATTAAAGTTTATCATCGCTTCCGCATTTGGCCGTCGGATTGACGGCCGGGGCGCCGCCGTGCACTTACAATATAGACGTGCACTTCTAAAGCTAGTTTAAAACGACGCTATACTCATCCTCCTGCCGGGTCTCGCAGCCTGGAACAACAACAATAGCAAGTGTGGGTAAACAAAAACTTCCCTGTCACCGTCCTTGAGGCTACCGGAGTACCTCTCGGGTGCCTGAAGTTACCCACCTTATCTGCGGAGTGGCCAATGGAATGTCAAATCAGACTGAATCTTTAGGTTCCTTATCAAATCTTCAGTAATCGTTTGCGGTTCTGGAATCACTTCCAGTTCTACCATACTCCCACTACTGTTTTTTGAAAAAAATCCATTTTTAATAAAACTGTGGCGAGTCTAGAACAATATTTCTATTGATCTGCCAGATGGTAGAAAGTCAACCCTCGTCATAGCCTGGGTCAACCCACAAACAGCCATTACAGAAACGTGCCTTGAGTTATCCAGAGTCTGGTTTTAATCATAAGCCGGACAACTCCCCGTACCTTAACAATGTTAAGATATGAACTGTACTATATCCAATATAGAACCAGAGGCACTGATTTAATTGAACCAGATTCAAATCATGCAGCTGTCTCCAGTGCATGTCAACTAAATGGAGAGAGGCCGATCAGCGTTACTCAACTTAGGAATGCTTCCAATTATGAGTAACCTGAAAGAGAAGTAATTTCTCTTTATCATTACTATCAACTGCATACCATACACAAGTATCTACATCTTCGATCACTTTGAAGAATCCCGATACTTGCTATACCTGGTTCTCTACTCTATTCAAATACCTATAACTCCTCAAAACTTAGACCCTGTATTTCCACGAAACACATGTCTAAGAACTAGAGAAGTTACAAGTAAACAGAATATAGTATGAGGACCATCCCCTCTGTCCTAATGGACACTGGACAACATACAATACTCTGTATAAGTCCGGTGAGTCTAACAACTCTTTCACTGTGTGTCGTAGGTTGAAAACTGTACTTATGGTTAAGAAGAATTACACTGCTGTTTAATGCTCCTTACCATCCACTGATATAGGTAAATGTCATCGACATAATATCAAAAGGTATATCTCACTCTATGAAAATAGACGTACAGATATATCAATTTGAAATTGGTGCACAACAGCGGATATTCAAAACCAAATATTTGCCGACCGGCAAACATCCCAGGTGATCTCCTCAAATATCACCGATTACAACGAATCCCGATATAATGAGGATGATCACCCAATTCCCAATAACTTACTCCCACTCATCATCTGTAAAACCATACAGATGTGAGAATCAAACCCGGTAAATACATACCCTGGAGCAAGTGTCTAATCAGAAAATCAGTTTTCTTTTAACAGTACACAGTTGAATTAAAAAATTGAAATGTTTCGATGGGGTATCCTGGTATTCCTAGCAATGCCTCTACCATTATCTAGATTCACAACTATAACCGTATAATTCTTTGCCACCTCTCCAAATCCCATTATATGTCTTTAGTCATTACCTTCTGCACACCCTTTTAGGCCAATTGGTTTTCTTCCTTCCCTACCGTTCGGCACCAGCCTATGGTTTGGAAGAAGACTATCCAATAAGCATAATGGGTGTACTATCCTAATCCTAGGAGCACTCGCAATGCGAGAGAAGGTGAAGACAAAAGACAACCGAATAAACCTTATTCCTATTTCTCCTGGACCAGAATCCATCCCCGAACTGGAACAAGTTCCTTTCGAGTTCGTATATAACCATACGATGGAGTATCCAATAAACTGTGGATCTTCGTAGTGATACGGAGTGTCCTGGAGAAATACAAAGGTGATTTTAGGATTGGCGAAGAAATACTTGGTTTGGTCGTGAATATCAGTCGCAATTTACTTTGCCCTCTTACTAATCCCTTTCTTTGTCTTAACTTAATACCTTCTGCACACCATCGTTATGCTAATTGGTTTTCTTCATTCCCCACTGTTCGGCACCAGCCTAAGGTTTGGAAGAAGACTATCCAATTTGCGTAATAGGTGTACTATCTCCTAAGCCAAGGAGTACTCGCAATCTGAGAGAGAAGGTAAAAGGAAAAAAACAACTGAATAATCCTATCCGTTTTCTCCAAACCATCCTCGAATTCCTTCGAGTTCGTATCTAACCATACGATGGTTTTGTCCAATGGAAGTGGACGTTCGCAGTAATACGGGGTGTCCTGGAGAAAAGAGTAAAAGTAGGAGTGGCAATGAGGGTTAGCGACTCTGACAATCCAAAAGCCAGTGTTAAGAAGGTTCGGTCAACTTGGTCACTGAGTCATAGTCTTAGGGTCGGGTCAATGGTCGCTGCCAAAGAGAGAGAGAAAGAAACACTCAGCGTGCACTCTACCCTAGATCAGAATGGTTACCAATTTATCTAATCTGGAAACCTCCCACTGTACCTCAAACTCTCCTCCAAACCTGAAAGAAGGATTAGTCGGGGTCACCCGAGGAGTAAACCAACTCATCAGTGGGAATCGGGATCCAACTATCATCGCATGATAACGTGACGGAATCCGCTCACGGTATCATACTCCAGAAGGTATGCGCATATCTGGCAAGTTTCAGTTCGTTTGAAACTCCCGATGTGATTTTTACCCCATGCTCTTATGACCTTGACTTTGGCCAACATATCATAAGTCACATGTCAAGTTCTACCCGTCATTTTCCAGGTTAATTTGAACCCACCCGTACATACCCTTGACTTTGGCCAAAATGGCAGTACGACTGTCCCAAACCAACGCATCTATCTATGCTGCATATGAATACCCCAATAGCTACCAATCACTATGCCTTGACTTTGGCCAACATACACAGCTTGAATACTATTGACTACCCATATGAAACGACGGAGGGCTACGAATGGTTTCTGGCGAAAACCTTTAACGTAATGAACTTGATATCTTTGAAGGAACGGATAGCTTTTTAGAAAATATAGTGACGAAAACCTTTACTAAAGAGGTCACTCCCGGTGAAGGGATCTCGGCTCTTTCCCCGTAGAATGGGGTGCAGGATATTCCAAATGAATACCACGATGCAAAGCAAAAGTAATCGGCTATAGTGAAGTTAATGCCCTGACGCAGACTTCTGTCCAAGGGGTCACTCCCGGTGAAGGGATCCCGGCCCTTGCCTCGTCGACTGAGGAGCAGGATATTCCAAATGAATACCACGATGCAAAACAAAAGTGAACGTCCTTGCAATAACAGCTTTTTGAAAAGTGTTCCAACAACATCAGATTAGGTTTGTTTAACTTGCATTGATCCGAATCAACGCAGTCCCATCAATTGATCACACCACAAAGAACGAAAATATACTGATGTACGTATATGCCATCCGCATTCGCCACTGGGTCCCGTCATTACCCGTTAGGTTAGCTAACTAACGACAGAGCGGGGACTGGACTAGCGCGGATGTAAAACATATACAACATCTACTAATATATATACCAATATATTATATTCGCTCAAGGCGTGATAAGAAATGCAACATCACAGAAAAGTACAGCATCACATAACAATACAGATATCTGGGATCCCCGGGTTTCACAGAGCCACTACTGAAACCCGACGTTCCCCTGGTCGTGTGGATAGCCTGTGCAAATGAAATCCTAGACCCCTATGGGCGCGGCAAGTCACCCGCCAAAACCTGAAGCGAGGCAGACCCTTTCAGCACCGTGAATGGACCACCCAGCACTTCACGGAATCCGGTAACTTGGGCACCCCTCCTGGGTCAACCTGTACCCCCTACGAGTGCGGCGAATAGCCCACCAATCCTAGAGTAAAGCCCCTTCCGTCTCAATGCCATGAGATGCGGCCTTGTTGCCCTCTTGAACCCGGCTATTCGTGCACCCCTCCGCGGGGTAAACCTAGTACAGAAAGTAAAATATACATGCAACGGGTACATCGACCGCAACCAGGTCGTGCCCCAAAAGAATAATACAAACAGGCAGTGACGGCAGTCCACATGTCGGACGCTCGCACCCGCAATAACAAATGTGCATAATACAACAACACTGTACTAGCATTGCATCAGGCTATCCCCACGACCGATCCGCAAACATCACAGCAAAAACACAAAACATCAACGTGAAAGTCACGTTCGCAAATCCGTCTAACCGGGCTATAGCAGTTAGACCGGATTTACCGATCGAGTGACATTCACGGTCGCAGATATAATGTAAATACTGTGAAATAATGTGTTTAAAATATCCGATCAATCAAAAATTAACAAGCGGGCCCCCAAGCAATACTGTAGCACTCACAGAAATTCTGGCCCAATTTTAATATTCCAAACCCCTAAAAATAGCCCAGAAGCCCACTGGAAAAAAATGATGCAGTGACGACACCAATGTGCGGCGGAACCGCGGCCCAAGGGGGGTTTGGCCGCGGGTTCCGCGCTTCAGTGGTTGACTGACTGTGTCAAATTTTTCCAGTAGTCTTAGAATTTCCAGTACATCAATTTTTTACAACCTGAAAAATTTTTGGAGCCAGGAAAAAATCGACAGAAAACTGATGTGAGGAAAAAGTGGTTTTTTGGGAATTTTGGTCGATCGGAAATGCAAACACATCAAACAAAGCTAGACAAAGTTAATGGCGAGGCTCTGATACCACTGTAAGTGCACGGCGGCGCCCCAGCCGTCAATCCGACGGCCAAATGCGGAAACGGTGATAAACTTTAATTTTGCGAACTTAGCAAACCGGCACCCACCGCGCACTAAACCCCGGATCGGGCCATTAAACTAGATCTAGCAAAGCAACAAGATGGGAAGAGATATACCGAGTGATCCAAGTCCTCCGGTCTTCTCGTCGTCGTCCCGATCTCCTGCGGAAACTCCGGTCGTCCGCCTCCTTGCGGAAGGGTACCACATCGCCTGCATCTTTTACGGGCTCCCACCTCAATACCGAGGCAACTCGGGCACGAAGCTGGCAAGTCGACGTGCCCAAGATTTGCTGTAGGATGTGTAGAGTCTATGTCTCATTAGGGTTTTAGTTGCCATGTAGGATGAAGGAGGAGGTTAGGAAAATTGGTACTTTCAATTTTCTAGCAAGAGGAATATGAGAACAAGAATGATGCCACCCACAACCAAAATGAAACCCTCTCATATTTTTCTCCCTCCAACCAAAAATGTGGCCGGCCTTCTCTATATGGAAATGGTGGTGGAGACAGTATATCACAAGAGGGAGGTGAGTGTAGGAGATGGAAATGGTGACCACATCATAAAGCAAAGAAACATCAACCATGCTTATCACTCCATTCCTTTCAAATCTCATTTAAAGCACCATCATGGATGAAAGATGCTAAACATATCATAATGAATATATTTGCAAGAAAACCCCCTCCACAAAAGTTATTTGCACAATTGCAAATAACCCCCTCCATCGGAAAAGTCCGGCCGGGAAAGAACAAAGGAAAACCGGCCGGAACGGAATGCAAACTGGCAACTCCAGAAAACTGGTCCCGTAATAAATTACAGGAAAACCCCCATACTGTGCATACACACCCGCATCTGTATCCCGACCGGATACAAATGCAATGAGACAAAAATCTACACTGTACTAAACTAGGATCCGGCTTAAAACAAAGCCGGCTAGTAATGTTCGTCCGATCCTGATCCGTGCAATACCGCACGTATCAGATCGAACCCTGCCATATATCCATACGGCCATTAGTACAAACCGTCCGATCCTGACCCGTACAATACCGCACGTATCTGATCGGACCCTGCCATATCTCCATACGGCCTCTACAGCGTTTCGCCCGAAAGCCTGAGTAACTGAAAGTGTGGTGGACTCTAAAGACTCGTCAATACTATGGCTGTGGATTTAACCACTAGCACGTCAGAGGTATAAGCCAATACGTAACGGGCCACCAGCTATTGACTAAAAGGGACGTCGATGAGCGAACTCATCCTGATACCCTACTGAGCCTGTCAGTGACAATATCCGTTACAGTCCGGTCCGTTCGTCTATGAGCATCGCATGTCGGGCCTAGGGGGTTGGTAAAAGTCAGACCCCCAAAAGCGGTTCAAGTCGTGTCGGAGTGTAGCCCAAAACACCCTGAGATACTACTGGAATACCTACCAGTAAATCTCCTACCTTGGCCAAGGACTTCGTGTAATGGCTCTCCTAGACACAGCGCGACCTCACCCCCAATACCGGGAGAGACGAACCCCTGAAGATCCGCTCACTGCCTCCATGTGGCTCGGGACTGTACCCAACTAAAACCTGTTTGCACGACTCCTTTGAGCCGTGGTAGGGTAGTAATCAAAGTACAGTGGGAACTCACACGAGACAAATGACGATCCCCAGGTCGATGAACTAACCTGTACACATGTCACCTGGGAACTGCTATCTGACGTCAGGTATAAGACCAACTAGCATGTTCCCGGCGAGTCCTGTCCGGTGTACTCATAACCCAATGAGCACATGTATACATCTTAGGTGAACTAACTGACACCAGTGGCTTGTGAGACCGGCCACCGCCCCTCGTCGGGGTCTCGACTGTATACACTAGTATACTCTGGAGAATCGATGCCCTGTCTAGAAACTCCTACGACTAGGGACCTTTTAAGGATGTGCTTATAGACTCCAGCTCTCACTTATATGATCGCCCTCATACTGCTGGCAGTCAAGCAAGAATCCTAGGGGCTCTATCAACGTGCAATAGCGACATGTCAGGTCACCTAAAGCAGTACACGATGATAAAGGTAAACCAGATAGCATACTATCATCTCGAGTAAGACTGTCCTACCGGGATAGGTCCTCCCTCAATCATTGCAATCACGTGCCTGTGATCCAATAATTGACTCTGAGGGCACTATCTCCAACAGTACCTAAACATCACAGATAAATACGACGTGCACTTATGCCATCCGCATTCGCCTCGATGTCCCCTCGTGCACCGTTAGGTTAGGTAACTAACGGCAGAGCGGAGCAGGGCTAGCGCGGGTGTAAAACATGAGTAACGCCTATACAATATATCATATATACTATATACTGTATCTATCACAGAACATCACATGATCACATCACAGATATCGCAGCAGAAGAATCATATGAAATATTGGATATACTAGGACGTTCGTGTTTTCAATACGAGCCAGTATAAAACACGGATTCCACGGTCGTGATGAATAGCCAAACCCACACCCCTAGACCCCTACGAGAGCGACAAGCAACCCTACCAATTCTAGAGTTAGGAGACCCGGACTCGACTTCTCGAGTAGGTCTCCCACTGGACTCCAGAACCCGGTTACTCGTGCCCTCCTCCTTAGGTCTATCCTAGTGCGGAAAAGTAAATAATATACAAAGGGTGACTACTTCCGCAACCTGGAAGTGCTCCAATAAAAGAATATTACATACAAGTTTTTACATGAATGAAAATGAAAAACACTCATCTCACATAAAAAACCCCCGGCTATTCAAAATGCGACGATCCAATATAACATATCCAGCAACACATAACATCACATGTCATCAACGTAAGTAAACATGCGTATCCCATTTGTCGTTGACATATAGCAACGAAACCGGCGATATCACATATTACACTTACGGTCACAGAAAAGAAAGTGTAAAACTACAACAGTTGGAATCCGCAACCACCTCAGACATCGCATGCCTGACCAAATGAATTCTTTAGACATCGCATGCCTAACAATTATAAACCCCGCATTTTAGTCTCATTATCGAAAACACTTTTCAATATCAAGTCGGGCAATTCAACAAGATTCCCGAAAATCTGATCGAATGCTCGTCGCAAACTTCAATAGGCGGCTGCACCCCCGACGCCGTCCACGAAGTGCACCAAGGCGGAACACCGCTGCCGCAAGCACCCGTACGGATGCTTTCGGCGACGGGGTTCTCCTACAGTCACTTGGTCGGGGCTATGGAG